>CM021797.1:43200413-43371005 GCA_011076525.1 Nettapus auritus
CCCCTCCGCGCCTCTCCTCGCTCCGGCGCGGGGCCGCGCGGGGGTCCCGCGGCTCCGTGCGGGGGAAGGGGCGGGGGTCGCGGGCGGCGGGGGCGGGGAGGCGGCGGCGGCGCGGCCGGGGGCGGGCGTTCACCTCCGCGGTCGTCCCTAGGGCGCGGGGCGGCCCCGGCGGCTCCGGTGATGAGGACGCGGAGCAGAGGCTGAGGCCGGCGGCGTGCGGGCGGCTACCATGACGGTGTTCAGGCAGGAGAACCTGGAGGAGCACTACGAGACCGGCGAGGACCTGGGCAGGTGGGTGCGGGCCGGGACAACTTCGCCGCGGCCCCGCGGCCGTCCCGGCGTGGCCCCGGGGGAGCCCGGGCGGAGGCTGCTGGCGGCGGGGCCTCCGCTCCGGCACCGGCACCGGACCGTAAGAAACCCCCCAGAAATTAATGATCTGTAACGTGTGCTTCTGCTGTCACGTAGCGTGCTGGGTGTGCTTTATGTACATCTGGAATGGGAGGCTGCGCTGGACACCTTGCATTAATTCAATGGATATTGTGTGAGGAAGGCACTTTGCTATGCTGAACCCTGAATTTCGGATGTGTAGGCTAAATATTGTATTTAGGCACTCAAAATTTTTCATTCCACACCCTTTTTCTTTTGGCAAGATCATGTAAAGTGTTCTAGAATCCCGTTTTAGGTTTCTGTAGTAATACAGCTGTCACTGTGTCTGTGGTTACAGGCATTGATACGGGATTTACTTTGTAAAATAAAGACAGAATTACAAATTGCCATATTTTTTTCTTAAGGCGCCTCACAGAGAAGACAATGTCAGCCTGCTAGTTAAGAAAGTGCCAAGGTTTATGTAACCTCTCTTGTATTTATTTTAAAAAGAGAGTGTCAACACAGTGCTTGGTCCCCAGTACCCATGCATGAAACAGAACAATTTCCCTAAGGACAATTGCACAGGCAGCATTTAAAGGTACGGGGCTCTTTCCATACAGCCACACTTGGGAAATAGCATGTTATCTCCAGAACACAGCTCTGAAGATGAGGAATTTCATCTTTGACAAACAGGGAAGTGCAAGCACTGAATGATGGTACATGGTTCAAAAAACAAAGGCTGAGGTTGTTTGCTTTTTATTCATTTTAACTATATAACCTTGGCATGCAGTCTAAACCTACGTATTTTTTTAACAAATTAATTAGTTACACTCTAGCCTTGTTTTTTTCCTTGAAAAAAGTAAGCCTAACTAAGAACTTGATCCATTTTTATTGACTGGTGTGAGAAAATACCTATGGAAAACAAAACGTAACAAAGTGGCAGGGTTTTGCTTTAAAACAAAAAGGCCACTTCAGCATCATTTGAGAAAGATTATTTCACTGCAAATTTTTTTTTGCCATGAAATCAAAAGAGTAAGCAAATCTCAGCATAGTCGTTGAGTGGCTTAGCTCAGTGGTGCTTTTAACTTATTTTTGAACTTAGGTTTCTTTGGTTGCTTTAGATACTCTTGTAAATCCTATTTCTTTCAATTCCTCCTTTCCCCCTTACGTTTCTCACCTTTACATTTGCATATAAATGTACTTGCAAATGTCAAGCCTGAGGCTTAAAACTCAGGAAGCAAGTGAATATTAAAAACACCTTTGACTTTAAAATTTCTTGGGTTTACTTGGGAACCTGAATCTTGATTTAAGGCTTCAGCTAAGCTGTGATGAAAGGTTCCATTTTGCTAAATCAACCTATTTTCTCCCCTTATAATGGATGAATTCCTTTGTTCCCTTGTACTTAGCATCAGTCGTGGAACAAACAAGGTGAATAAATGAACAGATAAGAGTTTTTTCACCAAAGGGTATTTGCATGAATGGATCCTGAAGTTCCTAGGACAACCTGCCTTTTGAGAAAGCTTGGTGGAGATGCAATTGCTTTGAAATTCCAATCTTCTTCACTATTTTCCTTTGTAAAATAGTTCTATATCCGTATTACCTTTTGATACCTCTTGCAGTAACTAGGATAAAAAGTAGCTTTCCCGTTCTAGCAAAAGCCACTTGAAGAAAATAAAGGAATTGCGTAAATCAAATTTCTGAGTGAAACTGGTAAAGGAGGTTTAAAAATTGCTTACACAAAACCTGGAGATGTTTGTAACTAGGAGAATGGACAATGAGCTGAAAAAAATGCACTTTCTGGTTTTATGATATTTCACAGTGCTGTTGCAGAAGAAGTAATAAACAGTAAAAATCTTTTGCCAAAGTGTTTTGAGTTTTTTTTCCATTCTTTGCTTTGTTTTTCTTATTTTCCACAGGAATAAATCAAAAAGGTATTACAAATACTTGTAGAATCATGTTTTTTGGTCTTATCTGTATGTGATTTGTTCCAACACACTTCTGCTGTTGGGGTAGGCTTACCTCTTTTGTCATCTTAAGCTTTTTGTACCAAAAGTCTCATCACTTATGGATCAAATGTCATCTTTAGGATGAAACGTATACGGAGACTGTGCTCTTAATCGTTGTGCATGTTGCGTTATGTACTTTTAGTTTTGTGTCTGACAAATTTAGTGAAACATCGCTGCATTGTTCAGGTGTGCACTTTAATTACAGATGTGTTAACTAACCATCTAACCATGGCATTTCAGAGGGTGATGGAGATTCTGTTCCTGCTGGGGTAGAGATTATCATGAAACAGAAACAAATTTACAAAAGCTGTTCCATTCATTTTAATTCATTCTGCAGTTGCGAGCTCTGTGACTGTGCATTTTAAATACCCTGGTGCAGTGCCTTTACTTCAGTTTGCCCAAAAGACAGGAATTCAAGTTCATCCGCATTCAAAACCTCACCGTGGTGCACACGAAAGACCTTGAAACCAGATCAAACGGATCAGAATTATTTTTTTTAACTCTTCTGTGATTGGCCTTACCTGGGAGTTGTTGCAGTACCATGAGAAAAGATGCGTTGCTAAATTATATGAAGAAGTACCCAGACAAGCGACTTAGTTCATGGTGTTAAACATCACCACCACTCCTTTTTTTTTTTCTTTAAACTTAAAAGTATTTCCTAAAAGACCTGCAGACAGCTGAAGTAATGTTTTGTGATTGGAGAATGGTGTATGCATTGCACTGTGGCTTGCTGTTTATTAATAGGAGATCCCTGCTGATGTAAGAAACAGGAAGAGGTATCTAGCAATTTTGAACTTTGTTTGGTCCTGTTGTACTCACTAGGGATACACTTTCCACTGATGTTGAATTAAAAACTATGATGGATGTCAGCAGTTCTGGAAATCAATCTGTTTCTGTTCGGTAGCTCTCTGAGCAGAGGAGTTACCAGGGTTGGCTTACTGCTTTTTGCTCTTATCTAAGGTGTCTGTCTAATCTCTTTATCGGTTGCAACGGAAAATGCACAGGGTAAGATGCTGAAGGTGCTGACGAGAAAACAGGCAGTTGTGCAAATGCCTACTTACAATCTGAAGAATGTTCCTTTACCTTTGAATCTTTGGTTAGAAGAGAAATCTTTTTTTCTGGGTTGTGTGAGATCTGATTTCTGTAGTAAGCAGTGAATACGTAGGCAGAATATATATATTTTTGGTTATTCATCTATCAGTTTTCAGAAATGCTGCTTCTTAGAACTGCAAAGGCAGTCTCTCATCTATCATACACCGTAACTGTAACTGCATCACAATGTGTTGGGAGGAAAGGAGAAACGTGGGACAAAGAAATGCTTGGATGACAAGTAGAATTTGACCTTCATGGTGCTTTTCAGGCTTGAGAGCCCAAACTAGTCATACTAACAAGCTGATGTGCAAAAATGGTGCACATATTGTCAAGTTCCATTACAAGATGTACAGCATGTGAAATTCCTTTGAGGTGATATTTCCTTTCAGAACAGCTAAGTTTAAAAACCCCTGGCAACTGTCTTTTCAATAATGTTGTAGTGTAACATTTTTTCCATTTATTTATCAGATTAGAAAGTCCTACAAAGGGCTGGGGGGGAGGGAAGGAGCAATGGGAAGGGTGGCCTGGTATGGCTGAAAGTGTTACAGCTTGGGTCAGAAACATAACTGCGCCACATGGAAATCCTGATTTCTCTTTTGTTGGATCTTACTGTAACCTCAACTCAATGTGCTCCGTTAAAAAGGCATTTATTAACCTTCGTTTTTGTACAGAGACAAAATGGCCTAATACCGAGGATGCGTAACGTGAAAACCACAGTAGCACTGTTTCCTGAGTCCCTCACGTAGGCTCTACAATAAATAATGCAAGTGTGGAATTCACGGCTTCTGTAACCACACGTATGCAATTTGCAGCAATATGTGGTGATTAATTACTTTGAACTGAGTGGGCGGTTGGAGTCTTTCAGGGGCAAGGACCTGGGAAGGAGCCCTGAACGTGTTGGCCACAGAGCCGCTCCTCGAGTGGGAAACCTGGGTGCTTGGCTGGCTGGGCTGTTCCCTTGGGGACCCAAAAGTGGTGTTCAGGTTACAAGAGCCCTTTCAGCGGTGTTTGTGAATCACAGAGATGTTCTATCAGCCTTGTCAGCTCTCAGAGGAGCACCTGCTAATTCTGCACTTGCCTTGAAGACACCAAGCAAAGCCAGTCCTGGCCCTGGTAGTTGTTTGGGTTCTGGAATCCTTTTTTTTTTTTTTTTTGAATTGCATGATGAGCTGCAAGCTGCTGATTGCATAGGCTGCATTAGAGTGCCACCACACAGTACCACCAGTGACAGCTATTGACCTTTAACATGCGTTGAGCAGTGTTTCTGCCTGAAAAGCACAAGGTGCGGTTACTTTTTTGGTATAACTGCTTGGTTCTTCTTAGTTTATTTCTCCGTCTGGAGGAGAAAAATGTCTGGTTTATAGGCCTTTTAAAACTGTGTGTAGTAAGAATATGGCTTGCTGATTATTATGCCTTCATTTTAAATGCATAAACCTTTGTAAATCTAAACCCATCAAGAAGTAGATAAAGAGCGTTGGTCTTTGATTTCTCTTCTACCTAGGCTCAGTGAGGTGCAGTTTGCCTCAGAACTGGTGTGCTAGGCATTCGCTTAAACTTTCATCAGTTCTTTCGGGGCTTTGCTGGTTTGTCATTTTTGATGGATTTTTTTTTTCCTTCCCCATTATCTGCCTTTACAGATGTTCAGGCGTGTCACTTCCTCTGCTAGAACTGTGTGTACTGAACAGAATTTGTCATGTTTGGCTTAGGAAGAGAGGCTGAGGCTGCATTTTCACGAGAGCTGTATGCCAGGCTCAGGCCGCGCCGACGGTGGCTGAAAGGAGCAGTATCACTTTCTCTGTCGCATGTTTCTGCATGTTTCTTTGACGCAGCGATGCTGTAAAAGGGGGGAAAAAAACACCTTATCTAATTTATGGCAGCAGTCCATGCTCAGATCAGGTGAAAGCCCTGTGAAATCTCAGCCTACAAGGCCATGTGATTGCCTCTATAAATCCTTCCTCGAGTTAAATACATAGGAAGGACAGAGATAAAGAACAGTGGTACAAAGGCAGAAGAACATAAGCTGGCAACCAGGAAGCGAAGCTGTAAATGAGGAGAGCGATGGAGACTACTGAAGTTGTGGAGTAACCATGCCAAGCAGTTGTTAAAATTGGTAACGCATTCAAAGGCCTATCAGTTTTAAGAGGAAATTGCACATTTCCTGTTAGAACCACAGCTGGTCCTGATGACCAGGTGTCCTGTTTTTTGACTGGCTTCATTAATTCTGCAGTGAACCCGCACAACTTGTTGGCACAGTTTTATACTGAGGAGGAAAAAATGTCAGTTAAAGCAGTGGTCTGCTAGTTTCTATTTCCTGGGTGATAGTGGCTTGCACAGGAGTCCTTTCTCAACCAAGACTGTCTTGAACTGTGTTTTGACCCTGCTGCAGGAAGATGGGCAAAAACCTGAAAAGCATTCATCACCAGCTTAGTAGGTCTTACTTAGCCACCGCTGGCTTATGGCAGAGCTAGGTGGAAGCTGGAAGAAGGGCAAAGAAAGCATGAGTCTAAAGATCCTGAAGCCACAAATATTTCCTTGCATATCTTCATTATAAAATGCATATTGGAGTAACATAAATTCCCTGTTCCACTAAGTTTCACGCTACAACCTGTGCCAAGGAGTCTAATAATAAATTTTGCTCTGAAATCTCAGCTCATGGGGTTGATAGAGCAAGAGTGAAGCCGGCATGTGTCAGTCAGCTACTGGGTGACATTCCTGTCATTTTTAGCGCAGTTAGGGGAAAAATCTCATATCAGATGAACTGTAGGAGCCCGTATTGATCCATTTAATTGTGCAGTATGTGGCTGCGTCCTTCTTTACACGGTACTCTGCAGTTCTGATCACCATTTCAAAGGGATTGTTGCTGTTGTATTTTAAAGTGAAGAAGAAATGCCAGGATGGTGAAGCTGTGGGAAGAAGGCTTTTTTGAGAGCAGACTGAAGACTTTGGTATGTTTAACTTTGCACCATGGAGCTTGGAAGGGTGTGATTTTTATTTATTTTTTTAATAAATAAAACTTCATTTATTTTTATAAATAAAACTTTTCATTCTGGAAGAAGAAACTTTTGAACTTGAAAGTTATAAATTATATTTACATGAAAAATATTCGCAGGTAAATGAGCAGGCTGGAAATTCAAGGGCTGCTGGCCCCCAGGAGAGTGATCTTTGTTGTTTTTTTTTCTTTGAAACAGAGGTAAAGAAGAGGGAACCTAAATTGTTTAAAGATTGAACTTTGTTAAATTAATGGAAGGTTTAGCATGGCACTGTCCTGGGAAGGAGGACTCTGATAAAAATTTGGTCATTGTGGATATCTTAAGTCAGTTTTAAACCTCTCTTTCAAAGTTTCTAGGCATGTTATAGTTGACATTGAGGATGCTGACCTACTGTATTTAAAGTTTGTTGGCGTTTTGCTTACTTTTGTCATAGTACACATTGATGTCAGGGAGTATGACTTGTCACAGGTGCTTTTCACCCAGAACAGTTAACGTAGCTTAGGATTGCTATCAAGTGCCACACTGCTTCATGGTGTGTTTTGCATTCCATGCAATGATCTGCAGTGTTATGCTGTTTTTTGATGTTTTAATCCCTTTCCCCTTATTCCCTTCTGATTACATACCCAGATGTGACAAATGACAAGTGCTGCTTGAGGATGCAAGACTGCTGAGGAGGAAGCATCGCTACGTGGTTTTCCACCATCAGCACGGACCTTGCAGGGCAGTGGTATGCTGCTTTCAAATGCAGCTCTCCCAGAATCGTCTGCCAGCAGATGCGAGGCTGTTTGTTTGGTAGGACGCTTAGAGCACGTTGCCTGTACTTAACTGAAAGAAAACTAGCTCTTACTGGGTGATCGCAGATGTAGGCGGGTATATCCACAGCTTGGAAGAGTTTGCAGTCAGTGTAAATTATAACTGTGCTTACAACCTGATTGACAGGTATAGTTTTACTGAATTCACTGCTGAACTATTTGAGGGAATGAGTTATTGGAAAGGGAAAAAAAAAAACTCTGCTGTGGGTAGAATCATGCTGTCTGCACATTTCTTGCTTCAACCAAATGCTAGGTCTGCCTTTAACTGGAGTGGTGAAGTATAAATACTTGATTTCCACCGTATCTTTATTAGAGAGCAGTTAGTATTGTTAAGAAGTTTTTTCCAGTTACCCAAGGAAGCCCTTCGTTCTGTCTGGTATGTGAATTGGCTTCTGGGCCTCTTGTCTCTTTCCTCGGTTTTATCTGAAATATAAGTAGGCCCCTTGTTAAGTTTTGGGGTGCGGGGTAGCGTGTGCCCCTAGAGGTGCTCAGTGAGGGTGCTTTGCTCATGAACATGCCCGTGGGGCTGGGGATCAGGAGAGCCTTTTTACTGCAGGTCACGCAGTCTGTTGAAACTGTGGTATTTTGAAGTTGCTGCTTTTAGAGGAGAGAGAATAAAGGGTGTTCATTTTCTGGAGCCCGTGGTGACATTAACAGACCTGTGATTACAGGGAAGTGTGATAGTGCCTTTCTTCTGTTCTTTGTCTGCTGAAATTTGTAGTCTCGCTGACTTGCAGGGCTGTCTGCAGCTTAAGAGGATTGGACTTTATTGCTGAGGTGGTCCCTTGCAGTCCTGCGTTTCTAAATGAGAAGAAGAAAGCCAGCATTAAAACTTAAAATTGTGAGATTCTGTGCTCGGTGGGGCACACGCCTTCATACAGCATTTACTTTGCTTAGTTATGTAGGTGTCACTTGGTGCAGCTAACATTTATGTTACTTGATCACACTGTATTTTGTTCTGGCACAGTTTACAGCTTGATTATTTTGCCAAGTTCAATGGAGATTTAGTGGTGTGGAGTTTTTTCCCTTTATCCACAGAGGGGAGTAACATGGTGGGTATTTCACTTGGGCCTAACCAGTTCTTGGCCAAGAAGCCAGCACTTCCAGTAGCTCCATCAACAAAGCTGGCAGCTTATTACTTCCTAACAAAGCCAAGTACGTAGGAGTCTTGGTTGGAAGTAAATTTTACCTTTCTTTTGGTACCTTTCTTTCATCATGCTGACTGATTCTTTTATTGGGACTTTTGGCTCCTATTTCATTTAACAAAGATAATAAATTGGCGTCTCCCGGATCACATCTGCACCTTGTCTCCCACCTTGGCTGTTTTCTATTCTGCAGGCATAGGCTTTAAGCATTTTGGTATGGGAGCTAGAATGTTTTTGGTATATTATCTTCCTGGCAGTATTTCCTTAACTGCATGAGCTGGGCCATCTGCACAGAATTGCTGTTGATTCCCTGGGAAAGGAAAGCACGTCAGGGAACAGCTTAGTCCCTTATGTCTCAGTTTTTCTCATCGTTTTCTGTTTGAAAGGGCCTTCTGATACTATTTACTAAGCATTCCTGCTTAAAAGAAGGATCGCTTTTTCCGCTTTTGTTGCTAGTTACAACACTACTGGGGAACAAACCATTCCAGATCGTATCTTACAGAGCCGGTCCATTTCTGGCCCTTTTTGTCCCCGCAGAAAGAAGCCTTTATGTTACAGTTTCTTCTGGGGAGAGCATGCTGCCGTCAGGTGGCTCCTGGTGGGCGCTGCCATGTGGCCACACCAGCCTGACAGGAGGCCACGGAGGAGGACCATCCCTGTCCCCATCCTTGCCCACTGGGGCCAGCCACAGGCACGATGAGCATCGGGGAGCAGTCAGGGGAACGTGGGGCCAGAGAGACGGGGAGGCCTCCAGATGCATGGGGTGGCCCTGTGGAAGCGCTGCGCTGCGAGGCAAGGCCTGGCTGCTGATTAGCCCTGTTAACGAGGGCCCCGGCTGCACGGCCCGAGTGTGGTTTCTCGTTGTGGCAGCTGTCGGGCAGCCAGACAAGCCTTCCTTTGCACCGGGGTCAGAGGGGGCAATTTGCAGTATATATTTTTTCTAAATGTTCTAAATTCCTAAGTGCTGCAGCTCATCTGTGAGAGTGAGCAGATGTAAATAAAGACTAAAGAGCTGGGGAAGCAGACAATTACTTGGCTGTAAATAGCAGCTCGTAAAACTGTAATGTATACGGACAGTTACTAAGGCACTTGGTATGAGGTTTGAGTACGCAGCACAGACTGTGCTTTGTTTGCAGTTTCAGTAATACCAGGTTTTGGTGTCTTCCTAAGAGCTTGCTTCAGTCAAGGATAAGCAATATGTTCACCGCTGCAGATCTTCTTGAAACACATCAATGAACAATGTGTTTATCAATTGTATTGCTTGGTGAGTTGCTTGTATATCTAGTGAACATAAAATTATTAACTGAAGTGGGAGAACATGTGGGAAAGGAATTCGCAGGTGGCCTTGCGCTGTTTCACACGTCCCTGAATTAGAGATAATGAAGAAATAAGCGTTAGAAACAAAAAAACTTGAACAAGGTCGAGATAAATGAACTTGGCTAAGTTAAAGATAGCTTTGGGCAGTGGCCAATTGCTGGCTGGCTTGAGTTGCGTGTCTGAGGGTCTCTAACCAATTGTATGACCAGTTTGGGTGCGTGGACAGCGCGTGGGGTTACAGGGAAAGTATATGTAGTGGAGAGAAAAAAGGGCAGTAAAGGCCTTCTGTTCAAGAGCCACCAGGAGTCTGTGTCTTCCATCCCTTCAAGGACAGATTATTTTTTTTTCAAGCAAAAATAATTGTGACATCTTCTGTGGGGTATATAAGCTTGTGGTTCTGTGCTTTCTGTTGTTCTCTGGTAATGAAAGGTTAGTAAAATGTTGGATCTTAAAGCAATTCTTCATGTTGAATTGCAAGTATTAAAATGTGAAATCCATACCATATCTCTAAACTGTATCATTTTGGGGGAAAACAGGTTCACAAGCAGTTTGGGAGCTTTGCAGTCCATCTTCATTTCTGCTTGCAGTGATTATTTCTACCGAGTGTTTGTTGAATGATCAACCACACCATGTCACTGTAGTAAATCTTTTTTACAAAGACAATGAAAAAACAACATTTTCTTAAGTTAGCACCATTATCTAACAGGTGCTGCTGTGCTGCAAATGTCGCCCTGTGTTTGTGGCCATTCAGTGTAGATACCCTCCAGAGCCAAAATCTGTATAGATATAATTTTAGGGGCACCTTATTACTGTTTAGTAAGGTCATAAGGAATATGTCATAAAACAGGGAGGTTCAGAAATGGTGAAATAAAGGGAAGCTGCTCATTGCAATGAAGGAGTGGGTGGTATAACTGGGATCTGATAAGCATTATTGTTAGACCTTTCTTACCTGAGCAGCCGGACAAGCCCACACTTCAGAAAAGCTTCAGAACCCTTTGCTATGGAAGAGAAGCAAAGCAGAAAACATAACCTTTTCTGTTTAAAAAATTGCATCAGCAATATTCTTCGCTTAGCATCACCAAAATCATGTTTCTGCTTGTATGCTTTAATACGCACCACAGAATCCTGGTTTAAGAATTCTTGAGCAACTTGTGACAGAGCTCTTGTGTTTAATTCATAGCCAGGTGTATTTCAGATACATCCTTTAACATTTAGCAAGGCTAATGTGAGTTAATGTTAATTTCTGAGCTGGTTTAAAATTTCATGAAAAGACCAGTCCTAAAGAACAATAGGAGCATTAAACTCTGGCATTAAGTGCTGGCACAGTATATTATGTTTTATGTTCTTTATTTATATGGCTGTGTACTTAGACATTGATCCTGTAAGTACTCATACTTGCAAGCTCCTTTTTATTACTGTAAATGACGGTAAGCTTAGTGTTTTTTATTATTTTTTAAATCTCTGCATTTCTTTGCTTCTTCCCACCTTTTTTTTCTGGCTTTTTCATTTCCATCAGAGATGTAGCTATTACTTGAACTGTTTACAAGTGTGAGTACTCTGTTTTTTCATATGATAAGATCGTTTCTGAAAAGGCTTTAGCAGATGTACATATATTCAGACCAAATGGATTCCAGCAAGCTCCAGCACAAGCATCATTATTATGAAATGGCTGGCATCCAGCTGGCTTGGAAGTTGTACAGCCTTACATATTCACCCAGCTTATACAGTAGATACCGGTACATCTAGGCATGGACTTATATCGGTGTTGTAAACCACCATGTTTATGAGTAGACTTCTAGCTGAAGCATTTTCTCGAGTCCTTGCTTGGGCATCTGAGATAATACCTAGCTCTTCCCACTCTGGAGTGTGACAATCAGTAAGTAAAGTGCTTGTGTCAAGGGACCTCACATATGGCACCTTTTGTTTTGTTTTTACCACCTTCAAGCTTTAAAAGTATGATAAAGACAGTATGACAAATGTCCTTGCGCTTACAAAGGCATATCCATCTACTTGATATATTTTTTTCTTCCTTATAACGTTGCAACTGTTATTCCTGCCTATGCAACAATTGGATCAGAGAGCAGACAAACTACATCAGGGCATTTTCTCAGCCTCTTGTATAAAAAGTTTCAGTGACGTCGATAACTTCCATTACTTGTCTGGTCTGCAGGCACAGTGACAAGCACGCATATCTGGTGTTACCCATATTGCATGAGTGAATGCTGGATAGATAATATGAAAAAGAAGACGGAGCTGAATTGTTTATATGCACACAGGAAGCACGGAAGGTTTTGTCTGCGCCTGTCTGGTGTATGCCTCGCACACACCTATTCTAACTGTAAAAAGCAGGAAAGAGCTTAGTCTTTAATTGGCTGCTTTCAGACTTAAGTAGTTCGATGAGCTTCTTAGCAATCAGTAAAGTTTTCAGTACCTCTTTGTTTTGTATCTGCAGTAATTTATGAGTTTCCAACGGGACAGAAGCATCAGACCTTCAGTAATGCTTCTAGCTCTTTCAGTGCACCTCCTCTTCCAAACATCTGCTGCCAGCGCAGACCCAGAGTACTTTATTCATTCACATTTGCATTCCAAAACCCAAATGGGAATAGGAAAAAAAAAAAGTCTGACATCAGAATTTCTGCTCATGGAAGGGAATGTGTTTTAAATACCAACATCACAGAACTCCACAACACCATGCAATATCTCTTTGTTCTGATGAATAACAACAGCAAAAATGTACTTATTTACCTGCCTACTAAGCCACTTTAATCCATTGACAAAAGTATAATTTAGAATGATCAAGGCAGTACTTGTGAACAGATTGATGTAAAGGAGTTTCTTTTTGTTTCTTTGTGTAGCATGGACCTTGGAAAACACTTTCTCTATTTGTACACAGATGCCAGTTTTTCAGTGCCAAGAATGTTCCTTTTATGCACTAAAAAGTTCTAGCAACAGTGCAACTCCTCTTTCTGGCAAGGGCTTTGTGAGTGCTTGAGAGTTAAAATAAATCTTTCTGCTCCTTTTCTACCTACTTTCCTCCCTAACATGCTTTCTTTCCTTGACTTTCAGCTGCATTAAACTAATTTTAAAGAGCACGGCTTGACCTAATTGCTTAGTAGAGTATGATCATGGAGAAATCCCATATATTGTCTGCCAACCCTGTGGTCATAATTTCTTTAAAGTCATGTGCTCTTTTGAAAGAATAAGACCACATTGATGGGAGGGCTGTGTGCTGGAGCTGTCTGCGGAGGATTTAGCAGCTGCAAGATCTCGCTTTTCTTTTTCGCCCATTGTCTGAAACGCCATTGACAGTGCCACCTTTTCTGCTTGAAAACCCTTATCCTTCATGCTACAAGGCACTTCAAAAAGAGACAGAAACCCTTGAATTGGCACCCGATTGTATCGTGAATCTCTGCTTTCCTTTCCCACCCAAATGAAAAATACCTGGGCGTGATTTCCTGCATGATCTTCCTTAGACTTAGGTGTGAGTGTTGTGTGAATTTGAAAACAGGTATTTTTCTGGTCTACAGAGCAGCACAGTGACGTTAAAATCCACATTAATAAGCAACATTTTGTGTCAGGTGCAAAATTTTGGGGGACTGTTAGTGGCCTGAAAAGTACCGTACAAGGAATAATCACTTGTGTTTCCTAGCTGTGCTCAGATTCATTAGCTGGATTTATTGTGAGGTATTCACTTTCATCTTTTCCTGGAGGACCGATTGTGCAGCTGCAGGAGACTTCTGTGTCCTTGTGCACCTTCTGCTGACATTTAGGCTTTTCCGTGGTAGCACTGGGTGGTGTCTTGGTGCTGTCATCGTGCCCCTGTGTCTGAGGGGAGAAGGAAAACTCACTTTCAGTTGAAAATAGGAATGCAAGCTAAGTTACTGTTAATCGGTATTTTTTGTGTTAGTTCCAGCATTAGCTGTCCCTCTTTAAATTCTCTTTTTTTTTTTTTTTTGGTAACTCAGAAATATATATAAGGAAAACAATGTGACTGCTTGCCCTTTCTTGTCATTTATACTGCATGCTGTGTGATGTAAAGGGCAACTTATGAAATAAACATTATTCCTTCTGTGCAGTTCAGTTGATCTGTAATTGATACAGTACAGTTTTACGGCCCAAGGTCTTCCACCACACACCCATCAGTCCTCCTGATGTATATCTTCAACACATTATCAGCAGAAGCTGGGAGGGTGCTCAACATCCCTGAGAGGCATGGCCAAAACAAAGGGTCTGCAGTGTAGGTCTTCCGAGGAGAGGTGCAGTCTGTCCTTGTTTTGATAAGCAACTGGTCAGCTTTAAGTGTACCTCTGTGGAACAGAGGGCTCTGTTCAGTGCTGGAGCGATGAGCCAGAGACTGTTACT
This sequence comes from Nettapus auritus, assembly GCA_011076525.1. Taxonomy (NCBI): domain Eukaryota; kingdom Metazoa; phylum Chordata; class Aves; order Anseriformes; family Anatidae; genus Nettapus; species Nettapus auritus. The sequence continues at coordinate 43,214,504 of CM021797.1, forward strand.
TGTCACCAAGGCATCTGCCCGTACAGTGGGCATCTTGCTGGAGCACTGGTGAGAGTGTGAAGCAAGTACCTGAAGCGTGACCACAGCTGTTGCTCTGCTTCATTATTGGAGTAATTGTTTCTTCGTTTGTTTTTTTGGCATGGACGCTCTCCTAGTAGAATCCAAACTGTGTTCTTGAAACTTGTGTCTGCACTTTGCTAGCTCAAGCCAACATTAATAAAGAACCAAAAACCTGAAGTATGTTGTTCATTTGAAATAAGTGTCTAAATACATGTAAGTCTTTATGTTTCTCTGAAGTCCTGTCTTACGTGATATCCCAAACAAGTTTACCCAGCCAATAACACCAGGTAGAGGTAAATGAGGATTTATATGTGAGGGAACTTGGTTGCTTTTATCTTAAAAACAAGGGTGGAGCGGGAGAGGAATGATACTTCATGTGCCTGTTTATGTGGATGTACAGGATGTACGGTATTTGGTTTTCTGTGCATGTGTTTTCTTCCATTTTTACACTTCACATAGATTGTATTGTAATTGGCATGTTTTGAGAGGTCCTGTGTTTAGTCAGCTGCGTAAAAAGATCTAATAATAAAGTCCTTTTCCTTCACCCAATTCTTGTCTTCGTTTTGTGAAGTTAAGAAGTTTTAAAAGCATTTTAAGCTGTCTCATTAAACACACCTTTTTTAATCCCACCAAGTAATGTTGTTTTTAACGGTATTCACGCGATAGCGTGTTTTAATACACTCTCAAGGATGACAAGCTCTAATGATTTAGAGAAAAAGTGGCATCTTATTGAAATGGTTCCCTGGCTACAATCAGAGCTGAACCACTCTCTGGAAGAATGCAAGGTTTGCAACATGATGCTTCTTGAGGTGAGAATGGAGTCCGTCCTTTGGGTGGGCGTTTGTCAGAAGCACCAGGCGGCCTTAGCTGAGGCAAGAGCAGGTCGTCAAAGTGCCCGTGGCCATGCCTTTGCCCAGTGGGGAGGTCCGGCAGAGCAAAGCAGACTTCCTATGTCCCCTGGTTGCACAGAGAGTCTGGTTAGTCTTGGCAAAGCTTAGACCGGGTTGTTAAATATATTCCACAGCTTGTTTGTATCTGTGGCTTCATTCAGCTTGCTTATCTACCCAGTCTTCTCCTGTCTTTCTTCTCCCTTGCATTGAGGCTCAGTTGTTTCTATATGCCTTCAAAAACAACATCCAATCGCTGCCTTATGGCCTGGCTTGGGTGTTTGTTGTCTTTGTTTACATTTGCTTTTTGTCCTTTCCACTTTACCAGCTCTTCAGCCTCAACAGGGTACTCGCTTCCTGCTGCCTGTTGTATTTCTTTTTTTCCTTGAATTTATCTCTGTGTCAAAATGCACCATGCTGTTCTTAATAACTGGAGAACTGGCCAGCAGCTGAAAATTTTCAGGATGTTCACAGTTAAGAAAGGCTGAAAATGGCGTAAGTCTTAGTCTAAAGGCATCTTCTTTCTTTACATGATGTGCTTGTAGCCTTTGTCCAACATCCTGACTGTGTCATCTGCCTCAAAGATGTATTCTGTGATAACAAGCTCAGCTTGATACTTTGTGAATCAGTAGAAATTTTGTTTTTATTCATGCAATCATACCTGCCTTCACTGAAAATTACAGGAATACTGTGACCGCTTTCTAAAGTGAGGTCACAAAACAGCAGTGAAGGTGGGATCACTAGTACCAGAAGATGTCTTCCAGTCAGTTATTACATAGGTCTTAATTAACATTGCTAGTCATTAATATTTATCTTGCTTATGCAAATTAGCTGTGAAGGTCAGTTTAATTTCTCTGACTTAAGTTAATGAAGCTTTATTAACTTCATGTACTTAATGATAGGCTTTTTTCTGTTCTGAAGATGGTGTGGTTGCTGTCTTTTTGTGTATGGTTAGATAGGGTAGGAAGATGTGGAAAAAAGTATTGCTGCAAATCTTCTCACTTTCAAGTGCTTCTACGATGCCTTACTGGGTGTTCCCTCCTATCTGCAGTAGCTGTGATGCGTTTAAGCTCTCTTTTAAGGTGCTTATGATGTGCAGTTTTCTGCATTTGAGTTTAGAGGAAGTTATTCTAAACCTGCGTGAAGAACTCTTTTAGTGATGGGACTATGACATGACCTTTTGATCTGCTCATAATGAAGAAATAGTTGAATTAATGTCTTTTTTCCTTTGGAGACACCAAAGTCAGTCCTGTATAGTCCCACTGTCATCAATACAAACCTCCTAGCCGAAATTCTCAAGCAACCGAACTGCACGCCAGTACCTTTCCAGGGTGGAAGGACCAAGTGGTAAAGGAGCACATGGCAAATAATTGTTTTTCTACTGAATTTTAGATCACAAGGACAGTTTTGCTGTTTGACCATTCTGCTCACTTGAAAGGGCAGCGATCACAGTATAGACCTTGTTTATTTTTAGTGGATTTTAGTGGTATAGCGCCAGTAGTGAAACGTTTGGTCGTGGCTTTGCACTTTTTAACAGGTGACTTGGTGCTACTGCTGGCAAGTTAGTGTATTGAAGTGTTAATCTTTTCAACTCCGCCCTCTCTACTTCATAATTCAGGGAGGAAATAATCTACAGGGAAAAATTTCTGACCTTTTCTACCTAACTGTCCTATATAAAATCAGATCTGATGCTTTGAGAATAGTATCCCAAGTATAGTGAACTAGCTGGAATTGTATTCAGTTTGTTTCTTAACAAAACGTAATCGGCTCTCTGTAGCTGGGAGAGCAGCACCATGGAAAAGTTCTGGAGTTTTTGACTGAGCCCCACATAAGTGGCACTAAATCTCTCCTTGGTTACACCACGTTGCATGACGTCTTTGTTCTCAGTAGAGCAACTTGAAGGAATTGAAACTTCAGAAAGTTGTGAATAGCTACTTGTTGCTGAGAAGCCAAAAACAAGCAAGCAAACAACAACAAAAAATCAGGTTCTCATGTGACCTCCCCAAAAATGTATCTCCTCTGATTTCTTGGGCTAATGCCAGAGATTGTTATATGGCTGGCCAAGAAGAAGACTTAAGACAGCTTAAGCTATCACAAATGAAATCTGAGGGAGCAGAAAATGAGAATGCCCTAAGTGTTGCCAAACAACCTTTTCTTGTTTAAAGGAAAGTAGTATAAATGAAGTTAAAAACAATCTCATGTATTTGTGCTCTAGACTGCGTATTTTTCTAAGATCTTCCCTGCCTCTCCTAGGATGCTATCTTCCAAGCCAGGCGGCAGGATACAGGGCAACATGGGCTTGAAAATCTCAGCCCATTGCCATTTGGTCCTAGGACGTGCAATAGCAATTTTCCTCCATGACTTATGTGAACATTTTTGTTTGTTTGTTTTTAAACTGAGTCATTCAGCACTAATGGCCAGAAGTAAATTCTGACTTTGTGAAATCGGTTGGAGAAGAGGTGTGACAACAGGAAAAGTGGCTGATAGTACGGGCGTGTAGGCGAGGGTGTGCACGGGCTTTGTCAACGCAGTTGCACTTTGAGACAGGAGGTGTTGCAGAGGAGAGCTGTCCTGCAGTGCCTTACACTGCAGCTGTGCCAGCAATCCAGCTCAGCAAGCCTGCGTATGGTATTAACTTGAATAAGTTTAAATGAATTATAGAAAATTACTATTTGGGGAAAATTGTGAGGAGAAAAATTACATATCAATAGTAAATTGCAGAGATGTCTTCTCTTACTCTAATTTGTAGTGCTGATTTTAAAAATAATTTTAGGTGCTCACCCAGTTTACTTCAGATGTTTACAGCCTTCATAGGCCACATATCAACTTTGGAGCAGGTCTTTAGGATCACAAAGCTACTGTCTCCCATGTTCTCACTTCTTGAGGGCCTGTTGACCTTTTTTGTGTTGTCCTGATGAAGTTTGTTGCATCTGCTAGTTGTGTGGCAGCTGAGGAGAAGAGTTTCAATATTGCAGCAAGAAAAATCGTGTGAGTTAAGGCCAGAAAAAGCACAATTATTTCTAGATGTTGGGCACAGTAGTGGTTTTTGTTTGTTTGTTTTTGTTTTTACAGCATCTTTGGAAGAGTACCCCCTGCACTTGTGGTTGCAAGAAGGCTGTGTTTAGGTGCTCAGGTCGTGTAAGTCACAGTATCTACAGTCTGCTCAGCAGAGAGCTCTTCGTCTTCCATGTGGGTGCTATTTGGCGCCATTCTGCTATTTAGTTTCATCCTATCATCACATTCCCATCTCTGATACACTGACTTCTTTCAGCATCTCTGCACCACGGTTGTGCACAGGGTTGTTGGCAGCTGCAGAGTAACTTTATTCTTCCCTTTGCAACTTAAATATAAGCTGTTTTAATAGCATATTTGTTTCTGGGCCTGGTTCTACGGTTAATCCTATGATGAGATGATGGAAGTTCAGAAGTGACCTTTTCGGGGGGGAAATCACAGTGTATGATTTTTATGCTCAGTTCTCTCTGCTGCTCCATACCGCTGTGTGTCACAACTGTTACATCTGCCAACAAAACATGGATTTTGGAGGGCCCTCACTGGAAGAAGATTTGCTCAGTGTGGAGATTGTTTCTGCATCCCTGACAGAGCTGTGTCTGGCTGCTTAAAGCAGTGCCTGTACCTTTTCACCGTCTAGTAGAAGCCTAAACCCACACACCTATCAGGGTTTCAGCTTGTTTACTGAAAACATTCTGCAAGACAGAGCTTGTGGTAAACTTTGTCTGAAGGTATTTTTTTTTTATTTCCATTTTTTGAAAAAGTTCTCAGAGATAAATATCTTAGGTCGTATCTAGTGAGTGTATTGAGAATGACAGTGAATGCAAGTCCAACAGATGCTCCAAAACAGCTCAGGCTTGCTGGTGTGCTTATTTTGGTTATTGTTGTTGCCAAGATAAGGAAAAGTAATTCAAAAGCTTTTTGACTTTTAAGGTGCAACTATATCATCTAAAACTAGAAGATATTTGGGGATTCCATATTCTCTTTCACAGATTTCCGTGTCAAATTTTCAAGCTGATTTTTGACTGCCAACCCTGCAGAAGCTGTTGTGCGTTATGGCAGCTGAGCTGTGTTCTTTTGGTCTGTCATCACCAGCGAGCTATCACTTCAGCTGTGTTTCCGCCAGCTAGGCTGTCTTAAGGTTACACTTGGAGTGACACCTGTGCAAACTCACTAATTGCTAGGGAGATTTCAGTGGTGTCACTCTGGGGAATATGAAGGGAGCTGTCTTAATTTGGTGACCTCACATTTTTCCACTTCTGGCAGTCCTTTTTTTAGCTGTTTAAAAACTCCTGTTGCTTCTAGCAAGTGCCCAGCATTCAGCCACGATTAAAGTATGAGACCACAGCAGTTGTTGTGAGTATGAGAGAAATACAGAGCTTGGGAGGAAGGGGAAATTGTCACATGGCTGCTACTCTGAAGATGCAAACTTGTGTGCCACCACCTTTTCTGGACAGGCTGCTGAGACCACAGGCAGCTTCTGTTGCTTCATTGTCGCTGCCGAGCTCTGTACCGCCTATGGTTGCTCATGGGTGGTCACACTGGATGCATCGTGCAGGTTTTTGTAAGAAAACTGTCTTCCTGGAGCGAGAGGATGGCACACCCAAAATGTTGCTGGCGTGTAAGCACTGGTCTTTCTGAAGCTGTGCGAAGCACATCTTCTCCAAGCCGAGTCCACAGGCAGCATGAGAGCAGAGGCGGGCCTGTGCTCGGTGGAGCAGCAGATAGGGCCAAACCCTTCTGCTGGGCGCCGGTGGTACCCCTGTGCTGTGAGCCCGAGGGGAAGGCAGTCGGTGGTTGTGCAGGCTGTGGCGGAGGCTCACAGCCAGGGTGAGGAGTGTGAGGAAATTAGGTGGGTTGGAAATGCAAGCTCGTTATCTCACCATGCTGTCAGAACATGTAGCACTAGAGACCACCCCCCTGTCCCCACATTGTAAAAGGATGATTACAAGTTGTTCTTCATCCCACCTTCCATAAGGTCTGGTGTGGCAGTGCGTGGGCACGCTGGTCTCTCGCACCCTTGTGCCTCCCCTCTGACCTCTCCGTGCAAAGCGAGCTGTGAGGAGCTGCCAGTCAGAACGGTTCTTCTTTATCTGACACTTTAACATGAAAAAGAACAAAATGAAGCATGACGCTGTGGGGAGAGTGCATTGTGTTGGCCTCCCTGAGACAATTTGTATTGAACTGAAAAACCGGTGGCTGCTGTTTTAGGGGGAAGAAAATAAAAAAAAGGCAGGGTAACGTTTTTACAGGAGGTACATGCAAAAAGCTGCTGAGAAGCACATGGTAATTTCACGTAACAGTTTTTATTTGAGATTCTTGCTTCTGTGAAAGAGACTGTGGCAGACCTGGATAAGAGGAACCTTGCTTCTGGTTACATGTCAAGTAGATGTAACTCGTGCAGGTGAATGCTTCCTTATGATAGAATAAAAAGGAAGGAAATGCGTAAATGGAATTTATGTTCTTGAGTCTAAATGAAACGCGTCAGGGAACAGGATTTGTAACAAATATGTAGGGAAAATTAGTTACAACTTCTGCTTGCGCTGCTAAAGCTTGAGTCATTTCTGTCTGTCTCCTCAGGGAGAACCACATTAGTTAAGAAGGCAATAAGCACAAGAACATTTCAGGAATTAGTGCTGTTTAATATTTCAGGTGTTTTCTTGAAAAGTCTGCATCTAGAAAATCAAAGATCAAAGCCAGGTGTGGTTTGTGAAGTGAAATACTTCAGGGTTGCTTGTTATTTATTTCAGCATGCAAAAGTAAGTAGTAACTAGAACAAATACTTTTGATGAGGCAAATGATAACTTGTAATCAACCAACTTTTTTTTAGTTAGAGTACCATGTACAGAAATGTCTGGCTAAAACTTTCAAAGAGAGCTCTGACACATAGTCGAAAATAAAGTCCTTTGTTCCCTTCCAAACATGTCAAGAGGAGTACTTTATTTCGGAGCTGTGTTGAGACAGCTAACAAAGTGTCCCCAAGTTATCCCACTTGTTTTTACTTCTGCTGTAATACGGCATATCCGTAATACATTAAGCTGGGGGAAGGGGTAGGGTGGGGTGGGGCAAGGCCTCAGATTCTGCAGTAGAAAAATCTACAAAAATGTCCTGCGATGAAGACCGTCATATTGATTCATGTTGTTTGTGCACTACTTTCTCGGCCTCTGTACTGGAGGAAGCAGAGGATTTCATTTTCAGCTTGGAGTGGTTGTTATGCTGATGTCCTTGTGCCTGCAATTTTGTTCAGATGTCTAATTCAATCTGAGTAAAAAGGGCTGCAGCACTGGCAGCTGGGATCAATGCATGTGAGTCTTTTGTAGACTGGCTGAATTACTGTAGAAAGTGAAACTTTTTTGGTGCAGCGTTGGTGATTATAAATACACAACTGTTTTGAATGACAAATCTCCTGTCATACTGCTACTCAGAACCAAACTTAGTCTGTTTTGGCACAGAAGCTGAATTTTAGGAAACGACTCTTTTCAGTAATGCTGATACGGATTTGAGACTCTATTGGTTGTATTTATTCTCAATGCTGATAATGCATTAAGTGTAAAATGTGCTTTTGTTACGAAGGTATGTATATATCGCTTAGAGCAATCCCCAGTCTTTCCTTTAATGAAGTAGTCTTCATAGTTCTCAAATTATTTTTACGGGTTTCACAATGCTTCAAAATACTGACTCTTCAAGCCAGAAAACAAAGTGTTGTTAGGTCGAAGCTTGCAGAATAGAGTTTCTGGGCACAGCATCCACTTGCAGAAATGCATCTGGAGAGGAGCTGAGGTTCAGAGGATGCACTCAGCGCCCACAGACAATCACTGTGAGACAGCTGCTGCTGCAGCCAGCCAGCTGCCCGCGCACATGCTGCCTTGCCGGCACAGCCCCGCTCCTGCTGTGCATAAGCAAGTGACTGTCTCTGGCTCGCTTGGGCTTCGTTAGGAGCCACACAGTATATTCATCTTTCATCCCAAGTACAGTTTACAGTACTTTTTTTTTTTTTTTTTTTTTTTTTTCCTAAAAAATGACTTGCTGCTGCTAGTGGAACTTAGCCTTTAAGTAGGTTGTATAAATATTGGAAGTCTGGATCCCAGTTCCAGCTCTGGGACTCAGGCAAGATCTGGGAGTTGTAGAGTGCTGGTGTCTCTGGAGATCCTTTTCTTCACGTGACCTCAAATCTGGACTATTCCGTCTTAGCTCATCTGTCTTGATACATGGCAATTTTTCTATATACTTTAAGTAAAATACAGGTTTAGAGTATTTGAAAAAATAGACCTTTGTAAGAACGAGCTGGTTCATATACAGTATGAAGTTAGAACATGATAATCTCTGTAGAAGTCACTTAATCTGTTTCTCTCCTCAAAACAAGATCAGTTTGAATGTCTAAGTATAGAAAAAATGTTTGTCATTCTCCAGGTAGCAGCACTAATACTGAAAATTAAAGCTTTTAATGTTCTTTTATTATCTAAATGGATATTGCTGGCTTTTTTATGATGGATCAAAGCAAGTGCTTATAGGCAAAAGGCATGTTAAAAACCATACAAGGAAAATAAGATGACTTTTCAGAGGAAGTCTGAAAAGACTCCAGAGTCTGGAACACAAATGGATTGAGCCCCAAAGGAGGGTTATTATGTTATTTCAGACAATTAAAGAGAACCAATAGATGAAAAAAATGATAATGTACCTATTTCTCTTTTTAATCAGTTACAAGCTTTTAAATTTTCAGTGATTTGCTATTATTTATCATTTTTTTGATTCTGAAACAGTTAGCCAGGCGGCCGTCCAAAGACTTGGCGTTCTCCCCTCTTCTCAAATTCCAGCTGGAATTCTAACTGGAAGCCTCATTCTTGTTCAGCAAGGAGCACTCATGCAAATAAAATGCATGCTTAACCTGAACCCATGTAATTATTCAGCAGTCGTGCTCCAAATTTCCTGTCTCTGTAGTACTGCACAACAGCGCTTTCAAATCCTACCAAAGGAGGGGAACACTGTATTTTTAATGAAGAAGATGATTTTGGCACCAGTGTGTTTTTTTGTTTGGTTGGTTGTTTGTTTTTTTTTTTTTTTTTAATCCATTACTTTGCAAGTACACCACGGTTGTTGTTATAAAATCCTAAAATGACATCATCTGAATGCTAAACAGAACCAATGCCTAAGTAACAAGGAGTGGCGATCTTTATTTCAGCATATGTCAACATTTTATGTTTGAACATAAAAATAAGTGGACTGAATTATTAGGTTGCAGGTTCTGTTTTCATTGGAAGGAAGGAGGCTGGAGAGTAATGTGTTATGTTAGGGAGTTATGGGTATTCTGGTTTATAAAAAAGTTTGACACTTCTCCCTTTGCCCCCCTCCCCGGGTGCCCCAGCTATTGAATCTTTTCCATGTACTTAGGTTGGAGAGGATATGAACAATTGAGCCCTTTTGTCTTTGGAAGAACTTCCACAGAGTGATTAAGGTGCTTAAGGTAGTGTTTATATGCAGTAAGCCCAAGGAAAAATTCATTTGCTGTGTTTGGGGCCATATTGTTCCTTTTAGTGCTGTTATGGAGAGACTCTTGATATCAATTCTTGTAACTGGGAATGGGAAAGAAAGGGAGGAGGTCTAAAAAAAAACAAAAAGAGAAAGAAAAAAGATAAAGCCAACAAAGAGAAATTATGTTTACATTCTTAGAAGAATAGTTGGTTTGCATTAGAAACGATGTGAAACTTCATACATAACAGAATTCCTGGAAGTGAAATCATCTTGGCAAATACAGGAGCTTCATACCATAAGGGTGGTTGTACTTTAAATGAGGCTGCACTTAAAAATGGGCTGGCCTTGGCCCAAAAGCAGATGGAGAGAGTAAATGTCCAAGAAATTCCTGCTGAAATACCATTGCCTAAAGAACAAAATTTTGTGGTTATGTGAGGTGGGGAGTGGAGGGGAAATGGGGGCTAGGAGGAGGGAGCAGAAGCAGATAGTTTGTCTATTGACGCTGGTTGTACAGCAGGATTTGTAGATTAATCCTTTTGCCAGTGCTGCAGAGTGATGGGTAACCACATGATGTGCCATCTGCCACCTAACTGCTAAGTTAAATTTAGACTTTGTGGATATACATTTTTATTTTCTTATTTATCCCGTGTAACAGTTGTTACAAGTGTTAGTCAACTATCTAAATGAAAGAGAGGTAATAACTTTTGAAAGGAATGCTTGTATTTGTAATGAGGTGTGTAGAACCTTTTAAATGCTTTATTTATAGTTCACTGTTTATTTCTTTTTTTTTTAAATTACAGTAAATAATTTGTTTAAAACTGTGGTTTAATTTTACACGCTATGAGTCCACCTGCTTCATATGCCCAGAGCTGAGAAAGTAATAGATCCTGACTGATTGTTTCTCTCTGTGTAACGAGCATTGAGTGTTAAATATGCTGGGGAAGTGTGAATACAGCATTTGGGATGCAACACTGTACGTACAGTGAGGGAAGCAGGAAGCACTAGGGACAAGCACTCTGTTTAATCCAGGAATAAGGCATTAATTTTAAGGTTTTGTGTTCTTTATTTTCTCAAGTATGCTTCTTTGATGATGTGCCTTGCCATTTTATTGAGAAGGCAAGCTAGGCAATTTGGAAGGAAACCAAGTATTAGCACTGAGGACACAGCACACGCAGAAAGAGGATGATTTCAGGAAGGACATCTATCCTGTGAGAGACTTTGGAGGGAGTACAGATTTGTGACTACCTGTTATGCAGGAAGAGATTTGAGCACCTGGCCACCCTCTGAGATGGACGTGTGTTTGTGTGATTACTGGGAGGGGAAACGAGGAGAGTGGGATTGCAAGGCATGGGGAAGAACTTGTAGCATCTCCACTTTTTGGACACCATGGCTTATTGCATCCAATAGATCCAATGAGGGACTTGAGGGGGCATTTTGAGGGCCCTGAGGCTGGAGGGGAAGGTGGAGATCATAAAAGTCTTGTATTAAGAGGGCTAAGCCAGCAAGGAAGACAATCACAGTGAGCTGACAGTTGTGGAAAGAATGAGGAGACCTTTCAGTTGTATTAAAAAAGCACAGCAATGGGACAGAGCAGAAGCTGGAGGTGGTGAGCCCCAGCTGATGAACCACAGGAGATGAACAGAAAGCCTACGGAACTGTGCAGCTTATTCAAAAAATCGTTGTTTCAAAAAAGGTGAAGGGCAAAGAAGTTATGTTTCATACACATTGCAAATCTTCAGCCAAGCCCACATCAGCAATAAAGCACAACGAAGGGTGCATATCACCCAGGGTCTCACCCCATGGCCATGGTGGCAGCAAGCCTCGCGTGTGGGGTGTGCTGTGCCAGCCGGACAGTTTGGGTGGCATGCAAGATGGGGAAGGAGGGCGAGCTGTAATGCTCTAGCCTCTTACTCCTTTCACTTCCCGGTTGTGTTGCCTCCGCTACTTCTTTTATTCCAGGAGTGGACTGAAGTCGTGTGACGACTGAAGCTCGGTCTGTCAGCAGCAATGAAACATTTTCTTCAAAGGCCTGCTGTGGAAAGTGGACACTCAAATAGTAATATTACATTTGAGAGACAGGAGCTGCTTCTAGGAGTCTTCAAGTGTTTCCCCAAATGAATCTGTCGTGTTGGTGCTGAAAAAAAAGAGAGATGCTGCCCAGAGGAACAGTTTGAACATTTCTGTGCAAATACTTGAACTGTCTAAAGTAACACCATCAATATTAAATCTTGCACAATTACATAATTACTTTGTGCAAAGTTTTGTGTCATGTATCAGTTGTAAAGTCCGTTTCCACTACATTTGCATTACACAGAATCACAGAATCACAGAATTTCTAGGTTGGAAGAGACCTCAAGATCATCGAGTCCAACCTCTGACCTAACACTAACAGTCCCCACTAAACCATATCCCTAAGCTCTACATCTAAACGTCTTTTAAAGACCTCCAGGGATGGTGACTCAACCACTTCCCTGGGCAGCCCGTTCCAATGTCTAACAACCCTTTCGGTAAAGAAGTTCTTCCTAAGATCCAACCTAAAATTCTCCTGGTGCAACTTAAGCCCATTCCCCCTCGTCCTGTCACCAGGCACGTGGGAGAACAGACCAACCCCCACCTCGCTACAGCCTCCTTTGAGGTACCTGTAGAGAGTGATAAAGTCACCCCTGAGCCTCCTTTTCTCCAGGCTGAACAATCCCAGCTCCCTCAGCCGCTCCTCGTAGGGCTTGTTCTCCAGGCCCCTCACCAGCTTCGTCGCTCTTCTCTGAACTCGCTCAAGCACCTCGATGTCCTTCTTGTAGCGAGGGGCCCAAAACTGAACACAGTATTCGAGGTGCGGCATCACCAGAGCCGAGTACAGGGGGACGATCACCTCCCTAGCCCTGCTGGTCACACTGCTTCTTATACAGGCCAGGATGCTGTTGGCCTTCATGGCCACCTGAGCACACTGCTGGCTCATATTCAGCCGACTATCAACCATCACTCCCAGGTCCTTCTCTGCCTGGCAGCTCTCCAACCACTCATCTCCCAGCCTGTAGCTCTGCTTGGGGTTATTGTGTCCCAGGTGGAGGACCCGGCACTTGGCCTTGTTGAACTTCATGCAGTTGACCTCAGCCCATCGGTGCAGCCTATCCAGATCCTCCTGCAGAGTCTTCCTACCCTCGAGCAGATCGACACACGCACCTAACTTGGTGTCATCTGCAAACTTACTGAGGGTGTACTCGATCCCCTCATCCAGATCATTGATGAAGATATTAAAGAGGACCGGCCCCAGCACCGAGCCCTGGGGAACGCCACTAGCGACCGGCCTCCAACTGGATTTGACTCCATTTACCACGACTCTTTGGGCCCGGCCATCCAGCCAGTTTCTAACCCAACGAAGCGTGCGCCAGTCCAAGCCAAGAGCAGCCAGTTTCCTGAGGAGAATGCTGTGGGAAACGGTGTCGAAAGCCTTGCTGAAGTCAAGGTAGACCACATCCACAGCCTTTCCCTCATCCACCCAGCGTGTCACTTTGTCATAGAAGGAGATCAGGTTCGTCAAGCAGGACCTGCCCTTCATAAACCCATGCTGACTGGGCCTGATCGCCTGCTTGCCCTGCAAGTGCTGCGTGATGACTCTCAAGATAATCTGCTCCATGAGCTTCCCTGGCACTGAGGTCAAACTGACAGGCCTGTAGTTTCCCGGGTCAGTCCTCTGGCCCTTCTTGTAGATGGGCGTCACGTTTGCTAGCCGCCAGTCAACTGGGATCTCCCCCGATAGCCAGGACTGTTGATAAATGATGGTAAGCGGTTTGGCCAGCTCCTCTGCCAGTTCTCTCAGTACCCTCGGGTGGATCCCGTCCGGCCCCATCGACTTGTGCACTTCCAAGTGCCGTACCAGGTCACCAACCATTTCTTCATGTATATATATATATATTTTATTGTTTTAACATTACTTATAATGCCATAGGAAGTTTTAAGTCAGTCTGGGAAAACAAAACTTAATTTCATTTTTATGATACTTATGCTGAAGGAAATCAACTCATAGGGAAGTTTTATTTCCCATTTAAAAAATAAAAAGGATAAAGTGAAAGTGTTAAGCTGAGTTTAAGAGTAAGCGGCATAGTTAACAGAAATGCAGGAGCTAAGCTTAAACTCTGAGACAGGCTAAGACTGTGCAGAGGTGAAACATTTTTTCCTGAGCAGGTGGCTTTTGAAGGATTTAACTGAAATGTCTCTTACATTATTTAGTTGTCATCTGCCAATCTGAGTTTACAAATGCTAACTCTTATTTGAAGTCCTAGGTAAATTTCATTATTTAATGTTTTTAAACAATGATGAAGCGCCTTGGTATGCCTTGACTGTGACTCACAATGATGTGCTTTGTGTGGCGGTTCAGTTTAGATAATAAAGTATTTGTCGAAGTATGAATCTTTTGTATATGCAGTGTTTGGTTTCCCAGAGCTTTCCGTTCTGTACTGTAACTCCTGTATTTCCTTATTCGACCTAAGACCAATGATGTCTTTCAGTTGTCAAATATGCGTCCAATACAGATTGTCTTCAGACATGACATTCTTCATGTGATTATTTGTATTAAATTTGACATATATGTATTTCTGTTTCAAGGTGTGCTTATCCCTGCTTATATTTTGGAAGATGTTCTTGAACATTTTATATCTGCCTGTTGTGTAGTATATGACACATTAAGGCTAGTTGCTCAAATACTTAAACATCCCTGTAAAGTAAAGAAGTAAATCACAGTCCAGTAACATCCAATTAAATGTCAGGGGGGTGGGCTACATAAAATACAAACAGCCTCTGTTTAAGCAGAACCTGTGCTGCTGTTTTTTCAAGTGTTTTCATAACTGTTTTCACATTGAATCACACAGTAAATAATCTATAACTTTGTTTCATAATTCCCTCCACTCTTCCCCCCCCACAAAGTGGCGTGTCAATGCTCAGGAATAACTCAGAGCAAAAGTATTTGCGACTTTACAGGGAGACCAGCTGTTATCCACTCAGAGCAAATTTTTCACACTGCTGTCTTGTTCACTTTGGAGCTCTGATGGGAAACAAAACCTTCCTTAAAGGCAAAAGTTGTGGAGACCTTATCCTCAGATAAGAGAGAGGTCTGCACTCTGGTTTGGTTGCGTAGCAGCCATTCTCAGCAAGGGCTTTGCATCAGCCTTCAGGCAAAGAACATCAGCAGGATGCAAATCTTGACTTTTAGATTTTTTTCCCAGATGTTGTGCTACCAATTAAAACCCCTTCCAAGGACAGTAATCCAGTTACTGCATACAAAGGTGGGGTATTCCAAATATCTCGCTTCTCCGCATTGTAGTGTGTATGACATAAACCATAAACAAAACGTCGTGCAGTCATACTTTATTTTTTGTCCTATTTCTACAGTGCTCTTATAACATAAAGATTCTGGCATATTTACAAGTACACAAAGAGCTGACGAAAGTATTTACATGAACTGCATGTGAACAGGAGGGAGTAAACTGGATTTTTGTGTTTACCTCTTCCTTTGTTCCACTCCACAAAACTAGTCATCACAAGACTACATCTTTCTTAAACTTCGTATCTTTAAATGTGAACAAATCACTGTTCATCTGCAGTTGAAGTTTACTGTCAAACAGCTGGTAACTTCGAATCTACTGCTCCATTTCTGCGTGATGGCCTGTCCTAGTTAATAAGTGCTGTTTGGCTCAGTAAATGTATGCACAGGTGTGTGCGTGCATGCTTCAACAGGTTTAAACTTGTTTTCCGTTAACTATGTTGGAAAAACTGTATCATTGTTCTGTGAATAGGATAAAATCTCAAGCAGATCAGCCTCTTCCTTTTAAGTGTGGCTGCTGGGCTAGGGGAAGGTGTGTTAAGTGCTTGTTTTAAATGTCAGGATGTGGGTAAAAGATGTTGAAGGTTTTCCATGTTTGGCATTTTCTTCACCTCCTTCACCGCTGAGCCAGCCAGTCCCATCTTCTTGTGCTTAATAATAGTTATTATTCTGAGAAGCTGTGTTCGGTGAGAAGTGTTATTGACTGGATTTGTGCATAGATTTTAGTGAGCCCTGGCAGTGCCAGTCACACCTCTAATCACTTGCCTTTTTAAATTTGAGACCCAGAAATTGTTATATTACCATGATATACTGGCATCTTGAAGGCACTCAGGAGTCTTTCATTCAAGCCTGGATGCTCATGCATACATATACACAGATCAAAAACTCATCTTCTGCATTCCATTTCTTTCTCTCTCTGTTTTAGCCCATCATCCCACTTGATTATTCCTCTAAAATTTTTCGTATACTAGTTGAGCAATATAAAGGGTGTAAGAAGTAATACAGGAAACAGTGAAAAATTTGTTTTTGTTTTGGTATCCTTCTTGGGCTCCATCGTAGACACTGAAGTGCTTTATCGTGCCATTTTATGTGTTCCGTCGGGACTAGAGGCTCTTCTGGATGTCTCAGAAAACAAGGTAAAGACTGAAAAATTGCTTTTTTTTAAGCTTAGGAAACAGTCTGCTAGCAGCCTAGCAAAGCTGCAGAGAGCAGGAGAGCAAGAGGCCCCCAGCTTCATCGGTGTGATAGGCTGAGGCTGACAGGGGTTTCTGCTGGAGGTAAATATTGAGATAGATGAAAAGTTGCTTTTAAAATAACCAAGCCACCAAGAGAAAAGCACATGCCTATAAAATGCTGAGGAAAGTGACAAAAAGGGGAAATTTCATATTTCTGTGATTCTTTTCTTTCTGTTGCATCCTGCGACCTGTTTTCAGGGGAATTCTGTACATTTGTGGTAGGTAGTGTAGCTTGTGGATACACTTAAATAGGCTATGTTTTTACTGCCTTTTACACGTTTTACAGTGTCTGAAGCATCAGGTTCTGGTTCCTTCATCTTAACCATTTGTTATAGCTACTTTCAGGCTGTTTCTGTTAATTTTGTTAATAGGCTTAGAGGTACACTGTTCAGACTGTGAGCAGCTAGTACAGGAGAGATTTCAGATGGTTTAGACAAAAAATGGTTTCAGCTGACTTCTATACACAAAGAAAATGATAAGAAGATCTGTGCCAGATTTTCCCCAACTGGAATAATTTCATATAGTAATTTTACAGATTAATTTGATGGTGGATTGCTTTTTTGTTTGTTTGATTTTGCTTAAAGTATTACATAAAGGAAACAGAAGTCCTTCTCGTATTTTGGATGTTTTAGTATAATCACGTTAACTGAAGTATTTGTGTTCCTACTGGCAGACAATCCAACTTTCATTTTCACGTACATTGAGCCAATATATTGGGATTGGGGCACTTCTGAAGCTCAATAATGGACATCATTTGTTTTGACATTTGATTGACATCATTGAATTGACACCAAAATATATTCAAGACAGAAATTAGGAAAGGAATTTTGAGACTTCTCTGGAGTTAATAAGTGCATAAATGCATCTATGTATAAAAAGGAACTTGAAAGTTAAGAAATAGTTGCAAGTGCATGTTTTGCTTTATAAATCTGATTTTGTCTTCCCCTTCCTTACTGTCCTTGCCATTTCAGCTCTGCTCCTTTTCCAACAGATTTCTAAGGAAAGCATATCAGCTTGTATTTTATTTATGAGTAAAAATTACGATTTGATTTAAACTCTCTATGTGCTGGAAATGTTGCACAGCACAATCACATAACATGTTTCTATTCTACCTTTGTATTTGCAGCACTCTTCTATTTTTAGTTTTCTGGTCAAATTTAATTAGAGCCTTGTATTTGCTTCTCTATATTAGTAGTAGCTGGAAAAGGCCAGCCCTAACAATGATCTTTGCAGTATGTCATTCGATTTCAGCAGCCTCATTCTCTTGCTTACTCACTCATAAAGCATTTGAGTATTATTTTCTCTTTAGCTTAAATGCTGTGTGATGTTTAACTCCTCTTTCAGCTCTTTATTTCTGCTTTTCCGCGCATCTCTTGAATTTACTTCTGTTTTTGTGCTGTGCCCAGTATGCCCTTTTCCAGACCAAGTGCTTATGCATGGCTAAAACACGCTTATGGTGACTGACGGGCTTCAGCTGCCTGCATCTTGGTAAGTGGGTGTCATTCCCTCATGTTACAGGGTAGTCAAGTACTTCGAGCACTGCCACTCAGGGCAGACTGAAAATACTTTGTCCAGCCATGGACGCAGAGCAGGCAACTGCATGGTCAAACGAGAGATGCATGTCTGTATAAGCACTTGAAGTATAAACGTGTTACTTACGCTGAGGACTGTTTAGCCAGACCTGGTTTTGTTTGGTAGTTTTTAATTAAAAAAAAAAAAAAATTAAAGAAACAAATAGCCCAATCATCTACCCAGCATCCTTCAGATACAGGCATGCTGCAGTGCTCTTCTCTTCGTTTTGTTTGCCATCTTTTCAGAGCTCTCTGGTACTCGGAGGACTCCGGGCTGAGCAGTGCTGTTGATGTTCTCTGTGTCCCTGTGTAGTGGGTTTACGTGGCAAGGTTTTGGTAGCAGGGGGGCCATAGGGGTGGCTTCTGTGAGAAGGATCTAGAAGCTGCCCCATGTTTGGTAAGGGCCCCACTGCTGACCAGAGCCAAGCCAGTAAGTGATGTTGTTTGCACCTCTGTGAGAGCATATTTAAGACAGGGAAAAACCGCTGTGCCACTCAGCAGCTGGGAGGGTGAGAAGAGTGAGGAACAGCCTTGCAGGCGCCAAGGTCAGTGAAGAAGGAGGGGGAGAGGTGCTCCAGGCGCCGGAGCAGAAGTCCCCTGCGGCCTGTGGTGAGGACCATGGTGAAGCAGGATGTCCCCCTGCAGCCCATGGAGTACCACGGTGGAGCAGGGTTCCACGCTGCAGCCCGTGGAGGAGACCACGGTGGAGCAGGTGGACCTGTACCGATGGAGGCCTGTGGAAGACCCCTGCCGGAGCAGATTCCGGGCCGGACCTGCAGGCCGTGGAGAGGAGACCACGCAGGAGCAGGTGACCCGGCAGGAGCTGCTGCCCGTGGGGGACCCAGGTTGGAGCAGTTTGCTCCCAAGGGATGGACCCCGTGGTACGGACCCATGTCTGGAGCAGTTCTTGAAGAGCTGCTGCCTGTGGACAGCCCACGCCGGATCAGTTCGGCAAGGACTGCATCCCGTGGGAGGGACCCCACAGCACAGGGGACAAGAGTGACCGAGAAGGAGCGGCAGAGAAGAAGTGCTGTAGACTGACCATAACCCCCATTCCCCCGTTCCCCTGCACCACTCGGGGGGAGGAGGTGGAAGAGGGTGGATGGGGGGGGAAGGTGCTTTTGGTTTCTTTCCTTTGTTTCTCACTTCTCTAGCTTGTTAGTAATAAGCAATAGATCTTACTTTCTCTCTATGCTGAGTCTGTTTTGCCCATCACGATAATTATTGTGCGATCTCCTTGTCCTTATCTCAACCCTTGAGCCCCTTCATCGTATTTTCTCCTTGCTCCTCTTTGAGGAGGGGGGGTGAGAGAGCGGTTGTGGTGGAGCTCAGCCGCCCACCCGAGTAAAACCATCACACCCTGCCAGTGAATTAAACATTGCAGAGCAAGGGAGGGAGCACAGAAATTTTGAGCACTCTACAATGGTTTCCGCCTTCCAGAGCCTGAACAAATAAGAGTTTGAGCATGTCAGCCCATCCTGCATTCGTTCCCAATCTGCCGGTACTTTTCAGTTGACTGCAAAATTAAAATTGTGATTTGGAGGAAGAGCAGGAGAATCTTGCCCTTCCCCACCCCCTTTTGTGCCTCCTGGGTAGGAGGGAGGACAGGTATGTGCACATATATCCCAGTTTCATTATCTGTCAAAATCAGTGAAGATCATTCCCTGCAGGCATAATGCTGGTAGCTAGCAGGGGTTGTCTCTTGAGCATGGTGCACATGAAACACCACTGCTCGCAGCCACATCTGCCTGGAGTGCTGCATTAACTGTGGCTTACCCCACCCTGTTAATGCTGATGATAGCTTATCTCCTCAATGGGGTGAGTGTAACACTGGATGCTAGTGACTCTCAACCCTTGGCACTGTAGTCATACACACCAGAGAGGCTCTCAAGTGCCTCGTAACATTTACCAGGTTGTGCAAGACCACAAAGAGGTGGTGGTAGGAGGGAGCAGTTTGCCTCCAATTTAGCCTTGTAGCTGGACTGAGAACATGAAGATTATTTTTAATTTCTTTAGAAGATGGAGGGGGACTTAATGTATTTATAACCCTTTACAGTTTCTGGAGAAATCCTTCTTTCCCCTGGCAAAGATGCAGGTACTGACACCTTGCCTGAGAGCTTTGTGAGAATTAGCCTTACGAGCAGGAGAAGCTCAGATGTTCTCTGCTGTGACAGGGAGCTGTACGTGGGTGGCAGTGGTGACTGATGGAGACAGCTAACAATGGGACCCTGGAGGGGGGGTTTTTTTTAAAAAATTTAAAAAAAAAAAAAAAAAAAAAAAGCTTGGAAAAAGCAACTGCATGAGAATATCAGCTGCAGTATGCCTAGAAATAAATCCAGTGGAAGTAATTCTGTATGTTTTAAATGCTACAGCAGTTTTCGTTAAGTAGCTGCAAAAGGAGAAAGCAGTTTCTTCTAAAAGGTACATATTACCAAGACACTTTGCTTTATGCTGAGGTGCCTGTTTAGTGCTACTTTGACATCATTTCAGTGAAGTGATAAGAGCAAATCCATTGATCCCAGCAAAAGGAGATTTCTCATCTTTTCACAAAATGTTCTGTTCTTTGGTGTGGAGACTGGGGACGGTGGGGGGGAACAATCACCTGCTCAGTTGGCCTTCCCTGCTGCAGTTCCCTGAGAGAAAACTGCTATCTGCATTTTGAATTTGCAGACTAATATATCAGCACAAATAGTATGTCTGAACAGGGCGTGGAATTTTGGGAGAGGATGTTTGCTTTGCCACTTGTGAAACAGCAGAAGATCGTGAGGTGCTCAGAAAAGAGGAGGAGGTCTGAGGAAAGACAGAAATATCCCTAGTCTGCTAGCAGCTGTTTTGTTGGGGAAACAGCTCTATGGTTGAGTTGTGGTTTCTTTTGCATGCTTATCTAGTAGTATAATTTAAGTGTCTCCCCATTGGATTAATACAGTTTTAAAATGGAGAGCACTTACAGGGTGAAAGGAGTAGTATCTGAATATTAATACATCAGATTTCCAGAGCTGTATAGTGAATATCAAGTTAAAAAAAATAAAAAATGCGCCATAATGCCAGAAACATCCGGAGACACCTTGTTACTCTGGTATCAGTGTAATTTCCTTTATTCGTATCCCCTGCTTCCAATAATACAGTCCTTTGAGGAGAGTTGTTTAATTCCCCCATGCTTGCACATTTGTGGCAATAAACATTAGAAACCAGTCCCTGGGGGTTACTTCAGCACCTCTGTGCCCAACTTGCAGCTCTGTTGGAAGGCTCTTGTAGCAAGAGTTTCTCTCATCACTGACAGAGCTCATCTGGAAAACGTGGTGCTGCTGCAGGCGGGGGGTTGGGAAGGAGTACAGGACTTGGAATAGGTGGTGGGCCTGCCACCCCTAATCACTATGATCAGCCCTCTGAAAGGGAAGCCATTCACCATACAGAACCTTCTTACAAGGAAAATGGATTCTAAAATGTCTGTGCCTGTAGTTAAAACTCTCCATCATTCATGCTAATGATCAGTTGTTTTGAGATCCCACTAAGCCAGGACCAATAAAGACTGAAGTGTTCGTTCTTTATTGGGAATTTTGTCATATTTTTGCATAACTTTTGCACATATATATATGTATTATAAAGGGCAGCAGATCATCTTAATGTTACTTAAAAAAAAAAGACAGAAATTTAATGGTTAGCTAATAGGATAAGTACTTGTTCAGAATCAAGTCTGAAAAATCACTGGATGTGAAGACATCGTGCCAAGTGTCCTGAAAAGAGTGGATTCAGGATAGTAATTAGCTGCTGGTTGAGTAAGAATTGCAAGATCACAAAACAAATTACTGTTATTAGCAGAAGTATTTGTTCTCACATCGAGCTGTCATCCTGCTTCACTGTTGAACCTGATTGTGCCATGTGCAAAAAAAAATATGTCAGATGCTTTATTTGTGTGGGCCTATGTGATTTACTTTATATTTCTTAAAGGTGTCTCCTAAAATTACGCTTTTTTTTTTTTGTGACCTAGACACATTAAATCAAACCTACAGAAGTGAGAAACTGTAAAACTAAAGTGCTTTTTTTTCCTGGCTTTGAAGAAGACGAATGAATGAGTGCTGGACCTGGAACTAAAGGATCAGTAGGAGAATGTATGGTCTAATGCATTTGTATCCAGCAACGGAGCTGACATACACCAGCTCATTGCTGCAGTTCTACTGGTTAAAGTTCAGTAAGTACCCTTTGATTTACACCTCTCCTCTGCTTTTAAAACAGGAGTTTAGAGAGTTGTAAATCATCATGGCTTAGAGATCTCCGGCATGAAATAGTTCCTTTGATTGTAGCTCAAAAATGATCCGCATATACAGCATTTAATAACAAACAACTAATTGTGAGATTATGTGTTGAATACCACAACAGTAACAACAAGAAGGTTATTTGGTGCCTAATTGGCACTTCCTCTAAATACCTGTTAGTTGATAACTTTCTTGCACTCTTGAGCAATGTCAAAGGTTTGTGGAACATCACATCCTAAAAAACAAACAAACAAACAAACAAAAAAAAAAAAAAAAAAACATAGATGGTAGCAATCTATAAAGTCATTTGGTACATTGGTCTTCTGTTAACACTTCTATATTGAATTGTAGTAAATCGGGTTATCCTTGAAACAAATGGTTGTAGTTGGAGGAAAGAATGACTGTAGAAGTGAGATAGGTTGGAAGAGGAGGAGAGAGGAGATCTACTTGTTTTAACTGGTCTCCTTTGTTTCAGTAGGTCAGCCTCATGCTGTAATATGATAGTTGACCCGTTGCCAACATAAGATGAAAGAGCTCTTAGCCTTAAAGGCATCAGAAACATGAAGTCATTTTGGCGAATGGTGTAATTCAAGTACCACTAACACCGTCAAGAAACTGTCTTTCTTTAGCTTAAAGGTCCACAAATAGTGCATGTTTAAAAACACTTGCAGAACACTTTTTATTTAGAGAGGAACCCAAAGTGTATTACTCTTTGTTGAAGAAATACTAAAGGAAGAATTCTGTCATGGACTAAATATCTGGTGTTCCAAATATAAGAATTATTGAAAGTCAATGATGTAAGCATTTTCAGTGAAACGTAGGTAATTCATAATCCCAGTCAATTTTTCATAATAAATCTTCTTGGATACCAGAATGTATTGTAGTTACACATACTTTAGAGTCACTTTTCAGTTTCAGCTTCTCCAGAGTCTTATATTATCAGTGATTCTGATTCTTACTTTTCCTTGGTGGTGGCTTTTGTGTGTGTGTGTGTGTGTGTATGTTTTTCAGTTGTTTTGGTTTGTTTTTGTGTGTATGTGTTGTTGTTTTTTTTCTTTTAAATCCATATGTGTTCTAAAATTTGTGAGGTAAGCATTGACAAGAAAGTGGTTAAACTTAATAGTTTTATCACTGAAAAGGTCTAATATATTTCCTTTCTCTGGCTAATGACTATTCAATTGTTCTGAGGTGAATGTGGTTTTTTCCTTTTGCAGTGGATGCATGCTGTTGAAAGAGAATAGCTGTTACACGTGCACACAGAGTAAATCGTAAGCTTCTTGGAGCAGTGAATCACTTAGCTGTAAAGTCATTATTAATGTGCTGTTTGAGTGCATATACAACTGCAAATCTGTGCAAAAAATAGATGGTAATAGCTTAAAATCATGATGTGGGCTGTCTCACTTATGCAAAGATTGCCATTCTCTTCAAACAGGAAAAAAAGAAAAATAACTGTGCAGTTATTGTTGCTGGGCAGAGAAGGCTTTTATCTAGCCCCAGTATTTTTCTGCCTGTGGTATGGGGAGATGAGGGTATTTGTAACAAGCTCTCCTTCAAAGGAGTAGCTAAAGAGACAAGGAGATAAATTCCTAGAATTTCTCTCCGGTTTTCTGCTATGCCATGTGCTTGAAACTTCTCTGCGTATCGCGGTAGAACCTAGGAAAGGAAATCAAGGGTAGAGAAGAAAGTGTAATGGATAATAATATTGAGCCTGTTGTGGATAAACAAAAAATTACTTGTCTGCACTGATAGTAAAGAAATACTGCCAGTAGCCATGTCATTTTATGTGTGTACCCACCCTGTGGTGTGCAGTGCTTTTATCCCATGATCAACTCTAGATTGCTACATACCATTTGAGCCTATGGATGAATCATAAACAGAAATACTTCGCTTCCTCTACCAAACAGTATAGCCTTTTAGCCAGAAAGCCAGTGGGCCAAATGAGCAAGGTCTTATTATTTCCTTCTTACTCACGAGCTGGACAAGCTGTTCTGAGTGGTGGTGTTGCCTGTGTCTGCTGCATGATTTTCCTCAGCTTTGAACTTTCTGAAAAATAGATAGCATTTTCAATAAAACTGAATGCCTCCATATCTCTGGAAGCGTACATGTTGAACAGGAGGGAGGCAGAGAAATACAGCTCTTTTTCTCTGTAATCAATGGCCCAGAGCACTGTGCGAGCACTTCTCTGCAGCAGTGCAGATACCTGAACGCTCCAGCTGGCTGGCCTGTCCTGCAAAATCGTGCCCACCTGGGAGATCAAACCAAGAGTCTCTGTTGTTGGGAGAGCTGCTGCAGAGTTGAGCTGAACCAAGCACAGAGGGTCAAGAATACCTTAGAGCATTTTATCTTGCCATCTGCTGTTGGTTTGGGACAGCACAGATCTCCCAGAGGTCCTGTAACTTGTCTCCTAGTCCCATTTGAACACCTGCGATGTCCAAGATTTCGGATGTCTCTAGCGGCCTAAGTTCAGCCAAGTGAAGTAGGTCTTCCAGGCTACACCTAATGGGAAAGAGGGTACAACTGGCACAGTCCTAAGCACAGCTCAGTCCGCTACAACAGTTTGTAACAATAATACATGTTGGCAAACCTGGCCCTTGACAGCTTCACACTGTGAGCAGTGCAGTGCTACCTTTAGAACAGAGATGTGCAGGGGAAGGACAGTGCAAGAGAACTTAAATAAATAAATAAATCATTGCCTTCAGTATTTTTTCTTTATGAAATGTAGTCATCTTACAAATTGATTTCATGAAATAATGAAGAATAACACTTGAGGGTTGATCATAATGTGGAAGTAGAATAAAAACTCAGAACTTAGACTGACCACTTCTCTCTGCATTTACTTCTCCCTGCCCATGGCTACATTCAAAGGCTGCAAGCCAAGTTGATCTTAGCTACTCCAGAGCTTTTTCCAGAAGATTCATGGCTCCAGCCTGCCTTCTGCAGGTGAGAGTCATTCAGCCTTGCCCAACTGGGTGTCCCAGCTCAGGACAGTTTGTCACTTGGGTTTCTGTGTGGGGTCAGCTTAGTAATGGTAGTAGTGGTGGTCCAACAGCATGAGTTTTCTCCAGCAAAATCAAAAATCAGGAGTTTCATTCTCCCTTAGACTGTTTCACAGAATGACAGAATGGTTTGGGTTGGAAACGACCTTAAAATTCATCTAATTCTAACCCCTCTGCCATGAGGGTAGGCTGATTATCATCATTTATTGCATAATACTGCTTTTATCAGGTATCTTCTATTTTCTGTCCGACATGCATTCCTTAATTGTTTAATTACTTCATCACTGTATTTGGCATATACTGTTTCTTAGTCATAAAGTAGTGTTATGGATTGAGTTTGTTCATGAGCTGTGTTACTTTGAGTAATTCCCACTTGTCATTTTGTCATTATGCAAGTGATGCATTGTCCTGCAGATCTCTGTCAGTTGTAATTAATTAAGCACTAACATGAGTTAGCTCCTCTCCCAGGTACTGAGTGGGATTACATATGCCTACGAGTTACATCCCTGTGTAGATATTCAAGCTTACTAAGCTTATCTTTGATTTAACCATTTCTATAAACGTGCTTTAAGGGCTACCACTTCTTTGGTTGACAAGATAGGCTAAATTTAGCCTATTTTCTCATGGATGTTATTCAGTAATTTTGCAAGTACTTTGTACAGTTAAACAAACAAGGAACAGAATTACTAGAGAAACCTGAGCACGAAATTTAAGAAAACTTAAGAGGAAAACTCCACACTATTACAAATCCTACTCTTACTTTAACATGGCACTAGATTCCTGGAGATAACTGGTCCGAATCAGTATGTACATTTAGCAGCAGGAAATTTATATGTCAACAATAACACTCTGGAGTCAGCTGCTTCCTGGAGCACTTTCTGGTTTGTAACACAATCAGTGATTTTTACTCTTCAGTACCTTCGTACTGTTTTCACCTTGCAATGTTTCCTGCTTGAGATGATGATACAATTAATGTAATTCTTGATACGACAGTAAATAAAACATGGAGTAATATCCTGAAAACACAGTATCCTTTTGAAAAATAAATAAAGGTAATACCTTGAATATAAAGTGGATATTGATAAATTGGAAGAAACTAGAGACTATCTGTCTTGGAGAACAACAACAAAGAATTCTTCAAATTAGAGGGTGCAAGAGAAATCCAGAAGCGATTACTTTGCCCTGATAATCCCCGATGCACATATTTAACAAAAATATAATGGTCTACACAGGTGGTATCTTTTACTTAGATATGCCGAAATGTATGAGTGTATGTGTGCAGAATCTCAGCTTAGCTTTTTTTTAACCACTTTTAGCTTTTTTCCAGGTGTTATATTAGATTGCACAAAAAGCAGTTATGTATTTCAGTGGAGCTGGTAATTTAGAGGTACAGCTGTCTCTCCCCATAGTAGTAAATACAAGCTACTCCTAATTCTAAATCTCCTTGAGCCACATACTATTCTTTCTTTCCCTCTCTTTTAGTGGGCAGTTTGCTGTAGTGAAAAAATGCCGTGAGAAGAACACTGGTCAGCAGTTTGCAGCAAAATTCATCAAGAAACGGAGGACAAAATCCAGCCGGCGTGGAGTGAGCCGGGAAGATATTGAGCGAGAAGTCAGCATACTAAAAGAAATTCGGCATCCTAATGTGATCACGCTGCACGATGTTTATGAGAACAAAACAGATGTGATTCTTATTCTGGAACTGTAAGTAGCTCTAGAGACCTGGGGAGGAATAACTTTTTGTTGTTGTTCTTGTATTAAGGAAATAAATCCTTTCTGTAAGAATTGCCTTTATTTAATGGATATTTCTTACCACCCCGAAGATCACTGATAGTAGCCTGAGAATTGTTATTATTACTTGGAGGTGGGACGGGCCAGAGTTGTAGCTTCCTGATTTATAGATGCTATTTTTCAGTCTACATGGCACTACAAAGGTTAAATAGCAATACAGTATATTCAGGATGTTTTCTGCTTGTTACTTTAATTGTCATTGATGTTCTGAATCCAGAAGAACAGCCTAGAGCTGAACAGATTTGAAAATAAGAGCAGAGGGAAATACAGATTCTAGGTAGAGGTTAGTTTAGCAAATTTAGTGGTGTTTTGTGGTGGTGTAAGGCAGCATCACTGAATGCTTTTTTCTCTTTTTTGCCCACGTGACGGAGAACAGTATTTTCCCAGTTCTCTCCTGTTGCAATGTAAACTGAACTCTCATATCCGTATTTTAGTTCCCTTCTTTCCTCCAAAGTTATTGCTAATGAATTGAGATAAATATGTCAGCAGAGAACAGTTCTGCATTGCTTCAAGTCTGGCTTCAAGTTCCTCAAAGATTGCTAGTTCAGTCGTTAAGCATTACTCACCTTTTTCAGCTTGACAGTGTTCAGTAGTAGCACATGCAAATTTTTATCTTGTTTCGATGCCTGACACAGTCCATATTATGGCCACATTTGTGTGGTATCAGCTAAACATGTTTCAGACTATGTATTTCATGCAAGCAGATGCATCTGATTTGGTACAAGGATCTTGCGCAGCACTTCTCTTTTCTTTGGCTGTTCATGTGATTTTCTTGTAGGTTATACCTTCCTGTTTACTAACTTTCATAAATGATATTTCCACTCTACTTTATAAGGATACTTTAGGGTGAGTATTCAGTAACATGTAGATTCACAGTATAGATATAAGAAAGAAACTTGGTATTACCTTAAAGAGTTTTGTCTTTGCTACAATATATACACGCATAATACATTCAAACACATTTTTACACATCTTTAGTCCCACATGTGATTGCTTACTGTAATGCTTTACTAGTCTGTGTGTGTGGTTTTTTTTAAGTTTTAGATATACGTTTGCATTAATTTGATTTTGTGTGAATAAGTATTTCTTAAAAAGATGAATAGTATAAAGTAAAACCTCCTCGTAATTCCTGTCAGATCTACTACTCCTGATTTTTGTTCAAAACTCTTTGAGTGTGTCATGAATATACAACAAAATTAGTTTGATTCTTCTTCTGCTCCCCATTTACATTTGCTCTCATATTCTTCCTATTCATAACCTGTTATTACAGTGCTGCTAATGCAGTGCTTTCCTTCTGCTCTGTAATCTAATCTGTCCACATGAAATCAGGAGAGTGACTGGACTTAAGAGCTTTGAAGAAAATTCGGTAACTGCAAACAGCGGTAGGATGAATGGAACTGTTCCTCTCTCCCCCTTCTTTTCATGGAATAGGAGCTCCATTGGCAGCAAGATGGCTGTGTGTGTATCTGTGTACACCAATTGACTTTTATTGAATGGAAGCAGATTTTGCATCTGACGTGTGTTAATATTTCATAAAATTGATTGTGTGAAGCACAACAGACTATTTATATAGCAGTTTTGCTAATCATTTTGCCAAATTAATAATCCCAATATAGTGTCAAAGATGTTTTTTTCCACTCTTCAGAACTGCCACATGAGTCTTTTAAGTTGAATAGGTGCTACTTTGGTATCACAAAGGTAACATATTTAATTAAAGGGTCAGAGAGAAAAAGATGACATGTTAGCAATCCCTTTATAAACTGAATATACTAAATGCTGTAAAGACCATTTTTAATTAGTCTCAAAATCTCTATGATATTATGTAAAGCTATTTAAAAGGCAAAAGGATTGTCATTTTAATCATATGTTCAGATACTTAAGTATGTAATCATTTTTTTCTAATGTTCACATTTTGCCCAGGGTCGTACTCCCCTGACATTCTTAGTTCTTACAGAACATTTTTAAACAAAGCAAAAATCAAACTGAAATCTCATTAAATAACCCATTTTGCTTTCTTCAGAATCCCTCCCAAGTGAAAATTTTCCCTACTGATTAGAATATAGATTAAGTATTGTCTTCTATAACTAAATTAATTTGAAAAAAGTATATTTTTTTCCTGGATCCATGTGTTAATTCATGACTCTAAGAAGAGAGAGCATACCACAAATAAACAGGATTTCACGTGACTTACTTTTTTAGATAAGAAGTGAAACTAAAATTGTGTTCCAGCTACGAAAAGCTCATAACAAAATGAAAGTCTAGAAGAAGTACTGGTTTGTTATTAATAAACAAGTGTAATAACATGAGCAGTGATGAGGAAAAAAATCTCTGGTTTCTCTGCTACATAGAACCTGCAGTCCACAAAAGGCATGCTGCCGCAGCTGTCCTTTTAGTGGCTGTCAATTGATGTTAACATACAATTCTCAGGATGGTGTGTCTGCTGCCTATTTGCTATTGATTTTTGTCTCCCGGTTCAGCAAAAGGTTTGCAGGGTTGTGTGTAGCTTTTTAAGCATTTTTCAGCATTATTCATCAGATGTTTCTAAGGAGTAACTGGCTGTAGAAGTTTTCACTTCATTCCCTCACTGCAAATATTACATCAGCCAACAAAGTATTTGTTAGCAATTTGTGTGCAGAAATATGTGGGCCATCATTAATTATTGCAGTGGCAATGTCCTTGCAACACTGAGTGCGAAGTCCCTTGTGTCAGGAAACTGACCTATAAAAATGTACGGAATGTTTAATTTCTGAAACTTTTAATTCAAATGCTTCCTTAAAGGAGTCAGCAATCATACACAAATATGAAAGATGCTTGAAGACCCTTACTATATTTTTGTCTCTTGGTAAATTTAGAGGAAGCAAGTATGTTTTCACATTCCTAGATTGATGTACTGGCAAGTGTGTCAAGCCATCTTCTTAGCAGACTTCACAGACTGTAGAAAACACAGACCTCTGTTGCACAGTAATAATTATTTTATTTTCTCAATCACATTTTGCACCTACATGGTTCCCTTTTCAATGGCCTGCTGGTAACCTAGAATGCATAAGCTCTGTCTTTTATTTTGTTTTTCGTTCCACTTTACTATGATTTCATTTAGACAACAGACCTACAAAATACACTCACTATGTGGTACTTCATAGAGGTTTCTGGCTGCAGCTGCAAGGAATAAGTACCTTTATCCTAAATCCTGTATAGCAGTTGCTGAAAAATAATGCTGAAAAATAAAGCAGATGGCCTCACCCTTCAAAGCAGCTTGATAGCAATAGCTGATTCTTTTCACTGGAAAGCTGTGGGTAGAATTTTCTGCTAATGCTTTTATCTGCCAAAGAAGTGTCTTCATATCTGAATTAGAAATCTTAATTTAAGGCAGCATGAACTCTTGCAGCATATTTTGGAATGATGAATTTCTGTTTATAAAACTTGGAAAAATAGAATAATGCTGTGAAAGTCTCATCTCAGAAAGAGGGGAATTGTATTAACTTGAAAGTGACTGAACATTAAGTATTCAGGCTCATGGTTTTCTAAAGTTCGTTCCTGTATACTTACTTTAGAATTCAGTCTTCCGCATCCCAGGTCTCAGAGAGAACTGCCACCTTCTTGGCAACTCCATGATATTAACTAAAGGATAAGAAAGCAAGGAGAGGGTGATAGATCCATACAAAGAATTCTAATTTGTAATGTGTAACTTGTCACAAAGTTGTTCTTGACTGTTCTTGTCCTAGTACTGGCTTTTCAGAGGAGGAGTCTTTGGTGTTTACTGGGTGTTTACAGCAGGTAAGCAAGCTTCACAGCACTGGTTTCTAGATATTGTGCCACCTTTTGACTTCAAAATCCTGAAATACAGGCCCTCAAATAGATCCACAATGTGCGTTTAGAAACCTAGGAGTAAAGGCTTCATGGAGCTAAAAGGAAAGAAGCTGAAGACACTATGACTCTTAACACACTGAACACATCTCACAGCAAGTGCAGCTGGCTCCTGGGCTCATGAGCACATAGTAATCTTGCCCACTACATTAATGCTTTGTGTATGAAGTTTGGATGTTGTGGGCAGGAGGAAAATACTAATGCACTCAGCGGGGCCAGGATGTTGGTAACTATGCGTGGTAACCAGACTGGCACTTACAGAGTTCAGCTGACTAAAACTGAAGTACCAGCTGCATTTGGGTGCAGAAAGACACACAGGAGTTTTTGGGTCTCCCTCTTAGTAGAAGTTAACTCTCTAACTACTCATCTGTGTTTTGGTGCTTGTGTTCTTCTGACTAGCCATTCTGAGGGCAAAGCTTGTTCAATATACCAGAAGAATTCAGACACACAAGAGAGGATTTCTCAGCTGTTGGTCTCTCCATTATGGGCTGGACAAATGAAAATGAGGAAGAGTGATGCAGAAACATGCCTTGTTTTTTTCTGTTACTTAGTTTTTCTATACCTAGCTATGATGTTGTCAAGTGCATAGGATTTAAAAAAAAAAAAAAAAAAAAAAAAAAGAAAAGAAAGGCAGCCCTGCATTGCTCTAAGTATTTGGTACACGTTCTACGTCAGAGGAGTGTCTTGGCAACTGCATGGTTTTTATAAGCTGTTAAATGAAGTGGTTAAAACCTTAAGTAAAATGGGAGTATGAGGAAAAATCTCAAATAATTCTCTTCCGACAGGATCTTCTGTGAAGCTATTTTATTTGTGATTGCAATGGCAGGTGTCCTGTCAATCAGGAGCGCATTTTAGTAAACAAACCATAACCTTTGATTCCTTATTACCTGACACCTGATCACCTCCCCTGTTTCCTCACTGGCTGAGTACTACAGGTTCACAAGCTACTTGATGCTCCTCTATACCATATATGTACAATTTTTTTGATCAACCCTTTAATTTCTCCTTTTTCCTTTTTTTTTTTTTTTTTCTCCTTTCCTGTGTTTTGAGAACCTGTGATCTTTGTTTTACTGTTCTCACTCTGCTCATCCTATTTTTCTCAAGCTTCTACCTTATTTTGGTTCACTTATCCTCTTTGTTATGACTACAGAGCTACCTTTGAATACAGAAAATTAGTTCTCGACTGCAAAAACACAACTTAGTTTCTCACAGGAGTAGAAATATTTCACTCTCATCTTGGGCTGAAATTTTGAAAAATGCAAGGATTCATACAAGAGACGTCTGACCACAGAATCCATAGCAGAAAACATTTCTGCAAGTTGGCAGAATTTTTGGATTAGAGAAGAGCGCTTTTACCCTATAATGGAAAATAACTCAGATAACTTATTAAATTGGTTCTGCTTTAAAAATTGGAATAAACTGGTTCTCAATTTTAACTTTCTTACTTTATGTTCTTTGGAAATATAAGCAAGGTTGATTAAACCTTGTAACCTTGAAGTTAACTAGATTAAGTTGCTTGAAACAAGCAGTTTTGGCTTAGGATTTTGGGTTTTGCTTTTTTTTTTTCTTTTAGTTTCATGAGAAATCCTTAGATAATCATTAATTGTCGTTTAGGCAATATTATACTGTGAGCAATGTGATCAACATAGCATGTGACTGAGTCGTTATGAGGTGGCCACACTGGCTATGAAAGTTAACTGGTTCTGTGTAGGTTCCTGTAATGACTTCCTCCAAGATCTTCTGCTTAGTTATATTTCACAGTCGAGGAAACCAGATGACTTGCAAAAGCACTATCCAGAAATCCTTTTTCCACAGGTGCCTTGTATTTTCTTCCCAGAGGGAAATACGTGGGTGGCAAAGGCATCTGCCAGCCTTCCTTTGAGAAGGCTAGGAATTGCGTCTACCACTGTTGTGTTTTGTGGGAATGCAGTTGACCCGAGGCATTGTTTCGCTTGCACCAGTTCAGGAAAGCTAGCACCTCTACCTAGCATTATCAGGGAAGCAGAACATAACAGCTTTGCTCTTAATGAAAATGATAGTACAAAATATTTTCCTATGCGGGGTTGTTCCTTTTTCTCAAAGTGTGCTCTGCTGTTCAGAAGCAGTGTCAACTGAAGTCACAATACAACAGTGAAACCAGATTTACTCTGCTCTTATGGCTTTGTATTACAGCATACTAAATAATAAAACCTGCCCCTTAGGATTGAGATGTGACCTCTCAATGACAAATGTTTATCATATTGAGCCAAGGACGTGAACAACCTTTTTTTTTTTTTTTAACTGCAGAGTATTTCCAGTTTAAAGGTAAACAGAAAAGTTTTATACAGGAACACTGAGGAGTTAATGCTTCAAAGGAGACCATTATGTGCCGGTGAGCATAAAGGTTTTGCATCCGTAACGGAATTCAGATGTGACTTGACTTTAATCAAGTTCCTCTTTTAACATGAAGGGGTATGGCTTGTTGCTCATCCATTGCATGTTAGCAGCTTGCAAATCAGAATTGTGCCAATGCACAGATGAATTGCTCAGAAAGCTGTCTGTAACTCCTACCAGTTAACAGAGAAAGTACCCAGAGAAAGCTGTGCCCTTCGAGGAGACAAGTACAATTCCTCTGAAGTGTTCTGCCGGAGGAAACCTTTGTGCTTAGCGAGCCTATTGCCTCTGCTCCCTGGGGGAAGGAGGTCTCAGCCAGTTGTGGTTGGCAGCAGGCATTTAGGTGCTGCTGTGTGGATCCCTGAGTAGGGTCTTACAGTCCAGCTGGAAGCTGGGTTGCGCCATTCTCTGGCTGCAGGGAAACATGTGCAGTCATCTAGTTTCAGCCAGATTTAAACAGGACGTTCATGCACCGGCGACCTCAAACCTAACCTGTTTCTGGCAATGTAGAAACAATGCTGGAGCATTGTAATAGAGGTGAATTCAGCGTACTTCTTGGGAGAAGCTGAAATTTATAAGGATTGGTCTTAGGCGTTGAGATACGGAAAAGTCTCCCCCTTCTCCTTCAGCCTGAGACTGCTGCTTTGCGTGGGATAAAGCTATGTGCAGGTATTCTGTGCAGAAAGGGGTTTTTGTTGTTAAAAGTCTGGCTTGCAGCTTCACATCTGAAGTTGAACACATGATAATAAAATATACTGTTTTTTAGTATGGGACTACATTATCCTGGCTGAAGTACTAGACTTTGAAAACTAATGGCGTCAGATTCATGGAAACTGAAGTGTATTATATATTATACAACCAGTGTTTTCTACTGGCTTGTTCTAAGCAGTTTCTTAGTCTATAGTTTTTGGAAGACCACTCAAGATTATGCAATGTGTCTAGGTATATAGTCTAGCTATAAAACCTGTGAAAACAGACTCTGATGATAGATCAAAGGAACTGAGAATGAATTGCAGAATGGTAAACTTAGCTTGTGAGGGATGTTGAGTATGGACCTGCACTAACACTCTATGACTTGTTTTAAAGCAATTACCTTGTACCAATACAGTGTTTTCCTGTATTCCTGTGGTGATGTAGTTTAATATCAGACCTAACCAGAGTCAGCAGGAAGGTAGCAGAATAAGCAATTTTCTGATAAGCATTAAAAGGAAGCTAAGAAACAATACCTGCCTTATTAAGCTCTCACAGGGATGTGAGTTTATTTAAGGGAACAAGCAAGCACAGATTCCATGGAGGCTTCCTGAGAAGCTGGCCTTTTCTGAGTTTCTAGATTGTCTTGTTTAGCATTTCAGTCATCATTGTTGTATAATGCTGTTTTCTCTTGTGCTTTATGTCCCTACCAGTATAATTTAGCTTTACTTATTGTGGAAAGCTGTCTGGGCACCGTGCTTACCTACCATCACAGCTCTCAAAGGGAAGAACCGGAGGTACTGAGCTCACTCCCAGCAGCTGAGAAATTACCAACAGAAAAAGTTATAGTGGCCTAGACTGTGAGTTCAAACCACATGGGATTGATTTCACTCCAGGCATTTTCAGATAGGGCGCATCATGTGCAGGGGTGTACCGCAGTCCCTCAGATCAGAGCTACAGCTGGCTCAGGATCAGTGCTTTGAGTGTGTTAGGTCTTGTCCCTCCATGTTTGGATATTGTTTGAGGAAGCACTGCCATGTCTGTTAAGCACAAAAAAGCACATGATGCTTTGGAAAAATCTCCCAGTCCTGCTATTTAGCTCCCAATTTAAAGAAAATATTCTAACGTATCTTCTTCAGATCTTAGTTTCTAGATTTGCAAGCACTAGGTATGTTACCTACAAAATACAGGTAGTGTTTTATTTCACGTTATTCTAAGACCTCTAGCAAAGACAGGATGATTGTACTCAGCAGCATATGTATGTGATCTCAAGCAGTTAGCTATTCGTAAATGTGACGTCTTTGAGACACGCAAAAACCAGTGTACATTAAACTTGTAATTTCATGTGGTCTAAACTTTCAGGATGTGAAAATCCCCAACACAGAACAATTGCAGTTAAGAAGAAGCTGAGGATTGGAAGGCTTTTTCTATTTTTCAGTAATACCTAACAAACACAACAGCGTCTCAAAAATGATTAAACTCTGTGTGTTAAATTGTCTTTCAGAGCTGAAAAAAATATGTTAGGAGTGCTAGTGTTTCTGTGAATGACTAGCAAGTTTCGCAGACACCTTTGAAATGCCAACAGAAATAAGTGCAAGAGGTAACAGCCTTAGAACAGATACATACCTTTGTGGCAGTTGAACAGCCTGCTTTAGACTCTGAAGTGGGAAGCACGATCTTGCAAGTAAACACTACTGAAAATGCATGATTTGAGTATGTGTGCAGCAGCTGTGATAGCTGCTTTAGCAGCCACTTACACTTTCACAAGGATGCTGATCAACATGAACAGTATACCAAATAACAGTGTGCTTGTTGCAGTGTTTCCAGCCTCGTTTTCCTCCTCACCCAAGGATTTGGGTCTGCCAGCTTACTGCATCACAGTCGCTCCCGTGCCGAACCAGAGTGTGTTAAGGTGCTGTTTTGCTGTGACTACTGACATAGCTGCTCACCAGCTTGAAAAGTAGCCCCTCTGAGTCTGCCTTCACTGTGTGGCATGAACGTATTCCAGCTAACATCCTGAGGGCAGCTGCAACAGGCATCCACTTAAATGAGTTTTGTGTGATGTTTATGTCCTTTGGCCCAATAACTGGAAATGAAGAGAAATGCCAGCACTGTGTCACCATCCAGGCCTCTGTCATTAGGAAGCGCAGTGGAGAAGTGCATATGTTAGCCTGAAAGCCTTTTGCCTTTCTCAGAGAGAAGCAAAGAACGAGGGAATATGCCCACACAGCCATTTGTAATATCTTTCTGACCAGCCTGTGTAATATAATGAACTGTATTTAATCTGCAGGAATTCCATTTTCATGTTTCTAAAACAAACAAACAAAAAAAGATTATTAAAATGACCTCTCTCCCTTCCAGTCTGTAATTCTTGCATTTAGTGACACTTCATTTTAATAATTACTTTCATGAAGAAAATATTACAACACCATAAACAATACCCAAAACAATACTCTTATTATCTTCTAGGCAGCTCAGTGAAGGCTCCAAGAACTCATTAAAATGCACTTTCCATGCAATTTGCATTACAATCATGCAGATTAAGTCTCTTGAAAAGTAGACATGATAAAGCAAGTCAAATGTATTTCCAGAAACTTGCCCAGACTGTTTAGGTATTGTTATATGTTAATCCCATTATTTTTCATAAGCAGATTTTTAAATTGTGAAGTGTTTTTTCCCTGCTGAAAGGCAGCATAAGTTAGGTTGTACTTTCTGCTAAATTTTTTGAAATATCTATATCCTGCAAAATACAGGGAATAGTATGACCATCTATGCAGTCTCTTAAGACCTTCCTGTGTAATAGTGCTGTTTTGTAACCTGGAAGAACTAGTTAGAGTGGCCAGTCATCCCAGTAGGTGGCCTTAAACTGAAAGGAGCTTTGTTGGTTTTTTTAGAGAAGTTGTGGATCCTGTTTCCTATTCACTTAATTCTGTATCTGTTTTCCTGCCGACAATTATCATCACTCCTGCCAGACTGCTAAGTGAGCTGAGAAAAGGGTCATCTTCAGTTTATTTCCCTCTTTCGGATGTAAAAAGTATTGACGTGCTTATGTACCCTCCTCAGTTCTTACCTCTCTTCTTTCTGCCTGCACAGCTAAAAGGGTTGCAGGAAATAGTCTTAAGAGCAGTAGTGGCTTTTCCTTGTTAGGGAAGGTGTGGTAATGTTTGAGCACAACTTAGTGTGGTTAATGTAATGCAGTGTTTAAGACAAGAAAGTATGTTTTCAAAGAGTTGAATGGTTTGGGGAGGTTTTGGTTTTGTTTTCTCTTTAAATTAAATGTAAAAAATAATTTAAGAAAAATAGGATAGCTGCTAGTAACTATTTGAAAGTAAACTCTGAATTTATATTTTCCAACAAGAAAACAAACAAAGCCTGTTATACTTGTGTATGAGCCAAGTCACATTTTATTTTCTGTTCAGTTATATTAGCATGTGTGGAGTATGTTGAACTTCAAATTCAGTTTTATTCTTTTAAATGTACATAGAGTATGTGGGTTTTACTTCATTTAAATTTAGGTATAGATAACCATGTATATATGTATGTTTGTTTCAACTTTTCTGTTTGACAATAGCTGGTTTTATTGTAGTCTTTCTCCTTTGTGGGGAGGAGGGGTAATTGCTATTTCAAGTATGGAATTGTTTTCCACCTTCTGCTTTCATATTGACAAGTTGTAAAGCTTCTGTCTGTTTTCCAAGGTTGTCTGAGAATTGTTAAGGTAAATGGACCCCATAGGTTAAAACATGCTTGTCAGTAATACTGTTTCTGTTCTCCAAGTGTTGCAGGTGGAGAGCTCTTCGACTTCTTAGCTGAAAAAGAGTCTCTCACAGAGGAGGAAGCCACAGAATTTCTCAAACAAATACTTAACGGAGTTCAGTATCTACATTCTCTGCAAATTGCCCACTTTGATCTAAAGGTATGTTAAGCAGATAAGAATGCACACAACTGCAAGCAACGTCCATTAAAGTCTTTTGTAACACGAGCCAGAAAACTGCCATCATGCAGATCTTGGCTGTAGTTTTGTTTTGCTAACTTATGTAGACAGGGAAAAGCTCAGCCATTGAAAAGGAATTACTGAACTGTAAAAAGATCCCATCTGTTTTTAATATACGATTCTTCTTGGAAAATGGCAACTTCTATAAAAATGAAACCATTCTGAGAAAGCAATTTTGAAATAAGGATTATGATTATGATTTTGTGGAATGTGAATGAAATCTGGTTAAAACGTCCTGACCAGGATGCCTTTCATCAAATTTCTTCTTTTTGTTGTTATATACATTGTATGTTTATGAGAATGTTACTTATAGGTACTAAATGAAAACAGTATAGAATAGAGTACAAAGATTCTTGTAGAGCAGATAGATTATTTTCTTCTGGATGGGTGGAAGGGTAGCTGGTTGTAATTGTTCTTTTTTTTTTTTTTTTTTTTAAAGAAATACTGTCAATTGCATCCTGTTGGTAGTGAAAAGAGATCTTTTATATCTAACCTCAGTTATTGCTTTTATAATGTTTCAATTCCAGTATGTTTTCCTATGTAAGATTTTTTGATAGATAGACAGCTGAATGTTTCCTGAAGTCTGCTGAAGTTAGCAGCTATGTCTGTAATAGGAAAAGGAGGCATAATTACTATATTGCAATGCATTTCTGAAAGGGATTGCTGTATTCTGGTGATGAGAAGGAAAGGGATTTTTTTTCAATGTAGGCATATCTTTTCCAGTCTCATAACACACAGCAATATATTTTTTGTCTTTGTATAACAGTAAGAGAGTTATGAAACTACTAATAGTCCTTCAGGGTCTTACAACCTGATATTTAAAAATTTTGTCAGTATGTTTGCAATGAAGCAAAACATCCTTTCACCTGATACTAAGAATATGTGGATTAAGGTAAGCAGCGAGAGCAATAAAATTATGCAATAGATATGTAATAAGGGAAAGAGAAAAAAACTTGTTTTGCATGTGGTTTACCATCACATTCACCTACATATCAGCCCCTGTGATTGAGGAAGAAAGGTAAAAGAAGGGTGATGAGAAAGAGCTGTTATTCATGGCTCCAGAAGTATTTTTTTGCGATATGGATGTAGCTCCAAGAGCTCTGAAGAGCATGCCAGCTTACAGAATCATTTAGATTGGAAAAGACCTTCAAGATCACCGGGTCCAACCATCAACCTGACCTACCAATCTTCATCACTGAACCATGTCCCTTAGTGCCATGTCCACACATCTCTTTATTTAATTTGTTTCCAGGGAGGCGAATCCCTGTGCAGCCCATTCCAATGCCTGACCACTCTCTCCTCTAAGACATTCTTCCTAATATCCAAGCTAAACTTCCCTTGGTGCAACTGGAGATCATTTCCTAGCATCCTACTGC
Source organism: Nettapus auritus (assembly GCA_011076525.1). Lineage (NCBI taxonomy): Eukaryota > Metazoa > Chordata > Aves > Anseriformes > Anatidae > Nettapus > Nettapus auritus. The sequence continues at coordinate 43,253,386 of CM021797.1, forward strand.
TTGTCACCTGCTGTGATTCAGCCCCATGAGACACTTAAGTACAGCACAGCCACTCACTTGCTCTCCCCAGGTGGGATGGGAGAGAGAATTGGAAAGGTAAAAAAGGAAGAACTCGTGCTTGAGATAAAGACATTTTACTAGGTAGAGCAAAAGCCGCGTACACAAGCAAAGCCAGACTAGGAATCCATTTGCTGCCTCCCATTGGCAGGCAGGTGTTCAGCCACTTCCAGCAAAGGAGGGCTCAACATGCATAATGGTTTATTGGGAAGACAAGCGCCATCTGAAGATGTTGCCCCCCTCCTCCTTCGTTCCCACAGCTTCACTGTTCGTCTTGATGCCATGTGGTATTGAATATCCATCTGGTCAGCCTGGGCCAGCTGTTCTGGCTGTGTCCCCTCCCAGATCCTGGTGCACCCCCAGCCTCCTCCCTGGCAGGGCAATATAAAAAGCTTGAAAACTTGACTCAGTGCAAGCACTGCTCTTAACAGCTTCAACATTGGTGTTTTATCAGCATTATTTTCACCAAAATCCAAAACACAGCATGGTATAAATCTCTGCAAAGAATACTGTGTAGGATATCTCTTGTGAAAGAAATCTCTTCCAGGGAGTAATGTTAACCTAGTATTTGGTTAATGTTAACCAAATACTAGTTTTACAACTTTGCTTCCTCCAAGCTCCCAGCATTACTGCAATGGCCCTAGCACAGGAGTTGTGATCTTTACTGTAGACAATATGTTTCACTTGGGTCTGTACAAATGAAAACTGCAGCTGTTGTATCCACAAGAGGTAAAATCTTAGCCCTGTAGAAATCACACCAGTCTGTCATCAACACGGAATCCTGTTTTACTGTTGTTAATTTTTAGGATATGTTAGATGTTGATAGGAAAAGGCAGGAATTTTCTGCTGATGATACATTACAAGAGACTGAAAGGAGAAATGAGAAGTGCTCAGTGCTGAAAGTGCTAGTATGTATCAGATGTGTTGTACCTATGTATAATCTTTTTCTCTCCCCATTCCTTCTTCTCAAAGCCTGAAAACATAATGTTGCTGGACAGGAATGTACCTAAGCCTCGAATCAAGATTATTGACTTTGGTTTAGCACACAAAATTGACTTTGGAAATGAATTCAAGAATATCTTTGGAACACCAGAGTTTGTTGGTGAGAAAATTGTTTCTTCAAACTATTCTTTTTCAATCTATGAAACAGTAAATGTTGGCTTAGCTTGGTTTGGCCGAGTTACAGTTTATGTAATTTATATGTACTTTGTGACATTTCGAAATTTAACTAAGCAATTGGTAGCATTCAGTCCTGAAATGGATTTTCATTAAAGGTATTTTTATCTATCAGCATCTTAGCTTATTATCTCTAACATAAATAGGCTCAGAGAGAAATGGATCTGTTCATTGACTATATGCTGATCTACCTATTTTCTCCTTTAGCTCCTGAAATAGTAAATTATGAACCTCTTGGTCTTGAAGCTGATATGTGGTGAGTTACTGGATCTTATTTGAAATAAATCTCATTATTATTCTTATGTTCTAACCTTATTTTTTTTTTCTTTTCTCTCTCCACCAACTGTTTCTCCCCCCCCCCCCTCCCCTTTTTTTTTTTTTCACTCCAGGAGCATTGGTGTAATAACTTACATTCTGTAAGTACCAAAGTCTATGGTCGGTTCTAGAAATGTTGGGTTTTTTTGGTAGCCATTTTGGTAGCACGGGATGTTTCAAGTTGAATGATCATAAACGCAGTAGTATAGTTATTGATTAGAATGGCCATTAGTCAGCACTGAGATAGCATGGGAAGCTGCTATCAGATCTGTAGGTATCATTCCACAGGGGGGCTTTATCTTAATCATTATTCTCTGAAATTGCAGAAAAGCTTTTTGCCCTGTTACATCAAGTCTTCTAAAAATACATTTGCAGTCTTAAAGCAAGAAAAAAAATGTTCACTTTCTGTTGTTGTTTGATCTGAGAGGGTTGAAACAGCAGTGTTTCAACATGTAATGTGAGGAATGTTCTGTCTTTCTGCAGTCTAAGTGGTGCATCACCGTTTCTTGGAGAAACTAAGCAAGAAACATTAGCAAATGTGTCTGCTGTGAATTATGAGTTTGAAGAAGAATTCTTCAGTAATACCAGTGCCCTAGCTAAAGATTTTATACGAAGACTTCTAGTTAAAGATCCAAAGTGAGTTGTTCCTCTTGTGTATGTGCTGTTGCAGCCTGAAACATCTCCAGTGTTTCAAATTACATTATATTTCACAATGTTAGTTTAATAAATATATAGTATTATGTATTTTAAACTACCTATCTTTTCTCCTATTAAAGGAAGAGAATGACTATTCAAGATAGTTTGCTGCATCCTTGGATCAAGGTTAGCATATTCTGTTTTTAATCATTCTTCATTTCATATTCCACTTTCACTTTTTAAGTTAACAAAGTCTTCTAAAGGAAAATTGGCATAATTGTTAAATATATCCTACTGCTTTAGAAGGCTGCCTGTATGAAAACTATTATGTGGACTTCATTAACATACCCTCTATGTAAGTTTGCAATAGGCAAGCATGGCAGTCTGTTATTAAGATAAAAATCATCCTCAACCGGAGAAGCTAATGTTCAGAGAGCATTATACTGACAAAAATACATTCTCTGAATCCAGTCCATTTGTCATCTTCTAATCTCCTTATTTAGATTAGGCAGAACAGGGACATCTTTCTTCTGTCCTTCCTCCCCTTTTAATCTGAAGACAACAGTTGATGTGGGGCAGTGGTCCACTTTGAGTGTTCCAGTGGTTGTTTTGTGTCAAGCTGTTGTGGTGTTTCTAGGCTGAGTGAGGAGAAAATGGGACCTATCGGTCTTCTTGAAGTGTGCAGTAATACAAGTCACTTTTTTTTTTAATTACACATCCTGTTCTGGTTGTGAACAGTAAATGTCTACAGTGGCAATGATTTCTCAAGTCTTGGGGATGCACTAAGACCCCTTTCCACTTCCCAAAGAACCAGAGGCAGAATTTCCATGCCACTGCCACTCCAGTTCACAGTTCAGCATCCTAAAGCAGATGCTTCTACAGCAGTATGGCAAACTACAGATTTTAGTGGAAGAAGCACTGATACCTTCTGCTTTGCTGACTTTTTCATGGGTTAATCATAAAGAGTACAGATGTAAAGCAAATGAGGACATGTTGAAGTGATTTTTAAACCAGTAGAGCGAGCACTGTCTAAGTTTGTGGAAACCAGGGTTTCCACTCCTGCAACAAGATCTATTGTTTTGTACCATGTTATGTTCCTTTTTAATCTTAATTTTGCAGATGTTCCTCTCCTGCCCCTTCCACTGTTCATATCCTCTTTTCCATCTTCCCCTCCTTACCTTTACCTGTATGTCTTGATAAAAATGACTTCAACTTTTGTTATCGTGCAGTGCTAAGTTAGGTATACTCCATGGGTTACTGGTGCGTCATACTAGCCTATGAAAAAGTTCAAAGGGTACAGCCTTAGAGCTTGCTGCACAGATAGGTGGGATATGATTTTCCTTTGGATCCGGCAGCATCCAGCTGATGACATTGAGACTGGAACAAAGTTAGGCTGTATTTAAAATCAGCCAGGAAATTTTCCTAGAAGACAAGATGTATCTTGGAAATTATATACATATAACCTCCCTCCATCACAGAGGGAGGTTAAGGATAAAGTGAAATGTTGTTGTTTAAAACAACAGCAACAAAAACTAGTATTGCTTGAAATGTTCTTAGGTCTAGATTGTCTTTAGGGCATTCTCTCAAGAAATGTCATCTGCATGCCTCACAAGGCTGTGGATGTTAAAATATGCACTTACATTATACAAATATCATCACAGTGTAATAATAAAGTAATTGTAAGTGGAAGTCATCACTGAAAGACAACAGGAAGATGCTTTATGAAAGTTCTGGTTGTTGTAATTATGGGGTATTTCACACCTTTATTTTACTTTTGCTCATAGCCTAAAGATACCCAGCAAGCACTTAGCAGAAAAGCTTCTGCAGTGAATATGGAGAAATTCAAAAGGTTTGCAGCACGACGAAAATGGAAAGTAAGTCATTCAATAAATCTTCAGAGTACTGGTGACATACAAATACAGTAGTGCTTACCTGCTCCATCAGTGCCTTTGAGATTGGAGAGGGAAGAGAGAACCCATTCCTATGCCATTTGGAATAAATTAGGTGCTTGAGCATGATGATGTGGGAGAAGACTTCTTTGTTAACAATCTGCATACAAATGTTTGTGTGGAGTGTTTGTTTTATGCATCTAGTTGTGTTCTGTCATCATCTGTCTTGCTGAAGCTTACAGAAAAAAGACACTCCTGTGTGTAGATACATGTTACTGTGGCAGTAATTCCAGTAAATCGAGGATCGTTTAAGCAGCCCTCACAGAATTAATTATTCCTACCAGGTATGCAACACCTAACAGAGTAGGAAGGGACAACAGGTCTCTTTTGCAAAGGATTTTTGCTCTGACACTGCCAACATGTTTACAAGAAAGCATCATTTAATCTTTCCAGAGATGGGGCAAGATATTAGCTGAAAGTGTTCCTTCTTCAACACATACACTGGGGAGTTTGCACTGATACTAAGTAAGGACAGGACTATTGTTTATCATGAGTAGAGTGAAACATGAGACAACAGAGGCCCTTATTATTAGAAAAGGAGTTGTATTGATTGCCAGAGAGGCCAGGAAATAAGATGAGTGTGCTAAGCCATCGAGCAAAAGCACAAAATATCCAGCTAAGTATGTACTTTTTTTTTCTTTTGCCAGTTTTAGTATCTCTGTTAGGTGAACTTCTATGTTATTTATGAAATTGAAATATTAATTTGCTTCCCTAGAATAAAATGGTAGGTCTAGGAGTATCTTAAAAAACATATTACAATAAAAACTTGAAGGAATGGTGTCAGCTATTTTGTGCTTGGTTTAGGTTTTCTGTGTTTACATGCTTTAAAATCCATTCATTTAAATATTTTCAGTGTAAACAATAAATGTAATACAAATCTGTTTTGCTGTGTATTTGAACAGATTTGTGAAATAGTAGCAATCCAAAAATATTACGTAGTTTCGTTCATGCGTACGACTAGCTTATTTGTATTATAATTTCTAAATTAAATTGAACATTCAAATGCAGCATAAAAAGTAGATGGGGGAGAGGTCCAAATCAAACTCCTGTCTGTGATGCTAATATGAAAGTCTTCCTTTAAAATCTCTGCAATAGCATTCTATCATAAGTATTCTGTTTTGATTTTTTTTTTTTTAATGAAACTTTTCTCTTCTTATTTTTAAAAAGCAATCAGTGCGCTTAATATCCTTGTGCCAAAGATTATCAAGATCCTTCTTATCCAGAAGTAATATAAGTGTTGCTAGAAGCGATGATACTCTGGTAAGTGAATAGTTATATTATTAGAAAGTCTTAATACATCTGAAACAACATTTTCTGAAATAATTCTAACAAGAATATTGGACAATTGTAAATGTGAAGGATTAATTAAACTCGTGTGTAGGAAAACAGAGATTTTACAGCTACAAAGGTCAGTTATCCGTAGTCTGATGTTCTGCATGACAAAAGCCTTGAAATTTCATTTATTAATTACTATATTGAAGCTGATAGCCAGAGCCTGAAGTTTGCTTATCTTGTTTTTTTACATTTCGTTCAGGAGGAATTTTAGTACTGTAGCAATTATAATGTGACAAGGTGCATTTGATTTTTCATGGCATTATGCAGCATTAAACAGTACTGCATTTCTTTTAACAGAGTATTCAGAATTACTGAGCCCCCATAGATGCGATGAATGCTAGACAGCAGTATCAGAGTAAGCAGTTATTTAAGAATGAAATTTTAGAGTTGGCCAGTATTCAGTCTCTGGGGTTGTATATGTCTACTGGATTTAAGTAGTCAGGAGCAATTGTTGTATGCTTTGAAATTAAAAATGCTTGTAAATCCAAAAGCATTCTTATTTAGCTTACTCTCCAGATTTCAACACATGCTTCACAAATTCCCTGTGATCAGTGATGTATGTATGTTAACATTTTTAGAGCTGGGTAACTTCATCTGTTCTCTGCATTAAGAGGATCAAACTTCCAAAATGCTGCAACAAATTTTTTATTCCCGTTATCTTTTCTGTGTCCCTCCTGTGTAACCCCACACTTCTTTTTCAATTTTACTCCTCCCATCTTTCTGCTTCTACATTCTATTCTCTTCCCCCACTTTCCCTGCATCCCCCACCCCACCTTGTCAGCTGTCACTATGCCTTTTAACACTACATCATCATTTCACACCTGTGTTGGAGCAGAAGGAATTGTAGTATAACGTTAGTGTTCTAAAAATCAGAAACCTCAGGAGAGAGAAGATAAGTGGTTCAAATATTGGGCTCAGTGAATTTCATTTCTCTGACATTGTATGGATGAAAAATAGTTATGTCTGCAAAGGAATCTAGGCTCATTATTTATGTACCAGATTCTTACCCGGTCCATTTAAATAGATGAAAACTAGGTCAAAAGTACATCTCCTGCAGCATGTCCCTGGATAGCAGAGAGCTTGATTCTGCATTTTTTTGTGTGTCCCTCTTTTTTCTATTGTTTATATCACATACAATCGTAGAACCATTTAAGTTGGAGAAGACCTTTAAGATCATAAGATCCACCTAACAAGTCCACCAATAAACTATGGCCCTAAGTATCACATCCACACATCTCTTAAATACCTCCAGGGATAATGACTCCACCACTTCCCTGGGCAGCTTGTTCCAATGCCTCACCATCTCTTCTGTGAAGAAATTCTTCCTGATTTGCAATCTAAACCTTCCCTGGTGCAGGGGAAGTCTGTTTCCTTGCGTCCTATCACTTTTCACCTGAGAAAAGAGACCACCACCCTCTTCACTGCAGCCACCTTTCAGGTGGTTACAGACAGCAGTAAGGTTCCCCCTCAGCCTCCTCTTATCCAGACTGAACAGCCCCGGTTCCCTCAGCTGCTCCTCATAGATAGGACTTTCGTTCCAGGCCCTTCAGCAGCTTCGTAGCCCTTCTCTGGACACGCTCCAGGGCCTCAATGTCTTTCTTGTAGTGAGGGGTCCAAAGCTGAACACAATACTTGAGGTGTGGCCTCACCAGAGCAGAGTACAGGGGGATGGTCGCCTCCCTTGTCCTGTTGGCTACAGTATTCCTGGTAAAAGCCAGGATGCTGTTGGCCTTCTTGGCCACCTGGGCACACTGCTGGTTCATGTTCACCTGGCTGTCAGCCAGCACCCCAGGTCCCTTTGTGCTAGGCAGCTCCCCAGCCACTCTGCCCCAAGCTTGTAGCATTGCATGGGGTTGTTATGACCCAAGTTCAAGACCTGACACTTAGCCTTGCTGAATGTCATGCAGTTGGCCTTGGCACATCAATCCAGACTGTCCTGATCACTCTGAGCCTTCCTACACACAAGGAGAATAGCACTCCCACACAACTTAGTGACATCTGCAGACTTAGGGTGCACTCAATCTACTCATCAATATCATTGATAAAGATACTAAACAAAACTGGCACCAGTACTGAGCTCTAGGAAACACCACTTGTGACTGGCCACCAACAGGATTAGCTGGTGTACATCTGTACAAGCCATGAGCAGCCACTTTCTCCAGGAGAAGGCTATGGAAAAATGTATCGTACGCCTTGCTGAAGTACAATTAAACTAAATTTACAGCCTTCTCATCTACTAGGTGGGTCATTTACTCATAGGAGATGAGGCTAGTCAGGCATGGGTTCATAAACCCATGCTTACTGGGTCTCGTCACCTGGTTGTCCTGCATGTATCATGTGAAGACATTCATGATGATCTGCTCCATCACCTTCCCTGGCACCTAGGTGTGGTGGTTTTACCGTGCTATGCAGCTGAACACCACAACCGCTTTCTCACTCCCCCTCCTCAGATGAGGAGGGGAAGAAGTAAAGGAAAGAACAACTCACGGGTTGAGATAAGGATAATTTAATTAAAGGGAAAAATATATATATATATTAAGGAAATATTATTAATTAACAATTCAACTAAAGGGAAAAAGGGAAAGGGGAAAGGGAGGGGGAAAGGGAACAGCAAAAACAAAACAAGTAAAGGCTATATGGAGGTGCAGAGGAAAGAAATGATTCTCTACTTCCCACAAATGAGCGATGCCTGACCACGTCCTTGAAGCAGGGCCTCAATGCACGTAGCTGGTGTTCGCGAGGAGGACAGACATTTTTGCAACAAAAGCCCACCCCTCCCCTCTTCCTCCTTCTTCCACCTTTTATTGCTGAGTGTGACATCATATGGTATGGAATATCTCTTTGGTTGGTTTAGGTCAGCTGCCCTGGTGATGTTTCTTTCTCACTTTTTGCCCACCCCCCAGGAGGGTTAGAGAAAGTCCTGATGCTGTGCCAGCACTTCTCAGCAGCAGACACAACACTAGTGTGATACCACTGCTGTTATAGCTACAAGTGCAGAGCATGGCACTGTTGGGCTGCTGCAGGGAAAGTTAACATCCCAGCCAGACCCAGTACACCAGGTCAGACTGACTAGCCTGTAATTCCCTAGATCTTCCTTTCTGCCCTTCTTGTAGCTAGGCATCACATTCACCAGCCCCAAATCAACTGGTACCTTCCTGGTTATCCAGGACTTGCTGGTAAATTATTGTAAGTGACTTGGTGGGCACTTCTGCCAGCTCCTTCGGCACCCTTGGGTGGATCCCTTCCAGCACCATAGGGTAGTATGTTCAAGTGTTGTAGTAGATTTCTAACCGTTCCCCTTTGGATACATGCTTGTAATTGGTTTTGTTTAATGCAACCATTGCATCTCTTGAAAGTCCAAGGAGGAAGAAAAAGTACATCTAGTGAAAGAAACCTTGCTTGGAATCTCAGTGAATAATGGGTCTATTGATGAAATACTGTGTTAGAAGAGGTATGGGGGTTTTTGGTGTGGGTTTTCAAGCAGCATGTGTGCCTTTCAGCTAGATGCTTTATGAAAGATTGCAGCTTGCAGCTGAAGACTAAAATTTTACTTTTTAAATTTTTTCAGTGTCTTGCCAACTGTAGAGATGGAGAGGGGTTGTTTTTCTTGAAGCTAAGTTTTTCTTCTTTCTCTTTAATTACAAGGATGAGGAAGATTCTTTTGTGATGAAAGCTATTATTCATGCCATCAATGATGACAATGTTCCTGGATTACAGCACCTTCTGGGATCGCTGACAAATTATGATGTCAATCAACCCAACAAGGTAGAGTGTGGGTCTGTGCTGAGGTGGGTGGGAGACTAGCTCTCACCCTGTTGAATAGAGCAATGTGGCTGTAATAGAAATGTAACACCTGAAATAAAAAAGAAATGTCAAATGGATGTGAAATTACTCTGCCTTTCTTTAGGGGAAATTTTAATATGTTCTGCTTACAGTCTCCTCAAACTACCTCAAAAAAGAAGCGCAAAATGTGTTCTTGAAATACTAAGCCCTTGAAAAAGTATTAATCTAATCTACTGAAAAGAGCTCTGGTATACTAGATATCAGGCTTTGCTTTTGTTTGCAATTATTTCTTACAGCAGATGAAGATGAGTGAACATACATGAAGAACCAGATTGCCAAAACTTAATTTGCAAAGCACTGTTAGGAGCAAAGGTCCAAAACAGCAGAAAATGGATATGTGAACATAGTGTTAGATTGTGCCGTTCATTTTTAGAAATAAAATGACTTGCCTATAGAAATATTTCATTATCCTGCTATACTAATGGAAGTGCTAATGGAACTGAGACCAGGGTTCTGTTGCTGGTTCTGCTGTTTAACTGTTAAATCGTCTCTGCTCTGGTTTTTACTTTTTTAAATGATTATACTGATATTCATTATAAAACAATTAAACAAGTATTCATGGAGTACTGTAATAATGAAGCATTTATTACCTTGTTGTGAAGAGATCCCAAACTTTTCAAATAAGAACTGCATTTTTAGTTTTAATGCTGTAGCCCATTGAACTTTCTAATACGTTGTTGATGGGTTGTGTCATTGAGGTATTGTGGCCAAAACTTAGATGTTCTTTCTGTACTCTTTTCTATTCTCTCTTTCAAGCTGTTTAAAATGTAGTTACAAAGAAATTGCAAAGGGGAACATTCTTGCCAAATTTAGCTAACTGAGAGCTTCATGTTAGAATCCTTACTTTGAAAAGCATGCTTTTAGTATGTGGTGTATCATTTAGTAAAAGTGGCTTCATCCCCAGAATGTAGAAAATTGGTATGTAATAAATTTATTTGGACAAAGGGATGAATTATTTACTATACGGTATTCCCTAAGGACTTCTTTGAAACTGGAGATCCAGAGGTGCCATTCACTGCCTTCCTTTTCCATTTGCTTTTCTTAATGCTTCAAAAATAATTAAAAAAAAAAAAAACAAATAAACAAACAAAAAAAAAAAAAAAAAAAAAACATTGTTCTTGCTTGTATTTCATTGTTAGCATGGAACACCTCCGCTACTCATTGCTGCTGGCTGTGGAAACATTCAGATCCTTGAGCTGCTTCTAAAACGTGGATCCCGTATTGATGTCCAAGATAAGGTCAGGGTTCTGCTTTGTCACCATTGTGTAAAAGTTGTTGTTTTCCAGAATAGTTAGCATAGAACAAGCAGTTCGGACCAGTTTTTATTGGAAATAAAAATTCTGGGTTGTAGAGCCTGTTCTATAAGTTATTCACTAGTCTCTGTAGCAAAAAGATAAAAGCAAATCTTCAATAACTTCAGTTGTTTCTAGTGCATATCCTCTGATTTTGATCACTTTATTAGCCATTGTAATTTGAATAACCTTAATTAATCTCTAACTAATCTTAAAATGTAGTTCTTGCGTATGTCTCAATTAGTTCAAATTAGCGATTGCCCTAAAACAAATTGGTGAACTTATTTAGTATGGAATGATAAGTGCACTGTTTAGTGATGGGGAATGGCACAACTAAAATTTGCAGGTGACAAGCGCGTACACTTTACAACCAGTGTTCTTTGAAAATGTCTTCTAATATTCTACGGCTCATTTAAAGTGAACTTAGAATACTGTCTGCTTCTCAACCTAACTGGTGGTAAACAGCACAAAGGTATTTATCCTGTGACTTCCTCAAAATGTCCCTCACAAGGATGAAGAGGATTATCCTTGCATAGAGTTAGTTATCCTGTTAATTATCCTTGCTGCGGTGGTGGGGGGGTGATGTTGATATGTGCAGTTGTTGAATCAACTTGAAGGAAAAAAAAACAGTGAATATGTTGTTATGTTTGATTAGTTCATATTTACTTTTATGAATCTGAGCTGTTCAATGTATCTGTACACATGTATATGGGTGCGTATCTCAATGAAGGTCTAGAATTAGCATTCTAAATTCATCACTGATATCTATAATGAATCATTTTGGACAGGCTGGATCTAATGCAATCTATTGGGCTTCTCGACATGGTCATGTAGAAACACTGAAATTTCTCAGTGAGAATAAATGTCCTTTGGATGTCAAGGATAAGGTAAGAACAAAATTATTTTAATCTTTCATGTAGAGAGCCTTTTTTTAATAGCTTTATCTTAACAGGGAGAGAGGTCTTTCAATTGGAATGATTTTCAGCTGTGCCACAATCTTAAGAATGTGACTGTATTATTTAGTTGGGTTTTATAAGCTGACATGTAGGGCTGTGATAACACAGCTTTTAAGTAGCTGGATGTACTGATCATTCTTCTGACGGATGTTAACGAAACTTGAATATAAATGTGGTGAGTACATGGTGGGTAGGTGGGGAAGTACAAACCTAAATTAATTTTCACATGAACACTTGGTTTCACATTGGATCTCAGGGTAAGATCGTGATTCTGTTTTTCATTCCTCTTGATTGAAAATCACTTTTGTCTGACAAGTAAATTTGGCTGTTATTAAGTTCAGCATAATGAAGCTTAACAATTTATAGCTGATGAGCAGTTACCTTGTCTCTGGCAATGTTACTTGAGCAACATGTGCCCTAAAAGATAGTTGCTGTTAAAATCTTATACCATATCAATGTTTTTATGTTACCCAAAGCTCCAGTATAGAAGCAGCTACACTTGTGAAAGGTAGTTGGGTTGCTTTGTTCATGGAACTAGTGCAAGGCAAAGCATATTGGCAGTGTTAGTGCTCCACTCCTGATAGGACTACGAGAAGATAAGCTACTCTCTTAATAGAAATACTATTTCCTTTTAATATAATTGAAGCAAAACTTTGCAAATAATTACGCGTAATGGCCAAAATATGCCAGAATGTACCAAAGTGTTAGACCCATCCTTACACATATGTGTACAGAGTTGGAAGGTAGTCTGAACAGAAATAGAATGCATGTTCCAGTGCCAATTGTGCATGCATCTGCTGCCTCATATTGCTCAGAAATCCCATTATGGCTACAATCTTAAGCAAATTAAGTAAGAAAATAAGTTCTGGAAAAGGAAGGCCTTTGAAGAAATACATTGTCCAGTGGTGTCATAACTGTCAGATACGACTACAGTTTGTGAACTGGAGGTCTCTGCTGATTGCAGCTCTGGCATTACAGTACAGGGAGAGTGTACCCTATGCAGCATACAGGCATTCAGGCTGTATGTGGTGGTGTATCGCTGGGGGCAACATACGAGATTACACTGGTATGTTCTTTTCTAATTGCAGTCTGGGGAGACAGCTCTTCATGTTGCAGCTCGATATGGGCATGTGGATGTTGTTCAATTTCTCTGTAGTATTGGGTCCAATCCAAACTTTCAAGACAAGGTGAGTCACAGGCACTTCCTGTTTTACTTACACAAACACAGCTTTACTATGATACTGTGAGTGGTCAAAACTCTTAGTCTTGCCTTGGCATGTTTGAATTTGGAAAAGAAAAAATTATGGAGGTTTTGATACCTCTTAATAAATGAAGACTCTTCAAAAGCAGAGTGCATGAACGAACCACTGCTGTACTCATAAAATGGATTTTCTTGAAACCTCAAAGATGGAGAAATTCCACCTAATGAAGGTATGGTTGGTGGTGTATGCCCTGTGAGTTCAGCTAACACTTTTAGTTAGTTGTTGCCTTGATTTCAGATTCTTTTGATGAGGCATGAGAGATTTTGGAAGTGACAAGTGCCCATTATTGAAAATGGGAGGAGAGCTCAGGAGGGCTCCTTTGAATAATGTTTTTTTGTTTGTTTGTTTGTTTGTTTGTTTTTTCTGTGAGCTCTGAACTGGAAACTCTTGTGAGAAAACAAGAAAGAAAGGGCTTCACAGAGGGGAAAAACAAACAAATGAACCATGCATTTGACACAAATTTAATTGATAGTCTACTGTAGGGGGGAATTCCATGAGCCTTCCAAAGTCCTGCATCCTCTAGGACTACTACCTTTTATTGTTAAAACAGCAGCAAGCCAAAGGACCACAGAATGTGCTGTTCAACTTCTTCCTTGGATTTTTACAGAAACCTTGAATACAGTTCAAATCCTCCAATATTATATGCACTAACTGTCTCTTCATTGTGATTTGACAAGTACAGAAAGGATATCCCATTTCTTAGAATTTGATAGAATTACTTTTTCTGCTTTTTAATCCTCCTTGCTTTGTACTAGGCTACAAAATCAATACTTTCAGTAGTTTCTTAATGGTGTTCCATGTAACTGTCATGAAGTACAGAGCTTTGGAGATGAAAGTTTTGAAGCTTCCTTGGCTCAAACAAAAAAGTAAATTAGAAGCAGTCACAGCTGAACTCAAACAACTCAAAATGTATACAGTTGCAAAAGCTTGTTGTGATGTGCATTTAGAGGAGTCAGGTTTCTAAGTACCCAAGTCACTGCCTACACTCCTAAATCATTTAGATGTGCTCTGAAGACAGTAAGCAGAGTGATCTGCCTCAAGCTGCAAGTCTAGTGGGATTTTGTATCTCCTTGGCGAGTGATCTGTTTTAAACACTGGTTTAGTCCCTTAGCACACAGGATGTAGAAGTTGCTTATGAATGAGGATCTGTTTTCAAGTAGGAGAGCCAAGATAGCTAGCCTTCGCAGCATGGAAATATCTAGACTAATATTGCAGACGTTCAGGATGTTGTCAATAGATAGCCTTATGGTGAGAAATACAGGACTCCCAGAATCCAGGTAATGATGAAAATCTCATGCGTCATTGTAATCACTTAGAGTGTCAGCAGGAATTATTCTTGTTTGAGAATGTCAGCATTTGAATTTACCACATCTTTCTACAGGGCTTATTTGGTAGACTGTCTTTTTTCGTACCTGTCATCTTCCTGTCTCTTTAAGTTAAGTCGGGGAATTGCTTTTCCTAGCATTTGTTTCAGATGTTTTTTCATATATGTATGTTTTTTCCCATGTTGCTAGGAGGAAGAAACCCCATTGCATTGTGCTGCTTGGCATGGCTACTACTCTGTTGCCAAAGCACTTTGTGAAGCCAGTTGTAATGTAAACATTAAGAACAAGGAAGGAGAGACTCCACTCCTGACAGCATCTGCTAGGGGATACCATGATATTGTGGAATGCTTGGCAGAACATGGAGCTGACCTTGATGCAACAGACAAGGTTAGTTAGGGATGAATGAGTTGCCTCCAGAGATCACAGGTGCCACAGAGCTGTACCTGTGAATCGCTTCATGTGAATGTTGCGATCCAGCATTGTTTTTATGACGTGAATTTTCTAACTAATTCATACGGAGAATATGGATGACTGCAATAGTCTGTAAAGTTGCCAGCTGATTATTTTTCCATGATTGTTTTTTTCTGATTCATTATCATCTTATCAATTATCACCTTATGAATAACACTCTATCGAAAATGGAAGGAACATTGGGTTCTGTAATTGGCAGCAAGCTATTAAGAGAAAAAGGATGAAATTACTGTTTGCCTTCGATTCCCATGGGTCAGCTGATTCACATCCATTTCCAATAAGCAAATTCCAGCTATTTAAAAATATGACCATTTGATCCAGAATATTTGTTTGTTTGTTTTTCGCTATGTGATCCAAACAAATTAGCTTTGCATTTCATTGCTTACACTTTTGCTATGCTAGTCCTTATAGCTAGCTTTATTGCTGATAGTTACTAGCTAGTAACTAGAGCACGTTCAGTAAAATGTTTTTGCTTCTAACAGAAGTAAATATTCTAGTTACATTGCCTATACGTTGTTCCAGAGAGGAAGCTCTGTCTGTAAAGTGACTGATCACTAAGCAGAATGCTTGACTTCTACATCACGAGCTTCTGTTAGTAAGCACTTGAGTGGTCTACAATGCTCAGCTGATTGTTAGAACTGGTCACTCTCCCACTCCTCAGGGAAGTCTTTGGTACAGAATGTGTATTTACATTTCATCCATTCCACTGTAAAGTCTGGTGGCTTAATATAAATTTGCTTTCATGCTGTCATTGATTTGTTCTGCCAAATAACCGTGCATCTCCCTGCTTCCACCCTGCTCCTCCCCTCCACTGCTCCCCCTCCAAAAACATTTTGATTCATCTTGAGGCAAGGAGAAGTACACAATTACTGTGTGATGATTTTGACTCTGAAAAACACTTTGACACTTTGATACTTTGATTTTTAGCAATACTGAAATCTCACATACAAATTGTCTTGTGATTTCAGGATGGCCATATAGCCCTACACCTTGCTGTGAGAAGATGTCAAATAGAAGTAGTTAAAACCCTCATCAGTCAAGGCTGTTTTGTAGATTTCCAGGACAGACATGGTAACACTCCTCTGCATGTAGCCTGCAAAGATGGGAATGTTCCTATTGTGATGACGCTTTGTGAAGCAGGTTGTAATTTGGATGTTGCTAATAAGGTAAGTGGAATATTGGAGTATTGGTACTGAACTACTACATTTAAGAGCTCAGCTACTGCATTAGATGACCTTTTCCATTTCCCCTATCAGAATATTTTTTCTTCCATTTTTTTTTATCTCTTAAAGAAGCCAAATGCAAAGTATTAAATTATTCATGTTGCAAACTTAGCTGTTTCAGTTAAATAGATGATTAAAGATCCATGAAGAAAGAGCCCAAATAAATTAATTATCACAATGTACTTTGCCACTAATGTTGAAGTATATACCAACCTGGTTCCCTAGCCACATAGCTTTTTTTTTAATGCAGATTACATCTTAGGTGCTGAAGAACAAATTAAATGCTCAAGTAGCCCAAACAGCTGTTGATTTGATGTAATTTAATAATACTAAATTGCTTGTAGAATTGGAGACTGGTGCATTTTTAATGAAAAATCTGCTTTGAATTCTTCCAAATTTGTGAACAGATCTGCACTGTCACCTAACAAGTGATTTAAATGAAGTGCAGATTCTGTTGCCAGTAATAAAAATGCATGTTATATTGGCTGGTTTATGTTTTTCTTTCTTGAGTTGATTAATTAAAATAAATCCTGATCATACATTTATCTTAGAATATAATAGCCTTAATTTATATGTAAAAGAAGTTGTCACAAGCAGAACACTGAATTCTCAGGATTAAAATGTTAAATGTAAAATTATTTTCAAAAGTTGAATCAGCAGACTAGGTAAGGTTCTTTTTGGGAAGTGTTCTGTTGCTCATTCCTGTGCGTACATGCGACAGTTGCAGAAATACTTGTCAAATGATAAACCTGTGAAAATGTTGATTCCAATGCATATTGCTGGGCTACTGCTGGGTAAAAATTTGGAATGTCCACAAGTGTAGTAAGCACGTTGCAAAGAGAAAGTTTAATAGCCTGTCTATAAACTTTGAGATACTAGTGCTTCTTGGCTTCTTTTCTTCTGTAATTGTTGCAGGGTATGTGATGAGTAGATTTGATAGTGTACAGGTTTAACGTTCTGGCTTTCCTCCTATGCGTGTTTTCAGTGAAAGAAAGCTGTTTCAGGAAATTTTCGTGTAGCTAGTTTCAGTAAGGTTAAAGTTAGCCATTTCACTGTTATGACAAAAAGTGGAGCTTGGGTCTTCGTATTTAGTTCTAAATGTGGCCTATTCAATTTTTATATGCTGCAAAGTTTAAAAGCTTTTTGTAGGAATCTGTTATCACCTGTGATTTGTTTAGTTCTGGTGTTGTAGTTCTCTTGTTTTTTTTTCTGATTTTTTTTTCTATCAATAACATTTTAGTAATTAACACTACCATTTATTACAAAAACTCTGACCTTCTCTACATTTGCTAGATGATTAAAGTTGTAGGGCTTTCGGCTTGAGGGTTGTCCAGTGAAATCAGTTTTTGTTTTAATAATTAAAATCGTCAGCTGCCAAGCTAAAAGAACTTACAATAATGAGCTCCCCGGTCCTGCCTCTGAGCTTAAATATGATTGACTATGCAATTAAATCCAGATCCACTGCTGAGAACACATTTCGGAAGGTGAGTTAATGCAGCAAAAGGCTGGATTAGCACCTCTTTTCATAAGTGAGAATGCTCAGCTGGCATCAGTGGCCTGGCCTCAAGCACACCAGAGAAAAATCTGTCAGCCTTTAAGTGTTCGGTGGATATGGGATCATGGTACAGGAGCTGTGATTAGATTTTGTGTCCTATTATTCTTTTAGGAGTCAAGTATACTAGAGTGATTTTTAGAGTGCACTTTATTTGAAAGGGTGAGTTCAGGTCTTGCAAAATAGAGGATATTTATTTCTACTTGTCCTCTTCAGCAGTGAGCCCTGTAATGTGAGTAAATTAACATAATGACCATCTATCCTTGGTCCTCAAGTCTGGCATTATCCGACGTGTGTGTAATACCAATTGAGGGCACTGTTGGTTTCTTCCACGGACTACATGCAGCAGAACATCATATGCATTTATTTGAATTGAGGTGTCAATTTTTGAGGAGCAAGCATCTCTTCAGTTTCCAGTTGGCAGAAAGTTAGCTTTGCTTTCAAATACTCTTCTGTGAAATAAGCATGTGAGTTTGGTTCTGAATGGAGGGTTAAAACAGGGAGAACAGTATGAAAGTAAGAAAATGTGTGAAGAACTTGTAAGAGGGTTTACAAGCAGAAAATATATGATAGTGTTATTTTTAACAGTAGGTATGAATATGAAAGACAAGAAATGGCTGGCATGAAAACCTGTTGTCAATGGAGAGATTTGGGGGAAAAAGCAAAAATGGGTGAAGGAATACTTGCAGCACTTTTCTTCTGTCACTGAAAGCACAAATTCCTTCATGCTAACTACTTACATACATTTCTCATCCCTTGCAGGGAGGGGAAGAGACTGAGGACATACTTTTCAGTAATACTTTGATTTGAATAGAATCCAGAGCTTTTAATCTTAAGGACTTACTGTTATTAACTAGTTCACATTTCATTCAGCAAAACACAACCAGATTTATCGACACTTAGAAAGACATTCTCAAATACAGCCCAAAAAATGCAAAGGATTCCTCTGCAATTGTGGGAATTTAACCGTACAATCATTTCCCATTTTTAAGTAGTCAATCTAGACTTTGTTTTCAGTTGAGCTTCAAGCAGTTATGCTCAAGCAGTAGTAAAAAGTACTCTTTCTTATCATCTTTGCAGGACTTTTGCTGTGTTTCAGTACCCATAATTGTACAATATGTTTGATTATTAGTCATAAAAATTGGAAAGGTGTTCTTTGACTAACGTAACACTTTATTTTTCAACCATTAGTATGGAAGAACACCTTTACATCTGGCAGCAAACAATGGCATTCTTGATGTTGTCCGGTTCCTGTGTCTTACTGGTGCCAACGTGGAAGCTTTAACCTCTGTAAGTATTTATGTTTCTTGTCTGTTTTATGTATGATATTAGAAAATCAGTTAATCTTGGGGGGGGGAAGCAGAGGTCAAATATAAATATATACTGAAGTTTTAAAATGTTAGGCTGTAGAACATCCACAGCTTGAAAAGCGTTATCTGTTGTCCACTTGTTCCTTTCTTACAGCTAAATTTGAAACAAATTAAGGTAAAGTGTACCTACCACTTCATCTGCAGAGTTTCTTCCCCTAAGAATTACTTGTAGCATTGTGTTTTCTGTATTTAAAGTAGGCCACCATCGTTAAGATAATTGTCATTTCACATCATGTACAGTTGCTGTACAAATGTATAGTATATCTCTTGGATTTTTTTTTTTGCTCTCAGGGTTGTTAAAAAGTTTCATGTTCATGTCGTAAATGTGTAGGTGCATAGATAAGTAAAATAGCATGCACGTATCCTTGTAAAAACAAATAATTTGTATCAGATCAGTCAGCACCACTGCTTTCAGTTAGAACCACTCAAGATATTTTTCTTTCACACTGCATTGAGAAACATCATCCTGACTCTTGTATCCATGGAAGGAATGAAGGAATCCTTCGTCATACATAACTCATACACACTCCGTGTTTTGAACCTACCAAGCACGTTTTATTTTTAGAAGAGTTGCATCGGTTTATGCTGTTACTTGCTCTAACCAGTGCATTCTACTCAGAAGTAACTGTTCTGTACATTGAAATCATGTTGTGAATTTAGTTTTAACTGAATCCATGTTTTACAAAGTTATTCTCCATGCAACGTATCCCTGAGATGACTGCAATGGAGAGGAAAAACAAGAAAACTTCTGTCTCGTTTGCTTTACCTATTTGATGAAAATTACAAACATTTCTGTTTTCCTACACATTGAGCCCTGCTTACTCCTCTAAACATGTGTCTTATGTGACATGGGGAAACCTTTAAAAAACAGTCATTGAAACAAACAAATTTGAATTGCAGTTTGAAGAACCTTAGCATCCAAGAATGACATTTGAAAAACTAGATTGTAGATTGCTGTGTACATAAATAATGAAACGTGCATGTGGTGGACACTGTGGGGTATTTTACATCTTAGTGACCTGTTTCCTCTCCTTTCCTGTTTTCCTTTTGGTGTATCTCATTCTGTATGAGTATTTTCACTGTAGGGGTAAGTTATAACAAAAGGATGCAGAGGGGGATTCATGAACTGTATTTGTTCATTTATGCCATGATGGCTGTGTTGGTATAATTGCCCTTGTTGCCCCTGTCCTTCATAGATGAAAGTATATTTTGTCTCTTTAGTTTATATCAGTGTGAAGTGACAAAGTAAATTGTGCTGATAGTAAATCTGGCGGGAGGAACACATTGAATATACTTCAATAACTATTATTCCAGCAGTGTCGTAGCAGAGAGAAGGGAAGAGAAGAGGGAGGAAGAATATGTGGTGTTTTTAATAGTGTCTCAGTTTTGCATTAGTTTGCTAGATGAATGCTGAACTATTCTGAAAAGTCTTATTAACAGCTCTTTCAGAGCCAGTGTGGTAGAATTAATTGCCTTTTTCTTCTGTCAGAATGCCATTTCTGAGAAATTAACTTTTTTAGCACTGTTAGGTAACTGTGTACTGGAGTATGTTGTCTCTGCTTCCTCCCCAGCTTGAAGTCTGTTTTAATACTAATTCAGCTTCAAATTTGATTGCATCAATGTTAAGCAGCCTTAGGAAGTCTCATGCTACTGGAGCATATAACCTTTTCCAATCTTCAAAAATCACCAAAACCCTTCTATCTGTTATGTGCTGTGCTATCGGTCACCATGTTCATGACTCTTGATCATGGAAGTTTCTAAAACTGTACCAAGCTTAAAATGATGCTTGCAAATGGCCAGTTAAATTCAAGACCATCTCTTGCAGTCATTGCTGTCTGGTTTGCAACAAAGGAGCCAGTCAGCAGTGGTGATGAAATTTATCACCAGGTTTTAAATAAGCTTTCATGGATCCTGTAACCAAACCATTTTCAGATGCTAGTTTTGCTTTTTCCAGCCTCTACATAAGCTGTACTGCTCAAGAAAGGTCAAACAGGAAAATAACTTACTGAAACCCATCTGCTCTTTTGCTTGTATATTTATTTTCTAATTCTTGTGCTCTACAGTTCGTCTTGCAATGGACTTTCAGAGAATTAAACAGCCTTACCTTGCTCACTGTTATTGACAAAAACAGAAACTTTATTTTCTGTTAATTTCTTTGTCAAGGAAGCAACTGCTTTCTTCACCTGTCATCTCAATCAATACATTGAGCTTCCAGATCTGAGTCAAAATTCTCAAGAGAAATGTAAACTGAATTGTTGGTATCCATCAATTTCAACATCTCAAAATGGTTGGGGGGTGTGGGGGCAAATTCAACCTAGAGTTCTGTCTGATCCAAGATTAAATAGCTATGCTATGTCAGAGAGCTAGCCTTGAGCACACAAAACTCAGTATGGAAGTATGGAGTGAGTCCAGAGTGATGAAAACACCATCCCACTGCTACGTGTCCATTTGCCCTACAATGACACTTGGACAGGCTTCTGGCAATTTGAACCATTTCTGTTGCTGTTTTTCTGGTTTGGGGAGCAGTCACCTCCATCCATTTGTAGCCATGATTGCTGATCAGGCTCTGCCTGAGCCACTGCCATCCATGCTCATTGCCAAATACTCACCAGATGGTTATTTGCTTTCCATTTGTGCCCAAGCAGCTGTGTCAAGGAAATGATAAATCGGAGTACAGTTACTAAACCAAAGCCGGGGCTGAAGCCAGAACAAAGCCCCATGGAGCAGAGAGACATAGCAAACAAGGATGTCAAGTCAACTCAAGCCATGCTGCTGCAGTTGCGGAGAGAGAGGTGTTGGACCATTCTAAGGGAAAATGCCTGTACAGGGAGGGTATCTGACACTCAGATTTAATCAACTACAGTTTTGACAGTTTCTTGCTCATGTTCTGTTCCTGTTCTGTTTGAATTACCTGAAATAATGGAGAACATAATAACATCTATAGAAAACTGAAAATTACTTCTCTAGGTGTATACTCAGTTATCAAAGATATTTATTTCATATATAGGGTAATAGTTACAGTATCCTCAGGAACTACTTAAGACAATACAGGTTTCACATGAAAAACTAGACAAAGAGAGAAGTCCAAGAAGGAGGTTTTCATTTTTCACTGCATTGCCGTAACACTTAAAAGCTCTTTTAGATAAGAGCATGAAAGAAGCAGAGTCCTCATAAATTAGTTACCTGATAGCAAAATATGAAACAATAGTGTTAACATAGACATAACAGCAAAAGTAGTAAGCAATTTTTCTTTCAGTTTACTTCATATTAAACTGCTGATGTATGAAACATGGGTAGTTAAATGTCAAGAGCAGAATGCTGCAGGCAGATTGCTTCTCCTTTTGAATTTGCTGATGCAGTTTTAACAACGTGGTTTACAATGTTCTTACTTTCTGAAAACCTCCAGTGACTGGTATGTCATCATCATTCTTTGTCCATTAGTAAATAAATTTCACTTGCTGTTTATCTGAGTGAATATGCTGATGTGTGTTCTCTTTGTGAACTGTTTAAGCTTATAGATCTGTTTAGGATGTAGTATCTAGAAATCACTATCATCTACTAATTGGTGAGGAAAAAGAGGAGTTCAAAGAGGGAATACTGGCATCATGCAAAGGCTCTGAATTTGAGACATCTTGTTACAGTGGCATCCAGATGCCAATTTGTAAAAGAAATACTGTTCTGCATTTTACTGCGTGTGTCTCTGGACCGTTTAAGAAAAGAGATTCCTGTGGGTGTAATCATTACTGGTTCATTTGTTTGTTGTTTTTTTTTTCTCTTCTCCCTGATTAAGTTGTGTCTGACGGCAATTACTGCCATGAGCAGAGCTGAGCTATGTTGCACAAGACTTTCTATTGTGGTGAAAAGGAAGAAACTGCAGCTAATCATTTGTTTTTCAACAGGATGGGAAAACGGCAGAGGATCTCGCCAGAGCAGAACGGCATGAACATGTAGCCAGTCTGCTTGCAAGACTTAAAAAGGTTGGGAATGCATGAACTTTAACTGAGTTTTTCATGTTTCTGAGATTGCAGGAAATGTTTGACCATGGGAAATCATAACATCATCCATCAAAGCCATTCTAAAAAACTGTTGTAAATATCCTTACTGAAATGGCACCCTTTTTGAAAAAATACATTTTTAAAATTTTTTAATGTTCCCCTCATTTAAAGCTACTATGTACATATTAGCAAAAATGGCTAAGATAAACTGTACCAACATTCCATCTCATCCACACTCTGACAATGCCCACCAAAGGTTCTAATGAGTTTAAAAGAAACTGAAAAACATACTGTTAAAAATGAGCACATCCCAAAGGAGGATTTATATTTCCCCACCATCACCATTTTAGTTAGATTTTGGTTATGAAATATGAAGAGTTTATGCACTTTGGGAACGTTTAATTAATATCACCTGGAATAGTAGCCTAAGTTCTCACACTCTTTTTTTAAATTCTACAGTTTCAGTATCTCAAAATCTCCTTACCACTAGAATGCAAAGTTGGTCTGCACTTGTCATAAGGCAGTAAGTCTGACAGATCTCATAGACGTTGATTGTTCAAGATAAGCAGCATCATTTGTGCTGTGAAGGTGCAGAGACCACTTGCCTGGAGATTCCAGGCAACAGCCAGGGCTGTAGGAGTACTGTTTTAATTATACTGGTGATTCTGTAGTAATCTGAAATAAGAGATCAGACTCATCCTTTTATATAATTTTGGAGTGGGAATATTTGTGTACCAGGCATTGCCAAGGTAGAATTAGAATCATATCCTGACAGTAAATCTGTATTTGCTAGAATTGTAAAATATATCAGTGAAGATGTCATAAAGTGCCATAGGTCAGGCTTCCTTTACAGTGATAGCTTTTGTATACATTCGTCACAACAGGATCCATTTTATATAGTTGTCATCCTGTGTTCCTCCCTTTCCCCAACACCCCCCCCCCACCAAAAAAAAACAAAACACCTTGCCTATTTTTGCATGCAGGTGGAGAAAATTGAGTTTCAGATGTATAGAACAAAGGGGAAGAGATCAGATAAATCTCTTCTGAAAGAGATTTGTAGTAACTTTAACACTCTCCTTTATAGTGAAGTATATTTAATTATTGAATGCTGACTATATCTGCGGGGAAAATGTATGATAATTATATACTTGATCAGAGTACACTTTCCAAAACAGAACCTGATAAACTGAAATTAAGAAACTACGAACCACTGGAACTAGTACAGAGTGTGCCTGACACTTGTTTCATCTTCAGTGCCTGTGGAGGATTTTGTTTCTAATAGCACACATACGAAGAACCTACTATCATATTGAATTCTCTGTAAGAGCCACTATTAGCAGTCAGGGTGTGCAGCATTCCCATTGTGATGAGCATATTTCATACATACCTGTTAGGGAAGAAGGAACTAAATATGCTACCATTTCTGTCAAATTTCTCAGTGGAGCTGCTGCATGCTCTTATTTTAGGAAGGCTGCTGTGGGTGCTCTTTTAATGACTCAGTGTACATGTGAAACACTGTACAAATGCAGAACAACAGAGCCTCTCCTCTCTCCAAGCTCCAAATGGGAGAATGAAGGAAGAGAGGCTGAAGCTAGTTCTTCTGCTACTCCATCTTTCTGCTGTCTCATGGTTACCTTAAAATAGATCTTTCTGGGGTGAGAGGAGTGTGCTGTCCTCCACTGCAGATCAGAAGCAGATCTGTTGAGGTCTAGAAGTAGAGCGAAACAAGTCTAGAGGGTGTAAGCTTGCAGTAAGCTAGAAAAGTGGAAGGCTAATAGAATGTGCAAGGTCTTTTAAGGTAGAGAAGAATAAGTATATGGCAAAATGAGAGGTAAGAGTGGTCTGGATAAAGCAATATTTACTTTGCAAAAATTGGAGTGAAAATATCTATGTTTGGTAGGGAGAAAGGGAAGAGGAAAATTCTCCTAAATATGAGAAATGTAGAAAAAATTGACAGAAAGAAGGGGGATGCATACCAAGTTTTCACATTGCTCAGGTGGTAGCTCTCACTGCAAAATTCTTCAGTCCTGCACACATGTAAAGTTGGAGATACTAGTTATGCTACTGAGAATCACGAGTAAGGAGAAAGGGAGCTGAAAGAAACTAGTTTTTCCTCTTCTGCATACTCCATCGGAGGTCAAAATGATCCCATTCTCTGATGTTGACCATGAAACTGTGATTTTCATGAAGAGTCAAGGTGTTTCTTGAGAGCTACCCTGGAGCTGTGTTTTGGCTACCTGTCCCTCTCACTTGTGCCACTTGCACAATGGAGCAGATGGAGGAACTGATCCAGATGTAACCTGGCAAGAAAGCATTGCTTAAACCCTACGTTTTGAGTCTGCGGGAAGGAACTTTCCTGCCACACACTCAGATTTCTTCTTTATGTTGAATTTTAGGATACGCACAGGGTGCTTTTTATCCAGCAGCTGCGTCACACTCAGAACCCGCAGCCCCGGATCAAACTGAAGCTGTTTGGACATTCTGGCTCTGGGAAAACGACCCTTGTGGAGTCTCTTAAGTGTGGCCTGATACGAAGCTTTTTCCGAAGACGTAGGCCTAGGCCATCTTCCACAAGCACAACCAGATTCCCCCCATCTCCGTTGTCTTCCAAACCTTCAGGTATGACTTTGACATTGTACCATTAGAACAAGAATCAATCATCTGTAGAACTCCAAACAAATGGCTGTTCGCTGTGCTGTAAAAGACAGAATAGCCTATGTGTGTAAGAAATCAAAGCAAAGAGGGAGTTGACTTCTCTATATGCAGATTCATACCTAAAGTAAGAGCTAAGAGGAGTAGTAGGTGTGGAGAATGAAAAAGAGTTCAGCTTTTGTTCACTGATGTGGTGCATAAGTGAGCTTGAGAGTGGAGGACAGGAATTCTGAAAACTGTTTATTTTTACCAAGAAGTCGTAGGCTGCAAATGCCAGTGCCATAACCAGATCATCATGGTTTTGGGATTGTGGTTTGTCAGCATTTTTGAATGCAAATTCTGTACAGAATTAAAACAGTTGCTGTATCTTTAGATGATATTTTTCTTTAAGTATAACTAAGGAGTCAGAACTGTCTTTGATGCATTGGAATGCTTTTCTGTAAGGCACAGGAATTCATCTGACAAGTTAAAGGTGCCTAAAATTGCTTTCAAACAAGAAGAAAATGGAGCTTTTTTAGACTGAAGTAAATGTATGCAAATGGTAAGGAACTGCTCATGAAGCACCAGTTGGACTGTGTAATGTGGAAAGAGCTACAGGATGGATAATTAGATTTACACATCAATGTGTACCTGGTTTCGGAAGATGCCACATCTATGGTAGGACATCAGGAAGAGTGAACTGTTTGTCCAGCTTCCTTTTCTAACACTGAGATTCTGTGCAATGTATGCAAGCTAAGCACGCGCTTTGAAGAGCTCAAGTTCAAGTTGCTGTTCAGAAATAATCTTATTAGATAAGTTAACATCAGATGGGGTCAGAGTTGCTTTAAAAAAAAAAAAAGAAAGAAAGAAAGAAAAGGAAAAAGCTTTGGATAATGCTTTTAGACCAGGGTTAGTAATGGATTTCATCTCCACGTTCTCTCTAGTCAGCCAAGGAAGCTGTAAGATACTTAGTGTGACTTGACAAGATACCTGGCACAGAGATTGTTATTACAGTTTGTTGTTCATTTATCACAAGACATTCGCATCTGTGATGATAGAATACGCAAACGGATTAAATAAATAAATCAGAAGTTCTTAGTTTATTCAACATAATTTACTGTGTCATTTAAAGGGAGGCTAATCACTCAAGGAATTGTCAGTTCCTGGAGGCACTGCAGGAAAGTTTTGACTGAAGACAGACTTATTATGTCAACTGGTACCGAGACCAGAGGATGGGTCTAGTGCTCTCATAATATCATAAATTCCAAGACTGCCAGTCACATTATTTGGCAAATCACCATGGAAGTAATGATGAATTTGAAGCATAGACTTGAAAATAGCTTATCTAGAAATAAATCTTTAAAGTTGTGCAGTGCTATGCAAATGAAGCTACTATGACATTGTTTTGATGTTCGGATTTTGGGGTTTTGCTTGTTTCAGTTCATTATATATTATGTGAATAATGTTCTGGGTTGAGTGACATAATCTAATAGACAATTAAAACAGTACAGTTTGGTGGATACTTGATAATGTGATTATGTTTTCAAAAGTTCTGTAAAAACAAGTATGTGAATTCACTGTATTTAACTCATGTGAGCCTAACGATTTAAATATTCTGTTAAAAGATCAAACATGAAAGTACAGTTGTACTGCTGGCAGGTAGTTTCTTTCTGTATTAAAATCTGAGTATTAGAATTCAGCATCTAGTGGGAGGAAGAAATCTTTACTTTCACCACTAGATGGTGCAAGTTAATTAAAAGCCCTTTGATTTCTCATTTATAGAATCTGTAGTGAGGTGAATTGAGCAAATTGCCTACAGATAAAATAACTTCCGTTAAGGGCCTGCTTTTCTCACCCACCTCCTCAGAAATAGCTATTACATGGTGATATTTTTATCCGTACTTAACAGATTCAACTATACAAATATGTAGCATTTCTATACCAATAAAAACAGCCCATGGTA
Organism: Nettapus auritus; assembly: GCA_011076525.1. Taxonomy (NCBI): domain Eukaryota; kingdom Metazoa; phylum Chordata; class Aves; order Anseriformes; family Anatidae; genus Nettapus; species Nettapus auritus. The sequence continues at coordinate 43,280,737 of CM021797.1, forward strand.
TGAAATTAGAGGCCTTAGATATAAAAAGTAGTATATCTTTGCAATATGGAAGAGCTTTAGCTATTGAAGTCTTTCATTTCCAAGTCATTATTTTTTTTCTATGCTTCCCACACAGTAGTATATCTGTTAAGGTGCAGTAAGTGCTATATGGGTTCATTCTAATATTTTCCTTTTCAGCATTCAGAATAAAGATGTATTTGTATGCACTCACAGCTTGGTAGTCATCTCCTTTTATTTTTGAAGAACAGTTCAGTTTTATGAATCAGGTTTTATGCCTAGCATACTTATTGTGAAGTGATCTGATTGTAGTTTTCCCGCGATTTGTAATCTCGTTTTCCTTTCCCTGACCCAGTTTCTGTAAGTATTACGAATCTTTATCCCGGTTGTGAGAACGTCAGCGTGAGAAGCCGTAGTATGATGTTTGAGCCAGGTCTGACCAAAGGGGTATTAGAAGCTTTCGTTTCACCTGCTCATCACTCTCACTTCTCTGCTGATGACCAGTCCACCAAAGCCATTGATGTTCAGAATGCCTACTTGAATGGTAAGCGGAGTGCTGGCCTGGCATTCCTTAGTTCTGTGGGAAAGGCAATGCCATGGTGCATGGTTTTAGAAACAAAAACAAAAATGTCTGACTTGGTAAGGTACTGACTGTGGTTAAGAATTCAGTACTGGTGGGGTTTATTTTGTTCAAGCAGAAGGTAAATCTGCATGAAGTTTTCTGCTTGTAATACACATAGTAATAACCATTTGTGGCAGATTTTTACAGCACTACCTAGAAGTGCTTTTGAGATTAACAAGTGGAGCAGAAGGAATGGATTTGGCTTAATAGGAGTGGGTTCTAGGTTAAAGGCCCCTTTACCTACACTACATATAGATTGGGGATTTTGGCAGATATAATCCAGTCTCATTGGCCCAAGTGTCCTCACCTTGCATGTGGTACCCAGGTGTATGAAGGGCCTACCATTATCACCTCACAAGGGGTCTGGAGCAGATTTGGTGAGCACTGGAGTGGAGCTTCTAGTTTCATTAGTTTGGAAAGCAAGTCAACTGCTCTGCATTTGGAACCCATTAACAGTAAGAGATGTCAGTCAGAGAAGTTATTTGAAAACCTCTTTACTGTTTCAAAGCAAAACACTAATGTAGGGCTTTTTCTTTACTCAGTAGCTGTCTTTTTTCATAAGTACACATAGATGCTAGTAATGCTTTTGAGTGTGAAAACCGTACAACAGGTACATACCGCCACCCCTGCTAGTCATCAGAGAGGTGGCAAGACCTCTCCTTAAAGATCTCACCTCAGCATTCACAGTCTTGAGGCTGAGCTCAGATTAATTGAGCTTTTGTTTTGGAGAGAGAAACCTACTTACAAATATGCACACTAACACATATTGACAAAACATTCGTCCTAGATGCTGAAGAGTTTGGCATGTAGCTAAAGCTAAAGCTAAAGCTTGTCCTTTATCTGGGTTAATTTCTCCTTTTGATATAATTTGAAACGAGGTCAAATTCAGCAGTGAAATAGAGTTGTGCAACAGACTGTCAGAGGGATTTTCTTTTCTGTCTTTGTACTATCTTGATACAGAAGGAAGGTATGCATGTGGATGAGCTCTCGATAGCTGAATGCTTAACAGCAGATTAGAGGTTTCTGCATTTTTTTCTTGTAGAAGTTAAAGGTGCATCTGAATCAGCGTTTATTTAAATAGATGGTGTACAAGTGTACCTTATCAGGTAGTGAGTCTGAGAAGTGCAATATAGTGCAGCATGCTAATGCTTTTCTTACCTGAAGTAAAGGAGATGACAGAAAGACTCATTGTGCTGTTGGGATCCTGAACATGGTGGTTCTCCAGTCCTGACTTACTCATGTGATCTGAGTAATGCAATTCCATAAAGCAGAGTGGGTACTTTGAGAATCTTTGAGTTGTTTATAATACCAGCAGTGAGACTTTAGAAAGAAAATATTATTAAAATGTTGACTTTTGGGGCAGTACAAAGGAAAAACAGGAGCAGTTGTTTGCTCCTGTGCAGGGCAAAAGCCAATTTAATGTGTAAGGCTGCATTACTTGAATACACAGGTGTATCCATGTGGCATCCAGCTGAATGTTGTAGAGAGGTGAATGTGAGAGAAGAACAGATTGTAAGGACCCAACTTCTCAGTCTCTGAGACTATCTGAAACCTGTTCCGTTTGTTCATGATTGCGTTTGCAGTTTTGTTTTCTCACCTGCATACAGTTTATCTTTGAGAAAGTTTAAATGAGATGAACTGTTCAATTTGTCTTTCCATGGCTGAACAAGGCTTCATGCTTACTGACAGTGTGATCTCTTTGTCTGTTTTTCAGGAGTTGGTGACTTCAGCATCTGGGAATTCTCTGGGAATCCTGTGTATTTCTGCTGTTACGATTATTTTGCAGTGAATGATCCCACCACGATTCACATAGTGCTTTTTAGTCTTGAGGAGCCATATGAAATCCAGTTAAACCAAGTGACCTTTTGGCTCAGTTTCCTGAAATCATTAGTCCCAGTTGAGGAGCCAATAGGTATGCTCTTCTGCCTATTAATGAAATATTAGGGAAAAATAAGATTGTGTTTCTCTGCAACTTCTAAATCCTCTTTGCTGAGTGCTGTTGTACATCTTTATCCGCTTTTATTTAAAAAAAAAAAAAAAACTTTAAACAGTTTCTCAGCAATAGACGATTTTATTCATGGAACAAGCCTGAAGAGTTTCATGCACCAGTTATTCCAACTGAAATGGGTCATGAGATACAGTGGAGGCTTTTGTGGCAAATGAAGTTTTATGTCAGAAAAGCTGTGTGGAAAAGTGTTTCAGAGTGTCGGAACCATTTAAGACCAGTTCTAGACACATTAATTAAAAGTCACTTAAGTTTAAAAACCTAATCCTAAATTAAATCTAAACCCCAATTAGCTCTTTGCAGTGTAAGTTGGTTTTGCCAATGAGAACAGTACAGAATGACATTGTAGAGTGACATTACACTCTCAGTACATGCCACTGCAACCTGTTTAACTAAAGTTGTATTTGGAATACAAATATGTTAACCTTTGGCACATCAGGGTGTACAGAAACCAGTATTTCTAGTAAATTTCATTTCATATTTTTTAGGACTTTGCACAGATTTTAAATGAAATGACTAGTTATTCAAGCTTTCTAACAAGTTGAAAGTTACTTGACAAACAAGTTAACTCACTTGTTTGTTTGTTTTTTTCTTAAAACCTCTGTAGGTATACATAACTTATAGCTTGACAGTGTTTGTAGCAGAGCGTTGGTCTGCAGACTGACCAACGGTTTTATGGAAGAACCATTCTCTGACATGTGTCTTGGTTCTATGAACCCAAATGTTATCCCAACCAGTGGATCTAACTCAACACTAATGGACATTCATAACATTGCTACAGACTCACTAGAAAAGTATATCTAATGCTTACATAGTGCAGAATATTTCCTCTCTTTTTGTTTTCTACTCAATTCTGTATGCATGATCTCAGGCTGATGAGTGACAATTATGAGCCAAAGGGCAGACCTTCAGTTTTTAGCTTGGAAATAGGTATGTCTTTTCATCTTCCATCTTAGGTCAAGTCATGACGTTACAAATATTACCATTGAGATCCAACTTGCATTTAGTTCTGGAACCAAAAGCTCAGAAATGTGCAAAAAAACATTAAAGCTGAAAATGCAGTTAACTTGCAATTGTTGAAAGCTTTCCTTGTCATCTTACTCAAGCAAGGAAACTTAGTTCTTGATTTAACTAAGTTAGTAACGTAATTTAGGTACTTTGCCTAAATCAGCATTTATACTGCTCAGCTCAATTTGGATACTCGTGTTTTATTGTTACAACTCTTAAATAATATGTATTCTGCAATTGACATTTGCAGAATATTTAAACTGTAGAAATTACTTTCCAGTTATATTGTCTATTTTTACATTGTCAGCTGAAAAACAAAAAGATTTACAACTAAAGCATAGTTATTGTGGAGTGCTACGCAGTAAGGGAAAATGTGGCCCTTTTATGAATGAATCAAAATTCTGTAGCTTAGTTGATGAAAACTGAGGTAAGCATATTTCTCCAATATGAAGTTTTTGTCAGACAAAAACAGCAGAATTGGATGTACTCTGTTTTTTTAAATAATTGCCTAATGATGTCTCTTCTTTTCTGGAAGATCAATTTGAGAAAAAGATAGAAAATGTGTGTTCCATGCTGTCACCTCATTCATGCCATTTGTATCTTTCTTTCTTTCTTTTTCATTCTTTTTCATGGTATCTGCCAGGCTTTCCTACTTAACTCTCACCTAAGTGAGAGGTCACTGTTTGTGTAAGTACTGTAAAATAGCATTCATACCAGCATATGAATGTTGTGGACATTGTGTTCTACTTAAAATTCTCTAAGCTGTACCTGTAGCATTAAGGACCATCCAAAGATTATGAGAAACCTTTTAAAGAAGCTTTTATTTTTGTATTTTCCCTCATATTAATATAAATCGTAGTTAAAAGATATCTAATTAGCATTATTAAGACATGTTTTTGTTAAAACAATAAGGGCATAAAATATTTATGATACTAATAAGGGCATAAAATGTATGATATTAAGATTCTAGCTGTTCAAATTATACGTTATGTAAATAATTCTATAAGTAGATAACAGCCATAACACCAGTGGTTTGGTTATGTAGAAATAGGTGTTTTTGTGCTTAAAATTGGTAAATCCACTGCAGAATATCCACTGGTATCAAGAATACAATAGTATTGCTACTTAATTGGCTCTGTAAGGCAGCCATCTTCCTAGGCATGTCTCACAGTGAGGAAATAATCTTGTTTCCCTTCTAGCATTTGGTGGAAAGCTGAAAACTCCACTACGTGTTGTTTTGGTTGCCACACATGCAGACATAGTGAATCTTCCTCGGCCTGTTGGGGGGGAGTTTTGGTATGACAAGGACATGTCGTTGCTGAAAGAAATCAGGAACAGGTAAGAGGGGATTGTATGCAGTGCACATGTTAGTTTCAAAGAAAAATACTAAAATGCATAAAATGTTAAAGGTCCTTTATTTGGCTGAACCTATGGTATTTACACAAAAGAAAGTGCAATATTTTGAAGATTTTCTTTATTGAAAATATTCAGGAAGCTTATTCTGTGCAAAAAATGAAACGTTTGTCAATACTACAATGAGTGAGCTGCCTTAAGTGACCTAAAATGAGTGAGTGGTGCATCAATTGAGTGAGGCTCAAAAGTGTCAGCCTGTAGATACTGAAATAGATCTAAAGGCCATTGTCAACCATCTGTCAGACATCCTGGTGTGTAGGTTTTGCACCAGTCTCAGAAAAGTGGGCAATTCTGAGCTGCAGCCTACAGGTGCAGTAGAGGAAGCTATATAGGACAGCCACCATTTTCTCTGAATTGATTTAGGATGGGCAGGAGAAAAACTAAACCACACCTGGAGGTACTGTCTATATATGTTTTCTGAAGAGCTGGATGTTGTGGAGTCACATACATGAAAAAATCAGCCTAGAAGTTGAGAAAACCATTAACCTTCTTGACCGAGTATTTGGAGAGCATGCTAATCATGCTAATTTTCACAAACTAATGGTATTGTGTATTGTAACAATAATTTATATTCATAGTGAGCACAGTTATCCATGTAAGTGGCTAATGTGATTTGGGGAATCACCCATACTTGTGAGCATTTATACTTTTCTGTACTATACAAGAAACAGATATAGGGAGGCAGAGCGGTGTCTCAATCACTTGAAATAAACCAACAGAAAATATCTGGGTGTAATCTTGATTACTGCTATCCCTTCTCTAGTAAAATGTTTTTGCAATTACAAGTCGTAGGGTGCAGTTGTAATTTCCTTAGGAGTTTTCAGCCTTCTTCCTTCGGAAAGATAATTTTCTGTTAATATATCTGTTCACATTCAAGAAAATTAGAGAGCAACTCTACTATCTTTGCTTATAAAATATTTGAGGATTATCAGTACTACATTTCATCATTATTCTTTGAAGAGAATTAAGTGCTGTGCGATTTCAGGTTGAAGTGCTGCTGAATTAGGAAAACTGGATTTATAACTAAATAGACAATTGGTGGCTCTCTTTTTCTTTTAGATTTGGAAATGATCTACACATTTCAGACAAGTTATTTGTATTGGATGCTGGAGCATCTGGATCTAAAGATATGAAGCTTCTCCGAAATCACTTACAAGAAATTAGAAGTCAGATAATATCTGTAAGTAACATCTAATGGTCTTAGGTTGTGTCAGCTAAGATGTGAAAATCTTGGGTGAGAAATAATTTACTGTAAACTTAGTACTTAATTTCAGAACTTAAGGAACAACAGACTGATGACATCAAGGATTCCATCAGCATTTTCAAAATAGGTGGTATTTTGTATGGGTCACCTAAATGGCCTTTCTTGAAACAATTGAGATTACCAGTTTAAAGCTAAATTTTTGTGTTTTGAGTTGACAGTGATTGGATTCTAGTGCTGACTTTTTTTTTTTTATTGTTTTGTGTGTCAGAGTAGCACTACAGAGAAGCAGTATATATTTGATGGAAGTACATTTTTCATTAAAAAACACTGGAGTAGAACACTTTCCTCGGTTGTTAGGAAGGTAATTCTCAACACAGATGGTAGAAGTGGATATATATCTATATGTCTGTATATATGTATTTATGTATATCTATGTTTAATCTTCTTGCTAGGGTCTTTTACTGAAAAATATGTGCTTGGATTTTTATATGTGTATATATAACTTCATGAAACCAAGGATATATAGCCATGGTTTGTTGTAATCACCATGAATCTACATAGCCTTCAATACCGAGAGTGACCAATTCAAATTATTAGGTAGCCTTTAGTGTGCAAATTCTTCATTCTAAAGTTGCTCTTAATTGTGTAATGCCAACAAGACATTTTCTAGCTGCTTCTGATAGGTATTAAAAAAAAGTGAAGCGAAAGCTAATGTATTCCTGAGTTCGCTCTGTAGATTGTTTTTTTAATGTAAAATTTGTATTATTTTATGATCCCAAATATCTCTTGGTTTTTAATAAGTTTTTCTTTGACAAAACTTTTTTGTAGCAGTTTCCACTAGATGAAATTTTGGGAGCTTTGCATATGAATTGGGTGCTGTGGCTTGAGATTGCAGTGATGAAAGCATTAGTAATGTCCAAAGCAGTCAATAGATAAATGTGTCACCTGTACTTGTAATCTAGTACCGATACTCTGCTATCTCACCAGTTGAATAAATTGGTCCAGAACAAATAGTGGAGAGTACAGATTTTAAATAAACACCCATCTGTTTCTGGAATTTTACTTCATTAAGACAAGGTAGATCTTCTCACAAGTTCATACCAGATGGAAGAGTAACGATCCCTCACAAGGGGACTTCTTAGATATGCATATGTGTCATTTATGTTTTAGAACACACACAGAGCCTCTATTTATATATATATATAAAAGACTGTTCTCAGCAGAGTAGTTACAAGTGGGAGTTTTCTCTGCTTTTTTAAGACTTGCCCACCTATGACTCACCTATGTGAAAAAATAATCTCTACACTGCCTTCATGGAGAAAAATGAATGGACCCAACCAGCTGATGTCCTTGCAGCAGTTTGTATACGATGTACAGGAACAGCTTAATCCGCTAGCAAGTGAAGATGACCTACGGCATATTGCACAGCAGTTGCATAGCATAGGAGAAGTAAGTGGGTTTTTTTTGGTCTAAATTGTGTATACATACTATCAAGGTACTGCTCTGGTAGAATATTGCTTAATGGGATTTAAGCAAATGTCTAGAGTAACTTTTTCCTACTCTTCCTTTTAAGACATCATAAGAAGTAGAGACTGGTTACTAATGCTTTTTGTTATCATTATTGTCTTGTGACACTTGTTCTGTTCAACAGTATTTCTTTGAGCAGGAAGGGCTGCAGTTCATTGCTGTAGTTGTATAAACATAGAATACTTAGGATAAGGTCTACTATCATCTTAAAATGAGGTAATGCTTGATATGTTCACTGCAGATGAGAAATTTGCGTGTGTCCATTAGAAATTCAATCACGGGAAAACACTGTTGCATAGACAGCTTGCAGAGCATGGCTAGGCTTTACAGTTGCTGGGTTCTTACAACTTTTTTATTAATGGAAGTCAAGAATAAGGTAAAATTCTTTGTTTTGAATACATGCAAAAAATTCAAATTTTAGTTGTTTTTCTTCTGTCAGCAGTGTTAGTTAAAGGTTATGAAAGCCAATATGTGGGGTGGTATCAGCTTGTACGTCATAAGATATAATCAATAGCTTTCCTATTTATGAACAGATTAACATCATGCAGAGTGAAACAGTCCAAGATGTTGTGCTTCTGGATCCTCGCTGGCTCTGTTCAAATGTCCTTGGAAAAATCCTGTCAGTGGAGAACCCAAAAGCTCTCCATCACTATAGAGGTCGATATACTATAGAAGATATACAGCGTCTGGTAACAGATAGTGATGTGGAAGAACTGATACAAATTTTGGATGCCATGGATATTTGTGCAAGGGACCTTAGCAGTGGAGCAATGGTTGATATTCCTGCTCTCATCAAGACTGACAATCTCCACAGGTCTTGGACAGACGAGGAGGATGAAGTACTGATTTATGGTGGTGTCAGAATCGTTCCTGTGGAACATCTTACCCCATTTCCTTGTGGAATTTTTCATAAAGTTCAGGTGAATCTCTGCAGGTGGATTCATCAACAAAGCACAGAGGGAGATGCCGATATACGTCTGTGGGTAAATGGATCCAAGATTATGAATCGTGGAGCTGAGCTTTTAGTGCTGCTAGTCAACCATGGTCAGGGTATAGAGGTTCAAGTTAGAGGTCTGGAAACAGAGAAGATCAAGTGCTGTTTACTTCTGGATTCCGTATGCAGCACCATTGATAACTTAATGGCCACAACCTTACCAGGCCTTCTGACTGTAAAATACTACCTTAGTCCTCAGCAGCTGAGGGAACATCATGAGCCAGTAATGGTCTACCAGCCTAGAGACTTCTTTCGTGCACAGAGTCAAAAGGAGACATCACTCACTAACACCATGGGGGGATATAAAGAGAGCTTTAGTAGTATACTGTGTTTTGGATGTCTTGATGTCTACTCCCAGGGAAGCCTAGGAATGGACATTCATGTTTCAGATCTGAATCTACTTACCAGGAGAAAACTAAGTCGACTTTTGGATCCACCTGATCCCATGGGCAAAGACTGGTGCCTTCTGGCCATGAACCTGGGCCTCCCTGATCTTGTTGCAAAATACAATACAAATAATGGAACACAAAATGACTTCCTGTCAAGCCCAGTCCATGCCCTGCTGCAGGAGTGGAGTAATGCTCCTGAGAGCACCGTAGGTATCCTAATGTCTAAGCTAAGGGAATTAGGTCGCAGGGATGCTGCAGACTTTTTACTGAAGGCATCTTCTGTATTCAAAATAAATTTAGATGCTAATGGCCAAGAGGCCTATGCTTCAAGTTGCAACAGTGGAACGTCTTATAATTCGATTAGCTCTGTGGTGTCACGGTAAGAACAAGTGTTTTGCATAGACATCTTTTCAAACTCCAGGAAGAATAAAAGAGCTTCTGTATACTGTTAGTTATGAGGTTTTACATCAAAGGGTCTTTATCCTTCTTCAGCACCACCTTTTTGTGCTTAAACTTTCTACTTATAACTGTGAATTGTTGCTTTTTATTTTGTCTGTTAAAAAGGATGGTGTACTTCTGGTGTTGTAAGATTATTACAGATACATAATGTGCTGCTTAATACTGCCATTTTAACTGGAAAGTCTTTCAACTTTTTAGTGCTGCAACTGTTTTATAAAATACTTCTATTCTCCCTTTAAAAGGAAAGGGGAGAGGAATAGCACATATTACCAGAAATGTGTATTTCTTACACCCGTTTTTTTTCTTTTAATGTTGTCCTCTGCTTAACACTTTTTAATATTTGTAAGGAAAGAAATCCACCTACATCTCTCATCTTTTTGCCTGAATATAACATCACATTGTTTTCAGCTGAAAAAGTGAGTGCCTTTTGCAGAAGGGAGGGTGCCGTTGATTTGAATGACCCTGCTGGAGTTACAAGAACATGCTACCTCTGTTTCACTTAAATTGTCTGCATGCTTATCATTGCAAGTGGTGCTTGCCTTTTAATTTTTCCTGCATTTTTAAGATGTTGGTGATGACTCATGCAGAGCTTTCTTGTGCCAATCCTGTGGGTACAGATGTGTGATACCTAATCAACTTCAATTACAGTCAGATCATAATGTGAAAATCCCTTAAACTTGCCAATTATCATACTTCATTATTTCCATGCACCTCAGGTAAAACTTCATATCATTATAGAGTTCAAAAAGGACATACATGTGTTAGGTGCCGCAGAATAATATTGTATAGCTGTCAGTTGTAATTTGTGTATAACAAATGGTTTTCTACTGTTAGATCCTAAGTTACTTACTTCCTGTACTTGAAAACTTTAATGGGGATAAAAAAAAAAAAAAAAGGATGCAAGATTTCCTGCAGTGAGAACTTTTACATTGATATGAGGGGATATGATACATTCTCTGTTCTAAAAAGCATGTAATTTTAATGGTGCAATGTGTGTTTGTGTATATATATGTATGTATATATATTGATACTATTTTTTCCTTAAACTTACAATGTAGTAAAATTTTAAAGGATTTTTCTACCAATAAACTGTTGCTCGTTGCATCTCTCTCATTTGTATTCTGTACCAGAAAGGAACCAAAAATTCTCTTTTCTTTACAATCACAGTCCTGCAGAGGCATTGCCTCACTTCTGAAGTTCTGGGTACCTGTTTTGCTTCAGGGCTTTTCTCAATGTTCAGTGAGAGTATTTATTTATATTTTATTATGTGGCCCCTCTGCTGTGAGTAGGTTTACATTCATTTGACAAAGAGTAAGCCAAAACAGTTTGCTACATAGCTTTTTCCTTTGTGTTTTTTGACAATGAAAACCAAAACAGCAGAAGTGAGTCTGTCATTGGGAATCCTCCAGATGACATTGCTTTGTAAGCGGGACACTCGCAGCTTGAGAGCCAATGCAGTGGTAGTGATCTTCCCGTCACACCAGGGTCTGTGCTGCTGATACCCACTTAAACTCTCAGCTTCCCTCACTGATAGCTGCACAGCCTCTGGGCTGCACTCTGTGCAGGCAGCTCTGTGCAGTGCCTTCTCCCTGTGTGTACTGCAGAGCCACACAGAGTTACACTGACTCTTCTTAAAATGCTAATTTCTGTTTCCCCCACCTTTCTATGTGTATTTTACCTTCCTTTTATCAAATCCTTCCCCTGGCATCACTGGATTCCTTTGAACATTTATTAAATGTCTAGTCCACAATAAGAAGTACAGATAATGAGCAGTCCTACCCTAAGGTATCTCTGCTCTGGTATTTTCCTACTTCTGACAAAGTGAGTCCAGCATCTCCCACCACTACTGGAGGTTGCTCACTGAAGAAGCTTGCTTTCTTGCTTTCTGTTCCACTTGAGGGAACATTTGCCTGTGCTACTGGCTGCCACCATGCTTAGCTTCCTACCTGTACACACCTGGAGCAGTTCTGCCATGTTCATTTGCATGGACAGGCCTTGCTCATTTCATAAGACTTTCTTTATCGCCAGCCTCAAACTCGAAGGTGAGCCCAGCCTCTTGACTTCCCTTCACTGAATCTGTGTGACTGCAGAGGAATGGAACTTGGTATCACAAGTCCTGCAGGACACTCACAGTACTGTGAGGTGCTTTCCACGTTCAGGACTGCCAGGGGTGTCGAGTATTTCAGATTTAATTTGCCACTGTTTTTGTTCATGGTAGAGTAGCAAGATTATCAAGATACCAGGTAGCTCCTGACCTGCCTACCTCCCCAGATGCTTTAAGCACATGGAAGATCAATGATTGACTTAAGGATTTCGGTGCAGTAGGTTTTTTGTTTGTTTTTTTCCCCTCCCTAGCAGCATGTTCTTGAAAATCCTCTGCTTCCATTTACTGTAAAATGCAGCCCTGGGATTATAAATTACTTAGTGGATGCTGCGATGGATCTTTGAATAGCAGTAAATGCCTGTTGCATCATTTCCAGTTTTTATAGTAATAGGTTCAGGAAAGTGAATCACAGTCACAGGATAACTTTGGATTGTGTTCCTATAAATCATGTGTCATATTACTGAAATTCATTTAAAAAGAAAAATCATATTTGTCCTAAATTATGATTTTGACAGAAGAACATTAGCAAAGTGATACCAAAGGGAATCCCACATGCTCTTCAATGGTTTCAGTTTTATTGACTCCCTGTTTTGTTTAGTCAGGGCTACTAAGAGCAGGGCTTCACTCCACAATTTTTAGAACTGTGTTTAAAATGTGCTGGCCCTGATTCACTCTGGAAATGGGGACAGTGACAGTCTTGGAAGACTGAAAAAGTTTATCTGTAAATATAAATTGTGTTTGTGCCATTGAACATGCTGACCACAAACACAGCTCCTGCCATTGAAACGAGTGAAGTTGGATACTAACCATCGAAACACTATTCCTTGTGCTTCGTAGCTTCAGAGCAGAGCTGCTAAAACACAAGTTGATGGTGTGGAGGTTAGTGCCAATGTTCATTTTGCCAACAAAATCAATAATATAGACAAACTCAAGCTTGCAACAAAATTGCTCAAGATCAAGACACAGCTGATCTTGCAGTTCAGAAATGTTCATTACTGACATCTGAACTCAAATTTTGAAGAAATCATCAAAGAAGTTACACAGGAAGTGAGCACTTCGGTGCAAAACATTTTTTCTGAGTCTCTTTTCCCAGGTGTGCAGCACCATGCATGCATAGGATAGAAAAGCATGTCATACTGCTACTGATCATGTTAGGAAATGATTTTAGACCCTGGGAGTTCTGCTGCTGACCTAACTGGTGTATTTGGAAAGCCAGGAGAGATCAATGGCTGCATGCAAATCCCTGAGGGTGGGACAAGAAGAGCATCCAGAGGTGACCTTCGGTGGAGGTGGGTATAAATTATTCTTCTCACCTTAAGAGGATGTAAACCACAGACAGCCACAGGTTTCAGGATCCTTGTGATTCAAGCAATTGAGAAAGAGTTATGAAACTACGGGGATTTAGCAACTCTGAAGTGTCAGAGACTGACAGAGCCAGGAGGCTCAGAAAGGAGCCTGAACCCTGCTTCCTACATGGTCAGGTCTTCTCCAGAGCAACTGTGAAGCTGTTACAGCTCTCTATGCTGGAGCCAATGCCAGGCCCAAATCCTGTGCTGGCTGCATTCCCCAGCCTTGGTAGAAGTTACTTCTTGGTGCCCTGCAGCCTTTGCACACCAAAGCAGCTATGTTGTACCATTGTTTAAAACAGATTCCTTCATACGAACCATGTCACTGTTTCCGTGTCAGGGTGACATGACATTCCGATCTCCAAATTGGAGAGAGATGGACTGGAAGAGTGGGCCATTCTGTGGATAAGGAACTGGACTGAAGGTCACACCCAGAGTGTGGCAGTCAGTGGCTCTGGGGCAGGTGACGAGAGGCATCCCTCAGGGCGTCTGTCTTGGGACTTGTGCTGTTTATGTCTTTATCAATGACAGAGGCAGTGGGATCAAGTGCACCCTCAGCAAGTTTGCAGATGACACCAGGCTGAGTGGTGCAGCTGATACAACAGAAGGAAGGGATGCCATCCAAAGGGACCTGGACACACTAGATTGGTGAACCTAATGAGGTTCCACAAGTCCAAGTGCAAGTTGCTGCACTTGGATGGGGGCAATCCCAGACATGAGTACAGACTGGAAGAAGAACTCAATGAGAGCAGCCCTGCAGAGAAGGATTTGGGGGTTCTCGTGGACGAAAGGCTCCACATGAGCCAGCAGTGCGCGCCTGCAGCCCAGAAGGCCAACTGCATCCTGGGCTGCATCAATAGACGGGTGGCCAGCGGAGGTGACTGTGCCCCTCTGCTCTGCCCTCATGAGGTCCCACCTGGAATGCTGCAACCAAGTCTGGAGCCCCCAGCACAAGAAGGGTGTGGGGCTGTTAGAGCAAGTCCAGAAGGAGGCCACAAAGATGATCAAAGGCCTGGAGCACCTACCCTGTGAAGAAAGGCTGGGGATGTTCAGCCTGGAGAAAAAAGGGCCCTGGGATGACCTCACTGCAGCCTTTCAATACTTAAAGCAGACATAAAAAAGATGGAGAGTGACTTTTTACATGGGGAGAATGGGCAAACCATGACAGGACAAGGGGGGATGGTTTTAAACCAGAAGAGAGGAGGCTTACATTAGATGTGAGGAGGAAATTCTTCACTCAGAGGGCAGTGAGGCACTGGCACAGGTTGCCCAGAGAAGCTGTGGATGCCCCATCGCCGGAGGTGTTCGAGGCCAAGCTGGATGGGACTTTGGGCAACCTGGTCTGGTGGGAGGTGTCCCTGCCCATGGCAGAGAGAATCAGATGATCTTTAAGGTCCTTTCCAATACAAGCCATTCTTTGATCCAGCTTTGCAAATGAAATGGAAAAGTAATGCCCAAGCTGAAACTTCAAAAGAATTAAATAAAGCATGCTGTGTGCTGAAACCTCTCTTCAGGTCAGAGCAGTCAGAGCAGTGCATTGTCCACTTTGAAGGTTGCTTGGATGCAGTAGGTACAGTATTAAAATCTATTTCTATTTGACTTTGAAAGTTCTCCTGTCTTGGAAAGCAAGATACTAAAAAAAAAAAAAAAAAAAAAAAAAAAAAAAGATGAAAAGGATGGTAGCAATGCTGAGGTACTTCTGGATTCCAAAAGGGTTATAGCAAAGACATTAAGACTTTGCACGTATGAATTCAGGTCTGCAGAAGAGTCAGGTGAGCTACAGACTGAAGACTCTATGGTGGCACAGTTTATCATAACAAGCTTTACTGGAACAGTGGACCAACAGCAAACGCTGACTCAAAGCTGGAAGAGTGCCTCAGTTGGACCTGGTTCAATTTTGCATTAACCAAAACGGCTTTAGCATTTCTGCACCAGCAGACTGCCCTGGGTGAGGCCCAGATCCAAACCATGCATATTTAAAGATCATTCTTGAAAATGCAACCTTGCTGCTGTGTTGGCTGGATGTGCCTGAAAAATCATCACCCTGCACCGAGACAGGGCGCATTGGGACTGTCCCGCTGAGCTGCAGGACCTGCTCTCACGAGCCCAGGACACCCATGCAGCTAACAGGCACTCACATCTCCAAGCAGAAAGGAAGACTGGGATCCACCCTGTTGGGGAGGATAAGGGGTCCTGAACATGAAAAAATGTCTAGGCACACTGCACCTTACTCACATGGGTTTGCAGGCAACAAGAAGTTGACAGCCTGGGCCCATGCTACCTTATCCAGCTAAAACGTCATTAGCACCTCCTTAAATATTAAGCTGAGGCAATTCTAGTGGTTGCATGTATCTGTGAATACATGCTCGCTGGTGCTGTGTATCACCAGATCCACAGAGCGCAGATCAGTGAGGTGTCTGCTCTGCAGACTCGGCCACCTCACTGGCCCCAGCAGCTTCAGGCCATCCGTGCTGGGAGCACCATGGAGATGCTTCTGCTGCATTTCTGCAGAGTCTGCATGCATGCGTAAGGGCTGGCATGAGGCACCAGCATGTGATGCACAAAGCTGCACTTTTCAGAACCATTCTCGGCAGAGCCCAGGAAAGCAGGGCGAGCTCTCGTGTCAGCAGGACCAGCCTGTGCTGATGCTGTCAAAGGACTGCGTGTGTGACTCTCTGAGTCACCATGTGCTTCACTTCTTCAGCTGCCCATTCCATTGCAAAACCTGCTGTTTTAGCCTGGCCACAAAGTTTGATACTTTCATCATTACAGTCTGTTGCTTCCTAGGGATGAATAAGACTCAGAGGGACATCCCCCCTGCAGGACAGTCCACAACCCGAAATGTACGTAGCAGAGTGGGTCAGATAAGCAAAGTGAGTGCAGGGAGAGAGGTCACCTGCTGGGAACTTCGGAATATCAACAGATCCTGCTACCCATAAATTTGCCTTCATGAAAGCCCTACAACTTGGCAGCACTGGCTTTTTTTTTTTTTTTTTTCAAATTCTGACTTTTTATTGCAAATGAGAAAAAAAAATTTACTCTGCAAAGTGCTGAGTGCAGTCAGCTACCACTGAGGCCAAAGCTTTCATTACTGTGGAAAACCCAGGGCACAGGTCTTGAATGTTGTGCTGAAGGCAATGTAGTCAGTGCACATGAAATCCAGTGCCAAACCCGGGTGAGCTCCAGGACAGAATTAGCTCCTTCTTTCCTAAACCTATTGTGTGGATGATTTCATCATTCCTGGGGTAGGAAAGAGATTACTTTGGAGGCAATTCCACCCATTTGACAGGTAGGATTAGATTATTTGATTTGTTTATAAATAAGGAGCCAAAGCACCACCCTCTACAACCAGAGCACTTCGGATCAAAGTTTTCTAGAGAACCCTGGGGATCACGTTGCTAGCTGGAGAAGATTGTAGCAATTAGCCTGGAAATTGTGGAAGAGGATGAGTCACCATAACCAAATTAGTACCAGATAGGATGGGATAAATTTCCTTGGTTGCTCATAGTCAGGAGGAAATACTGCTTGCAGCTGTTAGATCTGGCAGTCAAGGAGCAATAAGGATTGCAGAAGAAGCTTGAGGCAGTGAACTGCAGCAGCAGTCTGCTAACAGAGGTTCTAAAAGGAGCTGTGTAATGTTTAAACTCATGGATTAACACGGTTTTAATGTATGCTTCAGGAGCTGAATTAAGGCCCAGAGCTTAGAAGTGTTGCTGTGAGGAGGAGGATTTCCAGATCTGGAGTACAACCTTCTTATCCCAGCCTTACAACCTGGCTAAGGGGTGTTTTGCAAAGTGGTAGTTGCTGCCTTCTAAGGAAATTGAGCCTCAGCTGATGGCTTGGGTTTGGATGTATGGAGCAGGAGTAAGAGTGAATGCAAATCCACCACATTACCTCCCTGTTAGCCACTCGCTCCCCAGGGTCCTATGCTCATTTTTACATAGCAGAACAGGGGAAGCATTTTTCCAAGCATGGTGAAAAGTCAAGGATTGTTAGGACAGGAATCACTTCCCTGGCTGTGATTCAGCAATACATACTCCAGATTATCTTGTTTATTACCACTGCGGCTAAAGACAGCTCTGTTGAAAGTCTAAGCCACTAAAGAAAGGCTTAAGTGATGAGGAGAAATTCTGGCTTGTTTTACGCTTTGAGCTCCTCTAAGGATGTTCAGTTTCTTTAGCATCTGGTCCTCATGCTAGAGAGGTGGTTCCACCTCTCCCCTCCCAGGCCCACCTTTCTGCTTGAAGCTCTGCTGCTGCTAAGGCTGCTTCCTGCGTGGTGCAAGACGTGGTCTGCGGTGGGGCAGCAGCAGGCATCTGCGCGAGAAAGTTTTCAGCAAGTGTTTATCATCACCATCTCCAGTCATTGTTTCTAGGATGTGGTTTCAAGGAAATCTCTGAAAGAAAAGTTTTCCCCAGTGGAGAACCATAAACTTTGCCAGCAATCTTCTGCTTGTGGAAGCTGCTGATAGAGACTACCTCCAACCATTACTCTGAGTAGTAAGAGAAGTAATATGCAAACTGCTTCTGTCACTAGCAGAATCAGTGTCAAAACCCGCTATAAGAACCTCCCTTAACACACCATCAACCTGAAGCCACTAGTCCTTGCTATGTATCTGTGTACAGTCATGTCTCTTGCATGCCTCTGCATTAGGGGTAGACATGGATGAGAGCCACCTGCCCTGACCTGTATTGGAAGACCCATGGATCCACGTGTACTCATCATGAGTAAAGGCTGGGGTTCCTCCTACACCTCAGCACACCTGCGAAGGCTGCTCATCCTCCTTCAGCCCCACTGCTAGCATCCAGGCCCAGACCTGCACTTTGCTTAAGCCGAAGACAAGATTTCAATTTCTAGCTTAGGAAAGCTGATCTGCAGATTCAGCCCCAGTCTTATCCAAGGGCTTACATTTCTCTGGCTATTTTTTACTCCTGTTATCTGCCTGCAGCTCCACATGTTTATCCAGCTGAGCTGGGCCTCAAAAAGTAAAGTGTGCAAACAGTACTAATGACAATTTTGAGAAGCTGTAAGATCAGGTGCAAGTAAAGCCTTTCAGTTTCAACAACAAGCTGTTTTCATTCTCTTACTGCAAATTCCAGTTTCAAAAAATCTGCCACGTAAAGTCATTTGTCTTTTTGATCCTAGGAAATGTAACAAAGTCTAGAAAGTTTGAAGTTTGTAGTAGAAGTGGTCAGTGTCGTACAATGAAATGTGACTATTAAAAAACTAGGCTGGAACTGCTCATTGGAAACATTATCCAAGAGCACTGTCTCTCCAAGCACAAGCCTGACTTCCTTCTCCTCTGCTTGGTAGCAATATGTTCCCTGTGTTTGCCCAGCAAAAGCATCTCTGTGTTGGACCACTGCTAGGTTGACAGAATAGCCAGAAGGCACTTGCGTCTCCCCACAGGCATGGTTATCATTTGTGGCTCCAGGTCACCATCAGTGGCTGACAAGTCCCAGCAGGAACCATGCTGTGTAGGCCCACGTTTCTGTATTTCATACAAAGTCTTCATTAGCACTGCCAACAACCATTTCTTGACTCTGTTTCCATCAGGCAGGGTGTGGTGCTCGATTATTAAACTGCCTTTACCACTTAGTTTTCATCTGACACATGCTTAATTGTGAGGATGTCCTTCCTCTTGTTGGTGTTTGAATCAAGCTGTTGATGAGGGATGTTGTCCAAATCAAGTTATAGCTGTGGTGCAATGATAGAGCCAGGCTTAGACTCTTGCCATGTCCTCTCCTCCTGCTCCCAAGAACCATGGTGGAAGCAGCACCATCTTATCCCTGCTGGGCAGAGGCACAGTAGCTGGCCTGGCCATGGGGATGTCCTGAGCATCCCAGTGGAAAGGCAGGAGCTGCGGTGTAAGCCTCCTGTGAGGGAGAGGGACTGTAATGAGCACTTTCTGTCATCTCAGGTTATTTCTGTTGATGACATCAAAGGGTCTGATGAAGGAATTAGAATGGGAACATGAAAAATAAGGGAAACAGTGGCTTCTCTGCCTTGCCAAATGATTGGAGACTTTAAGTACTACTAGTTGCTGATCAAAGGTGCAGTGTTCAGACACTGAGGACTGAAATTAGAGCCTAGGGTCACAAAAAGGCTGGTGTTCTTGCAAGAGGAACAGATTTCACAAGCTGTCTGGCTTCAGCTGTATCACAAATAGGTGTAGTCCTTCCTTCCAACTGTTAGTCCATTGGGGCACCACCTTCAGGACTGTTTTAAATCCAGGAAGCCAGCTAATGCTCCTCCTAACCTCTGTTGCCTGAAGCCTCTCTGCAATGACCAGGTCTGAGAAGCTGAGTAAATAAAAAACTGCAGGGAGTAGGAATACAATAATAATTAAGTGTTGAAATAGCCAGATTAGAAGAGAGCAGAGGCAGCTTTGGATGGCAGCAGGGGCAAACCTTCTGCATTACCCACTGAGAGGCTGTGATGAAGCCTGGGGCTTGGAAAGGCAGCACTGGCAAGCACGAGGTGTTTGCACCAAAGAAGTAAAACGGGGCACTCTCTAAGCACAGCACGTGCTCTCGTGCCGGTTCCTGGAGAGCCCCGTACACCCAGTCCTGGCCACGAGGGCTGCAAGACGGAGCCCTGTTGTGCCAGCCTGGACAGCGTCCCGCTGCACTGAACCTAGGTGCTACAGGAAAAGAAGCACCGCAGAGGGCAGGGGAAAAACAGTATGCAATGCCAAACATTCGGCAGCTGGCCCGACTACATGTGTGGGGCAGAGGGAAAGGAGCAGGTGCTCTGCTGGCCAACAGCCACAGTTTGAAGCCTTGGTTCTTGCTTTTTGGTCAGGAGACTGCTGGCAACCAACCAGCAAATCTGTCCGAGGCTGGCGCCTGTTGTTTGTAGGGTAGTGTGTGCACGCAGGTGTGTGAGTTGTTGCAACCATGCTCAGGACAGACAATGGGGGTCAGCTGCCCTATTTCAGCACTGCCTGTGTTTCTGACTTTTGTTTTCTTCTTGTTTCTATATTTATTCTGATCCAGAATATTTCTGAAGCAACGGAGAGAGAGAGAAACAGAGGATTTGTATATGCAGGGTGGGAGAATTTGGTGCCAGCTGCTCTGAACTCCTCCATACCTCAGGTCAGCACTCAGGTCTGGATGCTGTCAGATTTGAGGGCACATGCCCCCAGGTACCTTGAGCTAACTCAAAGCCGTGTCGCTGAGAGTGAAGCCCTGTCCTCTCCACCACGGTGCCGTCTGTGGGGCCTGCACTAGCACCCAGGGGCTGGTGCCCAGCCAGGCCGGGCTGCGGACCGGCAGCTGGCTCTGCAGGCTCTGGCCTGACAGAGCAAGAAGGAGCCGCAGGTGAGGGGAAGGGCCAGGCCGCCTGTTTTCAGCAGCAATGCTGGTTCAAATCAGGCCAAGCTCTTTGGGAAACCACACCCACAAGCAGTTTCTGTTCTGCCTTGAAAGAAAATTTCACCCGTATCACTGCCAAAACTAGAACAGCCCTGTAAGGGTTGGACGTCAATGTTGTTTAACCTAGCAGCATTTCCACTGGCTCTGATAAAACCCTGGCCAGATGTCAGCATCCTCTCCCAGAGAAGGACACCTAACGCAGCTCTCCGAACACACAGGATCTTTAACATGGCAGAACACGCCCCCAGCCCAGCCCTCCCTTGTGGTCGAGGTGATGGCAGAACCACCCTGCCACATTCCTACAGCCGACTGAAGTCTCAGGGCAGCCAGAGCTGTATGCCTTAGGAGGGCCATTTCTTCTGCTCAGAGCCTTGGGGCATCACAGGGCATGCTGCAGTCCTACAGAACCAGCAAAGACATAGAGATGTGGGCCGAACCATCATAGAATCATAGAATCATTAAGGTTGGAAAAGACCTCCAAAATCATCTGGTCCAACCATCACCCTACCACCAATGTCACCCACTAAACCATGTCCCTAAGCATCAGGTCCAAACTTTCCTTAAACACCCCCAGGGACGGTGACTCCAACACTTCCCTGGGCAACCCATCCTAGCTCAACAGCACCTGGGCTTTAAATACTGCAACAAAGCAAATGCAAGGGGGAGGGAGGCTACCTGGAAGTGTGGAGGGAGATGCAGAACATGGAGAAGAAACATGGTGCTACTTTGCCATTAGACATTTCTGAGTAAAACCTGACTGACTATCTGATTGACCCCTTTCATCTCTTTCATCATCCCCAGCAGCCATATTTATGGCATTTAGATTTGTTGCTTTCCTTTTGGTCAGAAAAGAAGGAGGAAAAGTGATTTTACAGATATGCAGCAGTTGTACAAATGATTCTTCTTAAACCAACATAATAAGCAAATTGAATTAAAGATCAAAGAACTGCTACAAAGCAAGTATCATTCTTCCATTTCTTGCATAGCAAATACCAACACTGTGCTCGTGACCTAAGTCTAGATCACTCAGCTTAGGAAAGCATTAATTTAAAATAAAAACTTACTGGTTTTGCAAATGAATTGGAAAGCTCTTTGTCTGATATTTTAAGGATGTTCTAGGACCCTGCTTCAGAAGATAAGTGTTCATTTAATGCCTCCATTGTTTACCCTCTTAGTGTCTGGGGCTGCCAGGAGGAGGCAGATACACAGCATGGGATATGTCCAGGGGCTGTGCTCCAGGATTTGCCTTCTCAAGAGAACACCACCCCAAGAGCTGGAGTAGAAGACAACTTGGTGCCCAGCACCAAGTCTTCTGTGGCCACGGGTCAGGGTGGGTTTTGGACGGTAGGTACCCCAGGTATTGCAACTGGGTGCCAGACTTTTATCAGAGCTAAACTGTAATTGCAGGTGAGGGTGAGCTATTCTCAGAATGGACTGTATTGACTCATTAAAGAAGATGCAGTACCTCTCCTTTTGCCCCTGGCCCCACTTGCAGGGAAGAAAATGTTTCTTGTGTAACAGCATCAGAGGACTCCCCTCACCCCACGATGCTCTCTGCATGGGCACTGGCTTTGCAGTTTGGGTTGGTCATGCTCCACCTGAATGGGAGGCAATGTACAACTTCCAGAGTCACTGTGTCCTTAGTCAATACACTTAATAATTGGGAGTACACAAAATATGGTTGTGATTTATATTCACCTTTAGGTTCTGTCTTTTTTTTACCGTATGTGGGGAAAAGAAATAAACAAATACACAAAAATTAGTATAGCTTTGGGAGTCTGTACTTGCAAATTATTTTCTTCTGTGCTTATAAGGCAAAATGTAGCATCAAAATAAATAAGCAGGAAGCATTGGGCTGGGCTGTCAGGTAAACCTGTTAAGTTTGAGACAGACATGGGAATTTGCATTGCTTCAGGTGTGGGTAACACTGACTTTCACAGACATTTCCAAGGTGCAGATGTACAGCCTTTACATTTCCAGTGGTTTAAAAAAAAAAAAAAAAAAAGAACTGGAGAGAGTCTGAGATACATTCTGCATTGGCTTAGATGATAGATTATCTTCCTTATCTGACATGGAAATGAAAATAAACAAAAATTCCTGCAAGACAAAACTTAGTCAGGTGAGAAGTGCAAAATCTCAGCAAGGCAGTTCCCCACAGCAAGCAGTTCTCCCAGGCATTTGGAACGGCATTTCTGTCTGAACAAACTGGTGTGGTTTTTTGTTTGTTTCTTTGTTTCTTTGTTTTTCTCTTTTGTATTTTTTCCCTGAAAGTTTAAGTGTGTTTTGTTTAGACCTTTCAAAACTAGCTCCAGTAGCTAAGTACAGGGAACACAAAAAAAAAAAAAAAAAAAAAAAAAAAAAAAAAAAAAAAAGCATGTTGTAGTGCTGAGCAGAGCAGTCACCCAAACAGGCTGTATAAAGATTGTAATTGTTCTTTTAGTATTTTAGGCATTTGTAGGAAAATAAATAAATAAATAAATAAGCACTAAACACCCTTGAAGACTGAATGCAGAAGTCTCTGTATTACAGATTTTTTTGGAAGCAGATATCTTCCTGGAGGAAACAGCCTGCAGATGCTTCCTTTCCTGACCTCAATTTCACTGGGTAAGACAGGCAGTAAAGCAGGCATTGTCGCCACCCAGGTACTTAGCATGGGAGTGGGAGTGAAGGCCTCCTGGACTCTGCAGATCCCATAGCCTGAAGCCTCTGTGCCGCATTTCTGTCAAGTTCCTGCAGTCATCCTGCCCTAGAGGAGCAGTGAGTGCCCCCCTGTGTTATCACCTGCTGCTGCCCACTGGAGCCTGGTGGGTTTCTGGGAGCAGACACCCAAGATGTCCCCAGGCACAGCAGCGACCACTGCTGACCTCCTGGCTGTGATAGCTTGCTTATCAGCAGCACTGGGGGAATAATGTGTGCATCTGCCAGCACAGACTGTAGTCAGGAGGCTGCCGACGAGTGCCCGGGGCCCTCAGACAGCAGCAGACACTGTCCCAGCACAGATAGAGATAAGAAATGCCTTGTCACCCAGGGGAAGCAGGAGGTGGTGCAAGGGATTCTCTGAGGGCAACATCCAAGAGCCCTCACGTGGTATAATGCATGCCAGGTAGGAGTTCCTTGCAAATGCAATTACCACATGAAAGAGGGAGGAGATGCTGAGAGAGACACAGCTGCTTGGACCCCTCTTCGTCACCAGTCATGAGCCAGCTGCACCTTGCCATGGAGGGATGGCCCTGCTGCCACTCACACGTGCCCTGCAGTAAGTTAACAGCAGACCTGGGGCCACCCCGATGCTCATCTTGTTCCCGAATGTTAGAAGAGCATTTGCTGCTGCTTCTGTCCTAACAGTCATCTGGACTAAAACTGCAGGTACTGCACTTTGGTATGAATCATTGCATAAATATCACCAGAGTCACCGCTCGTCACAAACAGGTTTATTTCAAAATGACTGTTGCAACACTCCTCCTTTGTTTGGCTGCTTTACAGCCCTTCCTCAGCCCCAATCAGCACACTTGCCTTTAGAAGGTGAGAGGGACGGTCTCATTTGGCCCCTGTCACCCTTGGACGCACAGTCTGTACAATTCACCTCTGAAAAGGGTTGGGGGCCTCTCATCTGAACATCTTAAAGGATAAACAAGTGTGGTGATTTCATGTGGTCTTGTCTTTTCGCAACGCAACCACATATCTATTACACCCGATTTCCTGTGCGGCCGGTATGCATCCTGGCAAAACAAGGGGAGGCCTCCAGAGGTGTGGAGCACACCACTGCAGGGGCTGCAGCCTCTTCCTGGGGCACGGCCCTGCAGTCACCACACTGCAGAGCACAGCGTGGCCAGGCCCCTCTCCTCCCGTCTTCTGTCCACTGTGGAAGTACGGAGGGCATGGTGGCAGTTCCTCTGTGCCAGAGCTTGAGGGAAATATCTGTCATCAGAGGGCCTGTAGACACCCCACTGCCCCTTTGCAACATCATGCCTTCAGGCTATCTGTCAGCCAGGGTAAGAATGTGGTAAAACAGGAGCATGAAACAAAAAACTATGTTGTGACCTATTTAATGGGAAAAGGACTGTGTTGACCAAAGCGACTGGCAAAACTTACTTCACTGCTATAGCTGCAAGCCAAATATGTCATGTGTGGACACGACCATCTGAAGTCACCACACTAGCAGGGCCCTACTCAGCATACTCACACATCTCTATAAATGCTTGGCTGGACAAGAATGTCTCTAAGCACCTGCCATTTCTGCAAGCAGAGGCTCAAAACTGTTTTGTCTTTCAAAGAGAAAGCATGATGTCTTCCTTTGCCCTGCCGCCATCCATGTTAGAAGATGTGAATTCACCTCCTTCTGCTCAGGCACTGACGGAGGCCCCGTAGACGAAGCTGTCCTGCCCACCATCTTCTGGCTTAGGCTGTCCGTCCTGTTGCCTTCTCCATACAGATAGAGAGCTGAGCTTTTCTAACAGGAGGAACAACCTGAGGAAGAGGATAGCAAGAGTTTGCAGGAATGTTTACAGCACTGGGAATGACTTATTTAGTCAAAGAGGAAAAATAAATAAATAAATAAATAAATAAAATTATTCCAGCCTGAGGAAGCTCAGAAGAAATTAAGTTCTTCAAGTGACCACAGAAAACTTTACAGAGGCTATAAGAGAAGAAAACATGTAAGGCAAGGCTTAAAGACAACTGAAAAAAAGACCATAACAAGGACTACGTAAAACGGAAGCATTGATCCTCTGCCCTCAACCTTCCAGTTTCCATCTACAAGTGAGCAACCACTTAACTCATCTGTGGCTGTCATTACTTCATCACCTCTGCGTAAAGAAAATGCTCAGCTAATGATCCTCAGAGTCTTCTCTTCCCCATGTTTGTGTTAATAACCTCTGAGGGAAAAAAAAAAAAAAAAAAAAAAAAAAAAAAAGTATGGGAAAGTATGAAAAGCATCCCCCCAGCATGAAACAAGCAGCACCACTACCACCAGTTCACCTTATTCAAGCCTTTGGTTTGTGCTCTTTGGACAGAGGCTGTATACAACTATGAAATATTGCTGCAACACCTGTGCAAGCTCATACAAAACATAATGATCCTTGTACTCTGCAAGGAGTATAGCACCTGCAAAAATCGCTGCATGAGCTTAATGGCAGCTTTGTGTTAGGGCAAAAATTTCTTCTCAGCAATCCCACTGGGCATACAATAGCATACAATGTACTTGCACAACTCTTAGAAAGTTGTTAATTTCTCCTGTTAGCTGTTTCAAAACAGAAATGTCAGGTTACTCTCCATTCAGACCTCTGACAAATACCGTCTTCCTTCATATACTGTGAAGAAAACACATTTGCTTCAGTTTGGACTGCATATGTGCGTCTTTAACCTGGCTGTAATCATTTTTTTTATTTTATAGTCTTCACAAAATTTAGTGCAGCAGTGCTGAAAAATATTGAGACACTGCATTATGAGTGGATAAAAGACTTAGTGTTATCAGCAATTTCCTGACCAGAAAGGGCTAATTCCTCCATCCCACTGAAGCAGATAGCTTAGGTGTTTAGGGCTTGACCTTGCAAACATTTAAGGCTTGTATATAGTTTATTCATGTGAGTGACTTTGTAGAATTATAGGAAATCACCTCTGTGGATAACCTTATAGGGCATGGTTTTCACTGCCTTCAGAGGCGGGACGGCTGGAGGTTCCTGCCAAGTGTTTTAGAAGTGGCATCTATAAAAACAGGAAAGTGCCCTATTTTTAAAACTTTTATTAAATAATGGATTCCTCATCCAATATGATGATCTTCAGCGCTGCCTACTTCAGTCTAGCTGCTTTTCTAAGATGTCTGATTTAAAAATAAATAAATAAATAAATAAATAATTGATATCATCATTATTGGTTTCTGCTACTGGTAAGTACATTGACACATCATACTTGGCAGTCGCAGAGAGCTCAGTCTTCACAGTGATTTCACATACCACAGAAGACTTCACATCATCAAAATCAGCCAAACACAAAAGCAAAACTTAGACTGCTTTTGCATCCTCCTTTGTCTGCAGACTACCTGCTTGCACTGCAAAGGCTTGATCTTCCAAGCCATTGATACTGCATTGCTCTTCTGCTCCAATGGACTCCAGTTTCTTTACAGAAGGAGTTCAGGTAGTCATATGCTCCCTCTTGCTCTTCATAGTTATGACTCATTTTTTCAGGAGTCTGTCTGTCTGTAGTAGTGGTAAAGAGGTAGCTATAAGATCTTGTGCAAGTAAATGAGAAAAACAGCTGTGGAGACAGCTGGACAACATAGATGGAAGAAAAAAAGTGATTCCGTATAATGGGAGGTGGCAAGACAGAAATGATCAGTTCTTGTTATCTTTGGTTTTCTCTTTTGTCTCCTGTTCCTTCAAATGACACTGCACTGATTTCCTCTCTGTAGCTCTTTCCAGTTGCACTGGAAAGGAGGAGCTGTGCTACAGGAGCCGTACATGCTGGGTCATTGAGCACTGGCAGCTGCTGAGCACTGTTTTGTGACGGCTGCATGCTGCCTGGCATTCCCTCAGCAGAGGCTCTCTTTTGGTTTTCTTCTCACCCTTGGGACAAGTTGGAGATTTCTGCTCCCTTTCACACCTGGTTCACAGCAGCCAATGTGCTCAGCAGATGCAGGAGAAGTGAAACTGACACACGGCTGACAAGATCCCCTTAAATCTCTCACATTCTTAGGAAAACAGGGTTAAAAAACAGAATTTACTGATGATCAAGCACAAGAAGGGCAAGTGTCAATCTCGTGGTTTATTTGGTTTATTTTGCATTGACTACCTATGAAACTCCGATGCTCTTTGAGCTCAGCCTACATAAAGATGCAGGATTAAGGTGCTATGCACTTCGCTATGATTCACATGAAACTGAGTATTCTCTTGTCCTTCCAAAACAGGAAAACGGAAAAAGCTGGTTATGCTGAATTTCTGCTCATGCTCTCTATTTATAAGAAGCCCCTTCTTTGTGGTATGCCATTTCTCAACTTACTGAGAAAAACAGTTGGGTTAGTAACTTCAAAACTGTTTGAGTAAGGTGAGGTAAGCCTGGTTGTTCCCAGACCAGGTGGGAGGAAGGAACATCTGAAACGGGGGGAAAGCAGCAGGAAAGCAAGCTAGCTATGCAGGTATGTGACTGCAAGTACACAACTGAAGGTGAGGAGAAGGTTGTCCAGGGACTTGAGGACAAAACTGTGCTTTTATTATACATCTTACCTATTAAGTATTTATAAAGAGCTACCCAAGGCCCTCTATCTGTGGAGTCTTACCAGAAAAGAAGAGCACTGCATCCTGCAGGTGGGTTGCTATGAACGTTCCTTTGCTATAGTATGGGAGAATATGTAGCCAGCATCCTCCACAACTTCTCTGCTTGAGGAGGAGAACAGCAGCAGCTCAGCCAAGACCTCACTAGACCAGGATATTTCCCTTCTGCTATTTCCTCCTCCAAGTCTATACTGAATTCAAGATGCAGAATTATATCTGGGCTGATGAATTCTGAACTGAGCTGACGAAATCTGAACTGAAGAATTGTTATCTTTCCAGTGTTTTGCATGAGACAAATGGTTCCAGACTTTCTTCAAAGATGGTATTAACATCTTACCTTAAAAAACAAACAAACAAACAAACAAACAAACAAAAAAAAAACAGCTTGAGAATTGGCTTTCATCTTCATCCCTAAAGTTTATGCAGCCCTGCAGTGACACGTATACCAGTTCATCAGCCCAAGCAATTTGTCTCTGATTCTGCAGTGAGGCTTTAGGTAGGAAAATTTGTAGGAAGGCATCATAACAGCTGCATGGAGATCTTATAGACACAACAGTCGCAAATTATTTTCAGGATTGATCCCCTTCTCCCTACTTAATTAACAAAGAATCATTAGTTAACACTCACAGGAAAGGAAAGCAATCAATCAATGCAAAATATTTAGGCATGATGTCATCACAGCGAGGTATTTTATCATCTCCTTCTTATTTTATTCTGATTGCCTTCAATCAAAGTTGAGCTGCAAACATACAATGTGTGCATTAACACAGTATCTAGGGTGGCTGTTGCCGTCTGCTTCTCTCAAAGGATGGTGATAAGGCAAGGCCAGTTCTCAGTGAAACCCAGCTTCACAGTGAGTGGTCGTGCTGATAAAGGTTGGGGGCAGGAGGAAGGAAAAGCTTGTTTCTGCTAGTTTTTGCTTTGTAGAAGTTGAGGCATAAACATAATAAACATAAAGCAGTTGGAATCGGCCTGATGGGTGGAAGACAAAAAGCCAGGGCCACATTAAGAAATCCCTCATACACTGCTTCTGCCAGCTACCGGCCTGTTCTGGCAACACTGCCTTTGCTTGTCTTCATTTCCCCTCTGCGGCCCCGAGGGGCGGTCAGCACACCACCTCTGCCACCTGAGGCGAGGTCACGGACAGACGGACAGTGGCAGAAGGGGCACAGCCGAGGACACGGCTTCGTGTGGGGATGAGGACATAAGGGCCGGCTGCAGCCTGGGCACACCGGCCTGCCCTCTCAGCCCAGCCAGCGTCCCACAAACTGGCAAAGAGGTGCGGACAGCTAGCCATTCACCTGGGCCTGAACTACCTCAGCTGCTATTTAATGAAAGTCTGTGCTGACCAGGCTTTGTTTGATAGTTTTTTATAAGTCGGTGTGGCGTTGAAGGCATGAATGTTGGGTGACAGGCAGTGCTTCACGTGCAGTTTTTGAATGTAGCCGGACACAGAAGGAAGTGTGGGCCCATCTCAGCCCAATTTTGCCACCCCTGCTTGTGTTGCTTGTCAGTGAGCAGAAAGGAGAGGAAGGAAAAAAAAGTTTGGAATGAGAAATATTTCTAGTCAGATCAAACAACTCTAATCCTGGTACTTGATCAGAGGACCCAGTAGATTTGTATTCAATGACTATTTTGAGGGGAGAACATTTCAGTGCTGTTGTGGAGGACCACTATAGTTTAAATTATCATTAGTAAACTTAATGCAGAACATTACTAAAATGCGCCCTTACATTAATAGTTTACCTTTCTTTTTCATAAGTTTCATGTATATACTGTGAATGGTTTAGGATGTTACAAATTCAGTGCATTGAACAATATGCAATACATGTGCTTTGCTATATATAAGGATACACTTTTGGGCCAAAATCAAACACACACACACACACATGCGCACACACAAAATAATAATAATAATAAAAAAATTAATAAGCTAGTTTAGATTTAGTTTAGCATTTACGTTAATATTTACCACGGTACATAAAGTAAAAATAGTCACAAAATAAGATTCTATAGGTAAATTCTGGACTGAATATTTCATATAGTGTGCTGAATATTTTTAATAGTCCTTTTGTTCATTCCTTCCTTCCTTTCTGTCTGTCTCCATCCAGGAGTTTGGGGTGAACATTTTTCAGCCAGGCTGTGAGAGCACCGGGATCACTATGTGAGTGCCAGGGCTAAGGGCCTGTGTGCACTTGCACAGAAATCTGCAGCAGAGGAAGCCTGTGAGCCGGGAGGTGGTGGCTGGAGCAGCCAGGAGAACTAATTCCCATGGCATGGAGGGGACACGCATCACACTGTGGCTCCTGTGCCCCCACAGCAAGGCTGGCCAAATGGAGGAGCCCAGACCGGTCTCCCTTATATGCAGCTTGTGTTTGGAACAGTCATTTTTTTAGTCAAACACAAAATCGTTAACAAAATTAACTGGGGGAGAGGAAAGGGCCAGCACTGTGTTTGGATTGCAGTGTGTGCTCAGCTGTCTGCACGGCATGCTAATGGCGTCGTCCAGGACTGCTGTCAGGGGCAGGGGGCAGGAACCACCCCAAGCACGTGGCATCAGGACAAACCCTCTTACCAGCGATGGGCAAAGGTCAGGTTTTTGCATCAAATCATGGGTATTGTGGGTATTGAGTTTGCTGCAAGCCAGTGTGTAAAACAGCCTACTCGGCTGATACCCAAGTCCCTGACTTCCAGCTATACTGCCTGGGGAAGGAGAGATCCTCTAGTAAAAGACACTGGCATGCGAATGGTGAAGTGCAGATTTGAGCAAGACCAGGTTTTAGGCAGCTGGGTAACAGTACAGCACAGATATATGTGACCAAAGGCATCACAGCAATAACCCCGTGGCAGCCCACTTTTCTAGCAGTGTGTGACCACAAACCAGGGGTTCACCTCCTTTGAGAGAAGAGGAAGACAGTGGTGACAGGGATGAGATGTGATCGTATGAATATTATGTCAGCCATTCACTGTGCTCTTCTGCAAGCCTGATGGTAATGTCTAGTAAAATCCCTGTGGATGTTCCCATATGGAGCAAGACGAAATTGCACAAACTAATAGCTGCTCATGAGACGAGTCAGAGGAGCAGCATTCAGCTCTCAGATCTGCGGAGGCCGTGCTATGGCCTTCTCATGGAGTCATCAAGACATTACTGTAATGTGGAACAGTTTTGTAAAAAATCTTTTCTAAACTATTCTAAAAACCCTTTCAGCATCATCTCACATCCAGGTAAATGTCCCTCAGAGCACTCTCACTTCCAAAGCCCCATGAGGAACCAGTGCAGAAGTCCTTCTGCTTCGGCGGTGCTGTCCTGAGGCTTTAGGGTGTACATTTAGGATGTTCCAGTGGTTGAGAATGATCAAAGAGGGAGAGGTCAGAAGAGATTCTGCTTAACTGATAGTGAGAGGATTCCAATCCAGCAGGTACTTGGTGATCAGAAAGGTCCTATAAAAGACTTTGTATAGTGCATCTGGCACAGTGATTAAAGAGTGATTACAAAAACAGTGATTAAAATATGTGAAATTATTATGTAAATTTGTCAGCAATTATCAGCATCCTGGTGTTCAATGGGCTGAGCTTGCTTCAGCTGGACCTCAGTGACAGGCAAGGCAATGCATGTTGCACTGATTTATACTGCATGTTTGCAATCCCTAGATGAGCTAGTCTGTGCATCTATTTTTATTACCAGAAGAGGGAAAATATTATTGATCACGATAGCAAAACTCCATACTGAAAAGCCTACAGTGAACTATCCATGGGTCATTCAATTACTCTGGCCGCAACAGAGAGGCACTGCTTGGTTTTGCCTCAGTCTTCCCATTTGTAACAGGGAAATAACAGCAGTTGTGAGTCAACTCTGTTCTTACCCAAAAAGCACATGCATGCATTTCTTTTTCCTCTTACCTGATTGTGAGGAAAACAAACTTTAAGCCAACATTTGATTGTTTCAGTTGCCTCTCTCCTCTTCTGTAAGCAGGTTTTGTTTAACCTTCCCTCACATGATCTGTTAATGAAATCCAGCCTGTAACTTTTAAGTTTAAAAATAATTCCTCACATCACTCACAGTCTCTATCCTTATCATGGGAAATGCTTTCCAGCATGTCAGCTTGCCCTTTAGACACCAACTGCTCCAAGAACAACAGGAGACAGACAAACAGATTTTCTTTCATGCTCTGCAACTGTTTGCAACAGCTTGCAGAAGCACAAACATTGCACTCAAGCACTTAAAGATTTATACTTCTGTGAACTTTATTACTGCTTCCATTTCAAAACAGAAACATTGTCTCTTTTTTTGCTTAAATCCAAATGTGATTTCAGATAGCAAGCAGTATATGAAATATTCACCAAAGCCCTCCTGGAATTCTGTTAAAATGCCCCTCATTGGGATCTCTACAGTAGAGATGGGAGTAAAAAATTGGTCTTGGTCAAAGGACATTAACAACACAGACTGGATTTGCAACTTCCAGACTGTTACAATTTAATAAATAAATACATTAAGAAAGTCTTGCTTTCGTGTGAAATTTGAAAAGAAATATTTTTCTTAGCATGAGTCAGAAAGAACACCAATGTCCTTTAAATTTTAGAGAAACATCAATACAATGTGGAAATTATTCTCCATCTGTGAAGTTCAACATCAGCTATTTAATATGATACTTCTTCACACCCTCCTACTATTTCCCCAAGTTCACTTTTAGAACCGTAAACCTCCCAAGGCTCAGAAATGACTATCTGCCAGAAATCGAGAGAAGATGTTGAGTGTAGACTGAGGAATCAACCTAACTCACGTTTGCACTTTAAAGTGCCTGAGTTACACCATGGTCAAAGACTCAGAGCTGACTTCACGTATGATTCAATATTTAGGCTCTCTAAAAAAATACAATTTCATTAAAAAAAAAAAAAAAACGAAAAAAAAACCCTTTTTTTTTTTTTTTTTTTTTTTTTTGTGTCATGCATACAAATATAACTTCAGCAGAAAACCTCGCAGGAAAATAGTATTACTTTTGAGAAAACCCAACCCTGAAGTAGTGGCCAAAATAGACACCCCCCTCTTTTCCCCTTCCCCCTCGTCCCCCGTCCTTCTTGCAAGGCAAGCTATCCCTTGCATCAGCCCCCCATTCCTGTGACCAGGTGAGATATAGAGATGTAAATGAAGCCGCCTTTGCCTTGTGGGCCAGCGGGGAAGCTGGAATGCAGTTTCTTATCTGCCGCTGGGGTGAGGAAATGATGGCTCTTGCGAGATCACAAGACCGCTGAAAACAAAAAGGTGTTTCAGAAGGACTGTGTCGTTGCTCCCCAGCCATCCCCGAGGTCGTCAAAAAGCTGGCAGGACCCTGTCTGCATTGCCTTGAAGCAGACGCTGCTTCCTTTTCTAACCTAATAATGACGCAACTAATTTCATTATGGGTGCTCCGGCTGAAGCACGGCTCGATTCTGATTTCTTACCTGGGAGTAAGTAACCCAAAACAAAGATTGAGTGCTCACAAGCGCATTTAACGCCAAAGGGTCATTATAAGCTCCGAAGAGACCTCAGATCTTTGTTGAGGAATGCCCTTGCTAGGGAGAAAGTTTGGTTAATTTTCATGGAGCTGCAAGGAAGAAGAGAAACTATTCAGGCTTCTTGTTTTCTGCAGGAAGAGTCTTTACTGTAAAATGCAAGCAAAACTTGATTATGTTGCTGAAAAGAAACTTGACCTTTTTTGGGGGGATGTTTTGTTTTCTTTCACACAAATGCATCTCTGGCATTTTTTACACATAAACCAGCCACGGGCCACTGGCTTTTAAAATCAGTGCAGTGTTCTTTGAAATGTTCTTGTGCTTGTTTAAACTGGATCAATATTTTGTTGAACAGAAGTATATATGTGACTGGAAAATGATTAGGGTTTGTTCCCCCCTCCCCCATTCTTGGTATCATCTAACAGAAGTTGGACAGTGAAAGCTTGCAGTGAAATACGGTCATTTGCATTTGCCAGAGGGATTTAACCTGGTATAAATAAACACGTTCACGGTCATAGCCTTTTTAAGTAAGCCAGTTCAGCTTTATGTATTCTAGGAATCAAGATCCAAATCTAGTCTTCATATTAACACACATGCAAATAATAATAATAATAATAATATAATAATAATAATAAATCTTGTTTGTCTAAATTAAAAGTCCTTTCTTTGCAGTTTGGATAAATGACATCCAAGCAACCCACTCATTTTCTTACTTCAGTAAGGATCATGGCACACCTTGAGAGAGAGAGCTGCTCCATGGAGCTGCTTGAGCACACACACTTGCCACAGTTAAGCACATTGCTTATTATATTTGCATTGCACTGATGTTTTTCACACATTGTCAACCTGCTGCAGCTGTGCAAGTCAGCTACCTTTACCAAGGAGTTTTTCTTTTTGGATTTCTGGATCTTTTTTTTTTCTGGCAGATACAAGTCAGCCCACACCTCTTCACATTTGTACCAAGAGAATGAAGATGAGAAAGGACTTAAAAGCGCAAAACAATTTTCAGAAATTCTGAGTTCAAATGACCTGAGTGGCTCCAGAGGAAGAGGGTTGTGCTGCATGCCCAGGAGGTGCAGGGGCAGCTGAGTTTCTTGTTGATATGTTTCCCCAGAGATCAGTGCTCATCCCACCCCTCCGACTGCAGAGGTAACACCCCACTATGCAAGTTCTTGTGCCCATTAAGAAATACATAGCCTCTGTCATCTGATAACTCATGGAGCCAGATAGCTACAGGGTGGGTGGGCATCCTGAGGCTGTCACAATGGAAGCATGACTAGTTATCAAAAAGTGTCATTCTTGTCTTTTAGAGGAGTGGCAGGTCTTTTGCAAAATAGTTGGAATTTTGCAAAGAGTTCCTCAAAAGCTGTTATTTTCAAAGTAACTTAGAAAGTTACCTTCCAGAAAGGAGAGATTTGAATCAATGGACAAGGGTCGTCTTCCTTCAAAGTTCTGATCTTTAGGTTATTGTGGAAAGGAGTGTGACAACTGTGATTAGCACGGCTACTTATAGACCAGAATGGCATGGCTTCCCTTGAAGTTTTAAGGAGATGAACTGAAGGAGGTCCCACTTCCAGCCCTTCCCTCTGCCAACCTGAAAGGAGTGCTTTGTACACAAGACCCCCACATGCTTAGTAGTCCCCACAGAGGTGTTTTCAATAGAGCAAAGACTGCTGTGACTGCTGTGACTGCAGCAGGGTGTCAGAAGGTAACAGAGTTTGATGGAAATGATTTCTAGGGACTTCTGTCCATTCATTACCTCTGAATGCTACCACTGGCCCTCTGGTCACTTCACCAGAACACCACAATGATGCCATTTGCTGTGTGAACAGACCATGGTGTACAGAAAAGAGCAAAGGTACAGCACTGGGACAGCAGATTCTACTGCCTAGTAGCAAGCAGTGCTGGCAATAAGAATATATATTAACTATTATAAGGCATTTTTAGTTTAATTTAAGTTGTCAACAGTCTCTGCAGTGTGGCTAGAGCAGCAGTCAGTCCTCACACTGAGGACAACGCTCAGACAGGAGCTGTTTGCACAGGAGTTGGAGACGGTCCAAAGCCAGCTTCCTATCACAAGTTTCTAAATGGCATTCTTGTGACGGCCAGGTTGTGTGTGATCAAAACTGTTGCCACTCTGATTTCCCTTGCAAATGCTTATGCTTCTGTACCTGGGCTCCCAGGCTTCCTGGATCTTTGCTACTCAGCATGGTTCAGAGAGATTTGGTACCTCAAGAGTCGTCTAATGAGTAGCCACAATGAGTAAGTGTGCTGCTGGGTTGAATAAATAGTTTAGGCAAGATGGCCTGGGGAGTACTGACGGTACAGAGGCAGCATTTTCACCAATGCACAATAATGAAAGTAAGGACAGATTGAGGAGGAGCAGAAATCATACAGATAAAAGAGTTTGGCTGGTGAGGAAATGGGAACCCCCCAGGGAAAAGTAGCTGGAGGACCTATGAAAATACCTGGGGAACTGATATGTCCACACAATAGTAATGACTCAGAGCAAGCTGAAATTTCATGTACTGATGGTGAAAGTATTCCTGTTACCTTCAAGAATTTCAATAAATTCTCTGTTGATATTTCCCTCTATAAGGTAGTTAAATAAACTCTGTATGTGAACTTATCTCCAAAGAGAAAATGGTATCTGGCATTTGTGTGTGTGTACATGCACTGAGAGTATTCACAAGGACGGGCAGCACAGTACAGCACGTACGCTGTGCGATCTCATGCTAGCTGATGGCATGGTAACTTCCCAAAGCGACAGTACCTCTTATCATCTGCAAAAGCATTGGTTTCTCTTGGTGTATCCCAGCGTGCGTTACAGAGCAGCAGACATGTGATTCATGCTGCAAGACTTTCTGTAATTTTGACCTTACCTCCTGTCATGCCAGCTAAACTTTTTGCCCTTTTAAAAAAGCAGTCCTTGTCCATAGTTCACTGGGAGCCCCTCAATGCTCAGTTGGTATCAGATACAGTAGCAGAAACAAAGCCAGCATAAACAAGACTGAAGAATTCCCACTGCACAGAAAATATCAGCAAAAAGCTGTGAATAAAACCGTTTCAAATACCACAACTCAAATCCCACCCAACCCCAAACCCTATCTATAAGTTAGTCAAACTTTGAAAAATCATTTTAGTATCATGAAGTATTTGCATGTGAATTTGTTAGGTAGTGAAAAGTTTCATGTTGGAAAGAAACAAATGTGTATTCTTACTCAATGTATGCATTTTAATTTTCCTTTACAGATAAGGAAATAAGTCATTTTCCTTTGAAAAGTCTGGTCTTGAAACTGTTGATTGACATGTAGAAATGCATATGTTTTGTTCAATAAAAAGCATAAGGACATGTGGCTTCATTTTTCAGATCTTTATACACTTAATTACTATATCTTGTGCAAATGTACGCTGTTGACTGTTGCAGCTTATATCACATTTTGTTCTTTTAAAAAATGTTTCTACAGTGTCTGTATGGTCTGTCAGCTAGTAGCTGCAATAAGTCGTAACAGTTGAAAGCAAAACGGGAGCTATTAGAAGTTTTAGCCATAAAGACCACTAGAAATGTGATAACACATCTTTGCAAAGCAACTATTAAAAACAGTAAGTAGGTAATTACTAAAAATTATAATGCCTCCAGCATGCATTTGCTGCAGTCCAGTTCTGAGGAAGTCTTTTCAACACTTTTACACAGATGTCCCGTTTTTCTGCTCAAAGTGACATGGCTGTATGTGTGCAAACCATACTGACAGGTCAGTCCTGGGTGTTTGTACACAAGCTTCGACTTCAGCAAACAGCTCAGCTTTAAAATACCTTGTTTTCTCCAAGGTTTTGCAAGTCTGGCTCATGATTGCTGACTCATTAAGGAGCACCATTTTTAGGTGTATTTACACTTCGCATTTTTTTTGTGGAATCAGTACACTAATTCAGCAACAGGACTTGCATGGGGACACTGAAAAGAAAAGACAGCCTCTCCAGCCTCTCAATGTGTATTTGGCTCTGTGGGGCTTTTCCAGGCCAAAGACCGCTCCTGTGATAATGTGTGCAAGGAAACACATACTGTTTTTCTCAATGTGTTATGACACAATTTGTGTCTTAAGACATCAAAAAAAGGGAGAACCATGCATCATGTGATTTCTGTCTTTTTGCTGTTGTGCAACTGTTTACAAACCCTGGCTTTTTACTCTTCAGTTTGCAAGGGAAAGCAATCAGAAATGCTGGTGTTACACGTGCTTACGGGGGGAACCTTGCATAGCTCTTGCAGCCATTCTACTCCCTGTGGCAAGCGTCCTGTTAGAAAATCAAAGTTGTCTGCTGGTGATCTGACGTGCACCGTGTCCCTGTGCAATGCACTTAATATCTCAGCTGTGCCCCGACCCTCAGCGCCACGGTGTTTTCCAGCAGACACAACTGGATGAACGCAGAACATATTGTAGCGAAACACCCGAATCTTATTGTATCAGGTCCAGGGGCAAGAAAAAGCACTTCAGGAGCTCTAGGAGCAGCTTCCCCACGCGGGACCTGCCCGGGGCAGGGCCGCTCTCCCAGCCGGGGGCACAGGGCGAGCAGACGAAGCCTGCTCGCCTCGGAGCTGAGCCTCCAGGACGGCGAGGCGGCAGGCCCGGCATGTGAGCCGCGGGGTCGCCCTGATCCCACCCGGATCCTCCCCCCCCCGGGCCCCGGCTCGGCCCCTCAGTCCCTGCCCGTGCCCCTCCGGGCGGTGCGGAGGGCCCGGCCCGGCCCGGCCCGTCTTGGTCCGGCCTCCAATCGTGGCGGCGGGGCGGGCACGGCCGCGGCGGCTATAAGAGGGGCCGAGGGGCCGCCGCCGGCTGGGCACTGCTGGGCTGGAAGCGGGGAGGGCAGCGCCGGGGCCGAGCGAGGTGAGCGGGGACGGAGGGAGGGGAAGGGGAGAGCCCCGGAGGCGGCGCTGCGAGCGGCGGGGGTCCCGCAGGCACCGCTCCCCTCCCGCGGCGGGGCGGGCCCGCGGCACGGAGCCGCCATTCCGCAGGCTCCCGGGGAGGCCGGGAGGGAAGGGAAGGGAAAGGAAAGGAAGGGAAGGGCCCCGCCGCCAGGACCGCTCCCGGTGCCGTGCAGCCCTGCCGGTCCCCGGGACCCCCCGGGGAAGGGCTTGGCACCCGGCTCCGCGCTCGCCTTGTTTATCCCCGCCTGTTTATAAAGGAGGAGGGTCAGTGGTCGGCCAGCACATCCTCTCCCGGCCTGGTATCTGGAGGCTGTGGGGCAAAACACGTCCCGTGTGCGTGTTGTTTTCGTCTGACCGGCGTTGCTTAATTCCCCGTAGGTTTGCCAACATGAACGTGTGTCTCGCCCTGCTGTCCCTGTGCTTGGGGCTGGCCTCTGGTGCGCCGAGAATAGATCCCGACTTGGACGGCCACTGGCAGCTGTGGAAGTCATGGCACAGTAAGGACTATCATGAGGTGAGTGCCTGGCGGGCGGCCGCCTGGATGTGTGTTCAGCTCAGCAAACACAGCACGCTCGGCCGGGCCCCATCAGCTGAGTCATGACTGCTTTGTTTTAATACTGGCCACGGTCTGCGTTTGTGAAAGATAATCCCCCTCTTCGTAGGTCCTTTTGCTTCACTTATATAACCGCACAGCTAAACTGTACTCGTCGAGTGTGAGGGTGGTGAAATGACCATCGCTGAAAACAGTGTTCCAGCTCCTTGCTGGAGGAGTCTACGTTTGCCTGAGTATAGAAGACATAAGAATGAAAGCTATCACTTCAGTGAAATTCTGTTTGAACCTTCTCCTTGAAATACATTGTTTTTTTGGTCCCTCAGAGAGAGGAAAGCTGGAGAAGAGTGGTGTGGGAGAAGAATCTGAAAATGATTGAACTCCATAATCTGGATCACTCATTAGGAAAACACAGCTACAAGTTGGGAATGAATCAGTTTGGTGACATGGTATGTACTGAGATGTGAAACATCCAGATCTAAACAACACTGTGTAATAGGTGGTGACCGCATATCTTGAATTTTCTTCAGACGACTGAGGAGTTCAGACAGCTGATGAATGGCTATATACACAAGAAGTCAGGAAGGAAGTACAGAGGATCCCAGTTTCTTGAGCCCAGCTTCCTTGAAGCACCACGGTCTGTAGACTGGAGAGAGAAAGGATATGTAACTCCAGTTAAAGACCAGGTATGCTATGATGGTCAATTTTTAACCAGTTTTCTGAATGCTGCCTTCATTTCCCTACAGGAAAAATGCTTTTGACTTCTGAAGTCTAGTGCAAGCAGACTGAATTGAGCTTCATCTCAGGAAAAATTCTGTACCCCATTAGAGCTGTTCAGGTGTCCTTCTGTACTAAATGTCTAAGAACTGAAACTTAATGTCTTTGCTTGAATGCAGTGGGAGCTTGAAACAAGTTGGACTTGTGGTTTTGCTTTTTTTAAGTTTAGACTGGTGGAATGGGAACTGTAATTGCCTAATCTGTCAAAGTTGTAACTTGTGATTTCACTTCTTGCTTCAGGGTCAGTGTGGCTCTTGCTGGGCTTTCAGCACTACAGGAGCGCTTGAAGGACAGCACTTCAGAAAAACTGGCAAGCTTGTTTCACTGAGTGAACAGAATCTGGTGGACTGCTCCCGCCCTGAAGGAAATCAAGGTTGCAATGGTGGTCTCATGGACCAGGCTTTCCAGTATGTGCAGGATAACGGGGGAATTGATTCAGAGGAATCCTACCCATACACTGCAAAGGTAAATGAACTTTCTGCATGTGTTGCATCTTTTGTATGAACAAACTGTATGTGTTGGGAAGCGCATCCCTAGAAAGGAAAATGCTTAAGTAGCCATCAGTGCACCTGCTTTTCTTCTTGCATCTTCCCAAAGAAAACTAGAATGTCAATTAGCTCCAGGTTCAGTGGGAATCACATACTACATTGTTCTTTGAGGTCACAGTCTTACCAGACCAGTTGGGAAAACTAGAGCAAATATTTTTATTCCTCCCACTCATTGCTGCCCTCCTATCAGATGCCATGCTTTATCTTGGTTGACATACAAAACCAAGACCTGGCTCCTGTCAAACCTAGTGCTTAATCTTAGGGGTGCGATTCTACTTCTCATAACTAAGCTATTACAGGATTGCTACCTGTAGACCAAGTAATTCTTGAGCAGGTGTGAGTATTCTCAGGTTGTTGGTAATGCCTTATGTTCTACTTCTGGACTGCATGTGCATAAATGGCAGATAGTGGGCAGACTTCTAAAATACCTCTGATCTACCAAAAGCTCAACAGGCATGAGAGGACAAAAGAGCAGAAATAAATGGTGTCATGTGAGCCTAAGCTTTGGGCTTTTACAAAACACTTGGAGTAGTGCTCCCTAGATGGTATCTTGCCTTGCAGTTTTTCATAGACTGAATGTGCATTAGCAGCACCATTCACTGTGAATAACACAGAAATCATTGGATTTGAATTCCTGTCTACCTATATCCTTGTAATTGCCTTTTTTTGTAAACTTGGCTCTTCCAGAGATTCCAGTTGATCATAGGAAGTGCTTAACTTGCTGAGTACAAAAAGTAAATATCTGAGGCATGTGTCCATGCTCCTTTAGTTGGAGAGGCAACTGAAGAGCTCTACAGAGCTCTAACTTACCACATGGATTGAGCAGGGACACACAAACTTCTATTCTGATGTCAAGTGCACAAACTTCCAAATTAAGGCTCTCTTCTGAAGTGTCTGTGGTACACATGGTTCAGTCTGTGTGTTTAAAAAAAAAAAAAGACAAGCAGCCCAAAATACAGGAATGCTGTAAGTCCATATAATATTAATGAGTAACTTCCAAGTCATTCTGTACAGTTTTCCAAACTCAGACTAAAATTGTGGATTTAAGTGCTTGCTCAATGAGCAGTT
This sequence comes from Nettapus auritus, assembly GCA_011076525.1. NCBI lineage: Eukaryota > Metazoa > Chordata > Aves > Anseriformes > Anatidae > Nettapus > Nettapus auritus. Next base: position 43,321,800 of record CM021797.1, read on the forward strand.
TCTGGACTGCTTTGTAATTAATGAATGCTTGGCTCTCTTCCATTGCCTATTAATGCATTCTGGGCTTCATCCTCTCTGAAAAGAGATTTGTCCTGCCTACCAAAGAATGCAGTGTTCCAGGATGCGATGGTCCTCTGCATCCCAGTAAAGCTTTCCTTATGGGCCCTACTGCCCTTTGCATTTTACTTCTTCTGTATCTTTGAGAAACTCAAAAGCAGCTTCTCTGTTTTCCTTCTGGTCTTCTTTCAAAGCACTGCTGGAACAACCAGATCCTTTTCAGTCTTTTGCTTTCAAGGCAGTGGATTTCTGGAATGTCTGGTAGTTCCTGTGTTCACCTGTGTGTAAACTAGAGAACTATGTAATAACTATGACTCTTTTTTCAGGACGATGAAGACTGTCGCTACAAGGCAGAGTACAATGCTGCTAATGACACTGGCTTTGTTGACATCCCCCAAGGACATGAAAGAGCTCTCATGAAAGCAGTAGCAGCTGTGGGTCCAGTGTCTGTTGCTATCGATGCAGGCCACTCTTCATTCCAGTTTTATCAGTCAGGTGGGGATTTGTTAGCAATTTGCATGCAGATAACTTTTTGAAGACTTACTATTCATTACCCTTCAGTTTAATGAGCAGAGAAAATTGATGTAGGACACCATCAAGAGTCCTTTTAATTCTAGTCCAGGTTCCCACACTTGGTACTTCTCTTGCATATGCTTGTACTTATTCCTTAGTTCCTCCCAGTGATGCATTTCACTTGTCACTCCGTTCTGACTATCTCAAGAAGCTGTGCAACACAGTTTGAAACAAGGTTGCTGGTGGGGACGAAAGGTTTCCTGCAGGAGAGCTTATTTACATGTGGACTTCTACCCCCTCAGGTATCTACTATGAACCAGACTGTAGCAGTGAAGACTTGGACCATGGTGTTCTGGTTGTAGGTTATGGTTTTGAGGGTGAAGATGTAGATGGGAAGAAATACTGGATTGTTAAGAACAGGTAAGATTTTTCTTTGTGCCTGGTGCTTTTTGGGGGTGGCAGAGAAGGGAGAGTAGTTCCTCTCTTGGGGTAAGGGGCAAGGGGAAGCAACAACAGTTGATACCTGCACAGAGAAAGTCTGGAGACTGTTCCCAGGGCATTGCATGGCAAAAGTTAAAAGCCAGCTCAGGCAGCCGGCTGTCTAACAGCAAGTCCCAAGCAGTAATCTCATTCTTCTGCACTTTCAGTTAATTTGGGAGAGCTTGGTACTGGAGAAGCTCATAGGGCTAGTAGATGCTGGAGTTGCATGGGGAGCAGGAGGAAAAACAGGTTGTGGCAGTGGCAGTGGTAATGGAATTTCAGAAGCAGTGGGACTGCTCACTTGTGTGAAATAGGGTAACATTTGAACTTTAAAAATGGAGTGAGTTACCCTCCTAGTCTGGAGGGAAAACAACATATTAATGCTGAAGGGCACATCACATGAGTGTCTCATGCTCACCGTGTTACTGGGGCACCGCCCTCACGCTGCTTGTGGTATAGGTCCTCCCTTATGGTTGTCTAGCAGCAGTGTCTGAGCTTCAAGTACCTGTAATCTGGGTTTGCACTCAGAGTTCTCCACACAGTAAGAAGAGAGCTGCACTGTTTCTGTGAGCTTGGGGTGCTTCTTCTGTAACATACATTTTTTTTTGCTGGAAAGCAATTTTGTACCAGGTGCTTCAATTTTACCTGAAGGTAGAAGGCAGCAGTTTTCAGCATAAACACTTTGGGAGGGCAGGGGGAGAATAAGTCTTTCGGAATATGAAAATAAACCTTTTACTTCTGATTTCAGCTGGGGTGAGAAGTGGGGTGACAAAGGATATATCTACATGGCCAAAGACAGGAAGAACCACTGTGGAATAGCAACAGCTGCTAGTTATCCACTTGTATAATTTGAAGACTGAACATTTCAGTGCAAAAGGGGATTTTAAACTGAATGACCAAGCCCATGTTCACACATGTGGTAGTCTCATATTCTTCAAAAGTCGACTTGATTTTTTTAACTCTTGAAGTCTGTTTTACATGTTGGTGACATGCCACTTGTTTTAAATTAATGTATATGTTGGTATGTAAACAGCTTGTAATATTGCTGCCTTTCAACTGCTTAATCTAATAGATTCTTCTATGTATTTTTCTTTTTTTTTTAAATTTCAATGTGCCCAACAGTTTACTTTTTAAATAAACACTTAAGCTAGTGTGTACAGGTGACTTGGCTTTTTGGTCTGTTTTTTTTTTTACTTGGATCTCATTCGTTAGGCATCCTTAGTCATAATGGAAGCCTCTCTTTACATCAGTCGCATTTTTGTAACTGTGTTTGGGAATAGCTAAAAGCTGTTATAAAGCGGAATGTAGTATTTGTGATATGAATTTGCAAGGGACAGCAGAAAAAATGCCTTTACTAAAAACTAAAAAGGGACTCAAAACTATGATCCTTATTCCTTGAAACTGCTTGCTCTCCTGCAGTTCGGTTTTGAGTGAATGTTGGTTCAGTCCTGTGACCTAGGGGCAATACTGTCTCTGTGGCTTTTAATACTTTATAACAAAGATCTTGAGTATTTTCATGTCCTGCATGTGGCATCTGGTTATGGTATTGCAGCGAAGCAAGTTCCAGCCCCAGTGTTTTCTCATGCTGCCCTGAAGTATCACACTGGCTCATCTAGGGCAGTTGTCTCGAGCATTACAGGGTACAGCAAGAACACTCAGACACCCTGTTTATAGAGAAAGCTTGTTGCTGGCTTCTGGTGTGTTCACTACTTTTTCTCCTACCTCCACCACAGCTTTAGTTAGGGAAAGGGGGGGCAGGGAGGGGAACAACTCCTGTCCTGTGGAAACTGGATTTAGCCACTCCTAGTTAGTTAGACCTTGGGTATGCTTGATGGCACTGTGACTTAAATTATGCCCTGTACCTCCCCTCAGAGGATTTCTTTCCTGTGGAAATACGTAATGTTGAAACATGGCTACCAGCTGTTGTTAGATAGCGTTGTTTAGATATGTGTTGGGCGCTGGTAGTTCCTGTACTGACAAGATAAATTAGCAATACAGAAAACATCTGCTGGGGGAAGTCTTGCCTTGGATTTTGGGTGCTGACTTACCCCCTCTTGTATTGAGACAGGAGGGGAAGGATACTGGCACAGACAGCACAAGTTTGTGGTTTATGAAGCCATAGATTTCCATGTACAGTATTTCTCCTGAGTCTGATAGTCACGCACACAAGGGAACACTTGAACTACAAGTTATGGAGGCTGAGTTCCCTTACTGTGGAGACAGAGAAATCTTAAGCTAGCAGTTCCTAAATGGTTCTTTTAAGAAAAAAAAAATCAGGAATCTAGAATAACCAAAACTTAACTACTGTTCAGCTGTGAGTGTGTTTATGTACTTCTTAAAGATGAATTCTTTCAACCTGAATCTCCCTGCAAACAATTTTTTTTAAAAGGAAGAGCCTCCCTTAGCCCAGTGGCTACTTAGCAAGCCACAGAGCAGAAATACCGGTTAGAACGGAGCTATTAGGCTGACTTGCTATGCCTGTTATGGAGAGCATCCACGCTGCTTGGTGGAAGCTATGGAGGAAACAAAGGAAGAAGGAAATCAACTGGTGGTCCCCATAAGGATTAAGTTTAGAAGGAAATGTCAGTGGTCTGTATGTTCAGGAGGCAAAATCAAACTGCTGCCAGGGAAGTGACTGTGTAAGCTCCACATGCACTAGATGACTTTCATTCTTGCTACCCCAGAGCTGGGAGTGGACAGAAACCTGTCTCCCAACAATTTCTGAGGTGGGTTGTAAGGTATTACTGGTTTTCTATCTTTGACCAAATAAGAAGACAAAATACCCAATGATACCCCAAATGAAGCTTGCTAGTACTTGAACTGCTGCTGAAAAAAAAAAAAAAAAAAAGGGCAGTGAAGAAAGGTATTTGGTTCCAAAGGCCAGGGTTACTAAAAGTTGCTGGGAAAACAAGATATTGCTTATGAACAGATAGGAAATGGAAAGGAAATAACTTTCTAAGGATGTATGCTTGTGAATGGGAACACAGCTTACAAAAAAGGCATCAGCCTATGTCTTTTTTAGAAATAAAATGTGATAATACAGCTATCTGTACACATTAAAACTTGCTGACTGTTCTGGCTGAACGTCCTCTCTTCTGAGGGGAATAATCGAGAAGGGAATAGGGTAAATCGGGTCGTGCAGATAGCTAATATTTACACAGTCATCTTAAGTAACAGCTTCACCCAAGGTTGCCTTACATGACACTAAACGTTAAACTTTGTGTAAGTTGCATCTAAGCACACTGGTAGAAATTTAAACCCATTACTCTTCAATACTTGCTTTAAATCCATTTTTGTGATTCTATTCTATGTTCTCTATTTTCTGAAGAACTTTGTTCCATTTTCTCTAAAAGTGTTGTTATAAAGTAGCCAATGGGAATGTGTCCGGTTGGGGAAAGTGTTGTATATCTTCAGAGTCATTACTTTCTAAAGACAAAGCAAATGTACCTTATATGTATGCACACGCAAAGCTTCTGAGTTGTTTCCAGAAGACTACGGGTAATTAAAGCTCTGTATGACTGTGTTCCTATATATTTGTTTCCAAGACTTTCTGAGGACTTTCTTTGGTGTTATATTCCTTCTGATAGCCATAGTTACATTTACCACAAGATGTATTATTTTAAAAAATCCTAATGTGCACATCTTAGAAATAAAATGTTCTGCCTAGACTGTCCTATTTAGGTCCTATCTAAGTTAGAGTTACTGATGTTGCCAATGGGGTCTTATGTTCACTCACATCTAAATAAATGATTTGGGCTCTATGTTACATGCTTGGTGGATGGCCATTTTATACAGTGATTAAGCTCTGCAATCATTGCTTGCTTTCATCTTGTTGTGCACATGAACTGTTCTAGTTGTACTTAGGAGGAAACAAAGTTTTGCATTGGGTTTCTGTGTGCTCCTGCTTCATAGACTGGGCCTGTTCTAAAGGTCTTGTAAGAATAACAGTTCCTCCAGTCTGGTCAATGACTGTATTTCTTTGTAGCTGGACATAGAATTATAAACAGAAGGACTCCTGAAGCAAGCAGAGCCATGAAAAGAAATTATTCCACTTATATATGGAGTAGTCATTCTTTGAATTCCAATGTGAAATTAACTGTCATGCAGGAAGCTATTCCTTTTTCTCTTTAAAAACAGTCATTTTCTCATCCTATCTGTGAATGCTAGGCAAAATGGAACTTCATTTATCTTTATATGTGTTGGTTTTAATTTTTGCTAATGTTTAATCCATTTCCAAACATTAATAGTGTTAATTAAATAAGCTTATTAATGCCCTACCTAGTCCATGCAAATTTTCAAAATATTTCGATGACAAAATATTTTTCATCCCCTTCTGTTGAAAGTTGAAATCACAACTGACATTTCAGGTAAGTGCAGGAGTACATAAAGCATGTGGAAGGAAGGAAATAATCAGACACAAAATTCACTTCCCAAAGGTTTTATTCACAAAATTGAACCTAGATAACCTTCAATGAGTCTCCTCTGAATACAGACTAGAAACACAACCTTTAGGGAGGAGAAGTGTTGGCCACTTGTTGGAGATCCATGGATGGGTTAATTTTGTTATTTTAGGGGCCTTCGGAGGATGCATCTTCACTTGTGTTCACAGGGAACATGACAGTACTATATTTCCTTTTTTCATGCTAATTTGCATCACTTTTTTTTCTTTTTTTTTTTTTTTTGTGGTGTTGAAACTGCATTTCTACAGTAGTTCTTGTTTTCACCATGCTAGTGTCTATAGAAGAGATGCCACCAATCTTTCTGAGTCAAGGGCCAAAGAAATCATGAAGGCAGACATTCACATAAAACACATACCGGCTTCTTTTTAAAATGCTGCTTCTTTGTTTTGCTCACTTAAAATTCTCACCTCCTCCAGGAGACCCAAAACCTACTTCTCAGCAAAATCTTTCCCAACAGAGTGATGCTGGGAAGCAGATGTCTTAGAAATACAACCGTGTTGTCAGATGTGCTGCTGTAGCTCCGATTCCTGTCACCTTACTCTCTGCAGCCTTTCTCACTTGTGAAGAAGTGTTCAAAGATAGGGCAAAGTCAAAGAGTGAGCTCTTTGCCTTTCCTAGCCACATTCAGAAGATGTTTCCTGGGGAGGCGGGCTTTGTGAGGGCCTCAGAGGAAAGATTGTGGTTAGGCTGAGATCTGAGCAAGTAAGAGTGTGTTTTCCAGCCTGGTAAAGGTTGCCCATATGCTTAATGATGTCTGATACACTTTGGACATTCACCTGGAATTAGCTTTGTGTTTCAGAGTTATTTTCTGTGTTAATGTGTGTTTCCCCTGGGCAAGAGGGGTCAGGGAGTGCTCTCCTCAGGTGCCACAGGGGGCCCTCTGAAGCTGTTGCAGCTAGTATTTTGCGTATTTACCATCAGTAGCAGTCTCAGGAACTGCAGTGGAACTATTCGAAGTTCTGACTTTAATGATTAAGTTGATTTCTTTCAACTCCTAATGAAAGCTTCCTGCATAGCATGCATGCAGTGATATAAACGTGTTTAAAATACATCCTGGGTTAGGTCCTCAAAGCAGCTTAGCGTGTCTGGGAACTTCATGCTGAGATGAGATGTCGAGAGCTCCTTGCAGCTGGTCATTAAGCTGTAGTGTATTTCTTGGAACACATTTGTTTTTGCTTAAAATCCAAAAGTCAAGTGAAATAAAAGTGGCTTCAAAGCAGCTGAGTTGTAGGTGTTTTTTCAAACTTATGAAGGAATGCTGCTGCTTCTCCCTGTAATATATCAATGTGTGAATCTGCTAAGTCATGGAAAATCCCAGAAGTGTCTGCCCATGCGGCTCCTTGAATAGTTTATTGCTGAATACATAGGTATCTAGTTTTGCTAAGTATGCTTATGCCCAATTGTATATCAAAATCTTTTGCCATAATATCACAGCAATGCAAGAAATGTGAAAGCAAGTTTTTGCTCAACAGCCCTTTTAACATTCCTTCTGTTCAGCCATGTTTATTAACATTGTAGTTCGCTTTCTTCCACTCAAGCACGAAGCACTGGCTGACAGTTTTTTGTTGTTGTTGTTTGTTTTGAGGCTTTTATTTTTTAATAGAAAATATATACTGAAAACATCAGCTGTTATATGAAATTGCATTGGCTTTTGGAGACCTGTAATAAAACTCTTGTAGTTGAAAGAAACTTCTGTTTGTGTTTATATAGAAGTTAGATGCCTTTGTGCAATGTTTGAAAACAAACACTGCTGCCCTTCTGCTGTAATTTGCTAGTCACAGGAAGAAGTGGAGACGACCTGTGTTTTCTGATTCAGCGCTGCTGCAAGGTTTGATCACATCTCTCTCATATTATAACAGAGCATTTCAGAAGGAAGCCTGTGGTCGTTGGAAGCCCATTAGGAATCATTACGAAATGTTATTTCAATTGCAGTATCTCCAGGTATTTTAACAAACTGTATAGTCCCATCTTGCGGGGTGTCCTGTAAACCAAAAAGCAAGAAAATCTCTCTTCCCACCAAGGTTTTAATCTAAACTGACACACAGCTGAAGGGTGGGAGAGGCAGAAGGCCAAAAGCAATGAAGCCGCCTGCCAGAGGTTGTGTAGCTGATTAGCAGCTGTGCATGTACACGTGAGAGAATGCCAGTGTCCTCATTTGGCTTTGTTTTTTCCCAGCATAACTTCAGCAGAGCCAAAAGTAAACATCCAAGTTTTTCTTCTATGAGGTTTAAATTTAAGATCTTCTTTTGTCTGCCTGGCCCTTTCACATATCTCCCCTGCTTTCTTCTCATTTGAGCAGTCAGTCTCCTTTTCCTCTCCCCATGCTGGAGTAATAAATCGTGCCAGGTTGTTGAAAGAGGGAGAAATTTTCCCATTTAGGGACAAAACAGGAAGCCAGACCACCAAAAGGGCAAAACACAGCACGTCACCCCGCAAGCGCCGGGCACGTCTGTGTCTGAGAGTTATGCGTTTAGAGCACGTGACGGTGAGAGCAGTGCTGCAGCTTTGCTGGGTGTGGGGACAAGCTGACTCCTTCCTTTCCCAGGCATGTGCTGACAGCGCAGGGCTGGATCAACAGGGCCTGGGGAACCCTTGTGCCCCGGGCTGGGATTAGGCTGGCCCGCAGGTTCAGCCCCAGCTCAGCCCACAGCTGAGGGTGTAATGAGAGGGCAAATTATCTCCTCCAGGGAGGCCTCAATTCAGAAGTGATAAAATACTCACCGGGTGATCTGCACAGCAGCTGACAACAGTGTTCAGGCCAAGCTGCATTTATCGACGAGTGCTTAGCTCTCGTGGCCAACACCCTCTGCAGTGGGTTCACCAAGCTCCCTTAATCGATAGCTGTGGCCAGAACTGTAAAAGTTGCTTCCAGAAAACCTCTTGGCCTCTGATGATCAGGATCCTGCAAAACCCTGAGGCAAATCGTTGCATTGAGTGGGAACAACTCTGCAGGATGGATCTCATCAGGAGAATGATTTGTTATGTTCCAGCAAGTATTAGGATCAATTCAGTGGAGTCATGTGTAATCCAAACACAGGCTTGGTCTGAGGTCTTTATTTTTATATTTTCTGGAATCCGAAAAAAAAAATAAAAAAAATCAGAAAATCTGTATTTGCAGGAACAAAACCTCTTTCTGGTAGAAATGCATGGAGTTTCTGAGCATCGTACATGACAACAAGGAGCAGTAGGCACTGTCTCCTTAAAATGTGTGACCTCTTCTGTACCTCTGAGTAGCTGTTTGTATGAAGACCCTGTCTTTGTGTTAATTTTTCTTCCTGTGTTACTCACATTCAAAGCTTGGAATCTCTGGAAAGTAGGCAGTTCTGTCTTTGAAGTCTTGCAGGAGTTAACAATCTCACCATCTTTCCTCTTGTTTATCTCTCTCTTCTGTTGCATATGTACTGATCGCCCTTTCCTCACTGTGAACCTGGATAATGCAATTAAGTTAAACAAAGAGCTCTTTCTTGTTCTTTGTAATCATCCTGTGGTATACTGTTTCTACTTTATACATCACTAAAAGTCTTGCCTGATTTTGCCAGAAATATCACTTGGATTTATTAGAAAGCAACAGAACTGCCTGCACATATGTTTTGCAGAGAACAGAAGAAAATACAGACTTCAGATGTAAATGCTCAAAGCTGCATCTGATCCAGTATTTCAAACAGCATCCCCATGCCAGCTGTCTTGCTTTCTCAGGAAGATTTTGCTGCTACCAGGGAGTAGTTTGGTACCCCTAGAGACTTGGAGCGGCGGCGGTCTCCTGCTGCAGGACCGCAGCCACCTCCCTGCAGCACTGGGTTTGTGGGGCAGCAGCCTGGTGGGAGCCCTGCCAGCCCAAACCTGCCTTCTGATCCCTGGTCTTGTGATTTCAGTCACAAGGCCTCCTCTTCTCTGTGGCTGGTTGTTCAGGCTAACTTAATTTCTAGTCCAAGTAATTGGCAAAACCACTGCTCATTTTTTAGTGGCAGGGGTTGCTGTGTTTTATTCTGTTACTGGATATGACCAGGAGTAGGTAGTTCGCTCTCATTTGACTTCTGAAATAGGTGAAAAATTGTCCTGAAATTGGAAATACAAATTTTGTTTGGCAGCGAGTGGGAAACCAGCGCTTTAAGAAAATTATGTTTGTCAACATGGTACAACACAACTTCTATACTTTGCTTTCCACATCCTTCTCTAAAAGTATCAGGGAATATCAAGCTGGAGTTGATTTATGTATAATTTTGTAACAACAACAAAAAAAAAGCTCAAAGTTAAAAAATGATATAATGGAACATGTGTAAACTAATACGGTTCTGTTTCTTCATATACTTGATTTTTTGTTAATTTTCAGTTGTGTATCATGCTGGTGCCAGCCTGAGGTGTAATATAAATCATCAGCTGTTCCTGTAAGGGGAGGCAAACTGTCTTTGCCTTGAGCAGTGGTCAGCGCTGGTGGCTGCTGTGTTCCCTAGTTCTCCATCAGCTTTGAAGGCAGCTGGTGGTGTGTCCCCTTTCTCACCTCACATATCACTAAACAGTGCTTCTAGCCTCTTAAAAAATAAATTCTGTCTCTCATTCTCTCAGCTGTCTGAATGCCCTCCCACATCCTGACAGCTGACCATGAGGGGAAGTTGCGGCCTAGTAATGCAAGGGCTTTGTAGGTAGTGACCGTGCACCACAGGCATCCTGTGGTTTGTGCCAGCTAGCTCTGAAGAAATGTCCTGAACGGGTATTACACTGGGAAGGGAAACTTTAAACCCCGTCCTGGCAGTGTGAGGAGGGCTGCCTCCATATCCAGCAGTGAGAGATACTGTCTCCCGCCCAGAGCAATGCCCGCTGCCTCCCTGTGGAGCTCTGCTCCTTCCCAGTCCCTCCTGCCCTGCTCTGGGTCCTGGTAACCCCTTGTCCTGCCACAGGGTCATCCAGTGGCAGGGTTATGCTAGATGTGACAGCAGCAATATAAATATTTAGGAGAACCATGTGGGTGCTGTAGGTCAGATGGGACACTGGTGAAGAAAAACCACGGTGTACCCCAGAGAAAGTTGCTGCTTGCTTAATCTGTGTTTGGGGTTTGCATGGGTTGCCAATTGAAATGAGATTATTCTCATTTCAGAGAAGATACTGATCTCTTTTGCATACCAGCCACCCAGCAGCCCACAAACTGTGAGCTTTATCATTTGAGCATCAACAGCTACCAGAACTGCAACTGTTTGTAAGACTGGCTACCCAGCACTAGCAGGTGCTAACAGGTGGTTGTGGTGCATACTGAGGGGGGGGAATAAAGAAAAAACAAGTCACGGAAAGGCTATCAGCTGGGATTATACACAGATTCTGCAATGAAACCATGCTGAAATAAAGGCAGCTAAGGTGTGTTTGTGCTAAGCCACTGAAACATAGCGGTATTCATATAATGGTGTAGCTGTCCATGAAGAAACACAGATCTTAGTCACTACAGCATGTGCGCCCACCACAACACAAACTTTCTTTCAGCAGGTCACTAATAACAGTTGTTAGAGACCCTGTGGTTGCTCTGGGGAGAACCAAGTCCCTGCACTCTCTCCTGGCCCCTTGGAAACAGAGCAGGCTTACAAGTGGTCTCTTTTCTTACGCAGTACAGGTGTTACTAATTTCCTAGATGAACCTTAAACTATGATTTTTTTTAAGTTTCCTGAAATGTGATAGAATTTCTCGATAAACTGGCAAACCTGTCAACTACTTGTATTCTAGATGGGGGTGCAGGAGTGAGCATAATACATGAGCATAAATATATACATACAGTGTGCACATATTTTGTTTGCCAGAAAACTAGTTTACTAGTTTTGCAGTCAGACTGCACAATTGCATTTTCTGTGATAAGGTTGCTTTGTCTATTACCTAGACCCTCCCAGCCTTTTCTGCTTCCTCTTCATTCTCTGGGATTTAAGTGTTGCCTGTTTTGCTGTTGTAAGCAGAGATTCGGGAAGCACATGACAAAGAACAGAATAAACAAGTACGTGGTGTACTTGCTGATCCTAGGCGGGTGTCACTATTACAACTTTAAAGAGTACCAGATAAACACCTGTAGAAAGAGTGCTTTGATACCTGAAGCAGTACTGAAATCACATCCATAACCCCTGTGATAACAATGCCTATGAGCTAATACCCATTCTGTATAATTTTATGCCTGTCTTTATTCAACCTGCGGCTTTATGAATAATAGAACATAGTTGTAAGCTTCACAATAGCCACTGGGGTTTCTTGGCAGGAGTATTTTTAACTCCTGTTCATGTACTAATTCTAGTACATGAGTTCTAAAGTTCTTAAGTCTTGTCCAAGTATGGCTGGTAAAGTGGAGCAGGGGTGGAAATGAGCAGATGGGGCAGGAATTAGTTAAGACAAGACAGTCAAATAAATGTCCAGGTGATGACACCAGTAGAGACAGGAGGGTTATAAAGAAATCAGTATGCTATATGCTTTACATGACCTCCATTTTCACTCTCCTATTGCTTAACATAGTTACACATTTCTTTTAATTAATAATTTTTACTTTTACTGCTCAATGAATGCTTGCTACTTTCACAGCTGATTCCGTATCTCCTTAGGCAGTGTCAGTCATGGCAGCAGGGCACTAGTAGGGTTGGCTAGGAGCAGTAAAATAATGTGTAAAAGGGCAAATGTAAATCTGAAATGATAACCTTTCAAAGTAAAGGAAAATGAAGGTGTATCTATGGCTTTGTGGTAATAACTGATCTTCTGTTGCAGCAGATTACAGATAAACCGGGAATGTGTATGATTTGAGTGTCACATTTGCAGCAACTGTTTATTACAAATTGTGCCATTGAGAGATCCACGTCTGTAAATAACATCAGGCACTTTCCTGTTCACATGAAGACTGAAATTTTCTTGCAATGTAACTGCTTTTTCATCTTTATTAATTACACAGCACAAGACTTTTGGTCTTCTCAGGGTTGACAAGATAAAAAGCACCTGCAACAAAACCTCTGAAGAAAAGAAAATCCAGATAGTGGCATTGCAAAAGTTTATATGAAAATCCTGTCTCAAGCAATGCCAAAACATAATGTCAGATCAGAGAGGGGTACTGATACCATTCCTTTCTTTCTGTTTGTACTATGTAAAGTAAGTAGCTTTTGTTTACTAATTAGGCCTCTGTTTCTGTATTTGCATCACATAAATCGGAGTTAGAGGATTTTTACATTTGTCTGCAAGGAGAAATGAAGCTTTTGTTTTTTCCTAACAACCCTTCTTACTATTTCTCTTGCCCTCATTAAGTGGAATTTTCACCGAGAGGTGGGTGTTAAAATGCTAGACTCCACCATCCTGAAAGGTACTGTTTTTACTGTACACTGAAGACAGATGAGCAAGGTCTGAAGTAGAAAAGCCTTTAGCTGCTCTTCTGATGTTTCTGTACACAAGCAAGGTACTCTTTCACGTCATCTGGAGAACCGAGAATGAGAGGAACCCTCTGGTGAATACCCTCAGGTTTCACATCCAGCACTGCCTCAGTCCCAGTAGTCGCCATCCCACCTGCCTGCTCGATGATGAAAGCCATAGGGTTGCACTCATAGAGAAGTCGGAGCTAGAAAGGAAGAGGGAACAAGAAACTGTACTTGAGGGTAATTACATCAGAGGTGTTACCAGAATGTAGCCTGTGATTTGAGCAAATTTGGACCTAAGTACGAAATTGACCTAAGTAGCAATGTATCTCTCATCAGTCCCTTCTTTCCTTCTTTCACCTCCCTTCACACTTTCTGTTTTGAGGACAAATGCACTGACCCTGCTCTCAAGCATCAGTGCCATAGTTTCCAAGCTGACATACTGATGTGTATCATCAGTGAAACTGTGTTTTGTCAAAAGTGTCAAAAGAAACTGTTGGGCCCACAGACATTAGCAAAGCACTAAAGCCAGCTAAGCAAGACGACCATACCGGGAAAGAAAAGCCAAAGCCTCTTCCTATGTGTAGGCTTTATTTCTTATCTCAAAGCTTGGGGTAATCACATTGTGTTTGGTCAGGATATTTTGGAGTTTGAAACTTGATGCTCCCAGTTTCAAATTTCAGGTTTTGATTGCAGATCTTCAGAAATGTGAATAGATATTAGTGGCTTGAACTCATGCAGATAGAGACTCTGGTTTTGAAAGTAATTACAGTAATTATTAAAAGCAAATTTTCACTTAGGATGGAGTCTGTTGGTCCCTGATAACTGTTCATGGCTTTAAAAATGTTGTCTCTGTTGTGCCTGTGTTCCAGTTGAATGCAATCTTATTTAGGATACATGCCAAAATATTCTGTCTTTAAAAGAATATAGAGGACAGCCAGTTATTTTTTAATGGACATTACCTCTGTAAATTGAGCTGAATATTTCACTGGCATTCTAAAACATACTCATGTATTATAATGTTACTTCATATTATGTTTAAAAGGCTTTTCTTGTGTGCAAAAGACAGAATGTTTTCTGGGTAAAATGAAGCACAACAGATCGCAATTGTATAGAAAGACAAAGAAAAGGGTTGGACACAGAACTTTGCTACCCATAGTTCCTTTATCACTGTGTTTGTAAAAAATCCATGATATACCTCAAACATAAATAGAACATATTAGCATCATTCTTGCATTTAAAGCCCACCAAAATTCTGTTTCTGCTACAAGGCCTCTACCTGTCAGACAAAGTGGCACCATTAGCCCTCATTGTTTTCTCTAGTGCATGGCCAACTTTTGAAAGAACCAGAAAACAGCAGTGGCATCACTGTAGAACCATGTGTTGAGTTTCTTCCTTCTTCACTGTGACTACATGACTGAAGGAAAGCAGTTTTTCTTCAGGTAATAGTTCAATTGCTGTATCAAATATTGAAATCAAATTTGCCTGGACAGACATTAAGACATTTTCTGTTGTGTATTCTGAAAAGAGTTGTTTTTCTGTTCTCCTCATGTCCCAGATCTCTTGGATCTGCAGTTCTTCTGATAAATACATATTCACCAGGACGGAACCAGTAGTCCTCCATCCTTAAAGAACTGTAGACATCAGCGTGTTCTGACTCCAGCGTGAGAGATGGGACAAGGAGTTTTAAGAAAGTAAATCCCTGCACATATCCAACCAAGCATATAAAAACAGTTGAACAGAAGGTTTCAACCATGGTGTTGGCCAGGAAGGAAGAAGGTCTTGGAGTCAGAACACTATGACTAATGTATTACACACTGAGCTACTCATTTCCTAAGCATGACCTGCAGGTTAGTTGTAGTCCACTTGTCAGCTGTATACTCAGACTGCTTTTAAAACATCTTTGTTGAGAAATTCGATAGTAAAGGCATCTGATGCCACAGGAGAAAAGTTGAGGTTGACTACGGCCCATGGTTCAGCGTGTTCATGGAGTCACAACATCGCACTGTGGAGTCACTGCATTCCACTGAACTGCATTAAGCCATGGCATGTTTTGTACAGGTGCCCAAATGGGAAATCATATTTTCCCAGAAGACTGGTCTCAGCATACATAAAACTCACCTTCCATTGACAGAGTTTTTTGGTCAGTTAGTAGAAGCCTGTGTTTTCAGGGCTGGTGATAGTAAGTTCAGTACACTTAGGAAATAGTAGTCAGGCAAACTCAGGTGTCTAGCACTGAACAAAACCCTGACTGTAGTTAAGCATATCCCTTCTGGACTCTAGCTGCCAGTAAAAAGGCTGAAGGTTTCTCTTGGACCAGCATTTTATCTGCTAGCTGTGCATAGATATCTCAGTGGGCTTCTATGATACAGCAACGATTTTCTTCAGAAAAATTAATAAAGCCCTTGGTTTTAGTGAAAAATATTTGGGATTTTTTTAACATAAAAACACACAGGAACATTTCTTGCTTAAGTCGGCAACTGCCTGATTTTCTTGATTAAATTGGATTGCTGACCATCATATCCATTAACAATACTCTCCAGAGATGGGAAAACCATTATCTCTTTATATATCTAAACTATTCCTGTATATCTGCTACTATTTTCTTTACAGGAAAATCAGAGGTATTAAGCTGACTAAGTTTACCAGAGAAGTCAGATGATTTACCTTTCCTTTAGGACTCTTCTGATTAGCAGGATACATGAAGATCCCACCATACATCAATGTACGGTGAACATCAGCAACCATGGAGCCCACGTACCTGGCACCATATGGGGAACTGCCATCCTGAAAGACATACGAATGGAGCATTATATCTACCAGACTAGACAATTCTTAGCACAGGAAAATGTCATTTTGTTATAAGCCAGGTATCTAAGCTACTTAAATCAATTGTTGCATATGGACACTGTAAATGCCTAAACCAGCCTGAAGCTTAGACTTTTGTAAGACCTGGTGATCATCATGAGGTTCTAAAATAAGGGCTTTAAAGAGAAACACTCACAATGTGGAAAACACTTTGCCTGTAACTTTAGTGCACAACAATATTGTATCGACTGCTCGCCTGTGAAAAAGTAAGTGGTGAAAAAGTGAGTGAACTCTTCTTCCTGTTATCAGAACAAAGGACCCATTTGATTTCTGATCCTCCAGGTCCCTTAGCTGGGGCACGAGGAAGGATATCACTTTTCACTACACATCCAGGCAGTTCCCAGAGGACTCTCAGATTTTTCCCTCTGGCTTGTTTTCAAGTTTTGAAGCGGGTTGTAGCATTCATTCTGGAGTTTAGTTTGGGAGATAATAGGAATTTATCATGTAGTTGCTCTCAGATTAGAAATTCATATTGCTAAAGGAGAGGTTGTTTTGGTGAGAGCAATTAGGGAATTTTATTAGGTAATGAGTTTCAGGTTTGCTGGTCATAAAAACGGTAAAATAGAAGATAGAGAAAAACAAAAACAAAACCAAAAACAGGTGAGTTGCACAAATAGAAGTACTATACACCAAATTAGCTCCACCTTTTAAGAAGGGGAGACACACAATACAGATGTAAACTGAAGGAAAGCTTTCTGAGAGCTAATATGCCAAGACGTCTGGTGGTCTTCTGATATCTCTCACTCTGTCTTCAATAAAGCAGGAATGGAATTTTGATTTCCCCTAGAAATCAACAAAGACCGAGGCTTCATGCAAATTTAATGTACATACATATTTGTGTATTGCAATGCTAAAAGATTGAAAAGACCTCTGCATGTTTTTGCAAGTGTTTTTTTTTTGGTTGGTTGTTTTTTGTCTGGCTGAATCCACTGTCTAATAAAATATCTCAGAATATCTCAGTGATTTCTAGGTTTGCCTTGTGCAAGTACTAGTTATAGAGAAACATATAAAGAGAGAACTTGTGTAACAATGCCAGCTCCAAGAATACTTCACAAGTCAGCCACTCTTCCCAGCAAAATCATGAGGTAGCTGGGAGAAAAAAAAAAAAAAAAAAAAAAAAAAAAAAAAAAAAAAAAAAAAAAACCACACAAGTGGGAGGGAAAACCACAGATAAAGAAAAGCATTTTTCTATTTTGAAATCACTTTATCTAACTGTTTCATGCAGCTCTGAAGTTTTGATATTTGCTGTCATTTAAAATGGGAACAGATTCTCATCAAGTTACACAGCATAATGCAATAGAACACTAGGAACTTGAGTCCTAGGCCACTAAATATGAGACTTAGATTTTTGTTACGGCTGGTAGTAAAACTGGACTAGAGAATTGTTTCAGACAGTGTGATATTCCTTGTTTAACAGTATTTCTGCTATTTTCTATAATTCTTGCCTGTACCGATGAGGAGAACTATTGAAGATTCACAGGAAGACAATACAAAGTATAAAAGACTTGATGGATAATACACAGCCCAGAACTCTTATCTTTTGTTTAGTTTAAACCTAGCTCTTGGTCTTATTACTTCCGGACACAACTGAATAACACTGTCAAGTACTCACTCCCTAAATTTCCATGGTTTTTGCCTAAATAATTATTTAGACTTCCAATGACAGCTTATCGACCTCACAGCTGTTTGCATTTGTGACTTTGCAGCTGTAAAAATCTGAGGTCAGAAAAAAAGCACCTTTAGAGCTGTTAAGGAGAGACCAAAAGTACTTTTGCAGTTTTGGAAAAGATAATTTTCAGGCAAAGCTATGATTATAGTCTAAAGCTATCTTTAAAAGTACAGACAGAGTTGTTTTTTCCAGTTTCAGAAGGGGACTCTAAGAAAAGTTCTTTAAACTTCAGGAAAAGTCATAGGATATTGGTCACAAGTGGACCATGAAGCAGAGTGCTAAGCACTGCTTTTAGAACATTATCAGATACAGAACCTGCAGCGCATGCGTATACTACTTACTGAGCATGAGCTGCACAGCTGAGCCACCTGTGTACAAACCATCAGACACTGGGATGTGCTGGATTTCCTGTTCACAGGCAGATGATTTGCACAATTTGTGTGTGTTTGGGTGGTGTAAACTGAAGATAATGAGAGGCCACTGAGAATTTTAGTTGCTTCTTACCCTGATATAAATTCAATCTGCTAGAAACACTGCAACTGTGTTACTGAGACTGTGCTGAGAAAAAAGAGAAATTTCTCCTTTCCTATAGATTCAACCTTCAACCCCTGACTGAAATAGAATTTTCACTTCCCTTAGTATCCAGCTACCTGCTTAGGAGAGATAAATAATCCTTTTAGTTACTAGAAACATTCTTGTTTCTCCAGTTTGGTCAGTCATACACTTCTCTTATGGATGAGAAAGTTAATAGGTATTGCATGCTTACTGGTATATTGCCCAGGCTTTCATCTCAAACAAAAGTGCAGAGCTAGGGAAATTAAACCCAAGTTCTGAAGAGTACCAGTGTGCTTGCCCAGTGAGCATTTTGTAGTGTTTTGATGTTAATGAAAGAGTTGGAGATCCTCAATGTTCCTTTCACCTGCATCTATGGTGTTTGAAGAAGCTTGTGATTGCTCTTGGTTTCACCCTTTGCGTTGCTTTCCTTAACCCAGGGAAACAAAAGTGGCTCATAACAAACAGGTCCTGTGATTTTTTCTCTTCACCATGTGATGGAAGTCGTTTTCTCCCCTACTTATTCTACTAATTTCTGAAAGCTATGTTCTTCTGCAGCAGAATGAGACCATGTTTTTCTTGCATAACTATGATAACTAGGAGAGAGCAGGGAAAGTCTTTTCTACAGACTATGGCAACAATCTGCATCCCTCCCTCTCTGTACAGTTATGGTGACAAAAAAACACAATGCTTTTCTTAACTTTTTAATGTCTCTTGGACACAGCTGGACTGACTGGCAGAAGAAAGTTACCTGCTCTTGATGGCAAGTTTTTGATGGCATAAGAGAAGTCTCCATTGCATGGCTCTGAGCCAACAAGCAGTGATGAGACTCGGCTTCTCACACATCTGCAGGAGGGTCTGGAGCTGTTCTCCTAAAGACAGGCTGAGGGTGTTGGGGTTGTTCAGCCTGGAGAAAAGAAGGCTCTGAGCAAACCTCATTGCAGCATTCCTGTACCTAAAGGGGGCCTTCAGGAAAGCTGGGGAGGGACTCCTTGTCAGGAGGTGGAGCGATAGGACAAGGGGTAATGGCTTTAAACTAAAAGATGGTAGGTTTAGACTAGATGTAAGGAAGAAAATCTTTACTCCGATGGGGGCAAGCACTGTAACAGGCTGCCCAGAGAAGCTGTGGATGCCCCATCCCTAGAGGTGTTCAAGACCAGGCTGGATGGGGCTTTGGGCAACCTGGTCTAAGGGAGGTGTGCTTGCCCATGGCAGGGGGTTGGAACTGGGTGATCTTAAAGGTCCTTTCCAACCCAAGCCATCCTGTGATTCTATGATTCTAAGACAAAAATGAAATGGAATACCAAATAATAGAGATGGCCACAGCATGTTTCAGAGTTCTACTGTCAGTGAACCAGAGCCAGCTGGATGCTAGGGACCTAAGAGGATTACTGGAGGAAATGTTTAGACTAAAATTTGTGCAGAAACAATTTCTGGCACAATAGTGCCATTATATAGTGCAGGCTGGAGTAAATGTTATTTTACAGGAAGCCTTATAAATAGCAGCTTGCTCTTCACCTGTTGAAGCAATAAGAGATTTTGGGGTGCTTAAAAAAATTACCTTTAAGCCAGACTGTCATTCCAGAAGAGATTTGACTAGAAAAATATTTCCCACCAAGATCTGCATGACAATGGTAAGGGGCTTACCATCTGGTCTGCAGAACAGTAGCACCATTTCAGTGCTTTTAATTCAGATCTGATGCTTTTTTAGTGGTGGTCCACAAGAAACTTTGAGTGTCAACATGGCTCTGTGGTCCAAACTATCTAGTCTGGGACACTGCTGTTAGATAGTAAGGGAAAATCTCTCCTCTCCTCATAAAATGCCAATTTTTAATGTTTGGTCATCAGTGACAGTGATACAGATCATGGGATACACTGTGAGCAATACTCCACTTGGTTTTCCTGTTTAATGTTTAACTTTTCAGTTCTGTTTGGCAATGTTAAGAGAGTCATCTGAACAGCACGTTGACCAAGAACCTCAGGAAGGGGGAAACAGAATTTGGATCAAAGGAAAAAAAGAATATGATAAAGTGACAAGAAGCTGAATTTGGTGCCTTGTCTCTTGGCTTACAGTGGCCAGAAGACCATAGGGTAAGAGTGGTCCTCCTGGTGGAGAAGGGGTCTCCCATGCCCCACATGGCAGGAGATGGAGTCAGTCCTCCCTCAGGTCACAGCTATCCACGTGGTGGACCCCCAGCAGGTACTCGCCACTGCCCTTTTTCATGCTGAAGAGCAGGATACACAGATCACAGCTGTGCAGTACTCTGCCTGGGGCTGCAGGAAGGTGGGAACACCTCCAGCGTAGCTGTATCTGGGCTGTAGCAGGAGCTGAAAGTTTGATAAATATGTCCTACAAATGATGCTAGGAAGCAGGTTTTATGCTATGGAAGAGTGCAACACCTCTCTCTTGTACTCTCACAATGTGAATATAATGTCCTTTTTTAATCAAGGAACCTACTTATGCTATTTCCAGAGCTCAAGCTCAGAGCAAGCTTTCAGATGGGCAGATTTCCTTCTGCACTGTGGCCATAACATCAGTGCATTGGCTCTTCTCACGCAGATACCACTATGACTTGGAGTAGCAAAGCACTGCTTGGCTTGGTACCCATGTGAAATCTTCACCTGTCCCAGTCTATGCAATACTGTGCTACTTGCTTTAAAGTGACAAAGATATCTTCTGCTAACTGAAAGCAGTAGCGCAACAACACCTCCAATAGCTTTTCCCCAAATACAGCACAGACTTGACATTAAATAGTGTTTGCAATCTTTTTTTTTTTTTTCTTTTCAGTATGTCTGACCTAAGGATTTAGTGAATCACATGACAGAGCTGTCCTCACAGAGCCTGTAGTAAAACATCTCTGTCTTGTCTTTCCATGGAGTGTTTGAAATCTCTTCAGCCTTATCACCTCTGTCTGAGGTTGATTATTTGTTTAAGGTTTTGCTTTTTTTATTTTTAAAACACTTGAGTGGTTTGCAAAAACACAAAGAAACCCGTTGTCGGTGCATTACACCAAATACATAGCTCAGCATAATGTGAGCAGAATGAGAAGCACAGATCTTCTCTTTCCCAGCTGGGCCAGCTTTCAGGAAATAAGAAAGCCGTGTAGTTGGCTTCCACTTCTCTCTTAGCTGCTTTGAAAGTACACATTGAAGTTTCAAGATAATCTCAATGAGCATATACAGGATGCCGTGAAGTGATCCTGTCTGTAGCAGCAATCTGAGTAATATGAGAAAGAGGCTTTGGTTATAGATCGGCACCGCCACTGCAACCAATGTGGTGAATTCTGATTTTCAGCTCAGCAGGAGCTTCTCACAGAACAATGGCTTGAAATCTTACTCATTACATTTCCATTCTACAGCACTCTGAAGTTTTCTACTGGATACATTGGTTTTTACATAAATGCTGTGTAGTAATTTTTGACAGGTAATACCTTTAAAAAATAATCTCACGGGCTTTTCTAGCTGGAAAGCATGAAAACCATCTTCCAGGCCAAGTTCAGTCCCAAGCAGTTACACTTCTCCATATTTTGCTATGACTTACTGGTCACATAACTACACTTTCCAGGGAGCTTTTATATTTCCACACTGAGAGCTTGTGTTGTGTCCTCCTAGCCCTGACTGCAGGCCATAGAGAGCTGCTTATTTTCACAGAAAAAATCATCCGACACAGGATGTTCCCAGCTCTGTCTCTCTGGAGGAAACAGTATAATCCTCTTAACAATAGAAGGTGATGAAATTGTGCCTCACACCCTTTTATTTTTTTAATACTATGGGTGGTTTCATGGTCCATATGATGCAAATAGACCATGCAAGAGTTATGCCATATTTCTCAGCTGTGAGCATGTACAGGAATGTGATGGAGGTGCCACCCAGGTCCTTGGAAGCACCTATTGGGCAGTAAGTGGAATCTATCCCCAAATGCCCAGCTGCGTAAATGACTAAGCTTCATATTTAGATATGCTAGTACACAAGGGTATACTTCTCTCTATATACCCACATTTTACTTGCATGGTTTCAGAGTATGTATTTCCTCCACACAGAGGTGAACAAAGCTATAAAATTACTTACCAAAGTCTAAGTTATAAAATATATCATGCTCTGGAAGCCAATGCATGAGAGGCATACCCACAGCACCAAAGCATTACATAGAACTCGATTCAGACGTCTTCAAAACCCTTCCCATTTGCCTGGACAGTGTAGAAGGTAGTGCTTACCAGTGAACACTGGATACAGTGCTAATATTCTCTTACCTCAGGGAATTTCTTCCTTTGTAAGTATTCTGTCATTGCAGGATCAAAATACTTTGCGTAACCTTCATTGAGACTGTAAACCTTCCCTTTCTTCTTTATTTTAACATCTCTATCCACCAAAATAAATTCACCAAGACCCTACAGAAGAACAGAGGAGACCGGTTATTAGCAGGCACCAGAACGCTTTGTTGATTTCTGCTAACAGTTGTCACACTAGAGATGGCAGAAATGCTAGCACAGCTTGGTTTTTTCAGCACCAGTCTTGTGTATAACTTCACAGTATTCAAACAGAGCGGAAAGCACAGAATCTGTGTTAAGTTCATGAAAACTTGTTACATTAGTAGCATAAGCAAAAAGCAATTTGCCTTCAACAGTTAGCATATCAAATGAACACCAGTCATCCCTGAAAGCAGATGGATAATGGATCTTTGTGTCCACAAATCATGAGGTTATAAATGAAGAAATTTCTTTTTATTTTTTTTAACTCTTCTTGACTGTCTTGACTAAACATCTTAAAGTGGATACGATCATATCTTCGCATGCACTGCTGCAAGCAGTTGCAGTGTGTTATCCACCTTCCTCCCTCTGTCTCAACCAGATCAGTTCAGATCACAGTTCTTCCTGCCTGGAGAAAGCTTATTTATAAGGATTAAAAGGTATTCAGGCAATAATGCACCCTTTTATTAAAAACAACTTATTATTGGCTAAATTGGCTGGTTTCTAAAATGATCAGCCACCTTCTCCCATTCCTTCAGTAACATTTGTCAGGCTCCTGGGCTGAGCTTTGATGAGCAGCAAAGTCTGGTTGTACAGTTCTGCTTTTGCAAACTGTTGGGTATGCAGCTTAAAGGACTTCACCATAAAACTAAATCAAACTCAGGAATGATTCTTGCCCCAGGGTAAACACAGAACATGTTGGGGTTCTTTTGCAAAACCAAGAAAATAGCAGGAATCCTTCAAGGGGAAGCAAAGACACTGTTTGTAGTATTAGTTTTAAGTGTTTCTCTGTGCAAACCAGCAGCCTGACTAGAATGAATAAGGTCTCAAATACTGTTTAACTTAAATTCTCACTCACTGAATGGAAAAAAAAAAAAAAAAAAAAAAAAAAAAAAAGCAACAGAGGCAGTGCAACCAACATACATGATTAAGTGCAAGTAAGATAGCTGTGGGATGCTACAAGATGAGAGTGAAAAGAGAATGGCATAGATTGCCAAGACTGCAGAAACAAGAAGTAACAAAAATGAGTAGACCCAGGCATGGGAAGCTCTAAAAGACAGTGGCAATGTTTCCAACACTACAGCCATACCGGATCAAGCATGAAGCAGTCCACTCCTTGCCCTGTGGAGAGGGCGACCAGCGTAGCGCTGCCGTACAAGGCATAGCCTGCAGCAACAATATTGCGTCCAGGCTGCAAAGCATCTTTTTCAGAGGGCTCATCATCTGTTTCCTATGGAAAAATTAGCATTGGACTGAAGGTTAAATACTTATGAGAAACAGTAAAAGCAACACTTAAGTAATGACTTGGGGCAGATTTCCCTTGGTGTCTTACCCAGGCCTTTGAAACAATCAAAATAAAGACCTCTCTCATTAGTTCAGGGCAAATTTGGTACAAGCAAATGTGCATGCTGGGACAGGATGTGGGGAGTTTGTCATTTCATACATCTCATGTGATCAGTATGATACCTTCCACAAAACTGATACCTTAGCATTGCAGCCTACTGTATTAAGTCAAGATCATCAGAAATCTGAGACAGAACAGCGCTACTGATTTTCTGTAAATGCAAACATAAGCTATCACACTGATACCACTCTGAGAGAATAACTGCGAGCGGAATGCAATAATTAACACTGCACAGCTTGCAAACAAATTGCTTCCAGTAAAGCAGAATAAAAGGGCAGAGGATGTGACGCAGCAGTACCAGAATTGTGCATTGGTCTGTGCTGATGGGTAACTGAAGTGATATAGGTGTTCATATGCATATAATAAATGTCTTTGCATATGTAATGCATGTGCATGTATGTCGGTATGCACATACAGCTCTGCACATAACTTGCAGATGGCATTTTACTTCAGGCATCTGATCTGGTATCACATTTCCTTTCAGCACCGCAGTTATCACTGACCAAAGATAGCCCAAGCAGACCTGCTACAAATATTTCCAGCCAGCTCTGGGGGTGTGCTTCAGCCATAGCTTACGAGAGATTCATGAGAGTACTTGGGAAAGCTGGCTCCAGCCTGGGACTATAAGATGGATAGGAAATGTTTGATATTGATGCTTCTTAAAAAGTTTGCCATTTGTGGTGGAGATTCTGTGGATGTTTTGAAGTTGGTTCTCTGGCAATTAAAGTGAGAACCCCCCCTCAGACACTTTCCTGGGGCCCTGTTTAACACCTTATTATTTCAAATTCATCCAGATTCTCAGTAGTTGCATGGGTTTAATGAGATTGAGTAACAGCTAAATAGAAATGGCAGGTATAGCCCAGAATATCTGTTCCAAAAATGAATAAATAAATAAAAGTCAGCAGAGACTGTTGTGTGAAGGAAATAAAATATTTCATGACTATTGAGTAAATTCTTTAAAAGATCAAGAATGCCTTCCAGAGATATTTCCAAAAGAAAAAACACCTATCCTCACCCCCACCCCAATAAATAGAAAAATTCCCTGCTCCGGCAAGAAGCCATCAGAATGCCCAAAGGGATCCAGCAAGGTGGGAGGGGTAAGGGCAAGCTGGGGATCCTGTTCATCATAGGATGCTAACATCTAGAGAAAAGTAGACACATGGGACAACAGACGTTCTTCTTTCAAGACACAGGAGGACAGTAATTTTACAGCAAAATGTTTTCATTTTCAGCTGAAAGATTTTGGCTGAAAGCATTTGCTACTTTAGTTCACAGAGCTTTCAGCTATGTTTTGCTCACAGCATTTGTTAAATATCATTTTGTCAAATTCTTCTGCGGAAAAAAAAAAAAAAAAAAAAAAAAAAAGAATTGCTAACCAGCTGTTCATGGGAGATGAAATATTACATGTACAAATGTACCTAGTATACAGTCCCTTAAAATTAATCATTCGATCTCCAAGTGTTTATTCAGAAAGATTATGAGCATGTAATGAAGGAAGAGTCATTAAAATGCCTGTTCGTGTACATCAGAGCTATGAATATTGATTATTTGCTAGTTTAATAGTTATTAATCCTCTGCTAAACAATTTTTTAAAGAAAAAACTATTATATATTCCATAGCATCTTCTCTTTCAAAACTACATCCCCATGGCACATAGATGTCACCAAAAGCAACGGTTGTCTATAGTAAACTGTTTGCAACATTAAATACTGAAATAAGTGTATATTTACACAATGAATAGCAAACATATGATTTTTTTTTCTAGCTTTTTGTATGTTTTCCTCATTAAAAGAATTTAATGTTGTATAAATACAGTAAAGACATGCTTTATTGAACATAATGTATGTACAGTATGTGTATCTGCAGGTTACATATAAAGTTGATTCAAAATACATTTTTCTAATGTGTGCTTTTCAGCCTATCACTTAAATGCATTTTCTATGTTTATATGGCTCAGCAGCCATGTATTTGTTGACCACTCATTAAAACAAACAAACAAACAAAAGATCTCCCTTTAAGATGGACATTTGGGCAGAATTCACTAGTTTTTGCAACTTCATTTACAACTATGTTTCCAAGAGCCAACTTCCAAAAGGAAGGAAAAAAGTTCAGTCTCACACAAACATTTTGCAGAGCTTGTTGGAATGTAAAAATGCTACTGATCAGCTGGTATTTCATTGTTAACACTGCAGGAGTTTTGCCAAGTGCCATGTACTGTGGGACAAACCAGGGATTTAAGCTGACACTGTTGGCTGCTGAATATTTTCACTTCTTTCTGGTGCACAGATGGATTTACTTTCTATTATATTTTGACTATGAGATGGAGGTAGTGAAATCTCTTTAGAGGTCTTTATGCAAGTGGCTGAAATAGGCATTGTCTTTGATATAGGGGGACTGCAGAAAAGTTCTGACAGCTCTGAGACAGCCACTTTAACCCTTTGTTCTCAGGAAGCAGATGAAAGATGCTCCACAGAGTCTGGCTATAGGGGAACCCTCCAGTGATACCCGAGTCTGAAATTTTTTGCATGTAAGATTTGCCACATGACATGATTTGCCCACATCAGCCCTGTGAGCAGCTCTAGAAAGTCTTGGTTTCCAGGTCTCCATTTATACCACGTGTTTCATGAATATCCATTACTTTTGCTCTGAATCTTTACCACCTTATCCATGGGGGACAACATTAAGTGTATGTGTGTGCGTGTGTGTGTGTGTGTGTGTTTGAGAGAGGGCTGAGTATTGTCCTCATTACAATGGAGGAGGAAGGGAAGAAAATCCATCTGACGCACTGGGTACTGTTACAAATTTAAAACAGAATTCAACAAAGCAGCAGAGTTTCATACCATGTATGTTGGCAGCGAATTGACAGATGTTGAGTCAGCTCAGCGGCATGAAAAATAAAGAGGAATCCAGGGAAAAAATCTTATTATCCCCACAATACTGACACTCCACCAGCTAAGAGCACCTCAGTCGCAGTGACTGTCTAGGTCCTATCCCTTGCCCTGGCTTCTGCTGATTCAGTCCCTCAGACCAATTTTTCTGACTTTTCTGGTCTTTTTAATAACATACGTGCTTCAGAAAATAAAAGCCAGGTTGAAAATGAATGAAATAAACCTAAGGTGGAATTTATTTCCTGGTATTTTTTTCTAAGAAACAAGTTTAGTTTTTTTTTGGCAGGAGGTGATATTACCTGGGGCTGTAATGGTGGCCCTGGACCAGGAGCAACAATAGCCCATCATTTTCAGGCTTGAAATGTATTGTCCAAGTTTGGCCTTGGTGGAAAAGTGTCAATTATCCTCAAGCTAATATTGCAGTTCTGCACTGTGTGCCTTTGGAAATGGAGTTAAGGTGCTCACATAGTGGGAAAATCATTCATACAGTCAACTGAGAACTCAAAGGTACCAAATATCAGACAGATGCAAAGGATCACCCATTGGAATTTGAATTGTTCTAGATTTTCCAAAACAAGGTTCATGTATTTTACATGGTTTGAAATAAACTTATATTTTCTTACAATTATTTAGTTATTTTGAAGCATTTTAAGTTAATAGTGTTTGGAGTTAACAATGTTGCTAAGAAATTGTCTTATCTGGAAGAAAGGCACATTAATTACCATCTACATTAGAATTAACATTTTTATGTCAAGAATTATCCCAGTGAAAGTCTGTGAATGCCACATTGTTTCTAACATTCCAAGGGAAATTGATAAGTTATTCTTGTAATTGAAGAACTGCACTTCATCCTAGCAGCAGTGTTTTTATTTGGATATGAAGAATTTGTACCAAGGAACATAATTTTCTCTTTCTGAAGTGCTGAAGTATACCCACCCACATGAAAAATAGGAACTTAAAAACAGTATTTACAACAAATATATTAATACATAATAGAACAACAACAACTATAGAGAGATCAGAAAATTAAATGAAAACTTGAGTGCTTTGAAAGGACTTGAGTTCTTTGGGAAATGTTTCTATTCTGAAGCAGAATCCTAGGAAGGCTGGGCAGTCCATACCCGTTACATGTCTTAACAGGTGAGCTAAAGATGTTAGAGAAATCTGTGCTGTACTTCAACCTGTTAAGCTATATGAATCACACTGAGCATTTGCCCTTATATTAGTGTAACCTTGTGCAGTGTAACCTACACACTTATAAACAGAAAGCGTTTGTGACACTGTGCCTACTGTCTCCTATAATAGCAGACAACACAGCTATTGCCCATCTTAAAAGTAGGGAGGTACTGTAGTATTTTTGAATGTCTTTACAGGGATAAATGGAAGGGCTGAGGGTCCCTTTGCTTACCATAACGCATACGGCATGGGTTTCCTCTATACAGCTAAGTTCTCTTCCCTGAGAAAATCAGGATGTTAGATACACCATCAGCAGTCCCTCAAGCCATACACAGGCGTTGTTTCAGACAGTGCTGCTTGGCCTGGGCTGAATCCACATGTCACTAACCACAGACACCGTGGACAGCCGTATACCAGCACTTTGCTTGTGCAACAACCCCGTTCAGACTGAGCTGTGGCTGTTTGGTTTACCATTAAGTGCATATGCTTCATGATGAGTGTTTCATCTATGAGAAACGCAAAGATAAGAACTGGCTGGAAAATCATGTGTTAAAAGATGAGAGAGGACTTTAAAAGTGTATCTTCATGCATTTGAAGTGTAGTATCTTAGTCTGCAAGTATTTCATTGCAGTCATGAGAACTTTAAATGTTGCTTCAAAATAATGATGGCTGAGGGTCTCCCACAGTCATCTGACTGTGAGCTCAGGCATTAAGGAAAACACCAACTGCTGGGAGATTAGCAATCAAATCACAAGACTTGGCATGACTCTAGCTATTAACATTTGTTAATTCGCTGCACAGTTGCTGCTCTGTGCAGCCCCATGGGGGGGGGCTGGTGGCTGTAGGTGACTACTTCCTCCAGCCTCAGGTGGCCTCCATCATTAGTGTGTGTTTAAATTCCCATCTGCAACAGGCATAGAAATTCATACCAGGAGGCCACCACAACACTAGTTGTAATAGGGACTGGTCAGCTTCTGGGAAGCCCAGCAGTGACACCACGACACACCCCAGCTCTCCTGCAGTGAGGAAAACCGCACTGAAGTAGCTGACCAGCTCCCTGATGGTGATTTTATCTAAATACTTTTTTGTCTGGGGGAAGGAAGTGATGCCACCTAGCAAGGGCCAAATGCACACTCCCTGGGACTCTGGGAAGCTCTTTAGCACAGGCGAATCTCAAGTGTTACCTCTTCTACTCTTTCTAAGGCTCTGCTGAGCCCAAAGAAATGTGGAGGACCTACAAAAGAAACTAAGCAAGCTGCTACACCCAAGCCATTTTGCTTTCGCCAAGTGAACTTTGCCATGTGTGCTTTGTTTGTCCTCTTACCTTTTTGTAGATAGCGAATATGGTTCCTATTGGTGCCAAGCAGTCTATATTGGATGAGCCGTCAAGGGGGTCGAAGCATACCACGTATTTACCCTAAAACAGAAGTGGCAAGAAGTGGAAACGTTAAATGATATGTTGTCTTGCAGTACTCTTTCAATTTTTCCTGGTGAGCTCCGTGTTTTTGTGGCTGTGTGTAGCCCCCTGAGCGCACGTGGCGCAGCTTGCCGGAGGAGGCTGCGCTGCTGACCCAGCTGGCCCTGCAGTACAACATGTTTCCCCTGGCCCTGCAGTACAACATGTTTCCCCACCAGAGAAACAGGAGAGGGCACGTTTCTGCTGACAGCACTAACGCTGATGGCAGAAAGGAGAAGCCCTCTGTGTACAAGCACTGTAAGACATTCGAAAGCAAAGAGCTCAGCCGTTTTGGAGGCCAGCATCTTGCTCGAGTAAATGTGTTTTGTTCTGTTACACTCAGAACCAGGACTTACTGATACTGTGAGTTTGAGGGCAGAAGAAAAACATCGTGGGGAAAGGGTAGGTTACATCGGTGCAAGTAGTGTCACTGCAACAGGATCCCCTCCTGGGGAACCCTGATGAAGCAGTCAGGTGTTTCCTCCAGCCGTGTAACGCAAAACCCAGTCCTGCTAGCCTCTCAGCTCATTTTATCTTGCCTAAATATTAATGTAATCCGAACCCCAGTGGCCAGGGAGTGTAATAGTACACTTACCTCTGGGAGCTGGGGCGTGCTAACAAGCTCCGAAATAATTATCCCCCCCCCCCTCCTTCGCCAAACTTTAATACTAATTTTTGCCCTCCACATCTCCTTTAGCTGTTGAAATCACGCCATCCACCTCAGTTACTAATCAAAACGGTTCAGTAATGGCGCAAATTTTCCGAGCTCCCCCGGGAGGCGCTGACTTAGGGACCCGGGCCGGGTCTCATGCCTGAAGCACGGGTGCCCCCTGCTGCTGCCCGAGCCGACACCCCCGGAGGCAGGAGCCGCACCGACCCGCTTGTCCTTCGGGGTGATGAGCGCCTCCTTGTTCTCCTCCGTGACCAGGACGCAGGTGCTGTAGGAGGACTGCAGCATGTTAATCACCAGGGCGTTGGAGAGGACGTCCAGCTTCTTCACTTCGTCACCCGTCACGTTCACGGTGCCAGCTATGCCAAACCTGGGGAAAAGGGAGAAAAAAAATAAATAAATGCATAAATAAATAAAAATCAAGAAACCTGGGGTAGCGAGGGGAGCTTTTAGAAAAAATACAAGCCAGGTATTCCTTCCTCTCATCTTCCCTTGGATTCTCTTGGATTAAACCATTGGGATGTATTAAGAGGTGTTTGCTGCTGCTAGAAAATAAAAAGCGTCCAGGAGCAAGGGAAAGAACAGTGGCATCTTTCTGGGGCTCCACCAGGGTCCTTTTGCTCCTGCTTGATGCTCTCCAAGCCTCCTCCCAGGAGCAGAGCCCGCAGCCCAGCTGGCAGGGGCCAGGCTTTGCTGGCAGCCCCAGGAGGCAGCCAGAGGTGGCTTTGGGGAAGGAGAAGGGACACGTACTGTCTGTGTCATCTTCTGTTGCTGGGACAGTCCGTACGGCTGCTCAGAGCTCTGGGAGGGTCCCACATCCCCTCAGTCCCCAGCCACCCCATAATCAGAAGCTTTGAAGACAACCCCTGATATTTCAACATGCTAAGCTGCTCCTCTGGATTTTATTCAGATTAATTTATTTGGAGATCCTCGGCTGGGTTATGGTGATGCTTCTATTCTATATTCTGATTTTAGTAGTGTATTAATTATATAGTACATGGTAATATATATGTCTGAAATTTCCAGTTGAGGAAGAACTATTTTGACCTGACGTGTGGTCAGGGCATATATATGGCATTTTTGTTCATTATGAAAAATAAGAAAGGACAGGAAGAGAGACAACGAAATAATCTCTATTGTGTTGGTCAGCAGCAGGCCTGACTTTTGGGGACAGATCTTTTCTCTGATTCAAAGCTAAAATCTGCCTGAGCTTTTCAGAAGCATTGAGTTTTTCAGGTATTTGCATGTTGGAGTGCCAGGTTTAATATACTGGAAAGTAATGTGATTTTTAGGGCATGCTAAACATCCGTTCTCCAGTTAGTATGTTTCTAGGCAGGTTTCCAACCCAAATTTATGCTTTTTTTTTTTTTTTTTTTTTTTTTTTTTTTTTTTTTTTTTTTCCAAAGCCTTTCTTCGCCTTTGAATGGCAAATTTGTTAAAAATTCACACTGCACTATTAAGCATCAAAGAAGTTATTTCACATTCTCCTATGTGGAGAAACCAGAAAAATCAGAGCTCTCTAGCTGCATTTTTCTGTTTAACGATAAGGTCCCAGCTCTTGCTCTTGGGAAGAAAGCATAAGTGGAGACAAATGCAAGCCAGTCACCATGGTTGAAAGCTTGCCACAGGAATCTCCAAAATTTCATGGTTTCAGCAGCAGTTTGAACAGTACAGGTTACTCATTTGTGTGCGTGGATATTTTAGATATTTCTTGGTCATTGTCTGAAATATTTTGTTTGTAGAAAAAGATCTTTGCTCCTTAACATAATGGGTGTTTTCCTTCTGAAGGGAAGATTCATGAAGCACTGAGGTAGTAGTAGTGTCTTGTAGGCAAGGTGGCTATTCCACCGCCAGTCTATTAAGTAGTAGTTCTTCCCACTTATGAAATTAATCAGAAGTTGCATATTGAAAGATAAAAAATAAGTAAAAGCAACATTTCCTCTAAAACGGAAAGAAAAAACAGCTCAGCTTTACCTCATAACTACAAAGTACAACTTAACAGTTAGGGCTTAGGAACATGAGGCCGCTGCTAACTCTGGGTACGTCTCTCTACAAATTACAGTCCACACCTGTCAGGTGAGTATGGTAGTACTGAGACATTGAATTTGTGATTGGAAAAGATCATTGAGGGTTTTGATCAAATAGGCAGCAGAAGCACACAAAAAACAGGCTGTTAAAGCATTTCCATGTTTCCACAGGATGAAATAATAATAATAAAGGACTAAATGACAAGCATCGCTTTTCTTACGCAGATATGTTCCCTATCTTCTACAAAAGCATGCATATGTACATGCACAGGAGCGTGCACAAATATACTTTAATACATAAACAACTGTATATTTTAAATACATAATTTTATTAGGAGTTTCCAGCTTCCTGAGCTGCTTCTGATAGATCACCATTAAAAGATCACCATTAAAAGGCTGATAGTGAGTTTTTTTTTTAATCTGGCTGTGTGAAGAACAGCTCAAGTCATTCCAGGATTTGCTAAGATAAATTTTTACTTTTCAAACCACTACCTGCCAAATTATTTTGTTTGTTTTTCATATAAGACCTTTTAAATCTCCCCATCTGTAATGGTGGCACCAGCTGAGGAGGGAGGGGTAAATGTACCCATGCATGACAGCAGATGCCATTTCTTGCAGGGTTGTTGCTTCAGAGCGTGATTTACACTGCAGTCAGGCAGAACATCAGCTTCCCAAGGCAAGCCAAGATCTGTTTGCACCACTCAGCACCATGCTTTGCTGTTAGCAGAAAGTATCACAGTGCATTTTTCTCCAAATTCACAGTAAATTTAAAAATACATCAGTATCAACCTTTACGAGGTATAATGAGGTGAATGGCACCCTGAAGTCCTGACTCATGATTTAGCAGTAAAATATTGCAGAACGGCAGCTCACCTACGTATGCTTCTATCTAGTGCTCAATACTGGAATGCTCCAGGGAGATCTCCACTTCCCGCTCCTGGCAACCCATGCCCTGACCTCCTCCTGCCTGCAGCCACTTGCAATACACATCCCTACCCTCTTCCCAGCCTTGCAATGCAAGCAAGAGCCTCTCCACCTCCTCATCCTCCCCGTATGTCTCAGTAGGACTCACATGTGGGCAAGGCCCGCTTTTCTGACTGCGGAGGAAATGGCCTTTATTGCAGTCAGCATGGAGTTGAGCAGCTGTGTCAGCTCCCCGGTGGCTCCTTTGACTCGCCGTCCCTTTTCCATGACAAACCGCGTGAGTGTCAGCATATCTGTTTCGAAGGGGGTTTTGTCGGACATTTTTGCTGGGTACCAGTGTCCCTATCCTCTCGGCTGGTTTGGGCGCTTTCTTGCTGTGTTGAGATGCCGGGCAGGTGTTTTATTTTGAGGGGAAGCTACTGGCTGCACTGCCAGCCAGAGTTTATTAAAATGCTTCCAGGACCATGTGATGGGGTGCTCAGAATAGCTGCACACAGACTGGCTCTGCGGCTCCTCCAGGATGTAGGAAGGGAGCCCAGGACAGGGAGCATGGCTGAGTAAGCTGCCTCTCCACTGCCCTGCCCACAACTACAATTCCTGGTGCCCAGATCTAGCAACACACCCTCATGGTACATTAGGCTGCTTTTAATGCAAAACTCTTGCTTAGCCACGTGGCTGAAAACTGCTTTCCCTGCAGAGCCACTGCTCAGCAGCAGGCTCAACATCACAAAGTGAGAAAAGCGATGCACAATTTGCAGCTGCTCTGCGTCTGAAGCGAGAGGCCTATTTAACCACCTAATACAGTGATGTGGAGGTTAACTCAACATCCATGGGAGATGGTTCAGCCAGGGCTAAGCCTTATCTACACCAGGATTTTTTGCATGATAACCTGCAGTGCACTGAGCATCTAGGCAGTCATCTATTAAAGATGCTTTATATTGCTGCTGCAAACCCATTTTAATAACTTCATACCCTGTCTGGGCTACTTGTAGTATCATACTGTTTGCATACTAAAGTACTCATTGAGCTATGGCTTGATTGCTTACAAAGTAATTAACCCTTCAATAACCTGCAAATTAGGCTTATTTGATTTTAGAATGTCTGTGTCATAACTCACAAAATGAAATTTTAAGTCACGGTTGTTATGGCAGTGCACCACGTACAGAAAACACTGTACAGGAAACATTTGGTCTTTCAGGAAGCACATCCTTACTGTGCAGGTGATGGAGCACAGGCACAGGTTGCCCACACCAGCAGTGCAGTCTCCTCCTTGGAGATCTGCAAAAGCCACCTGGATGTGGCCCTGGGCAGCCTGCTCTGGGTGGCCCTGCTTGGGCAGTGGGTTGGACAACCATTCTGTGTGTCTGTGCTTCTTTGTAAGCATAGGTATGTCTTAATTTGCAATTATATTACAAGTAATACTGCCATAATTTCTTTACAAGCTCTATCTTGGATCGCATGGCACTAACATGAAAGCAAACAGAAATACCAGTGAACTCAGTACATGTTATTAGCTGGAATATAGAAGTTACAGATTTAAATTGCAGCACTACCCTCCCACTCAGAGGAGGCAATAAGAACAATGATACGTTGTAGTCTTTGTTTTACTCATTAGCAGCACTCTTCTGTTTTTAAGATAAAGATCTGGAAAGCCCACAAGTAAAATGAGAAAATCTGGAGTTAAAGCAGAAAAGTTTCACTGAATTTCATCATTATCATCCATTTAACTCAAAAACTGGGCTAAACTCATGCCAGGGAGAAAGAACACTAAACTCAGCAACAAAACATACACTGATCTTCCTTTTTGTTAGTAGTAACTGCAGCTATAAGCAGAGTTCTGACGTCTCTTTTCATTACTTTTTAAAGTAATTTATCATTTATCTGGATTTTTCTAAAAGTATCTCTTCCCCTATGTAAGATACGTTACTTGGAGATTTGTAAAGAGATTTGAATGCAAAGGTTTTCTGCTTTGAAATCAGCCTCAAGCAAAACTGTCAGGTGCTGACAGCACTGAATACTAGCAAAAAGAGGAAGGGCACGGTTCAGCACTGCTCATATCCTGTGTGCTTAGCTTTGAGGATGTTTTTCAACTCTCACTGTAAGGAGAAGGACTTGTAAGCAGTGTTCCCCAGGTGGACTAATAGACAGACTTTCTACTCCATGCTCAACGGTGGAGAAAGAAAAACAAACAAACAAACAAACATATGCTAATATTTTTTTTCTCATTCTTGTGATCTAGTTAAATGTCTATGGTACTATTCCTATCTTGGTAAAATATTCCAGAGCACTTTTTGCCATGATAAGAGCCTTTTCTTCTTTCAAGAGACCTTGTCCCAAACCAAAATATAACATATTTAGTGAGCTGTGGGATAGCTCATGGTAAAGCTATTAATAAAAGAAGGGAACAGGATCACCATTATACATGCAAACAGATCTGCTGTCTTAAAATACAGACATTACATTCTGTATATTATTTCATCATTGTAGTAGTTCTCAGCCTGAATAGTACTGAAATGATTTTAATTCAAAATCTCTCTGCTGTGTAGCTAGAATACTGTTGGGATACCCGATCAACTTAGCACATAAGAACTGGGGGGAATAGGAGGGGGTGGATGTACTATGGTTTCTAACATTTGTCAAAAACATCACGTGCAGACCTTCTTTACTATTGATTCCAAGTGATCTTTTACACTGGTCAAAATGACAAAGTTCAGAACCACTTCTAACACAAAGTTTGTTTTGGAGTTAGTGGTTCAAAGGGTATTCTCAGAACTAGTAAGGCCATTATTTGCCTCCTCTCTCTCTCTCTTTCTCTTAATTTTTCTTCTTTTTTTTTTTTTTTTTTTTTTTTTTAACTGAAAAATTCCCAGATGCTTTCTACAGGTAGTGGACAGTTTGTAGCAGGTATAAAGCACAATACCTTAAGCTACTGCTCAGTCACTCTCCTTCAGTAACAAATGAACTCACACAAGTATGTAAAGAACACAGACTCTACAGACAGGCTTTCCAGAAACATTCCTTATTCTGTCTGATCTCAGTCAAGATAAACTTTTGATAAATACCATGGAGGTTTCATTGAGTGGTAAAACCTTACAATTAAACTCAGTAAATGCTTATTATTCTATCGGTGGGAGGGAGAGAAATAAGTTCGTTTTAAAAAAGTGTGATGGCTGTAAGCCTCAGTGACAGCCAGTAAAATGGGTTGGGACATGATAGAAAGGATCCAAAAAAACAACCAAACAAACCAAAAACTTAATCTGACAGATCTGTAGGAAATTTCTCCTCCAATACAATGATTACACAAGAGCTCTCAAGGCTGATTCATGCTGCCATTGGCGTATAGGCTAGCCCTGTGCCGTAAAGGTGACACCTCTTCTAACTGCTTCTAAATGTTAGTCTCTTGGATGGCACTGGCTGAAATTAGAGCCAGTGACCTTTCACCAAATGCCACAGTTCAGCATCTGAGCAGGGCAAGAGATAGCACGTGAGCTGAAGATGGACACCGTGTCAAGGCGAACTTTTTTGCCCAACTGTGATAATCCTGGCTAGCTCTGGAAAGGGACTACAAGGTGAGCTGATGGAGGGGTTCTCCCTGTATGTGTCTGTATGGGGAGCCCTTTTAAACATGGGTGTATGTATTAAAGATAGAAAGGAAGAAAACAAAAGAAAACCAACAGCAACAAAAAACCCTCATAACATGAAAAACACTATCTATGAAATGTCAACCCACAGGCAAAACCAAAACACTGGTAACTGACGTAGCAAATGCAGGCAGTATTGCCTTTCTTTCTATAACCTTTCTGTGATGCCAGTATGTTGTCTTAAAAATAGATGTATGCAGCCCAAAGATTCCTGGAGAGGCTGAGGGTAGAGTACCGCTGAGGAATTACTATAGCTAGATTAAAGTGTCTGCTGTTAGGTACTGCCTGTCTGTTAAGTTGGGCCGGCAGACTGAAGAGACACCGCAGTCCAAACTGGGATATGGAAAGCCAGAAAAGAACTGAAAGGGCTTCTAACTCTCCCCTAACTAGTTTATTAATAAAAAGCTGTCCAGATATGGCTTTGAGGACAGATCAAATTAAAAACATAAGGATCTAAAGAAGTTCTGCACTGCAAAAAAACATCACGTGCTTTGCTTTAGAGGTAGGATCCAGAACCTCAAGGGGTTTAGAGTCCTTCCTAGCACCATGCGTGCTGTGGCTGATGTGGTGGTCTTGGAGCCTTTTGAAGTGCTACTGGCCATTTGCTAGAGCAAACCAAGTGGGAAATGCTGGGGACAGGGCCACGCTTTTTCCATGGGAAGTGTCTCAGCATGGGAGGTAGGCACCTCCAGCCACTCCTAGCACCTTCACGCATTGTCAAAAATGGACAGAGACTTTTTCTTACTTTTGAAATCACAATGAGAAGATAAAATAGATACATGGACGGAGGTTATGTTTTTGTTTGTTTGTTTTTCTTTTACAAAAGTGGGAGCATGGCTGTACCCCAGTGGCTGGTGTCTCACCTGACCAGGCAGAGGGAGCAGCTCTGGTCCTAGCACAAGCAAGAGCAGCCTGTGAAGAAAAGCCCAGGGCACAGGAATCCCAGCTGTCCCACCCATCTGGCCCACGGACCCCAAGCCCTCTCCCACATGATGGCCTGCTTGTTTCCAGACCACAGCTTGGCCAGTGGAGGAGCCCAGTGCTGTGCAGGGCCTGACTCGGGCCTTCACAGCTTTGGAAGATGGAGTGCGAGCAGAGCAAGAGCTGAGTGGAGTTTTCAGGATTTTCCAGACACTGTAAGGCATTTGCATGTCTGGACTGATCCAGAAAGCTTGTGAATCGTGGCCATGCACTATACACAGACAGGTGGATGGCCCATCTAGCTCCCAAGCACCAATGTTGTGTTCTCAGCAGCATGCTCTAAATCAGCACATTAAATGTCAGTGTGCTTTCTGGGAATCTTTGCAACTTACTTCTGCTTGTGCAGCACAATCCTCTTCTGTGGTAATGCATGCTCTCAAAATAACACAAAGAACATCTGGTGAGGGTTGCTAGCAATGCGTAAGTTCATCTCCTCACCAAGCAAGCAGATTAATTTCTGGCAAAGATGGTGATACCATCACAACAGAATGGTACCAAGCTGCCTACATGTGCCCTTTCTGCAATTCAAAATCCCTCTCCAATATGTCACATTTTCCGTCCTTGTGTAACCAGACCGGATAGAGTGTCGACTGGCAATAATAACTGAACGTGTCAGAATTAACATACACTAATGTATATATTTTACAAATGTTAACTCTTGGTCAGAATAAGCCCAGACTAAAGTACACACAGTAACATCTGGGACCCAGAAGGAATGTGTGAAGATGTTCATGTTAGCATTTGTATTTATTGTCAAAGAGCTACAGACTGCTCAAGGAACAGCCACTCAGTGTATGAGGCTGCTGAGTCTTCCCCCTCAAGATTTTTAAAAGAGGACAAAATCAGATATTCTGGTTATAGTCTGTAGTTTGTCTGAGAAAGTTTCATCTTCCCCTAGTTACTGAATGCAGTACAATATTTTCTTGTAGCACAGTTGGTTTTGTTTAACTACAAATGATAAATGAAAAAGTAAACATATTTTTCACTTGCTTTTCTCTTAACATTTTCTTTAATGCAATCTTTTAATGCCTTTCATTGCACAGTACAATTGCACAGGATTTCACTTTAAAAATTATGAAAATGTGGCTCATTTGCTCTCTTGCTACAGAGGTCTGACAGTTCAGTCTTGCAGTACTGCAGTGTGTTCTTTGGTTCAGCTGTAAGGCATTTCTTTCCATCTGCACAATGACTGCAGTAAGCCTTCTTTACTTAGCTGAATGCTTTTTGACAATCTCAAGGTACTCCTTCACATCATCAGGAGATCCCAAGACTACAGGCACTCTTTGGTGAATATCCTCGGGCACTATATCCAGTATTGCTTGATGACCTGTTGTTGCTATTCCCCCAGCTTTCTCAATAACAAAAGCCATAGGATTGCATTCATAGAGCAGTCTCAGCTGTAGGATAAAAATCAAAATGGCAATGGTCAGTCCAGGCAATAGTGACAATCATGAAATCTAACTATATTTGGCATTTGGTTAAAAACCAGTCAACAATTCAGGTACTCCATATTTAATATAAACTTGACTCCAGAGTTAAATTGTATAGACTTTTCTTTTAAATAAAACGGTGAACGCTGTATTTGCCCAATTCAAGCACTTTCTCCATAGCTCATATTTGCATAGTGCACTTTACACAGAGACAAAGCTCATATGTAAGACACAATCTTTAACAAGGCAGCAGATCATGTAAGCCTGTGTGAAAGAAAAGAAAAACATTGCCCCTGAGTGTGCCATTAGGTTTCTGTAATGAGTAACTGCATCTTATCTGCAATCTGAAGCAATAATTTACGGACAATTACAAAACAGATGAAAGGTCTTTGCTGAATAAACAGTCACCTTGTCAGCCTGTAAGGGTGTGCTTTTCCATAAGGGACAGTCTGATGTCCTGCAGAGGCAGCCAGGCATGGTTTGTCCAGATTAGTCAGTGTCACCAGGTATACAATGCAGATGTTTTTCTGTTTAGCAGAGCTTTTCTTATGGAGAACAATATACGTAGGCTTCTGATACACCGGTTTGTAATAGGAATCTCAGTGCAGTGTGGGATGTTTATTTTGCTGTGTAACTTTTCACTTGGTTGGGTATAGTATGGTTTGGGATGAAATGGTACAGAGAAGCCTGCTTAAACAGCACATCCCCTGGTACATTCTTGCTAATGTTCCATAATGTGAATGTGTTTGTGTATAAAGAAAAATCAGTACAGATGACATGCTAGCAGCAACCCTAACATAGGCGTGTTTTATACAACAGGCTGCTGTCACTTTTGACAGTGTGCAAGGAGTGGACATACCTGCACACCAGAGATGTAAGCTACCCAGCTAAAAGAATTAAATACTGATCCATGACAGTAAAATATCTATGTAATGTAGCATCTTCTGTAATTGCCTTTATGTAGGTTTACCTTTCCTTTAGGACTTTTGGAGTTAGCAGGATACAGAAAGATTCCTCCATACACCAACGTGCGATGCACATCAGCCACCATAGATCCTATATACCTTCCACCATATGGTGAACTGCCATCCTACAGAAAGACATTTAAATAAGTGTAATTTTTGAGACCATCAGGTTAATCTTACCCCCCCTCCCCCCAGCGGTCCTAACATCTAACTCCTCCATATTGTAATTCGTAGTATTCCAAGGAGCTCTGGAGAAAAATTGAATTTATTTCTCATTTTCTAAATGGGAAAATCCAAGGAAAAGGACAGACAGAAGATTTCAGGATAGATGAGTGGTGATGCCAACAACAGAAAATGTTTCCCAGCTCTCCATCAGTGCTCTAACCCTTAGAAAGTACTGCATTTCTAGTAGCAAAAAGACCAAGTGTTGGTAACTGATATTGGACTTTTTTCTATTGTAGTGCAATTAAAATAAATAAATAAATAAATAAAAACAGGAAACGAAGCAATCCTTAGTACTTCTTTTACCCATTTTCTCCTGATTTTACGACACTTCTGCTAACAACAAGTTCATAGCTGACTACTAAAATTAGCTCATCAATATAGCCCAGGTAGTACATTTTAATATCTTAATAAACAGCACCTTAAGCCTGGCAAGATGCCAGAAGAAAATGCCACTCTGCCTTCAAAGCCAGGAAGTCATGAGCGGCCATCAACATTTAGCAATAGTAAATGTTTACTCTTTGCTCTCCAGATAATAACTGCAGTGATGACAGAAGGAAGGCATGAGAACAGACATGATTTTTATGGGCACTCCTGAGAGCTTCAGGCCTCCTGATAGTAGGAAACTGCATGACCACTAAGCAGATTTTGAAACTACATGAGGCTTTCAAGTGAGAGGCCCTTGGGAACACAGCTTTTGTTATCACTGAGCACATGGCCCAACCCTGCTCAGCTTCTCCATCTAATCCTCTGCACTGATGCAGCAGCAATCTAACAGCTGTAGTAAACATGCTTTCAACAACAGATGAGTCTTCCTATCCAGTCTATCACTAAATGCCCAGTTTTGCCTCCAGCACCATTACTTGGGTCCCCAGCAGGGACGGAAGGTAAATAAGTAAATAAATTAATAAATAAATAAACAAACAAAATAGATAAATAGAAAATAAAAAAAAGGGGGTAGGGTGGGGTGTGAAGTGCAATACTGAAGAATGGTGAGATATCTGGTCACATCAGTGATTTTGGTTGTAAGGGGGTGGTTGGATCAGGTGATCTTAGAGATTTTTTCCAACCTTAGTGATTCTGTGATTTTGTGATCAACTGCAGCTGTAACCTGCCGCCCTACATGCATGCACATATATTTTAAAT
The DNA here is from genome assembly GCA_011076525.1 of Nettapus auritus. Classification (NCBI taxonomy): domain Eukaryota; kingdom Metazoa; phylum Chordata; class Aves; order Anseriformes; family Anatidae; genus Nettapus; species Nettapus auritus. The sequence continues at coordinate 43,363,148 of CM021797.1, forward strand.
AGATAAAGAATAACAAGTTGTGGAATAGTACTTCATAACAGTCATTGATTGTAAAGTAGGAAATTAGAAGTGTAACTTGTCATCCAAAAACTGGATCTCTTACCTCAGGGAATTTCTTCTTCTTGAGATACTCTGTGATTGCAGGATCAAAATATTTAGCATAGCCCTCATTGAGGCTGTAAATATTTCCCTTCTTTTTGATTTTTACATCCCTGTCAACCAAAATGAATTCTCCAATTGCCTAACAATAAGAAAGAACATCAAATTGCTAATATTAGTTGATCATTTATTTACGAAGTAAAAGCCAATCATACATACAACTTAGGAAAATTTCACTACAGCTTCCATGTTCAGTAATGATTCAGTACCTATGAAAAAGTGGTGATTGCAGTTCAGATGCAAAGTGTTTTGTTTATTCATAAAACACAGAGAGGGAATCCCAGGGTCATGCAAAGTTCTTCATGCTACCACTCCCAGCTCTCTTTCATTTTTTATGCCAAAAAATGCTGTTGCCTGCAAATCTGTTTAGCTCTCTGCTCTTTTGCTAGACTTAAAGTGTGGCTCTGAGGAGTTCAGAAACTGACAGTGCCAGCTGGAGCAATGTGCAGATACGTTCAGATAGCTACAGACATTAATAAACTCCAGTTTGCCTTAGCTTTCACTAACTAGAAGCCCGGAGTGAAAAGAACTAATCTCCACAACCAACAGCTGGGCTCTTTCATTTTCACTGATGTAACTTTCGAAGTTAGTGCTAAAAGCAAACAAAATAACATGCACACATGCACAAAGCTGAATCTCCTAACTGACTATAGACAAAAATACATGCAGCTACTTAAGCTGTTACTTAGCAGGGAGCACCACATTATATCCTTTTGCTTGACCATTGCAGTTTCTAAAAATTTAATACAGGCAGGTGGCACATGCTGATTAACTGATGACGCTAAGATGGTTCACTATGGCTGTGGTCAATATGCCTTTGATTTTAAAATTCCTACAGTCAATGCATTCTAGAATGTCTAATGCATCCACACACGTCACTTACTCTTTTACTCATCATGGTGAGGCCTGAAAACATAGAATAAGGTTAAATATTTCTGCTTCTTCAGGTTTACTAAGGTTCTAGCATCAAAGAAAAGACAGAAAAATCTACAAATGCATTCTGCATGGTTGAAAACAGCTTATTTTAAATATCACATTATCTGACACATGCCACATATTCGTTTCACTGCCCTGACTGACTTCCCATTGTTGAATCACCCACCTTGGTAGGCAGACAGAATATAAAAATCTCTTGATGTTATTTTTGACAGATTGTTGACTTAATTTTTCCATGTCAGCTTTAATTTGAAAATTGCTCTCTGATTTTTTGATGGACAAGGCGTTCTTACAGAGTACCTTGTTATCCCTAACAAACAAACAAGCAAGCAAGCAAGCAAACAGAAGATTTCCTCACCGGATCCAGCATAAAACAGTTGACACCTCCAGCAGAAGTGGCTAGTACCAGCATCGTGGCACTCCCATAGAGAGCATAACCAGCTGCCACAAGATTACGCCCTGGTTGTAAAGCATCTTTCCCAGAAGGTTCCTCAGGAGTCACCTAGAATAAGAAGGAGCATAGCAAACTTTACTTCATTTTTCTAGCTGGTATATAACTGGACCCTCTGAGATAGGGGTGGCCTTCTACTTTGTACCCATGCAACAGGTGTCACAAATGCTTCCATGAACTACAACTAGGATTCCTACTGGATGCATTACATTACTGGATGCATTACATTACTGGATGCATTATATATAATGCACAAATTACATGGAGGAGACAAACACATTGATCTAGAAATGCTCTTATATAAGCCTGGTTGGAATGCAGGAAACAGGAAAGGATTAAGGAGATATTATAGAGCTGTGTGCCTCCCCGTAGGTCATCATGAACACAGCTAGAAGCAAAACTCCAGAGCACAGTTGAAAAGCAAGCAACAAGACATGACTCATGGAGTTTACAGCTGATCAAAAGCAGCTAGGGTTGTTTTGTTTTCCTTTGCTTCATATAAAAATGAAGTTGAAAATAGTTACTTTGAGGTGCGTGACAACATACAAAAGATGATGAAAACAGACACTTGGGTGTGTTTTATCTGATTTACTGTTTCCCCCTTCTTGTGACATGTAAGTCCGGTATTTCAAGCTCCTTCAGACAAGATTTCTGCTTTTCACACTGAATTAGACACTTGAAATGCACACACCATGTTTCAGCTCTGGTTTGTATTTGAAGCCTATCCTCGGGCTAAGAGGACTATTAGTACAGAGAACAAGAAAACCGGAAAGCACATTCCCCAGGTAGATGACGAACACATGGTATTTTGTCTCTGTGAAGGTATTCATGAAATCTAATACCTGTTTTGTTTGTAAGGGCTAATTCCTCTAGCCGGCTAATTAAGCATCAGCCGGGCTCCCACGTACATGCAGGTACCTCTCATTTTCTAACACAGTGATGCAAATCCCTCACAAATGTGTTTTATACAAGTGTCTGAAACAACAGTTTTATTTAACTTAAAGCCAGCCCTGAAGCCTCTTTCACAAACAAGTTTAGTTAGATTTTATTAAGTCCTCATATGCAATCATGTATTATCAAAAGGTGCACAATAATAGTTTTTCCTACCTTACATGAAAGCATTTTACCTTTCTATAGATGCCAAAGATGGTCCCAATGGAAACAAGACAGTCAATATTTGATGAGCCATCCAAGGGGTCTATGCAGACTATGTATTTACCCTAGAAAATACAAAATAGAGAGCAATAAGATTAGTGACAGAATTTTCCTACCTCCCCCAAATACAAGAACTTCAGTATGTGAATATTCTCACACAATTTCAAATCAATATTAACTACAATGCTGTTACAGATTATGAAGGACTGGAATTCCAGTAATATTTACTATTCAGGCTACATTTTCTCATCTTTAATAAAACTGCTTTTTGAATTATAAGGAAAAAAAAGACGATTTAAGAATCTGTTAAGAGCTAAAATTAGAGCTATCAAGAGACATGACTTTAACACCTGACGTTCATAAACTATACACTTCATTTTAATGCATATTCCACTTTAAAACCCTATGCTCAGAACCTATCGTAGCCAGGTTGTGTTGTTATCCTACACTGCTTTTCCCTTCCCAAACCTTGCCTCCTCCCTGTACCCCCCCGCCCCACCCAAAAAAAGGGAAGAAAAAAAGGAAAAGAAAAAAAGAATGGTCTCTGCCCATTGCTGTGTTACGGATTCTTAATTCTGTGTTATGGAAATTGCCAATACAGGAAAAATAGCTGATTCCACTCTATCTATTAAATAGCTTGTTTTCCCCTTATCTTGCCCACAGTCATTTTAATAATCATGTGTATTAACAGTGTTTGACTGTTTGCTCTTCATTTCATTTAACCCTGTATACCAAAACCCTTTTAAGCACAAATCAATTTTCAGGATTTGTCAACAAGAAGCAAAAGAGAGAACTGTTTCACCAAAACAAATGTAATGCCTTCTGAATTAGATCAAGTTCTTTGTTTTCTCTATTTTTTTTTACTCAGATTTTTTACACAGTAGAATATTAGCCAGGAAAAAATGAACTATGATCATCCAACAAGTGTATGCAGACTTGTGCGCATAAGTAATGCCTAAGCCAAAAACTCAAAATTATTTATTGTTTCATTGCTGTTAAGTCCTATTTTCATGGACTTCTGTGAGAATTTACTTGAATTAAAAAACCCAAGATCTGATCAGCACTGAACAGATACTCAGTCTTTTACTGACAATTCTACTTTACAGAAGTGCTGGATTGACTCAGAGCATAGCTCCAGAGATCAGGAGGAATAACCATAAATTTTCCTCCACAAGTAGGAAAAAGCAGGGTAAAAAAAAAGAAGGTGGAGAGGAACCACAGAGAAAACAAATTTTAAAAAATATATCTTGGGAACAGAAATAACAGAGAGAACAAATGCTGAGGCAGAGAAACACACAAGTAAATTATAATAAAACAAAATGAAATAAATTTCCAAGAAACTGCTCATATTTGCATTTCCAGAAAAGTACATGTTCTCCGAAATTTTCAGCTCAGTTTCAATTTCTTACATTTGAAGAAATACAATTTTAAAGGCTTATTTGGAATCAAGCACAGATAATTTTTAAAGCTACCAACCCTTTTGTCAGCTTCCACGATTACAGCATCTTTGTTTTCCTCTGACACGATGACACATGTGCTGAAGGATGACTTGAGCATATTAATCACCAGATCATTGGAAAGGATATCCAGCTTCTTCACTTGATCTCCTGTCACATTGGTAGAACCAGCAATTCCATAGCTAAAGTAAATTAAGGAGAGAGCATTTAGTCAGAGCAGGGCACTACGCCTTCCTAAGCATCCCATTTCTGGCAAGGTAAAGCAAACCTGGATGATATCTCATTTTTTAAAAACTTTGTTTTATTTATTGTCCATTGGATTCTTACTGAGGCCTGCTAACATTATCTGTGTTGTGAAAGACCTAGAAGACATCAAATGTGAGGAACACAAAAAAGGGGATCGTTTTTCTACGGTCCCTGAGCTGTATATAGGCAGACATAGCCAGAGCAGGCTGTGAAGGCTGAATTACAATAATTATGTTACTTTATATTAACTATAAAACCTAAATATTGTCCCTCAATCCTAGCCTCCAACATCACAGCTGTTTACCATAAAAACTAAGATTTGCTAGAAAATTTATACTTAAAAAGTAACAATAGACCTGACTATGCTAGTTACACTATAACTTTGCTCTGTAGCTTGCTCTTGGTGAGCCCTATCACATACAGATTCCAGAGCAAGTATTTCGCTCACACATAAACCAACATTTTTACAGTTCAGTGTTTTCAGTTTTGATTTTATGTAGTAAGCATTTCTTTGAGAATAAAACTGAGAAACACAAACATGAAACACAAATACGGTCCCGCCAGCTAATCAGAATCAAGCCATCCGGCATCAGGAAGTACTGGGAGACTTTGCGATAGGCACTTTTGAAAGCATACAAAACAGAGAACGGGAAGTGTAGCTCTATGAAGAGCAAAACAAGACCCAGCTCCGCACACTCTTATGTACTTTAGCTACAGCGCACTAGTTACTCCAAATACTGGTATTTCTGGTCTTCTGCAATAACACTGCACTTAGGAATACAACAATGTACTGCATTTCTTTGATCTGATGCAAGAGACAAAGAAAAAGACCCAAAATAATTCTCTCTCTCTGTCTCCGTCTCTGCCACAGCAGCTCAAGTGGTTTTCTGCACCTGGGGAGATCATAAGGCAAGGGTATGGGCACAGATACTGAACCTGTGGGCAGCTCAGCAAAGCAGCAGGAACAGGACCTTTGAGTGTGATAAATCAGCACACTGATGGGAAAACCTGGTCTCTTCTGATAGACATAAGAGGCATGGGAAGGGGCTAGCACATTGCGATTAAAAAACTATCCCAACCATTTAAAATCTGAAGTCAAAACAGAGAAAAAAGTTCAAATATACACAAAACAGGACTTCTTTTTACTTTCTCCTACAGTTGCTTCTACTTTACTAAGTTCAAATTTTTCAGCTCTGATGCTAATAATACATTTTACAATAAAAATTACTTTGTATTGCTAGAGGCCTTTTGCTTCATATATCTTCCACTACATGGTACGTAGATGCAAATTCATTTTCTCTCTACCACATTTTTCATTAAGTAATGAAGCAGCTTACATCTAAACCCCTGATCAGCATACAGTTTGGCATACATATGATATGTAAAATACCTAGGGGAAGTAGTTATTAACAAATAGTTTTGTTTTTAACATTTTGAGAGCTCTAATTTCCTTCTGATTCTCCTCCAGTCCACGCCCCTGGGTGTCAGCGCTGACTGGCTGACTGCAGACACTGCTGTTCCTGATGAAGGCTCTTGCTAAAAACTGACATTGCTGTGGTGCAACAAAGAGAAAAAAAAAAAAAAAAAAAAAAAAAAAAAAAAAAAAAAAAAAAAAAACCTACAACACTGAATTTGATTAAAAACCTCATAGCACAAAGTGGTGCTTTGATTTTGAGCAGTTGAGTACTGAGAACAGTAACCCAGCCGTATTTTGGCAGGCTTCATCTTTCATCCTGCTCCTCTGGTCTGCTGACTCAAAGCATCCAGCATGACGGTGGTCTATGTGCAAGCCCAGCACCCACCAAAGGCTGCGTGCCCTCTGGGTGAAGGAGCAGCACTACACAACATGCTCCTCTAGGGAGAAGCCCAAGCCCATGGAGCTACAGCAACAGCTCTGGGGAGGGGAGGATGGATGGGTGGCAGGACGAGGGGGCATCTCAAACTATTTCCAGGTGCCTCCTGGGCTGCTGCTGATGGGTGTAGGGATGGGGATGGGGATAGGGATGGACATAGGAATGGACATGGGGTCGGGGACGGGGATGGACATGGGGATGGGGATGGGTATGGGTATGGGATGAGGATGGGGATGGGGATGGGATGGGGGTGGACATAGGGATGAACATGGGGACGGGGACGGGGACAAGGATGGGGATGGGGATGGGGATGGGGACATGGACAGGGTTGGACATGGACATCAGGATGGGGCTGGGGCTGGCACTGGACATGGACATGGGGATAGAAATGTAGATGGGGATGGACATGGGGATGGACATGGGGATGGACACAGAGACAGGGATGGACACGGAGCCAGGGATGGACACGGGGACAGGAATGGACACGGGGCCGGGGATGGACACGGGGACGGGAATGGACACGGGGACGGGGATGGACACGGGGACGGGGATGGACACGGGGACGGGGATGGACACGGGGACGGGGACGGCTCACTCACAGGTTGGCGATGCCCGCCTTGCGCACGGCGGTGGAGATGGCCTTGACGGCGGTGCAGAGGGAGTTGAGGAGCTGCGTGAACTCCCCGGTGCCCTTCGCCCGCCTGCCCTCCTCCATCACGAAGCGGGTCATGGTGATGACATTGGTGTCGAAGGCCGAGCGGTCCGTCATCCTGCCCACACCGCAGCACTGCCGCCGCTCCCCCGCCGCCCGCAGCACCAGCACCGGCCGGGGGGCGGGAGGGGGCGGGGTCTTCTCGTGGTCACGCCCATCTCCGCATCAGGCCCCGCCCCTCCCTTTGTATATCTACAATTCTCCCTCGGGGTCGCGATCTGCCTTTTTTTTTTTGGGGGGGGGGGGGCCGGCAATACGCCCGGTTGGATAAACACGGCCTGAAATGAGAAAGCCAAAGCCACGGGCTGAAATAATTCTGGGCGGCTGACAGACACAGAGCAACAGCCTTAAGTGATAAAGATGTGCACCTCTCCATACACGTGTGTGCTGTCTTCCAAGGCACGTTCCGTATCTCTGCCTCGCCAACGTCAAAGGTGTACATAATGCCTTCTCCTGTAGGTGTGCACAACTTTGGCCCAATTAACCCATGCCCGGCATTACAGGCACTCCTGAAAGCTTTAGGTGTAAGTAGCTGAAATGCTCTTCTAAAGGGGATGGTTCAGTACTTCACATTTCAGGTGGATTTTGTAAAATTGATAAAGCATTGATATTAGCTCTTTCTTTAAGGGCTTAATGCTTTATAACTACATTACACAGCTGCATCTGTTCAAATAGTTGAGAACAATTAATAGTGAGCATCCCATAAAATTTAGGATGATTGGACTTAACCTAGTTAGAAATAAGTAGGCTAAAAGAGCCTGGAGATATATGAGTTCAGGAAACAAAACTCAGAACTGCTGGTTTAAGACAGTTTACCTTAATTGTGAAGACCCTAATAAATAATCAATAATCTGTAGGAAGAGTTATACATTTATACATATATATATAT
>CM021797.1:43383527-43409082 GCA_011076525.1 Nettapus auritus
GAGAAGAGAAGAGAAGAGAAGAGAAGAGAAGAGAAGAGAAGAGAAGAGAATTGCAAAACAGTTTGAAAACATGATCTGAACATAATGAGCAGTCACATCCCTGAGGTCTAGTCAAAACTTAAAAAACAGTAGTTTGAGGCCTGGAATAGACTAGAAAAAATATTTCTAGCCATAGCATTAATCAACATGTGTTAGCTGAAAGAATGTAAACACCATTAGGGGATGAGATAGAGGGACTGGGCAAATCCCTCTGCAGCTGTGCACAGGGTGGCTGGCCCTCATTTTTGACCTCTGCCTGAAGCTACAGTCCCCACAGCAGGGAATTTACCAGGCGGCTCTGCCTCAGTGTGGATCCCACTCCCGCTGCCATCATTCAAAGGCCTGAATTCAACTCCTAGGAGGTTTTCTGGCTGCGTTGAACCCCAGGATTTATTGAGGAAAGCAAGGCAAAAACCTGAAAAAGGAACCATTTCCTTCAGAGACACCATTGGCAAGCCTTACATACTTTTATATCGTTGGTAGGAGTTTAGCCAAATTATTTACAATCATGTGGATTAAATGTGAGGTTTTTGTTGTTGTTGTTGTTTTGTTTGTTTAAAGGCAAAATCTACAAATTATTGACTGCAGTTGTAATGGAGAACTTTGCTGAGTGCTTTTTTTTTTTTTTTTTTTTTTTTTTTTTTTTGGCAACTTGCCATTCTATAAATGCTTAATGATATATTTAAAGTAAAACAAAAAAAAATCTGTTCTCACATTTAGCTCAGTTTTACTTTCACTAATTTAGCCTTTTCTTGTCTGCAATCCAAAGCAAGAAATTCTGGAACTGGAGAAGGTCTGTGTTGTTATTTCACCAGTAATCTCACCGTTTTCAACTAATAGCGTGCATTTAAATCACTTTTAAATATTAACATTAGTGCCAGAGAATACAACTTCAGTACATAAAAGCCTGTCTGAATAAGTATGGAATTTCTGAGTAGGTATGAGCTATGGTTATTTTCCTTATATAAATGAATTTTGCTGCAGGTATACCCTGTTATAAAGATTATATCCTCTACTGGAAATTAAATCAGCTTGTCAGCAAATTTAGGTGTCCTGATATTACATTAATTACACAAATATTTAGCAAGTGTATTCTTGCTTCCCAAAGAACTCTTTTTGTTTGAATCCATTTTATAAAAGCTTTGCTACCTAAAATAGCTTGAGGAATGCATGGCATTACAGAGGCCTTTTTAAGGAAAAGACAAACCAGGGAATCTAAAGGGAGAGCTGAAATTCCAGTGTTTCATATTCTAATGCCACCTTTGATGTTGATGTCATGGACACAAAACAAAAACAATCTCAAAAGTTGCTTGGTGCCAAAATGGACAAAACTATGGCAGAAGGATGCAGAGTTTCTGCACAGCATCAGAAAGCCTTCTTCAGCCTGTGTTCTCTGAGTTACCAGTCTTCAAAGCCCGGTCAAAACTGCACTTTCCATCTTGAGATCAAGGTGGGAACAGTTGAGAAAGACAGGCACAGAATTTAAATAACAAAGTACAGAAATGCTGGCATGGCATCACAGCAGGGAAAAGGCAAAGGGCTTGGTTGCCTGATGGTCTGAAGAAAAAGAGTTCTAAAGAGAAATGAAGTAAAAAGAAGGGGCTGTGAATAGAAATAAAATAACAGGTTTCTTTAAAAGAAGGGCAGCGTATGAATTGAGAACATAATTTAGTGGGATGTAGAGAATCCCTGAATGTCAGGCCACTTCTGTATAGTATGATTTTAAAAACCTGATTCTGCATACTTGTTTTGGAAATGTACGCCTTTGTTTTCTAGATCTGAGTTTTGATGGCAGGAAAACCTATAATGTGGCCACTGGGATGATTCTTACCAATATCTTAAATGAGGTTCGGTGTGTTGCCAGCAAAATGGCACTTGCATGAAATATACTCTCTCCTCCTTTTCCTCTCTTGGCTTAGCCAATCTAGTAGACTACTGTCTTTGTTGTTAATGCGGTAATTTTGTACCGTCAGTGAAGAGCTTGCTGTTAAATTGTTTAAACAGTCTTAGAAATTGTTGTTGCCTTTCAGTTTTGACTTTGGATTCTATTTCAGATCATTTTTGCTTTTTTTGTTTGTTTGTTTGTTTTTCTTTTTGTTTATGGTGCCAGCCCTGAAATTGTGTTCTTACTGGGTTGGCATGAGTATAAGAAAAAAAGACTCCACAGCTTAGCCTTAGTTCACATTTCTGCAAACTGGGGAAACAAGGTAGTATGGTTGGTCTTCCCATTAGGTCTCAATCTCCTATGTATATCTATCTATCTATCTATCTAAGAGTAAATATATATATATCTAAGAATAAAATGCTGGTAAAGGTTATTTTACTTAGAAAAGTTAGGCTCTTACAGAAAAAAAATAATAATAATAAAAATAAAAATATAAAACCTTGGACAAACAAGTGGTTACTGCTTTAACATTTACATTTTCGGGGGAATTTATAAGTCTGTTTTCAGTCTCTTAACTTCAGTCTCTATAGGAAAATAAAAGCATTAGATTGCAGGAAGCAGTGATTGCTTTGAAGAACCAGAGCAGAGTTGCAGTTAATATAAACGTGCTCACAGCACAGGAGGAGTAAGGACTACCTGGAGGCTGCAATCAGCACACACTAAGGTAAACAGTAGCACTTTTTAAGTTCTATTTTGCTATAGGGATTTTTAGGATTTTTATATTGTTTTTATGCATGTACGTTGAATAAAAATAGTATGTGTGTATCTGAAGACTTGTGCTTTGAAATGAATTACAACAATGCTTCATAAATCAGGGACTCATGGTGACCACCATGAGTAACTCCCCACACACTCTAGTAATGGAAAAGTCAAAGCCTTTTCCTTCTGGACTGCTAGGACTATATCTGCCTCTCTGCTCCAAGCCCAGTCAGTTTCACATTTAATCTTTCACTGGAATTAAAAAAGAATACTGGAAGTAAAACTTAAGCAAAACATGCCATCGTGTTATGTCACTGTACTTTTTCTTATTCTTACACAATTATCACAACCAAAAGGTCAGGCTATGAAATGCCAAGAACATCCCCATGGCTGATCTGTTAATCCTGGGAATGCATAACAAGGACTACATAGGCAGTCATAAAATTTTAAAGAGCTACAGTAAATCTCTCTGCAAAAACTGTCTTCATTTTTACAGTAAAGCAGCTGAGTGAGATACAAAAGGGTCACTCATCTCCACTGAGAACCCATTTAGTCCACAATAGCACGCCTTATTTTAGCCCCTTTCTCAGAATGTCTTTTGCTTTCCCAGTGGTATTTCTGAAAGAAAAAAAAAAAAAAAAAGAAAAGAAAAGGAAAAACAACAACAACAACAACAAAAACACGAGGGTTGTGAACTGATACTGTAACCCATTAACTAAGTTTTGTTCACATCATCATTGTTCACTGCAGGATGAGTAATTTAATTGTTTTCTTGTCAAAATGTTTATCTGTAGTTTCCTGGCAATCTGTTGAGCACACCACATTGACATTGTTTGGAGCCTTCTTGCTAAAACTCAGTTCCATATTTTCTGCAGTTTATCAGAAACAATAATTATGTGCTAAGAAAGAAGAGTAGTTTCTATATGGAATGAAGCAATGGAATGAAAACTAAAATCATTCCGTCATTATTTCCCTGCATGATTACAGTCAGAGATCCCATGTGTACAATGATTACATTTACCAGAAGAGGCAAAGGAAGGAGTTATGCTTGTCCACTGTAAAAGCACATTGAAGCTCCACTCTATTACGGTTAAACTTTCACAAACAATGCTTTTTGAATGAAATTCCACAAAATTGCTGTATGGTACTTTCATTTTTTCTTTCCTATCAGAAAAAAATACAAAGGTACAACAAGATTTCTTCTTATCCTTTCATTGCCTTCTCCGGTTGTTTGGGAATTCCAGCTCCCTCCCCAGAATTAGTAACATTTATTTATATAGGTTCACCACAGAACGGAGACAAGGTGCCTCCCTTTTACTTAGATTTTACAGACAGAGGCATTTGTCCAGCTGTCAGACCTATAGGGGCAGATACTTATATAGAAGTGTAACTCAAATTCTGTCAGCACTGACCTAAAGGAACAACCTTTTTTTTTTTTTTTTTTTTTTTTCTTGTTTTTCTTGTTTTCATCAGATTACAGGCTTTGTGTGAATGAAAACTCAAAATAAAGTAGTTCCCCAGCTAGAATTTGTTACTGGAAGGGACTGCCCAGTGATCAAAGTCCATTTTCTCATAGCCACAAAGCATAGATAAAATCTGTCAAACCCAGATCAGTCTTACACACACACACCCCAGCACCAACATACACCACATTCTCGCGTCTAGCTCTGGGCATTCAATGGAAAGGTCATGTTGGCAATTGTCATAAACATTGTCCCAGCTCCATGCATAGCAGAGGTTTGGGGAGGCAAAAATGCTCAGCTGGCCCCTTGGAGCATACAAACCACAGCCCCTGCAGCAGAGGGGGACAAGGCTGCCAATCTGGCTCCTGCTGAGAGATGTGAGAACAGAGAGGGGAGTAAAGCAGGCAAACATCAAACATCTGAACATCAGGCCATGGGACTGAACAAGGAACATCCATGAGTGTAAAAATAACAGAATGCAAGTCTCGCTGATTCCCTCGTGTATAGAGGAATGGCTCTAATGAATCGAGCTGAGCAGTGGAAAAGCAGGGGGAGGAGGCTGTGTAAGATGCTGAGGCTGTGGTCTGGTTAAGTGTATGAACTGTACCATTAGCTTCAGCATCCGCAACTGCTCGCTCACGACGGTAATAGCCACTCTGAGGTTACAGGAGTGGGAATGGCCGGTCAGAGCTCAGCAAATAGGAACCACGCAGGCTTCATTTCTATCTTGCTGTGGGTGTGCATTTACAGTCCAAGCCCAGGGCGAGGCTAAAAGCAGTCAGACCAGTGATAATGTCCCTCTTACAGCATTGCTTCCCTCTGGAAGGGACAGTGCTGTGCAGACACAATGTGGTGCTGCGGCAGAGGAGTAGCACAAGTATTTGGAAAGGAAATTGTTTATTACCTGAGGAATTATCATACTGTCATACCACTTTGAAGTAGGCATTCAGTTCCCTAGACTTAATGACAAAATAGACTGCAGCTCTGAAGTGTAATAGGAATTGTATCGACTAATGAGCATGAACGTGGTATCCAAATAACTCCTGTCCAACCTTAGTTTCTTCTCTTGGATGGCCAGTTAGTTCTCAGGAGACAAGGAGTAGAGACTGTTCTTCTCAGCCCAGCTAAAATCACAAACACTTTTCACCAAGTATAGCAGAAAAATTGGCTACCCTTGCTAAAATTTTTCATCCGTTGGAGTAGCTTACAAGCTGATGACCCTTGTCACCTACTCTGTTCCTGTGATTCTTGGAAAACTTCAGTTCTATTCTGTGCCCTTCATCGAGGTTCCCATCCCACAAAAAAACAGGAGAGAGTTATAAGAAACAAACAAACAAACAAACAAACAAAACAAAAAAAACTTAATACCTTTTCAGAAACTTTTTCTTCTTTCTCTAGCAAAGAGTTAGCCTCCTAAAGCCCAGTTTTGAATTCAAAGTGTTGATAAATTCTGGAGGAAACAAGTCCTTTTTGTTTTAGACAAACAAGAGGGAGCTCATCAGAGAGAACAGACCTCAAACATGGAAGGAAATCTGTGAAAGGCTGTGGGGGATTTGGTAAAACTCAGTTTGAAGTCTGTCTGCAGGCAGCAGTTTTATATACATACATAAATATATATAAATATATCTCTATATATTTTTAAGTCCTTTATTCAATTCACATCCATTAATGAGAGAATTGTTCCCCACACATCTGTGGTGCTTATTTTATGATAAATCCAATGTACAGAAAAGATAAAGGGAAGGGGAAAATGAAGAGCTTATCAATGTGTCATTGTTCATGGAAAAATAACTGATGAAAACGTTAATATGGCAATAAAGTACCAGCAAACACTTCAGTTTTGAATTATTATGACAAGCATTTAGTGCATATTTTTGTGTTATGGCAGACTTGGGTGATCCCATGTTGAACTAATCATACAGTGGTAAGTTCTCAGGATGCTAGAGTCATATTTGCTAAGATAACATGACAGCAACTGAAGAAATTCACCACACATGTAGGCAGACATTCAGAGCTGTAAATCTCAGTTTTTCAGACCTGTGCTTTGCTGTATCAGGATTTCATTTTGAAATAACTAAGTGATTATGACTTTTGCTGGGTTAAGATATAAAGAAACATTGTGTAAGATAAATCTGATTTTGAAGCTTTGCTCCTATCTGTTGATTTCTTACAATACCTGCAGTACAATAATACTCTTTTACTGCTAAATATATTTTATCTTAACCAGCTTGTTTAAATCTTTACCCATATTGCAATTAAAAGTCAGTTCATAATTATACTGGCATTATATTCACCCAGCATTTTTGTGCCATTTGTCCACCTAGAAGGTAAACATCTGGAGTCAAAGGTGTTGTCTGGGTCTCTCTACACCACAGTGATATAAACATTTAATAATAAATTAGAAATTACAGAGTTGCCATGACAGCTATTGCTCATTTTCAGCAGCTAACATGGGATCTGTAACTATTAATATATACCCAGAACACAGTACTGCCTGTACCTTTGTGAAGATTATTATTAAAATTAGCACTGAATTAAACATTATACATTAACATAATTTGTTTTCTCAAAGGTTTTCAAAAGGTCTTCTAGGATAGGTTAGTTAGACCATGATTAGTTAGCATGGCTTTGTTAGCATGGCTTTTGCTGTGTGGTTCCAATAATTTAAGGCAGCATTGTAAAACAGCTTTAATATTTTAGGATTAGTAATTCTTTAAGTTTTATTTGATTATATGTAATATAAATACCGTATACTTAAAAGAGGTATATATTTTATGTGTATTATAAACAGTTTATAGACAGAGGACAAATTTTAAAAATAGAGAAAGATGGGAAATTAATTTAGCAGAGATTATGATATAATAATGAGAGACACAGAGGCGAAGACAGTGAATTTATGATAAGTAAGTGAAAATTAAACCATGAATGACCTACACTGCGATCCTCAATAAATGAAATTATCAACATTGCTTTGCTTCATTGTATAGTTTATTTATATCAAATAAAATCTTCTCTGCCTTTTGCCTTTTTATTAGATTTTTTCCAGGGACAGCTCTGTTTAATAAAATAAAGACTGTTTGATTACTCTGCCGGCTTCAAGTCAAAATGCTAGTCATTACTTTTACACAAGGGTAGATTTGCATCATGTTAACATTTGTTATGGTTAACTAAAGATGGAAAAAGTGTTGTAAACTTTGAGGTCATGCAGCTGCACAAACCATTATAGAAGTGTAAGCTTTTACTTGGAAGATTGTGCACTTTTGTCTTTAGCCCTGTATTTTACCCAATAACTTTAATGTAAAACACAAAAATAGGCTTGAATGGAAGACAAGATGGAAGCAAAGGACACCCTCTTACAAAACTATCCTGCCAGTAAACAAGCAGGCAGCTTGGGAAAGGGGCCTTTGGGATTTAAGCAGCACCTGAGCAAGGGTTTTCAGGTTCTTTCTTTTGAATGTGGACACTAACACTCAGCCTGACTTCCTTTCTCAGTAATGCTGACACTGCACTATGCTGTGCAAAGATTATTAAGCTAATGCCACAAGACCTAATGTCTCCATACTTCTGTACAACTTTGAGTATATGTACTAGGTCACTTCTGGCAGCCGCAGCATCTCTAACCCTGTGTAGTCTATTGTACTGCAAACATACACAGCTCAAAAATCTTTATGGAATTTTGCCTGCATTTCCTGAACAGCAAAAAGTTAAAGACTTACCAATAATCATTTTCTCAGAGATTTAACATCCTCACAGATAACACACACCAAAGTAATTCATTTTTTTCCCACTGAAGGTTTTTCACAGGTTTTTATAGATCCTGACTGCAAAACTGAGCATTTTCAACGGCATATTTGGCTGTGATTTAGTAATAAGATCTGTGATGTCATTTCCTAGTGCCAAACATTAAAATAAATCCATCACTGGCACATAATGAACTAATTCACCTCTTCCCTTGAAAATTCTGATTCCAACAGATTCCAACAGAACAAGCTGGCAGCAACAAACCCCTACACAGAGAAGATGAATCTGTCTTTGCAACACCTTCTGACTCACTCCATCTTCACAAGGAGATCTCTTCTGAGCTCTGCCAAGTGAAACAACATGTCTGTTGAATAGAGCGTCTATGAAATATGAAATTCTCCAGAATTATTTTCACATTTATTCAGATCAGTTAAAAAAAATAAATAAAATAAAATAATAAGGCTGCTTTATACGCAGCTACATCTTCTGCATCCCCTTTGAATATGACTGTGTCAACTTGCTAAAGACAAGCAGAAGCATTCCAGGGATTTCTCAAGTCATTCCAGATTTCCTACAAAATACAGGGATATGAATCATGCTCATGGTCTGCTTCGCTGACTGACTCCTTAAAATGGAGCTTGTGGAAAAACTCTCCCCATACTGAAACATTACCTCTGGGACTGCTCACACCCATTCAACCAGGAGGCACTGGAGGGGGTCATATCTGCTACTTATAAAACTGGTCCTAACCCTGCCGGAGCAGTGAAATGGGAAATCGTGTCCTTGAGAAGAGAATTAGCCAGATTCACAATGGAAAAGGCAAATTCTCATATATAGTTGTAAGATGATCACAGACTAAAAAAAGCCTCTGCGTCAAGCAGCCGTATTGAATGACACACATTTTACCAGTTCTTTCCCTTTTAGTAAGATTGCTAAAGCTCAGTCTCCTGCAACATAACCATAATAAAATATATCTCACAGTCATGCTTCTCACCAAAGCATACATCAAAATAGTCTCAGCAATGCTAACAGACTGATGAACTTTTTTCTTCTGATCCTCAGAAATAAAGAGGTTTCTACAGTGATCCTTCTAGATAACACAATGCAACAATGAAATACGGTGATCATATGGTATTGGTGGCAAGCATGCTTCACTTACAGAGTAAATACATGGACACAAAAAATTCTTCCTCTGTTAATGTATGGGTTTCAGAGAATCACTATGGACACTTCTTACTTTCCAAAATTTTCAGTGTACAAGTTATTGCCATCCTGTACTCCCATATCAATCAATGGCAGTGTCTTCTCAAGGCAAGCTCCACTTTTAAAGATTTATTTCATAAATAATCTGGTAAATAATACAATTAATTACATTTTAACAGCAAGGGCTGAATAATTTGGGTTAGTTTAAATAGAATAATACCATCCCCAAAGCATGTTTATTAAGGATATTGCTCTTTTTTTTTTTTTTTTTTTTTTTTTTTTTTTTTCTATTAAGTATTCAGACATTTCATATTGTCACTGCAGATGGAAAATCAAGTTTTGAATTCAGACAGTTCAGCCTTCTTGATCTTCTGGCTTAGAAAAGAGAGGATACATGCTGAATGCTTGAGCAGTCTCCACATAATGAGTGAAACTCATTTCGGCACTGGGCAACCCATACACTGCAGTTGCATTTCTTTCTGACACGTATGAGGCTGGGCAAGTTACATCATCACAGGCTTTTCCCCACAGCCTGTGCCAGAAGCTTTTTGCCTGTCAAATTACAAAATATTCTCTAGATCCTCATGTGTGTATATTTATTCCTATCCTCCAGCATCTCCAGTGTTCCTGAACCTTTCTTTCAGCTTGCTAATGACAAGCTACTATTAACACTCATTGGCCAGAAGGAAAATCTTAAATTATGCATATGTTTACTTACATTCTTTGCTTGCTTTACATCTGGAGATCAGAAAGTGAATAGGAGGTTTTTGTGATGATTCACTCCACTAAACTTTGCTTTTGTGTACTCACTGTAAGGTTTCAGAATGAGCTGATCTGTCTAGCAAGTACAATGAAACCCACACTTTTAGGGGACAGCAAATAATGTTCTTATGTCATCTCAGAAGGGTTTACTGAAAGCAAGACTTTTCAGTCTCTTTATCCCAAATCTGAATACTTGTATTAGGATTTCATCAGATCAAACTGGTCTCCAAGCTTGAGACTAAATTAAGACAACCACTGATGTTCATGTGGAGCGGGTATCTTTCTGCGTTGGATGATGAGAATTACAGCAGCTCTAACAGACTGGATAAAATAACTGTTACAGGGAAAAACAGGTTAAATTAGATTGCAACACTGATGTGAGATGTGAGTAAAACTCTCGAAAAAGTAAAACATTCATATTTAGCAATTGTATTAATATCTAATTCTTACAAGTGCTGATCTGCTAGCAATAGTCACTGATTCTACATAACATTTTATCCTAAGATTACACGTGTATTTTTATTTTACATCTGTTCTCAAAAGGTAACTTCACATGGGAGTTATCTTTGGAAACTCTGTTTAAGTTTTAAAATTTTAAATGTTATATGTGCCTAGCTAAGATAGAACACAGAATCTGAGGTTCATTTTTATCTTCTCTGATGTATTTCAATACACCTTTTTACTATTCTAAGATGTGAAACCAAGGAAAGATTACCAGGCAAGGTATAATTTTTCCCTACCTCTACTGGCTCTCCAAAGATGGCTCCCCAGACAATTTTCTTTACAGGCTTCCACATACGGTTTTGAAGATTTCAGAAAATACTTTCAGAGGATTCTCTCTTAATGTAAGCCAAAATAACGACAAATCAGGACAGTGGTATTGGCCATTAGCTGCAAAAGCTAAGAAGATAAAGCTTAGCCACAGCAGGGTGCACCCATCACTCAGAACTTTGTTGGAAAAAGCTTCAGTTGTAGTATCAGGCAGCATACCCAGGTGGAAATTCTGCTAACTCCTTTTCCTAAACAATGTGTGGCCTTGAGGAAAAAAAAGAAAAAGAAAAAGAAAAAAAAAAGTAAAGAACTTGACCTATGAAAGCCATAAAAACAACAACAACAATAACAAAAGCAACAAGAACAATAAAACCAAAACCGACAAAAATACCCTCTGAGGCCACGTCTGCTTCCCAGGCTTTTAAAGTCAGTTTCCCGCACACCTGCTTTTATACCACCTCCTCCACATTTTCTTACTCAGACTTGATTTTCTTTCCTTTTAAAATGCTTTTAATATTTATAACTTATATATCACCACTGCCAGAGGCATCTGGGAGATCCTTGCACACCGTTCACTCTGCCTGTCCGTAAAGCCCTTTTCCCCTGCCCTATGTGTATGTGTCCTTTCCTTAGATGATAAACTCTTTCAGGATGTGCCTTCCTCGGTTTGTACAGCTCTTACTTGAAATGTTTTTTTTAGCCATTACTGTCACAAACATAATAATTAATAGTGTAAGGAAAGCCAAATGTTGAAAGGAGTTTGTAAGGAGCCAGTAACCAGTTTCAAAAATTGCTTGCAACTGGGCACACCCTCAATCAAATGCATCAGCTTCAGTCTTCACATACAATATTCAACAAACATTAAGAATTTAATTTGCAAGAAGTGTCATGCTGTCATGCAGTGTTGATTTCTGTGGATCAGAAGTCACTTTTTCAGACTCTCACTGTTCTTGAATATCACAATGTTGTAGTGTAGTCAAGAAAGAGAAACTATACACAAGCTTTATACCTTTTAGACTCCACAGGGTGGAGAAAATACCAGTTACCAAAAGCATCACAGGCAGAGCATTTAGTTTATTAACTACATTAGATGTAGAGCTTAGGGATATGGTTTAGTGGGGATTGTTAGTGTTAGGTCAGAGGTTGGACTTGATGATCTTGAGGTCTCTTCCAACCTAGAAATTCTGTGATTCTGTGATTCTGTGATTAGTTAAAGGCAATACTCTTTACTCCAGAATGCAATCCTCACTACTTCTATTTTTTTATTCTTTGTTGTCAGCATCTTATGATCAGTTGAAGGGTAATTTGGAATTACAGTTGCTGAATTGCAGTCTAGATTCAACTTGTTAGACTGAGTTCTGCCTCTTGTCTGTGTTTCAAGTGCTTCTTCGTCACTGCGATAATATGCTATCATTATTATAGTGAAATTGCCCCAAATAATTGATACTGGTGTCACACTTGACTCCAAAACAAAGTTAATCTGGCACAAGTGACAAAATATTTTTAAAAGTATTTAGCAGTTATTTTCACTATTTTGGACATGTAAAACCTTCATCTTAAGCCTGATTATGAAGGGCATAAAATATTACTACTACTGAAATATTCCCCATGTATCTTGTTAGAAAAATACCCCTTTATGAAATCTGTAGCTTTCTTATATTATTAACGTTACAGTAGGATTTTTACGCTAAGCCTTTGTTTTCAATGGCAAATAAACTTCACTGTTGGAATCACAAGCAAGTACCTACTTTGCTCATGCTTCAGTCCAAATAGAGGAAACCTCCAATGTTTGTTTGCATCAAACTATACACTGTTCACTTGACAATAGCAACTGACTGTTTTATTGCAGATGGGAGGGGTGTAGGCATTTGGACAGCAAGAGGAAATGTAATTTGTCAGAGAATTTCTCATATTTCAAGAAATAAATAGATTTGTGGTAAATATGGAGCCAGAGAGTTTGGCTCACTCATGCTCGTGACATGGTCCTGCTCTAGATTTTTCTAGGCTACAGCAATGCATTCTCTCAGTCACTGGAAAAGGCTTCCATGCATGTATGCAGCTGATTTCACAAGCTCTGTGCATCACTGTTGCATTAGTAGAAATGTTGACTGTGTACTGAAAATAAAATAAAATAATAAATAAATAAATAAATAAACACAAAAGCTGTTGTAATGCAGCTTTTGCTTAAACTAGTGAATACTGGCCAGGAAAAAATAAAAAATAAATAAAAATAAATAAATAAATAAAGTGTTCCTCCTCTAGTGTTTGCAAAGTAACGTGTGTTTTCATGGTCATTCATTCTTGTTTATATCTATGAAATCTCCTCAAACTGAACTCTTGCTAACTGCAGTTCCACACGGATTCAAAACATGTATTAATTCTATCTGAAGTGGCACATGATTTCAGTCTCAAATTTTCCTTGATTACTGTAGGTAGTCCTAGCCAAAAAGTCCATCCTAAGCATGAGCGGTGTCCCTGTGATCCTCAAAGGGAGGGTTGTGACTGGGTCAGAGATATTTTTTAAGATCTGTCTAAGTACAGCATTACTAGATGGTCAAGGGAAGTGGTAGTCCTGCTCTACTCAGCACTGGTGAGGCCTGTGTGCGGTTTTGGGTGCTAAAACAGAAGAACATAAAACTATTAATGTCCAAAGGAGGGCTACAAAGATGGTAGAGGGCCTAGAGGCGTTGACATATGAGGAGCAGCTGAGATCACTCGGTTTGCTCAGCCCCCAGCAGAGCAGGCTGAGGGGAGGCCTCATGGCGGCCTGCAGCTCCCTCAGGAGGGGAGCGGAGGGGCAGGCGCTGAGCTCTGCTCTCTGGGGACAGCGACAGGACCCGAGGGAACGGCATGGAGCTGGGACAGGGGAGGGTCAGGCTGGGGGTTAGGGAAAGGTTCTGCACCCAGAGGGTGTCCGGGCACTGGGACAGGCTCCCCAGGGCAGTGGTCACAGCACCGAGCCTGCTGGAGTTCAAGAAGCATTTTGACAATGCTCTCAGACATACGGTCTGATTTTTGCATGTCTTGTGTGGAGCCAGGAGTTATACTTGACTGTCCTTCTGAGTCCCTTCTGACTCGGGATGTTCTATGATTAAATGATCTTCCTATCACTGCTAGTATGTTCCAATTATTTTGGGCAGAGTATTTCTGGCAGCTTTGACACTTTAAAAGCCCTGTTAAACAGGCCTGCTCTGGGTGAGCTTGCATGGCTAGGTCCACAATGGCAATTTGACATCAAAATTCCATATAGACACCTGAGTCTAACTTTGGGGAGCTTTTGAAACCTTAAAATCTCTGTTCAGCTGTGTGAAAATGCTGTGTCTTTGTGGTAGAGAATTATTTTTCTTTATTCCAAGGCAGTTGTGTAGTCACAATAAGGAGAAATGCTAAGTAGATAAGTGGACAGTAGAAGGCCTCACTGTTCCAAAATAAGGTGGAAGCTTGAGAAAAACAGGATGAGCAGTGTGGGAACAGTAAAACAAAGATCACAAGTTCTCAAAACATAAGAAAGGAGAAATTAAAGGGTTGAAAAAAAAAAAAAAGAAAAATTGCACATATATGGTATAGAGGAGCGTCGAGTAGCTTGTGAACCTGTAGTACTTAGCCAATGAGGAAACAGGGGAGGTGATCAGGTGTTGGGGAATAGGGAATAAAAGGCTATGATTTGCTTACTGAAATGAGCTCCTAATTGACAGGACAGCCACATTGCAGTCGCGAATGAAATAGCTTCACAGAAGATCCTGTCTGAAGAAAATTATTTGAGATGTTTCTCACAATTTGGGGGCTCGCCCACGATCTTGTCGCCTGCCGAAGATTTCTTGCCACCACAGACAGGAAGGTGCACCCTGCTGATTTCAGCAGTCCCATAGGGGGAGGTGGGCCATCTCAGAGGACTGAGACTGTTAATTTGAAGACAGGCTCTGTGAAGCTCTGGGGAGAAGGGAGGCCAGCACAGACATAGACAGACACAGCCCACATATAGTCCAGCCCAGATCGGGAACAGGCACGGGGATTACTGTTGATAACCCGGACGAGGAAGCCGTGCAGGAACCGAGGTAAGGGAAACTTTACCATATCTTGCCTCGGGTTGGATTCGGGGAGAGTCTTGTATGGAGTGTGAATGAGACGCTCTTATAGTGTGAAGCGAGTGTGGAGTCCTGATCCGCGAAGTTCTGTAGCCCTGCGAGGGGACGAACGAAGTTCCCTTGGCTGGAGAGGGACGAAGCGAAAGAAAGAGGAGTGAAGGAGAGTCTCGGGGGGGGGGGGGCCCTTAGGTGTACGGTACCCTGAGCAGGGTGAAGTGAGGTGCTCGGCAGTACACCCCCCCTCTGTCCTAATCCTAGGTGAAGGTGTGTGGTACCCTGTGGGGGGTGAAGTCTACAGCAGCACGTTGGGAAGAGCTGGGGATTAAGGGTTCCAAGAGTCAGCAGGGTGGGGTTGGAGACCCCGGGACTGTACATAAAGATAGCCCTTTGGAGAGAATTATAAGGATTTGGAAAAACAACCCAAAAACTTGGGAAAAGGATTGAAAGTATATATATATTTAAAAAAATGGTTTGATACTGTATAATTGTCTGGCCTAAAAATCTAATAAAAGGAACTTCAGTATTTTGGTCAAAATACGGGTCTGATGAAAATTCAGGCATGAAATTTATATGTAAACAATAAGGTTCTGTTTTCAGAGGAGGAATCAAGTTATGCTCCCTGTAGTCCTCATATTGCACTGGAGGCAGCAGCAGGTGCTCCAGGAGGGGAGACAGGGACTGCAATTGATGCTGTCCCTGGAGAAGTTGTGCCAGGAGCGGAGGCGGGCAGGGGTCCTGGTGGGGCCTTGGGGCTGTGCATGGCTGACGTGGGGCCGGTGCCACTGCGCCCTTGCCAGCAGAGAGGTTAGGAGCTTTAAGAAGGAAATGAAGTCTTTAATTAAGGGCCCAGCAGAACAGTCAAATCTGTTTCTAAGGCCTAATTCATATTCCTGGGGGCGAAGTGTCAATCCTGAGTACGTTATTCCCTGGAGAAGAATATTTAGGAGGGGAATGATTTGCCAAGCAGCCATGCAAGAATGGGAAAGAACTAGCCCCCCCTCTCCCCCCCCGCCAAACCCCAGAACAAGAGTAATTCTGACAGAGCAGAAATATCTGCCTATCTAGCTGCGATAATAACAACCCACAGCATAGAAATCCTATGAGAGACTTGGGGTCAGAATCAGAAAGTACTCGGGGATGAATCCTGAGGACCCAGTAGCCCAAGGTCTCTTTAAAGTTCGTCTTGTGATTAAAGCCTGGCCAGATATGCAGAAAAAGCTCCAGAAGGTGGGAGGATGGAGTGAACAGTGTGGGTAGTATGAAGGTGTATGCCAGGAGGGGCGATGAGAAGGGAAAGCAGAGAGCAAAACAAATGGTATTCACAGCATACTGGGCAGTGAGGCAGAGGGTTGGAGACAGAAGGTCCAGGATGGAAAGGAGAGGAAGAGAAACGGAGGAATAGCAGACAGGGAAAGCTACGTGTGTTGCACCCTAAATCCTAGCAGGGACAGGCTTTGAGAAAGTGTTTTAAGTGTGGCCAGGCCGGCCATTTCAAATAGAAGTATCCGGAGTGGAAGAAGGAAGAGAGACTGCTGTTATAAATTCAGAACAGGGGAGTCAGGGCTTCTCAGAAAGCTAGTTCCCCAGTAAATGAAAAAGTATACCTCAATGGGGATCACTCTACAATTATCGTTATGGGCAAAACAGACTTAGCATAGCAAGATTAATAAAATTTATTACCTCTTGCTGATGGGCTGGAGCGGCGAGAAACAAAGAAACAAGCTGGGGGCACCTTCCCCCATCCACTCTCTTCCACCTCTTCCCTGCCCTGAGTGGCACGGGGGGTGCCAGGAGTGGGGGCTGCAGTCAGTCCATGGTGCTTCGTTTCCACTGCTTCTTCACGGTCACTCTCCCCCCTGCCCTGTTGTGGGGTGCCGACCTTCCTGGGCTGGTCCTGTGTGGGTTTCTCCACAGGCAGCAAAAAAAACCAGGCTCTTTGGGAGCTGCTCTGGTGTGGGGTCCCTCTCATGGGGTGCCAACGTTCCTGGGCTGCTCCTGAATGGGCTGCAGCATTGAGATCTGCTCTGCTGCGGGACACCATGGGCTGCGGGGGGTCTGCCTTCCCCACCAGGGGCCTCTCTGCAGGCTGCAGGGGGCTTCAGCTCTGGAGCACCTCTGCACTGCACTCCCCCTCCTCTGCACTGACCTTGGTGTCTGCAGGGAGGTTTCTCACTCCTCACTCTCCCAGCTGCAGTTGTGCAGCAGTTTTTTTCTTTTTCTTGGGTATGCTCTCACAGAGATTTAAACTACACTGCTCATGGCTTGGCTCTGCGCAGCGGTGTGCCCCTTCGGAGCTGGCTGAAACTGGCCCTTATTTAACGGGGCAGCTGCTGGATTCTTCTCACACGGGCTACCACTGCAGCCCCTCTGCTACCAAAACCTTATCACGTGAACCCAATACACTGAGGGAGCTAGGTCATTACAGGCCTGTAAAGTATCAAGGCTTAAATCAACTAATGAAACCCTAAATGTGATGGGGGTAGAAGGGACTGGGATAACACTGCCACTTTTTGGGGACACCAAGCTGAGACTAGGGATAGAATGATCGCTGGGCAATTATTGTGTGCACCTGAGGCAGGCACTAACTTGTTGGGAAAAGATTTGATAATGAAATTGGGCGTTCAAATAGTAAATTGTTAGGCTAGAATAACGGTGTTATTAATGGGGTGCTCTCAGACCCTGAGAGCAAAGATATATTTGCCCAAAGGTAAATGTGGAAAGTAGAAAGACCCTGAAATGGGACGGAAGCAGCAATACAGATGGACAATTTTACCTCAGGGTTTTACAGGGCCACTGATTTATTTGGGCAAGTTCTAGAACAAATTTTGGAGTAATTCCAACCTCCAAAGAAGGTGTTATGTGGATGATCTTTTATTGTTAGGACAGGAGAAAACAGTTGTGAAGGAAGTCACTAACAAGCTATTCGACTTTCTGAGAAAACAGGGCTTGAAAGCACTGGAAAATAAATTAAACTATGTAGAAGGAGAAGTCATGTATTTAGTGCAACTGCTGTCTGAGGGGGAACAAAGAATAAATCCAGAAAGGATTCAGGGAATTGTTGAGCTACCCCTACCCAAAACTAAAAAGAAGTAAAAGTTTTAAGAGAAAGAGGTTTTTAAGGAATTAGGAGTCACAAAGTCCAAAGGAAAACAGGTACTCCCTGATGGGAGAGAAATGCTGAATAAAGTGCTAATGAGGCAAATATTAACTGTTTTACATCAGGAGGGTCATTGGGGAATTCAAGCAACATGTGGTGCTGTGCTATGGAAATATGTATGTATAGGAATACATGTACTCTGGCTGAACAAGTACGCAGGAGTTGTGTAGTGTGTCAAAAGGCAAATAGGAAAATTATCTGCAGTCAGACCAAGGGGGGCGAGAACCAGGAATTCAATGCTTCCAAAATGTAGAGGTAGATTTTACAGAACTCCTTAGAGTAGGTAGATTTAAATACTTACTAGTCTTGGTAGATCATTTGTCAGGGTGGGTGGAAGCTTTCCCTTCAGTATCTGCTACTGTGAACATCGTAACTAAATTCTAGAACAAGTAACTCCCAGGTATGGAATTGTTGAAAATATTGACTCTGATGAAGGAAATCACTTTATGTCAGAAATATTGCAAGGTCTAATGTGGACTCTGGGAATTAAGTGGAAATTTCACATTCCTTGGCATCCTTCCTCTTCTGGAAGGGTGGAGCAGATCAGACAGTAAAGAAGCAATTGAAACTCAGCTTCCCCAAAGTGCTTACCTTTGGCACTTCCCCAGATTCAAAAGAAAAGGTGGGAGTTTCACCATATGAAATATTATTTGGATTGCTGTACATAAACAAAGAGAATGGATTACCTCAGTTTGAGACAAAAGATGCTTTTCTTAAGAACTATATACTTGGGCTGTCGTCCTCCTTGTCATCTCTCGGGACCCGTGGACTGTTAGCTCAAAGCCCACCCTTGGAAGTCCTGATCCATCCATTCCGAGCAGGAGATTGGGATCTGATGCGAACATGGAGAGAATTGAAACTGCAGCCTGAGTGGGACAGACTGAGCCTGACTGCTCTTTCTTATCTATTACGTATTATTATGTATAATCTATTATCTAGAATTAATATTTTATTGATATTTATTTATTAACTAAAATATTATTAATATTTAATATATTTTCTAGATACCTGTTTTCTAATATCCAACTGACATCACTGAGATTTACTGCTTCGAAAATGAAAATTAATTCTGCTTTATGTAGATATTTGAAAAATTAGTAAACCTGGGGGGGGGAAATAATGAATGGTGTGCAAATTAGAAAACCTTATTGTAAATATCTCAGCTATAATTGAAGAACTAGAAAATAAGTTTGATAAGTTTGCAAAAATAGTACTCTAGAATCAAATAGTATTAGATTTATTAATAACCTCATATGGAGGAGCGTGCACTGTAATTAATACGAGTTGCTGTATATGTGTAGATCAAATGGGATTAATTTGACTAACCTCAAAAATATTTGGGAAAAAATAAAATAAATAAATTTTAAAAAACACAAGATACTACACAGAGTAACTCAAGATAGCAATTCCTGGGGATTTAGAAACATTTTGGAGAAACTAACTTTGTGGTTACCTGACTAGAATTGGCTCAAACAACTGTTTATTGGTAATGTATTAATAATGGCATTGTATATGTCATCCCCCGTGAAGGCCAAAGAAGAATATTGCACCTTAGTGTTGGAAAAACTCAAGAGTACGGTATGTGAAGAGATGCTAAAACAACAATAGAAGTAAGAAAAGAAGAGGGGGGAGTTGTGAGAAACAAAGTTGTGTTTTTGCGGTAGAGAATTATTTTTCTTTATTCCAAGGCAGTTGTGTAGTCATAATAAGGAGAAATGCTAAGTAGATAAGTGGACAGTAGAAGGCCTCACTGTTCCAAAATAAGGTGGAAGCTTGAGAAAAACAGGATGAGCAGTGTGGGAACAGTAAAACAAAGATCACAAGTTCTCAAAACATAAGAAAGGAGAAATTAAAGGGTTGAAAAAAAAAAAAAGAAAAATTGCACATATATGGTATAGAGGAGCGTCGAGTAGCTTGTGAACCTGTAGTACTTAGCCAATGAGGAAACAGGGGAGGTGATCAGGTGTTGGGGAATAGGGAATAAAAGGTTATGATTTGCTTACTGAAATGAGCTCCTAATTGACAGGACAGCCACACTGCAGTCGCGAATGAAATAGCTTCACAGAAGATCCTGTCTGAAGAAAATTATTTGAGATGTTTCTCACAACTGTGATTTGAGCTCCCAGCTACCTAAATTTCTGCAAGTCAGGCTTTGAGGTAACTTTGAGTAGGTTTACACTACAACTGATTCAGAGGTTCTTAACCCTGAAACACACAAGTAGGTCTGGAATCAGCACTTCAAACGTGGCATTTAGCCCTGGCATTAAAACACTGTAAGGCAGATATGTTGCTCTCAGGGTCCAAACTTCAGTGCTGTGTTGCTCATTCCTAAAACTGAACTGAATTCTTCTCTTCAGAAAAGTTCTCAAACTACTTTCCCCATTTCCCTGAGTACTGTACGATGTCCACCGGTGACCTGAAATCTGCACAAAAGATATCTTTGCATTTCTTTCCCTAGAATCCAAGGATAATGTGGAGAGGGAAATCTGTTTGCAAATTTCCCTGATTAGCTAGGATCTGACTCCAGGTCTCCTACCTCCCTAGAAAATGCACTAGAAAATGCAACGAGACTCTCACATTTTCCCCTGTCAGTGTTTTTCCAGTTTCCATAAATAATTAAATGTTTGTGGAGCTCAAGAGGAGGAGAAACTGACTTTGCAAAGCTGTGGTTATGGCACTTGCATTGCAAAGTCAGGTTGAAATCCCTATTCTAATGAATATTTAATTATCCTTCTGACACCAGGCAGGCTAGGGAGGCATTTCCATTCCCTCCTCCCCTGCGCCATATGCTAGCATCACTGAGGAGCTTGGCACCTGCAGTTTGAGAACACATTAAGTAGCAAGCCTCACAAAACCAAGCATTGCAAAGCTGAAATAGGTATTTTAAAGATCGCCCACGGTCTTGGTTTTAAGAGGCAGCGGCCTGCCTACCGTTCCCAGACTGCCAAGGTGGTTCAGTGCTTCTAACTACTGGGTATTTTTAGTGGCTGCTCCTTCTCCCGACAGAACTTCCAGTGGCTACTCCTTCTGCTGACGGCACCGCCGTAACAATTTGCCTGCTGGAAGCCTCCTCGGCTCCACGCTGACGGCTCCGGCACGCGGCGCGCCCTCAGGCAGAAGCAGGGCGATCGCTCCAGCAGCCGGCCAGTGAATTTCCCCGAGAGCTTAACCACCCGCTGCCGAACCGGGCGCCGGGACGAGGCATCCGTGACGGCATTTTCACTTTCTGTTACGCTTTCCCGCGCACCGCCCGCTGAGGTAAATGTAACGCTCTGGGGGGGGCGGCGGGGGGGGGCGGTCCGGGGGGGGAGGGGCGCGTGGCGTCATCGGACGGCGCCGCGGCCGGGCGGCGGGGTGGCGGCGCGAGCGTGGCAGGTAAAGCGGCGGCCGTTAGCGACCGTTAGCGCCCCCCGCATCCCCGTGCCCCTCTCGTAGGACCCCGGTCCGAAGCGTGACGTCCTGGAGGAGCTGTGCCCGCGCTTACGTTAAAGCTCTCGGGTTAAGAAGAAGTGGCGGCGGTGGTGGGCCTCGTGTGGCAGTCGGGAGCGGGCAGATGAAGCTCGTGTCTTGAGGGCGTTTTGAAATTTATCCGAGGGCTCCCGGTTAGCGGCACGCTGGGTACCTTGTGCAAGGTGAAGCTGAGGGTTGCCGGTGTCAGCGTGGGAAAGGGAAGGTTGATTTTTCCATTTCCACCCTTAAGAAAATCGTTCTTTCACCTTGGAGGTGGTGGTCATAAGCAGCAGCTGTGGTGTGTTAAAACCAGTCATACTGTATCAACAGAGGTTCTGTTTAGTCACAGCCCATATAGGCATATCCTGTCACTCACATGCTCCATTTTGTGAAAATCGGACCCCCCTCCTTCTGTCTGCCGGATGGAAATAATACCCGGTGTAATTGTGCACCTCAGTAACGCTTTTCAGCATCTCCACAGAGTCGTTGAGTTTGAAAGGGACCTCTAAACACGATCAGGACTGGTGCCGCAGCTCAGGGCTGCCCTTGATATGATTTTGTGAAATTAAAAATTGAAAACTTTACCCTTGCACCAATGGGTGCTCTGTAAACTTGCAGACTTAGGGGTAGGTCCTTGTAAAAAGTTTAGCTACATGTATTTAGGCTTCAGTTAACAATTTAGGTACTTGGTTACTACTGCAGTTCAGAGAACCAGAAATGAATGAAGGATCAGAGTTCATGGGGAATCTCAGGATGATCTTTGTAGCACATTTACCATAAATAAGCTCTGCTTCTTTCACAAGCTTCGATTAATTATGTGTTTTTCTGTGGGAGTCAGTATTTTGGAGAGAAAGGGAACTTTGATGTTTTTTGGATTACACGGCCTATTTGAGCTAAAGGAACGGAGAAGGTATTTTCTTGTAACTTCAGCTCACAGGAAACAACTTCCACTGCTGCTAACTTGTGGGAGGTGAAGATCCTTCGTTATACTTGTTACCTCTGTACTTCGCAGGCTGGAAAGGAGGCTTCTGGAAGGGCATCAATTGCTCTGACAAGAGATGTTATTAATTGAATTAAATTTTCACTTCAAAGCCTCATTTGGATCAGTGCTGGTTTTCTTGTGACACACAGTGAAGTATACAAGCTCCTTTGTATAGGCTCATTTACTATCCTTTAAACAGTAGCAAATGCTTCTTCTGGTAGTATGTTTCAGTCTTGCTTTCACCTGTGGAAGTGCCCTTGCCTGCCTTAAAAAGGCTTAGTTGTGTTGAGTGCTTGAAACAAAAATAAGTTCAAAATTATTGAGAACTGTGTATAAATATTATTTGACATTCAGAGAGTAAAATTACTGTTGATGCTGGTGTTCAGAACTGACTTCTTGGTAAGATCTTTAAGTCTTACATTATATGAAAAATGTATAAAACTACATTCGGAAGAACGCAGTTTAAGAGAAATAGTTATAAACATAATTATTAAAGAGGTTGTTTATCCAAAGACTTTTTTTTAACTTTTTAAAATTTCTTTAAATGCTAAGTGGAGCTAATTGTAGGTTATAATTGTAACACCTGCATTTGAAAGCAATTGAGTTAGCTTTTATGTATGGATGAAGCAAATCATGCTTAATTGAAAGTGAAGGGAAACTCAAACATGGCTTAGTTTTGCAGTGTATTTTATGCGGAGTTGTTTTATATAAATATATAGCTCTTGGATACTGGCCAGTGGCATGTAGGGAAATTCTGGGGTGGTGAAACACTTTATCTTTTAAAGAATGTAATGAATACATAATACAAACAAGTTGTCTGTGCTCAGAGATCCCTGTTTGCTGCCCAGAATATTAGCGTATGTTACCTGTTATCCTACATGTTCCAGGCTGTGGGCTGGAGTGACTGGCCGTGGGTATGCTTGTCTCTGTTGACAGTTGTTCAGAGGAGATGATTCTGGTGGAACAGGATGCTTGCAGAAATCTCTTCAGACAGACTTAGCATAAGTTGGTCGGGTTTGTCTGACAGTCTGTAGCTTTCTAGGCATCTCAGTTTTTATACATTTCTATTTAATTGATTTAATTGGCTATTATTTCAGGGAGTGACTTTGTGTACTGCACAAAAAAACAGAAAGCCTGGGGTAGAAGTGACCTCTCTCTTGGGGATCAATGTCTACTATTTATGTCGGCATTTGTGTACAAATAACGTTGTGCAGCTGTTTTTTCCCAATTAAAAATACTTTTTTTTTTTTTTTTTTTTTTTTAAAACATTAAACAATTTGAATTTTTTGAATGGCTTTAAGTTGGTTATTGTCCAGCAGCTGGCAGACACCAAATACGGAGTTCTAAACTACATGTTTTTTTTTTAGAGATTACTTCTCTTGATCTTCTCTCATACAAACCTTTCCTTGATTAATTTCTGTTCTCTCAGATTTTAGAAATGCATGAAAGGAAACAGCCACAGTTGTGCTCTGAAATAAGAAGCATCTCACCTACATTCACAAAAGAGAGTACGCATTTGGCATAGTCACGTTTTGCTATGAAGACTTAGGAAATAGCTTTGTGCGCTTTTCTTTTGGTGTTGATAACAATGTGAGACAGCCTGCTACTGCCTGGGCTGTCAGAGTGCAATATGATGTGAGTCCGTGTTGGAGAGGGAGCAGGGGGAAGTGCGTTCCACATGGAGTGCTTCTTTGTACCAATGTATTGTGGGGTCATCTCTAATGAACACGTACCTTCTCTGTTAACTTTTTCCAAGGTTTTCTTTTCCTTTTTCTTTTTTCCTCTTCATGTTTTCTTCTTTCTCTTTTTACTTTTTTTTTTCCCCCTTTGGGTCTTTCTTTGCTGTTTCCTTTTTCTTTCTTCTCTGTGTTTCTTGCCACACACGTTTTCTGCTGTGGATATTTTGATATTTTTAGGAAGTTTATTTTCTGATCTTGTCTACTTTACAACCATGTTTTTTTTTCTGTTTGTTTATTTTTTCTTTTCTCAGGTTTGGTTTCATAAGCTTATGAGTCTAACTCAGGCTGATGCTTTCTGTAATAGGTGGAAAGGCAGTATTATACAAGTACCGTTCTGTGAAGAATCTTCTTCCCTGTTTGCCATTCTTTGTGCTTTTCATGCAACTCTGTTATGCAAAGGTGATAAAGAGTGACTGTATTCATGTTGGCCACCATCTGCTATTGTTGTTGTTGTTCTTTATTTTGCAAACATCTACCTTTTAAAATATTAAAATATGTAACCAACCTATTAGCTTGCCTTATATTTTTTTTATGACTTAGTGCATTCAGTAAGGATGATGCATTGAATTTGAGGTATATTTTTAGAATTTACTAGTAATGCGCTATATGTCTTAGTGCATAGAAATATGAAAGAAGAGTGTTTATGAAATGATGATTAGTATTTTTACAGTAGCATTATAGTTCTAGATTTGTTCTGATGCTTAGAATTCAGCTAGTGAACCTGCCCTTATAGAGCACATTACTTTCAAAAAAAAAATAAATCCAGATACTCCTATTATTTACAGAATATAAATAAAATATTACAGAAGACAGTGCTGTATAAAAGAAGTGTCTCACAAAACCCAACATATCAGAACGGCTTTAGTGCCTGCTGTATCATGAGAGGACCTGGTTATATGTATAAAATAGTGAGAAATTCATCATATCAGATTCAGTGAATCCCAACTCAGACTGGCATCTTTAGGAAGAGCGTTAAAAGGTCTGCTATTTGCATGGAAGAGTGAAGCTTGGACATGCACAGAGAAATTCCAAAATATACAGCAAGCATATTGCTTCAGCAGTCGAAAAAGTGTGCCGCAGATAGTATGTGAACACCATGATTAGAATTTATTCTCTTAACTTGCTAAGGAAAAATGAAAGGAAATGCAGAATGAGTTCAGCTCGTAGAGTGTGTGTTTGGTTATAACACACTCTTGTAGAGTTCAGTTGTAAGAGTGTATTACATAGCTGGGTCACAAAATGTAATGGGATGGTTAGTTCGAAGGAACCTACAAAGGTCATTGAAAAATAACATGAATGGTACCAGCATGCCTTGATGTTGGTATAGCAGAATGCATACGAATGCATATGATTGCCTGCAAAACATTTTAGAGGTATTTAAACCATTATAGTTAAAACAAAACACACATTGTATCAGAGTGTGTGACAAATACATTGGTGTATGAATATATTGTCAAGACTTCCCCATCTCTGTGTTGTTAGCATAGTCAGTTCTTTTTCTGAAAAAAAAAAAAAAAAA
>CM021797.1:43409182-43423145 GCA_011076525.1 Nettapus auritus
AAACAAAAAAAAAAAAAACAAAGAAAAGCTCCATTTCTCTTTGTATCTTTCAGACTCCTACTCCTTCGCCCCATGGAAGTGAGGAGAATGTTGAACGACAAATGTTAGCCCAAATGAGTTCCATGATCATACACTGTTAGGCAATCAAGATTGTTACACTTCACCAGAATCTGTATTGAGTTAATCAGGAAAAAAAAAAAAAAAAAAAAGTAGGGGAGAATGTTGTCTATGTATACCTAGTCCTGACTTTCAAATTTGCATAGTATTGAGGTTATACTGATTCTGCTTGGAATTTCGATAAGCTGTGTTTTGGTACTTGCAGTTGAAAACATGTTGCCTGAATAATTGTACTATGACTTTTGTGCATCTTTGGGAAGACTTGATTACAGAAAAAATACAAGACTCATTTGGTCTCCACTGAAATCAAATGGTGAATTAAATAATTATTTACTGCCTATTTTGTTAAACTTTCTAAATTGTTACATATCTGTCAAAGACACCACAGTTCAAATGAAGAGGGGAGCATAGGGTTTACAAGTATGTTTGTGTGTACTAGTACACTTTTTTTAAAAAAAAAATTATCATCACCTGTCTCTTGTACCTGCCAATACATCTTTTTGCTTATGTGAGTGCACACATAGTTTATGTCTGCCTCATGTGGCTGATGTTGTCATGTTGGACCAAGGAAGGGAAATCCATGTGAAGATATTATATTTCAAATATAATATCAGTATGCTTTTAAAAATATTATTGAAATAGCAGTACTGATTCAGAACATTATAGATGACTAGCACTTAAATAAATTTTGAGATCTTTCTCCTAATATATATGTATATCTTGTTGTCTTGTTCAGTTAGAGGTTTTTACAGTGGCCCTTTTAAGAAAGTATATATCAGATATATATATAAATATATATCTGATAATACATGCTGTTTATCCTCCTGTTTTGCTGAAATGTATTATTTTATCATTTTTTGCTTCTATTTTTTCCCCACTATGTGTGACCTCTCTTTTGCTTTTATGTGATTTCTTTGTCATCTTATAATTCATTGCTACAGAACTAGGGTGTATAGTCATTAATTGCCTTGATGTTTTACTTTTTTTCTTGGTAGTAAAAAGGCTCTCTCTTTGGACCAGACAGTTCATTCCCATCTTCTTCTTGGAGAAAATTGAGACATTTTCATAAGATGTTTCAGATCCAGTATCTGATAAGCCAAGCGCAGCCTTATGGAATATTCATCTTGTCTGGAACATAGCCATTTATCCATGCATTTTAATTTCATAAAACTGGCAGACTGGTTGAAGCCAGTGGATCAGTTCATCTCATGTCAGGTTACATTCTTGTGTAAAATGGCTTTGGGCCCAAATGAAACATTTAAATAATCTTTCCAGCTCAGGTAAGTATCATATATATGCCTGAAAATATTTATTTGTTTTTAGTAATCACTTGTCATTTAATTTTGATGAGAGGACTTTAATGCATGTGTACCCAACTAATTTAATACATAGTGTTGTAACTTTACCCACAGACACAAAGGTAATGCTGAGTTCTCTAGAATATAAACAGGAAAAACTTTCTTTGGTTAGGGTAAATTAAGCCTTACAGTGGAAAAAAAAAAAAAAAAAGTACACCTAAAATGAATGTGGTGCTATTTATATTTCTTTAAAAATGTTTTGTATTAATATTTTAACATATATGTCAGAAAACTAATCTTACCTTGAAATGGTAAACCTTTGGGCTTAGTTCAGTGAATACTGTGAATTTCTTTGACTAAAGGTTAGCATCGTTGTCTAAGTTGGAGTAAAGAAAAATAAAAAGCACCCCACTGTGCATGTCATCATTTCTTTCTTACTGTGGCGTGTTATGTACAGAAGGATTTCACAGGATCACAGAATGGTTGAGCCCGCCTGGTCCAACCCCCTGCTCAGGCAGGGCCACCCAGAGCAGGCTGCCCAGGGCCACATCCAGGCAGCTTTTGCAGATCTCCAAGGAGGAGACGGCACTGCTGATGTGGGCAACCTGTGCCTGTGCTCTGTCGCCTGCACAGTAAGGACTTGTTTCCTGATGATCAGGAGGAACCTCCTGTGTTACAGCTGGTGCCCAGTGCCTCTTGTCCCTATAAATACAAAAGTTCCCATAGTCCCAGGTAATCTTCCCTAACATGCCCCATCCCTGCAAGCAACCTTTGTGGCATCAGCTTCTCCTCCTATGTTGGTATGTTTCAGCCCCTTAGCCGTGTTAGGGACCCTCTGCTAGGCTTTTCTGAAGGAAAATTGGTCCAGGTTTAGTATGGAATGAACACTGAGACTCAGAGACTTTAGTTAGAGAGAAGCAACACTTCTAGCAATAAAAGTATTCATTGTCATTCCTGCTGGGGTTCCACTACCCCTGTGGATTTGTTGAATGACCAGTTATGCAAATGGTCTGAATTTATTACAGGCAAAATTAACTATTTGACTGAGAGCACAAATTCAAATTGCTGTTAATAATCTGACAGTTCTGAACTGGTGTATTGAGTGATTGGGAGTGTGTGTGGACAGCAGAAGAGTGACCTCGCAGTGCAGGTGGGAGTTATAAGGTGAGAAGCAAATGAGTGCTTCCACAGTATACTTCTTTATCCAGCTTGAAGGACAAAAATTGTTTGCAGGAAAGAAGATTTGAATAAATGTTTTGAAAAACTGATCAAGCTAACTAGCAAAACTGAACAATTCCCTTCTGCAGAAATATTTAAAAACAGAACACAGAAATATTTCATATGCATCTGTCTTATCTCAATGGAAAGAGAGAGATTCTTCCAATGAGGACTCTTCCTGGCAATGTATTTAATCCATCAGATATGTGAAATATATATGCATTAATGGGGGCACAAAAAAGACGTACCAAAGTAAAAACAAAAAACACAGAGCAAATGAGCAAAACATACATTTGGAGATTATTTGTAATAAATCTAGATTTTGGATGACATGGGTAGGAAAGGCCAAATGTGATAGAAGCACAGCACAGCTGTAGGCTGAAAATACGTTTTGATGTGAATTAAGGGTAACCTGATAAAATCATACTTCACGTGTGCAGGGTACATTTTAGATAGCTCCCTGCATGTATTTGAAACTTGCTTGTAATGAGTGAGTATTAGGCGTATACTTAGAGCAGTGCAAGATCTGAGTCATGTTATGAACTATGTAAGTACTAAGAACAAGTCAAGCTAGGCAGGCGTGCATAGTTAGCTTGGTCAAACACAAAAGGGAGTTGGCAACAGCTGACTCTCTTGCCTTAGCATTATTGTGGATCCCCAGAGCGTGATGTAGCAGGGGTATTTGGCTAATAGCGAGTCTTGTTGGGTACAGCTAAATGTTTCCGTGTACAGAGCTATGCCTTAAGTCCCTATTTTTCTTTAAAAATAGATTTCAAAGGACATTTTTGAATGCTTATTTGCTTGTCCAAGAAGTAGGGAATTCTTTGGTAGTATGAATATACTAACCACGTGTTGCTTTGCAAATGCATTGCAGTAGCTTCTGATCAAATGATTAAACTATTCCTTAATAAGAGGTTTTGATTTTTTTTTTTAATTTTTATTTTTTTTCCTTTAAGAGCCTGAGATGCATATTTATATCCTCTGAAATTTCCAGTTTATTGGAGTTTTCATTTTACTGAAGTTTTAATGCTCAGAGGTGTCAGCAATTGAAGAAACTGGCAGGGATGTAGGAAATGCCTCATTACCATTATATAGATAGTGTTGTACCTGTCTGTTTCTTTACAGAATGATTGTGCTATATGGAGTTTGAAATAATCATATGTTTTAGTGGCTTTTTTTTTTTTCCAAAATCTTAACTTGGTTATGGTGTTAAGAAATGTTTTTATCATTTTTGGCTCATTATGCTCTTTTATACAATTTTGTACTGTTGCTGAGAGTTAGGCTTCTGCTGTTTTGCAGTAGAAGAAAGTGTGTGGTTCCATCAATTGGCCTCACTGAGTAATTAGTATGTGCTTCTCAGCAGGAGACTTTACCTCTGTAGTTCCCACACACATTTTCCCAGTGAGGTTTTGAACTTCTAGAAGAGTTTTTCATTACCAGTGTGATAAGGAAAAATACGGCAATAACAGATGCAGAGTATCTGCCTCCAGAGAATGCTAGTATATAGTGGAGATAAAAAAGTGAGCAGAAGTCTTAAATAATAAACGAGCAGAGCAATTACACTAATAGCAGCTTCTTTTCAGTTTGTGTTAAATGTGGAATGCTTTTTGGAATGCTCTGTGTGGACAATTGCTGCTGGCAGAAGGATGCTGAATTGTGCAAGCCACCCACAAGAGCAGTCCTTTTGTGGATGAGCTCCTCACTAAGCGAAGAACTGTCCAGTGCCAGGATGTTACAGGACAATTTCTTTACAGTATGTGCAGTATCTCCGATGCTTACCTAGAATTCAAAGAGTGGACTTTAAGGTTCTTT
Source organism: Nettapus auritus (assembly GCA_011076525.1). NCBI lineage: Eukaryota > Metazoa > Chordata > Aves > Anseriformes > Anatidae > Nettapus > Nettapus auritus. The sequence continues at coordinate 43,413,628 of CM021797.1, forward strand.
CACTGCTTTTGAGAATTTACTTTTGGATACTTACTTGTATTAAAAAATAGATATGTGTAAGATACTCAAATTGAAACACTACAGATATGGCCCAAACCAGTTTCAAGCCAAATTTTTAAAACGAAATTTTTTGAAATAGTTTATTATTATTATTATTATTATTATTATTATTATTATTATTATTAATTTGTGGTATGCTTCTGATATTTCTTAATCTATACAACTATACTGAAGTACAGAACTGCTTGAAATAAATGGTGCTGTGTATAGCCATGAAACACTAGAGAGCGGGGAAAGGAAGTAATTGTGTTTGCCATTTATATTCTGTAAACAGTGGATATTTTTGGTGTATTATTTGATGAGCAGAAACTCTCTGAAAGCTCCAGACATAGACAAGATAGTATAGAAATGACATTTTTTAAAAATCAGGCTGCTTGAGTACATTTTTTTTCCCTCTTCTGAATTCAGTGTATATGTGTTTACAACTAAGTAGTGAAAATACAAATGATGAAGTTATGAGCAAATATATTCAGTTCAGCTAGACACAGGTACACTGCAGAGTATTGGCATCATGTAGACAGGGTGTGTGTGCCGAGACTGTCAAACAAGGTCATAGTCATATGCTTCCTTCAACTTCTTCAGCATTCTTTTTTATGTCATTTTCCATCTGTTGCTGCAGATTACGCCATCTGAAATCTGTATCTTTAGAAACTCTGCAGCTGAGTAGTGTAGTTCTTTGTACCTTCATAATGCCACGCCTACCTTTTAAAAAGCTAAAACTGGTGAAATTATTGTAAAATTAATATTTAAATTAAATGCACACACCATTACCTTGTTTTAAAATGCAGTGCATATGTTCAGTTTCTTTCTTGGTCAAGAGAGCTCTAAATAGGACTATCTCAAATTACGTGGGACACTACCTCACTTTGTGGGATGCAATTTCCAGTATGAAGCTTTATTGGAGGAGTAAAATGATCATTCTTAACAGAAGTGCATTTTGCACAGAAAACAGCACTTTTCGCTAATTTGGTATCAATATGAAATTATCAACGTGCAGTGAAAAAATACAGCTAATTAAATAAGTCCCTAAAGCTTCTAGAGTAGAAGTTCTAGATCAGCTTCTTTGTTACACAGTTCCAGTGGGCTGTAGGATCCTTAAAAATATTTAAGGAAATAATTCTTCAGAGATTCAGAAGCCAAGACACATGAGAACAGCCCTTTAAATTTGCTTACTAGTGGTTGGAAATAGGCTGTATGCAACTTTTGAAAGCTGGGATGTCTGAAGTTAAGGTGATTTGAGAAATAGACAAGATTAAATAGACAGTGTTACATTTGCATTAAAATTCCATGTCAAATAAACAAAGTAGTACTTGTTACTTATCTACAAGTGTGTTCCCCTTGCTCTGTTCATAGACATGGTCAGACGTATCATCTCCAATAAACAAAGACATGCTGATCTGAAATGTTCAGCTGTAGAAAATGAATGTCCTGTCTGCAGGTCTTTTAGCATCATTAGAACAGACAGCCTTTGTTTTCAGCTGTCTCTCAAATCTCCTGGATTTCATGTTTTTTTTGTATTAATAGTTTTTAAGAGGATTTGTATTTATAGATTTTTTTTTTTTTTTTATCATGCTTCAATTTATTATTATCATTTGGATTGAGTTCATCTGTATGGTCCTATTTGGCACCTTTTAATCTACGCTGTTAATTAATTTTAAGTAAATCTGGCTGTCTTTTAAATACAAACAAAACGTTTTTTTGTAGGCAGTGAACTGCACATCTACTATTTATTTTAAGGTGTTCAGCGGTACTCCCTATTAATGGGCCTGTGAATTTAATGCAAGTTAATGTAATTATCTTGATACTTTTGAGGTAAGAAGTTGATCACACTTTCCAAATAGAAAACAGAAAAACAGGGATCTAAACATCTGTTATGAGTGTAGCACAAAAAATTATTGTTAACATAGTACTTACGTTTTATAAGAAGTATCAATATTACACCTGTTTTTCAAATGAGAAAATCTAAGTATTTGTGCAAAACAGAGGTTTTTGAATGCCAGTTCATTATGGTTTTTTTTCTATAAGGTAACTTTATTTCTTTGCTTTACCACCAGGGCTTAGTTAACCTGTCAGAAGTCACAGGGTTTTGGTAATCATAAAACATTCAGATAACATTAGGTTTGATCCCTTGTGTCAGGCACAAACGTCGTAGATGTATTCCTCACATCACAACATTTAGAACCTTTGATTGCTCTGCCAATTTTTCCAATTAGGTTTTAAGGCAGGAAATGGTTTTAATGGCCATGTACTATTTATAGATGTTTCTTGTTCAGAAAGCTGAGGTTTACTGAAACTTGTCTCAGCTTTTCTTACTAGTTCTTCCTAAGTGCTTTTTTTTTCAACTGATATTTTCCCCCCATTTTCCAGACTTCTTTAAGTAGAAAGCAATTGCTGTTATAATGTTAGGTTATATACATTTCATGGTACTTAATGCTTCACCTTTCTCTGTTTTTGTTTATTTATTTGTTCGCTCATTTTAAGTCAAACTGACAAAACAGATAAGCATTCACACAGTTATCTGCAAAGATAAGTCATCTTTGCAAAGCTAATGAGACGCTGCAGGAGCTCATGAATCTGTTTCCCGATCCTGACAAAGGCTGAATTCTAGAAGCATACTTAGCCTTACACATCAGTGCAAGATGCAATGTGATTTCTTGCAAATATGTGTAGTTTGAAGAGCTAGAAATAGTAAAGTGTTAAGATTAACAAGAAGATGATTAAATTAAGAGAATAAATTTGGGAAATCTCTTGGATAGAGAATTATCTACTGGAGGTAGTTCCAAAAATGCCATGAGTGTCTTTATCAGGTCATCTTCAAATATTCTGAATTTACTGGGGTATTTGCAGGAGGAATGATGTAAAGGTGAAAAAAAAAAAAAAAAAAAAAAAAAAGATTTTTCTCTGCTTGTCTTCAAAGGCATCCCTGCTAGAGCTGTTTCTGAGTGGTGGGAAGCGGTCAAAGAAGGAAGATGTTTGCTGTATTTTGTGTGATTTGTGTGAAGCGTTGTGGTTTTACCCACCAGGCAGCTCAGCACCACACAGCCATTCACTCACACCCCCACACCCCCCAGCGAGATGGGGAAGAGAATCGAGGGGGGGGAGAGAGTAAAAGCTTGTGGGTTGAGATAAAGACGGTTTAATAAAAAAGAAAGAGAAATAATAATTATAATAATATGTACAAAACAAGTAATGCACAATGCAGTTGCCCACCACCTGCTGACCAAACAGTGGTCTCCCCCAACCCGGCCAGCCCCCCACCATTTAATTTCTCAGCACAGTGTCAGATGGTATGCAATACCCCTTTGGCCAGTTTGGGTCAGCTGTCCTGGGTCTGTCCCCTCCCAGCTCCTGCTGCACCCCCAGCCTGCCCGCTGGCAGGACAGAGTGAGGAGCTGAAAAGTCCTTGGCTTGGTGTAAGCACTGCTCTGCAACAATTAAAACATGAGCATGTTACCAGCACTCTTCTCATCCTAAATCCCAAACACAGCACCACACAAGCTATTGGGAGGAAAATTAACTCTATCCCAGCTGAAGCCAGGACAGTGAAGCTAGTTCAGGGAACAGTTAAGTGATTTCTTGTCCTGAATCTTTCAGTTACTGAAGCTAGCTTGATAGTATGCCCTGGATTCTTACAAAAGAACAAAAGAATTAGCGAGTCTTGAGAGAGTCTAGGTTCTCCTCTTCTCTCTCCACACCAAAAAAAAAAAAAAAAAAAGGAGAAAAGAAAAAGATTTTGGACACTGTAGTCTATAACGACACTGTGAAAATAAATGACACAATGACACTGATATTTGTTCGCTGAAGACACTTAAAACCAGACTTGGCTGTATATCATCAAAGTGTCACTAATATGGCAGAGAGACAACTGCGAGTCTTAACATGAAATTGCTTCTTCCTTTCTCTGATTTCTAATTCTGCTCTAGAAAGTAGTCAAAAAAGTACTGAAGTGAGATAAAAGTGTGTAATTTTAGTTCAGTGGCCATAGCAAAACAGAATGCGTAACAGTTAAACTTCTGTGATTAACTTTTTCCTGTTGTTGTAAAAAAAAGTTGATGCATTTTAATATTTTCTTGCTTTTGTAGGTTTTTGCATATTTTTCAGTGAAAAGACCTTTTGTTTTCTTTAAGATGCTATTATCCCAATTGTTAATGGGTTTCCAGCTATTAAGATGTAATCATATATCTTAAGAATTTAACTATAAATTCAAAAAATCTTCATGAACAATCACAGAGGAAACCTTGAATGCCCTCACAGTAGTTTACTAGAATTGCTGATACAAGAGTGGTTGTAATGTGGATAGTTTATTAATCCATACTCTTGCCTTGTATATATTAGGTTATTACTTTCAAGATTTAAAACTTATGGAGGGATTTAGGCTCATATTTGTTGAGTAGAATCACAGTTGAAAAATGATCACTATCTTTTCAGCTAAGGTACTTGAAATAAATACAAAAATCTTAAAAACAAACAATACAGTAATAAATAAAGTTAGATGTTGCATAATGATATATTTTTTCTAAAGTATTTTTTGGGGTGAAGAGAGTCGACAGAAGGACTTTAATAAAGTTTGTGTCAGTTTATAAAAGCTGACTAGAAATATATTAACTTGGGATCTTCTCTGAAAAATAAAGCCTTTTTGATGGCAAATTCTGAAGCAACGAGCTTGGTCTCATTCTGTGAAACTATTTTTAATAAAAGCAACTAAACTTTAAATAATTTTTCAAAATGCTTCTTTCAAAAACAGTTGTGAAATAATTATCTGATATGTTTTTGTTTTCCTTTGCAGAATGAGAGGAGCGGAGGAACTGCAATTAAATTCTACAAAGTAATATTAATCAAAATTTTTTTGACACTGAGGGGCTGAGTATCCTTGCTCTTTGTGGAGGCATCATAAGTAAGAACTGGCCAAGGTTTTGAGAAACTGCCCAGTAGACTGGAACATGGAGACGCAGCTAGACCCCATGAAGGATGACTTGCCCTTAATGGCCAACACTAGCCACATGCTTGTAAAGCACTATGTATTGGACTTGGATGTAGATTTTAAAAGTCAAGCTATTGAAGGCTTCATAGTTCTGTTCTTGGAGACTGGGAGCAGGTACAGGAGAGCCAGCAGTACCGGCGAAGAGGGCTGCCAGTCACAGTTTGATGAAACCTGCAAAATTAGGGCATCAGAACAAGGCCACGTCCCTCTGTCAAATGCAAGTCTCAGTTCATCTAAAATGGAATATAATGATTTTGCTGTCTGTGGTAAAGGTGAAAAAGATACTTCTGATAAAAATGGTAACCATAGCAACGAGGAACAGGCTTCTGGGATTTCTAGTTCAAAGAACTGCTGTGACATAGAGAATCATGGGAACGAGGATTTTTTGCTGGTGTTGGACTGCTGTGATTTGTCTGTGCTAAAGGTTGAGGAGGTAGATGTTGCTGCTGTGTCAGGCATTGAAAAATTCACAAGGTCTGCCAAACTAACTGGTGTTTCAAAGGAGCTGGCAAATATCAGGAATCATATTGTACACGAACTTGTGACTTTACCTTCAGATCGCTGGAAGGAACAGCTATACTATTACACTTGCTGCAGCCAGGCACCTGGCTGTGGAGAGCTTCTGTTTACTACTGGCGCTTGGAGCTTGGAGGTAAGGAAATCAGGAATTCAGACTCCAACAGACTTTCCTCGTGCAATTAGAATACAGTACAAAACCAAACCAGAGGGAAGATCTGTTATGTGGACTACAGACCAGAGCGGCAGGTACGTGACTTAGCTGAAAGGCTTTGCACACATTAATGTTAAACCTAGATGCAAGAATGTGCAGTTGTGTAATGCTGAGTAGCTCTCTGAAGATGATGAGTGTTCTCTTTCATTGTATCTGTTTTGTCCTTGTTTTGAACCCTATTGCTGTCCTATAGGAGAACAGATAAACTGTGCTCAAGCACTTGTAGAGCTCAAACCTGTCGAAATGATTGTGTTTTCTCATAATGACTGGGAGTAAGTGATTTTTGTTGTATTGGAATAAGTGTGTGCAGGGAATAGGGAATTATCACTTAGGGAAAGAGAAGATATACATGACAGGTTATTTTTATTCGTATACTTTGTGTTCTCTTTCCTTCCTGGCTTAAACAAGTGATCATACAGCATAAAGATCCATATACATAATATTTACTAGAATTGCTTTACAACTAGTCTTTGGTCAATATTGTAATACGTTTAGAGATGCAGTCTTTTCCTGTTTAGTCTCTCATAATCAACTTTTAAAATCTCCTTCATCTATTATATGAAATACATTGATGATAGCAAATGAAGTGTAAGAGGATTTTTTTTTTTTTTTAAATCTGGCTTTTATGAATGTACGCAGTGCTATAAAGAAATCTTCAAGATACGATCTTTACAAGAGGGAAACTACTATCTACTCTTGACTTACACAGTGGTTAATATTATTCTACTGTGATGTTCAAAGGTAGATTTTAATGTGTGTTATTTCTTTAGCCTATGATACCTAGAAACCAGGAGCAAAGTTGGAAGATGAGGAAGAAATTGTGTCTAATTGAATACTTGCTTTTCACTCCCAAAGTAGAGGTGTATGCTTACCTTTCATTTCAGTTATGCTCATGTAAATTAAGAGCCTTCTCACTGATAGCCATGCTAAGGAAGAAAATGAAGCCTTTAAACTGCACGTCTGCTATTTAGGTAATTTTACTGGTAAACCACGATCAGCATCAAGCCTAGGAGTTTGTCAGTCACATTCATTACCTATTACCCTTCCCTTCCTCTCCTCACTCCCCAGGAAGTTATTTATGGTGTTAGTGTAGGAAGTTTAACTCTATATAGTATCTGTAGTTATGAAAATTCTGAATTTTGACTAAAGCATGCAAATGGAGGGCAATTACCTGTAATCACACAGCGTGTCGGTGTCTCCCTGGTCTTTACTGAAGTTTTTGAGACTAATGTTAGCAACGCTTAGCTGGCATAGAAATCTTCTTCTGTGTGTTTCGAAAGGGTTGTTAGACATTGGAACGCGCTGCCCAGGGAAGTGGTGGAGTCACCATCCCTGGAGGTCTTTAAAAGACGTTTAGATGTAGAGCTTAGGGATATGGTTTAGTGGGGACTGTTGGTGTTAGGTCAGAGGTTGGACTCGATGATCTTGAGGTCTCTTCCAACCTAGAAATTCTGTGATTCTGTGATAATGTAAAGTATTCTTATATATATCTTATCTTATATATCTTGCTGTAAGTGTTGCAAGCTTGGAACCTGCTTACATGTTGTCAATATTTAGAAAAAAGAAAAAAAAAAAACAACATTGGTGACATGCTGCTGTATATTTTTTCAGGGATTCATGAAAGAAAAATTATTTAGTGCCACTTAATAACATGATACTTCTAAAAACTCTGCAAAATGGGAGGTGAGAAGTGAGACTAAGACTAATGTGCCTTTTAGAATAACAAAATTATTTAGGTTGGAAAAGACCCATGAAATCATCAAGTCCAATCAACAAACTAATCCTACTAAGTGCACCATTAAACCATAACCCTAAGCACCACATCCACACATCTCTTAAATACCTCCAGAGATGGCAACTCTACCACTTCCCTGGGCAGCCCCTTCTAATGTCTGACCACCCTCACTGTGAAGAAATTATTCCTTATATCCAATCTAAATCTCCTCTGGTGCAACCTGGGAGCATTTCCTCATGTCCTCCCACTTGTCACCTGAGAAAAGAGACTAACAGACTCCCCATTGCAACCTCCTTTCAGATAGTTGTAGACAGTGATGGAGGTATCCTCCTCAGCCTCTTTTTCTCCAGACTAAACAGCCTCGGTTCCCTCAGCCATTTCTCAAAACTCCTGTTTTCTGACTAGAAAACTCTAGTTCTTCTCTGTACACTGTTCTCTGCACATACTTGAGCAACTCAATATCCTTCTTTAAGTGAGGGGACCAAAACAGAACATGGTACTCAAGGTGCGGCCTCACCAGAGCCAAGTACAAGGAGGCGATGACTTCCCTAGTCCAGCTGGCCACACTATTTCTCATACAAGCCAGAATGCCATTGGCCTTCTTGGACACCTCAACTCACTGCTGTCCCATGTTCAGCTGGCTCCCAGCCACCATCTCCAGGACCTTCTCTGCCAGACAACTTTCCAAACACTCTTTCCCAAGCCTACTACTCTGCATAGGGTTGTTATGCCCTAACCACAGCATCTTGCACTTTTCCTTATTGAATGCCATATATTTGGACAAGGTCATCAATCCAGCCCATCCAGATCCCTCTGCTGAGCCTTCCTACAATCAAGCAGATCAGCAACGCCTCCACTCAACTTGGTACTGTCCGCGCATTTACTGAGGGTGCACTTGATCCCCTCATCAAGATCGTTGATTGAAATATTAAACAAAACTGCCCTGCCCCCCACACCCCCCGGATCATTCCTTAGGATTGTAAATATTAAGATCTTCAATTACTTCAAAACCAACACTTCAAAATTTTCAATTGGAGGAAGACCTTCCTTGAGTTTTAAGAGCTTATTTTATCAGAATGAGTGAGATAAAAGGTCTATAAACCTTATTTCATCTATTTACAATTAGAGTACATGCCTGAGGCCTTATCCAAATATAAGCAGTACCAGGTAACTGTTACCAGCGCCTTTCTCCATTAAAAAGGGAAAAGTATACATTTATTTAGGGATTTAATTTTCCCTAAATAAAATACAATTCTGAGTAAGCTTAGACTAATGTCAGGATTTACTTCCATTTTGAGGCAAATGCCATGCTGAATATCTATTGGCATTGCCCTCTAAAAATCAGTGTGCATAACCACTGGCTGGATGTTAGATTCATCCCACAGAATGCTCCCATTTAATTTACCTCCATTTCTGTGTGTCAGAACTAAGCTCTCCTCTCCGGTCCACGGTCTAACCACGGAGCTGGGCTTTCTGCACTGGTGAATGTTGATTACAATCAGCAGTGGTGCTGTTTGCATACCAGATACTATATGTACTGGGGGAAAGTGACTGAAAGTAAAGAAGAAACTATGACCTATCTCCTGGGGCTAGCATTGGACCAACTGTACTTAAATGAGACCTAACTAAGGAAAGGTGATTCTAACTTCTAATATTATTACGATGCATGACAATCCCAACTTTTCACTTAACACCAAAGATTACTGCTTCCATAAATCAGGCTACATATTTAAAGGCCTGACAACAGAACAACTGGCACTAGAAAATACTGACCGTATTTTCCAAAGAGTCTCAAAACTAATGGGAGTGAGACACACTTTTTGTTTTGTGTATCACTACCATAAAAACTTCCTTCTCTGTGCAGACAGAGATTTAAAGAATGAAGTACAACCAATACAGAAGAAAAATGCTTGCTTGCTTGCAAACATGGTATGATCTTCTAGTGAGAGAAGGGGAAAAAAAAGGAGAGAAGAGAAGAGAAGAGAAGAGAAGAGAAGAGAAGAGAAGAGAAG
>CM021797.1:43423155-43484732 GCA_011076525.1 Nettapus auritus
AGAAGAGAAGAGAAGAGAAGAGAAGAGAAGAGAAGAGAAGAGAAGAGGAGACCAGATATCAGGTACATGTAAACTGACCAGATATCAGGTACATATGAACTGATATTCTTCATTCATTCAATATTTTTCCGAAAACAGACATGACACAATGACAGATCCTAATCATTGCCACACTGTGTCATAATTGGACTGAAAAACTAAAACATAAAGTTTAATTAATTACTAAGGGTTGAAGTGGTCAAGAGCCTGATACTGTACTTTATCTGCCAAATGTTCAACTGCAGAGAGATTGAAACAGTCAACTGAAATCTAGGTCTGGAAAAAGTAAAAGAATCCTTGAATTCTTACTAATTCTTACTGAGACCTTGCACAGGTAACTTCCACAGATTGACATGGAGATTACAGACAGACATGCTTTATGTGTTTTTACATCCTTTCAAAAATCACACATTCGCTAAACTGTACCTCTAATTACAAAATAACTGAAAATACTTTGCTGTAGAAAATATATTTCACCTTCTTGAAGCTGGACTGGTTCTGCTGAGTTTTCACCGCTCATTAAAACAACAAATCTTGCAGCTGTTCGGACTGATGCTTGCCATGTTGACAAGGCAATGGGTGGTTCTTGGCAAGGGAAAAGGGCTCTGTTGTTTATTGGTGATCCCATTGTATAAACACATGGCCTAAATGGAAGGAATAGAGATTGAAGTTAGAGTTATAATAAGAAAGACTGAATTAAGTTTTCTGTCAAAAATGAAACACTCTTTTACTGCTTTTACATTTAACCTTCTCAGCTATGTAGATTTCAAAACAATATGACATGAACCAACCAAAGCATCATCTGAGCCGTTTAAGAGAGGATGAAGAAAAGCAAAATTACTACAATAATTTTTACACATACAACAAAAGAATAACTCTAAATATTTCCCTCTTCCACATGAGGAAATATTTTCCAGCCTCATACAATAGCTCTACACTGAAACTGCAAGACCAAGGCATTTTCCTGAGTATCTTCTAAAGATGCCATAGTAGTCTTTACCAGCAGCTGTGACACATTGTTGTCATCACACCAGTGCTTTTATTACTGTTAATCCCATCTCTCTGTACAACCTGGTGGCTTATCCAAAATTAGAGCAATAGATCTAGCACTGAGCCTCATGCAGTCACAGCCTCAATATATCTTGACGTTTTTGCATTTCTTCTTGTAATTAAGGAAATGCATGCTAGGTCACCTGCCTTGCAGGGTTCCAACCACAGCACATACAATGAAAAGGATTTAGTTCTTCCCTACCAGCCTCAGTTTCTTTCAATCTTTCCATATAGTGATCTTCGTTGTGGTATTGATCTTTCTGCAGTTTCTCCAGCCCTCTCATGGGCACCCTCTTAATCTGTTGCGCCTTTGGTATCTCAGCAACATCTCTGTTTTGCAATGGCTAAGATCTGAGTATCTTCTTTACTTCTCCCCAGATAATTCCTCCATTCAAATAATTCCTTCCCTAAAGCAAAGTCTCAACCACACTGAAGGAAAGAATATGAAAATAGTACTGCTACAGCTTTTTTTGCTCTTCTCTTTATAAGTGTTACCTGTGCTATTGGATCCAGAGTTGTCCATGGTACAACCAAGTTTCTATAGCTTAATTAACACATGCCAACTCAGTTGCTTCAAGTTTCTGCATGTGTGCTCTTAACCCACAGCAAACACAACATATTTAAAGGCAGTGTACACTGATGTGTTTTACTTTAGATTTTAACAGGCATACTGTCTTTCTCACGACTGTGAGACCAAGAGAAAGTGAGTCAGTTACTATGATTTCAACCTGAAGAAATTATAGAGGAAAATGTTACAACTTGGAAAAAGGGGCTGGCAGAAAAACACTGAACAGAATGTTGTAACACTGTGCTCAAATGCTAGCAGAGGTTAAAACTCACAGTACAAAGAAGGGGATGAGATATTTAGGGCTGTGAACAAGTATGTATGTAATATATCACACTAAAAAATAGAATGATCAGATGTCTCCTATTAATATTCTAGGTGTCCAGGCCTCACACAGATAAGAGCATATCAGTTATCGGAATTCGGAAGAATAGTCAATAAAGCTCCATGTGTTAATTTTTAAATCTATATTATTTCAGTGTTGGGAGACTGGGAACCCAGAGTCAAATATAACACAAGGAACACAGATGTTGTTTATACTATTAATATTATCTCATTCTCAGAGAGTACTTTTAACCTGCAGATCATAGTGTTTTACAAATTCTGTCAACAGAATTTTAGAGATGGGAAGAAGAAAACAAGTGAATGGTCACTTAGTGCCAGTGTTCAAGCCCGACCTACAAACTTAGTTTCAAGCCTCCTAGTCCAACAGTTCTTGCATTGTACTAGAAATCGTTTCTTTATGAGAAATACGATAACATATTACATAAATAACCTTTTTCCTTCTACATTTTAGGGCTGAAAGAGACACACAGACTGGTCACAACTCCCTACACTTATGGCCTAAGGAGAAACTGAGTTAGAATGGTGAAAAAGATTGGTCAAATACCTGATTTTTTTCAAAACTGTCTCCTTTCCACTTCTCACCTATTGAAAATATTGTTTTTGTCCTGAGATACGTATTATCTTCATTACTTCAAATAAAAATTTATTCAAAATGTCAAAGTCTGCTAAGAAAACAGCAATGAAACATACAAAAGCATTCTGAAACTTGTGAGGAAACTATCAGAACAGTGATTATATCAGCTGCTAATTAGACATTCATATATTCATGGCTAGAGCGCCTGGAGACTTGCTTGACTGTCAGCTAACACTGAACAGTCTGCTGTTCTGCTTTAGAGAGGAAGTTTTGTAAGATGAACTCATGATTATGGAGAATTATCTTTTCTTCCTTCATTGGAATTTTTAATCTATTTTCTTCTCACCCTAAAACATACTTCCACAGATTTTATTGTTTCTCCTGAGGAATCTTGTTTTACTTTGCTATTTTTTTTATACTTCATTTACAGTAATAATTTAACAACATCGGTAACAGCAAAGTGTTACTTTAGGATGCCCATTGAAGCTGGCAGTTTTCTCTGTTCAAGGCTAGGCAGCAAAATTCCAGCAAAAAGAGGATCAGAAATAAAATTGTTATCCTGAAATGGATTTCTTTCCATCTGATACTGAAGAAAAAATTACTAGCTAGCCAAGGTACATCAAAGAGCATCAGTGACAAATAACCAGTTTCAGACCAGTTTCAGATTGTTTCCATCAATAGACACTAAATTTGCTTTTTTTCTGATTTACTGTTACCACTACTAGCAAGAAACTTCACAGTTCCCTTTTTTTTTTCCTCCCTGCTTTATTGTGTCTGCTTTTCTTCTTTTAGTTTTTGTGGTCTGGAAACATTCAAATCATGTACTTGGGCAACATGTTGTTATGCCAAACATAATCTTTGCGACTACTGGTTGGAAGAGATAAGGAAATCAAATACAGCACAAATAAGCTAAGCAGAGAACTCAGGCTGCTTGTCTGATTACCTGTTACAATGGAAAGACTAGCATGCACAAAACAAAGCAGGTCACAGGTCACTCATCCAGCCAACTTTATGACTAATAATTCCCAGTGACTGACAATCCAGACTACTGGAGAAATCAAGCAGTAGTTGTGATATTCTTTGGTTCTGCCCCATGATGAGACCTGGGGCTCAGTGTTGTGCAGCAATCTCTCAGAGGCAAAGATTCTGAGGAAAAAATGATTCATTCAACTCTAACTCACCAGGATTCTGTATATTGCCATAACATAACATAACCAGTTCAAACCAGCTGTTGGCAGATTCCCCCTTTCCCAAGCAGTAGCATGTGTTTAATACCAAATGAAGCTACTACAAGCTAATAATAATACTAATACTCTGTTCTCTGAACAGGAATCCTCAGGTCTTCTCTGAGGCACCTTAAAACACCTGAACCACATTCTAAGGTTCAGCCATCTCATCACGCTTTGGTTATTGTCTGTTTGAAGCCTTCTCAAGGAAACTGTCCAGCTCAGCAAAACTGTCCTCTTGTATTTGGAGAAAGGGAAACCTATTTCTTCAAAGGTTGTCTCCATGTAAGGTGGTAGCCTCTAGCAACTACAAGGCTACTCCCTGTAAAACCACTGCTGCTTGCGGCTTTTTCTTATTCTAAATCACACGATGCCATTTCCATGAAGTAGCAGGGCTTCCTGCCACCTAAATCATACCAACTTAACTCTTTACACAGTCGAAAATTGCACAGTGATTGCCATCAGACTCCAACAGAGCAAGCATTTTTGTTTTAATTTTTCTGTTGAACAAAACACCAGTCAATAACTACCCATGCCTTTTACAAACTGTTCTCCAATTTAAAAGTAGCAAATATGATTATGAGATGAGTGATTCCACTGATGTTTCCAGCAATCTCTGTTACTGTGATTCTGTTTTTCCAACAGCTGGATGGCTACATTTCTAAAGCAATCTTTCAGTGCAAATCTCTTGGACCTGTGCCAACTAACTTGTGGTCTACCTCAGACATATCAAACGTGCTTCTTCTACACATACTTCGTACAATCTCCTGTTGAAAAGTTGTATCTTTTGGTACATCAATCAGTAGAAAGCAAGGACAACAAGGATAATACAGGGCAGATTTTTCCCTTTGAAGTTGCTATGCATATTTTTAGACAGTTTTTATTTAATCCTTAATGTATTCAACATAACACATAAGAAAGTCTGACTGACTACAGTACCAAAGAAGAGTACAAAATTAAATGCTTTACCTCATGGTCATTGATAAGAATCCTTATTTGCTAAAATATTACTGTGGGATTCTGTCTCCAGCATGGCAGCACTGCTGATACAACACTCCCACATACTCCTAAGAGTTAGGCAAACCTACCGAAGCACCTTGATGGGCTGACACCAAGTTTCTCCTTCCCAGTAATTAAATATGTTTTATGCACACTACAAAGACATATACCCCCTGCAAGGATATTAGCATAGTGGCAAAAGCAGGTTTTTATTTTAAAACATTTCTATATTTAATAAATGTAAAAGTGAGAATACTTCAAACATAAGTATAATTTTGTTAAAATTGCAACACTATCTTCTTAGTTTGAAACCCCGATGCTGCATTATGCTAATAAACAATTGAAAAGCTTTGAAACAAAACTGTTTTCTCTTTTTTTCATGGTAAGTATGTTACAAATACTATACCAAACATTTTTTTTATTCCTGTTTTAATAATAATGTTATTGATCACTATTAGAAGCTACCTGCCAATTTTAGGAACTGACACAGTGCCTATAATTTCAACTTTTGGAGAGACAAGAATCTCTATACATCTGTGCATCCACATATGCTTACCCATGTTATTCACTATTTCTCTGTTTTGTCCTTTTTATTAATACTTCTGCATAAAGGCATGGAAAAGTTTTTTATTACAAAAAAAACTTGTCCAAGGGTTAAGTAACACCTCTGCTCTTAATCATCAAAATATTTTTTAGTATCAAAGAACAAACAGGGAAATGTTTAAATTGTGTGTTCAGCTCCTGCCTTTACTGAAAACAGAAGTGTACCCTGATGGGTTTACATCAGCTTTGCATACGATATGCCTAAAAACACCTCACAAAGCTTTGTCATAACAGATTATTTTGTGAATTATAATTCAAACATAGTTTAAAATAAATAAAATGCAAGTCTACATAAAACAGTTAGTGAATAGAGTAAATTTCAAAACACTAGTGCTAAATTAGAGGAAATGTATTGAAGTGGCCACACAATGCTTGTGCTTTGTTATCCACTTTATTTTACTTTCTTTGAGGTTAGAACCACAGATTATAGACTCCTTTGGGAAATGATTACCTAAAAAAGCACTACACACATCCTTTGGAACAATTTATAGAATTCCTGTATGAGAATAAAATGTAATAGTACTTCTCCCATATATTGTAAATGGGTTTTATTTTAGAAATTAAAATAAAAATATGACCACATTTTGTAGAATGAGTTTTACCAATATATTTATGTGTTCGTCATGTACGGAATTTAATTTTAGAAAATGCAACAAGAAGAATTCTAATGACTGTAACATAAGAACTTATTTTCTGATAGGTATGGCTTTCTCAAATATTCTACAAAAGGCAGAAAATAAACAGCTTGAGACTATCTAACAGCAACTACCAGACTTCTTGACCCATGCCAAGCCATCTTTTCCTGCTTCATTATTGATCCATAAAATGTTGTGTGTTTGTTTAAAACTTCCGTGAACTGTGTCTAGAGAGAGCATAACACTTTGCAGTGAAAGGAAAAAGAAGTCAAAACTAAAAGACTTAGTGATTTAGATGGTTAAAAAAGACCTTGAAATAATCAAAGTATTTTCATGAGGCAACACAGAATCACAGAATCACAGAATTTCTAGGTTGGAAGAGACCTCAAGATCATCGAGTCCAACCTCTGACCTAACACCAACAGTCCCCACTAAACCATATCCCTAAGCTCTACATCTAAACGTCTTTTAAAGACCTCCAGGGATGGTGACTCCACCACTTCCCTGGGCAGCGCGTTCCAATGTCTAACAACCCTTTCGAAACACACAGAAGAAGATTTCTATGCCAGCTAAGCGTTGCTAACATTAGTCTCAAAAACTTCAGTAAAGACCAGGGAGACACCGACACGCTGTGTGATTACAGGTAATTGCCCTCCATTTGCATGCTTTAGTCAAAATTCAGAATTTTCATAACTACAGATACTATATAGAGTTAAACTTCCTACACTAACACCATAAATAACTTCCTGGGGAGTGAGGAGAGGAAGGGAAGGGTAATAGGTAATGAATGTGACTGACAAACTCCTAGGCTTGATGCTGATCGTGGTTTACCAGTAAAATTACCTAAATAGCAGACGTGCAGTTTAAAGGCTTCATTTTCTTCCTTAGCATGGCTATCAGTGAGAAGGCTCTTAATTTACATGAGCATAACTGAAATGAAAGGTAAGCATACACCTCTACTTTGGGAGTGAAAAGCAAGTATTCAATTAGACACAATTTCTTCCTCATCTTCCAACTTTGCTCCTGGTTTCTAGGTATCATAGGCTAAAGAAATAACACACATTAAAATCTACCTTTGAACATCACAGTAGAATAATATTAACCACTGTGTAAATCAAGAGTATATACCTGTCCTGAAAGTTACCAACTCCTTTTTATTTTTTATTTTATTTATTCCTGGTTTGAGGAATTGTTTGCTCGGTTTTGTTCTTTCTCAATTTCAAATATTAGTCAAAGTTTAAGAGTTTGTTAGCTACTGCTATGATGAACAGACTTCTTGTGTAATCCTTTATAGCTTGTAGTGATAAAATAAATTTGTCTCTCAAGACTTGCAGAATGGGGCTGATGGCCATATTTAGATATGGCCAAAATTTTCTTTAAATGAGGAAGATAATAAGGTGTTTTGATACTGAAAAGGAGCTTAAGCATACTTCTGATGTACATATTTTTTCTTCTTTTTGGCCAAAATAATTGTACAATGCATTAAAGTTTTCTGCAAAGGTTTTAATTATCTGAAAAGATTGATGAAAAGTGGCTCATTGAAAATATTAGAATTTGGTGTTTCTATGAAGAAAATCTTCTCTTCCCCGTTAAAAAGGCATGTTTATTCTTGAGGGACCAAAAAAGGAGTGAAAGTTTCCTTGATTTCAGAGGCATCATTTGCATTAAATTATCTGGTTATTTTTGGCCATATGTGAAGCCTGTTTCAAGCCTTGACTCTGCTCTAGAAACACGGAAAACTGCCATGATGAGCTTCTCAGCTCATTTAGGCAGTAATACTTTCCTGACTTGGCATCAAGAAAACAAGAGTGCTCTTGATTTAAGACTAGGAGAACAGCTCAGCCATTATTGTTTAATTAATTTTATCAACACTCACACCTTTCTAATGAGTTGTTGCTTGTCCCTTAGTGGTGGCTGCATGGTTTGAAGTATTAAGAGGAAAAAGGATGTTTATGGGAATTTGTAGAAATAGAAACCTGGGGAAGATTTTCAGGCAATATGAATAGTTATAGGTAAGTTAAAATCAGTATTCTCTTAGACCAATTAGGTAGTTGAAAAGTCAGTATTGTGAAAGAATTATTTCCTCATTAACATTGTTTCATCACTAGTGTAAAGAACCTGTTAAAAATTTATAGTGGAATTAAGAGAAAAAGTAATACTGGAGAAAAACATTTTTTAAATGCTGTTGATGGAGTGTTGAGAATGACATCAGGGTACCGTATCATTTATGACAGTATTGCGGCTTAGTCACCCAAGGTCAGCCTTGTTGCCCTATGGAGAATAGATGGGGTTTTTGTTCAAATCCTTCCAGTAGTTGCAATGGGTCAGTTTATGTTGGTAATTCATGTGTCTTCCTAAAGATTTGTTTATTATTTTTTATTTTCTTTCTTTTTTCTTTTCCGCAGTGCATATTCTTTCCTAAGATCTCTGTGAAAGTAAGAAATAGCATAAGAAGTCTTTAATGGAAAGGCCAGCAGAAAGGAAATGACTCATTTTAGCTTCACTGTGCTAATGATGTGCTGAGTGAAAAGTGTGTGTTGAACAGGGAAGAACCAAACACAGCATTAAAGCTGGCTCTTTTAGTGGACATGTAACAATAGTGAACTTTTTTGTTAAACTTTACTGAAGAGAAGCAGCAGATGCACCTATTCTGTTTCTGTCCTTTCCTCCTCTGGGATGGCATTCCCCAGTGTGTGGAAGACTCTGCTTTTGGACCTATGTGGTGCACACAAAGCTCTTTTCTTATTCTGATTATGGTGTTGTGATACAAGCAAGGATTTCATTTTGTTTATTTTAAAGGTAGTAAATATTGTGCTCTAGTAGCTCTCAAAGACTCAATAATTGACGACAGCCTCATAATCTGGGTGAGTATATACAGATAAAAATGGCAAATGACTGTTAGCTGTTTGGAATTGTAAAAAGGTAAAAAGAGATACTGAGGAAAGAAAAGAAATGACTAATATTGTGACAAATGATGTAAAAAACAACAACAGCAACAACAAAAAAAACAAAGTTCAAGTGTTAATCTGGCTAAATGCTTATGGAATTCAGGAATCCAGATTCACTAGCTTCTTTAGTAATACTTTTTGAAGTTAAAAAGATAAAAATGGCCTGTACTGTTAATGGCCTGTCCCACATAGATGTCATTATGCAGTTATGTGAGGTGTATGAAGTCTATCCAACTTACAGTTTTGTCTTTACATTTATAATACACACCTAAAAGCCTTTCAGGGTGCCTTCAATGGAAATTATTTTCCCCTAGATCATTTAAGTACAGTATGCTATTTCTGTGCCACATATTTATAAAATTGCATATAACTGGCAGAGCACCAAAACATATTTTTTTAAAATGCAATTTATTGGAAAGAATAAGCATTTTGGCAAGCAGTTGTGAATGAATTTATTCTGAACAGAGCTAAAAGTTAGCTTAATGCCTTTTTCCCCTTAAAAAATGTATTTGTAACAAGCATGCAGGCAGACAAGAGAACAAGCAAGGTTTATACCTATATGCATTTAAACAGAGATCTGCATTCTGCTTCATGGAACTGCATCTCTTGATGCACAGATGCTTTGATCCAACACTGGGGTTAGATTAGGCTAGACTAATCTCATGGAATAATCAGTTTCCTCATTTGCTGTTCGTAGATTTTGGTAGTAATGTATCCTAGAATCATAGAATCATTAAGGTTGGAAGAGACCTCCAAGATCATCTGGTCCAACCATCGCCCTACTGCCACTGTCACCCACTAAATCATGTCCCTAAGCACCACGTCCAACCTTTCCTTGAACACCCTCAGGGACGGTGACACCACTAGTCAACTGGGCAACCCGTTCCAATGCCTGACTATGCTTTCTGAGATTAAATGTCTCCTAATTTCCAACCTAAAACTCCCCTGGTGCAACTTGAGGCCATTCCCTCTAGTACTGTCACTGATTATCTGCGAGAAGAGGCTGACCCCCAGCTCCCCACACCTTCCTTTCAGACAGTTGTAGAGAGCAATAAAGCCTCCCCTGAGCCTCCTCTTCTCCAGACTAAACAACCCCAGTTCCCTCAGCTGCTCCTCATAGGACTTGTGCTCCAGGTCCTTCACCAGCTTCGTAGCCCTTCTCTGGATGTGCTCCAGAGCCTCGATGTCATTCTTGTAGTGAGGGTCCCAAAACTGAACACAGTACTTGAGGTGCAGCCTCACCAGAGGGATGATCACAGGGATGATCACCTCCCTGGCCCTGCTGGCTACACTGTTTCTGATACAAGCCAGGATGGCATTGGTCTTCTTGGCCCCCAGGGCACACTGCCAGCTCATGTTCAGGTGAGCATCGACCAACACCCCCAGATCCCTTTGCTCTGCACAGCTTTCCAGCCACTCTGCCCCAAGCCTGGCACTTAGCCATGTTGAACCTCATCCCACTGGCCTCTGCCCTTCGATCCAACTTGTCCAGATCCCTCCTCAGGGCCTCCCTACTCTCCAGCAGATGGATACTTTTTGCCAGCCTGGTGTACTCCTTGCATATATCATTTTTGCATTCTGTCTCCTCTAAAATTACAGTTCATCTTGTCATTTGAAATGAATTGAGGCTACAGTTGCTTGAAAGGTACTGATATGTTACTCAGGTACAAGTGGTAACTATTTAAGTATGATCTAGAAGTGCTTCACAATACTATGCATTCCTTATGGTCTACTTAGGGAGAATAAAATGTCAGAAAAATACTATTGATAATGTCCTAGGGAAAAAAACTTACAGAGGATCACAGAATGGGTAAGATTGGGAGGGACCTCTGAAGATCATCTAGTCCAGCTCCCCTGCTGAGCAGGATCACCTAGAGCACATCGTGCAGGATGGCATCCAGGCACGTTTTGAATATCTCCAGAGAAGGAGACTCCACAGCCTTTCTGGGTGACCTGTTCCAGTGCTCTGTCACCCTCACAGTGAAGAAGTGTCCTCTCATATTCAGATGCAACTTTCCATGCTTCAGTTTGTGCCTGTTGCCTCTCATCCTCTTGCTGGGCACAACTGAAATGCAACTGGCTCCATCCTCTTGACATCCCCCTCTCCGATATTTATAGACATTAATGAGGTCTCCTCTCAGTCTTCTCTTTTCCAGGCTAAACAGGCCCAGTTCTCTCAGCCTGTCCTTGTATGACAGCTGCTCCAGTCCTCTAATCATCTTAGTAGCCCTCCTCTGGACTCGCTCCAGTAGCTCCATGTCCCTCTTGTATGTACTGGGGAGCCCAGAACTGGACACAACAATCCAGGTATGGCCTCACCAGGGCTGAGTAGAGGGGGAGGATCACCTCCCTTGACCTGCAGGCAACACTCTTCTGAATGCAGCCCAGGATACCGTTGGCCTTCTTGGCCACAAGGGCACATTGCTGACTCTTGGTCAGCCTGCTGTCCACCAGGGCTCCCAGGTCCCTCTCTGCAGAGCTGCACTCCAGCAGGTCAGCCCCCAGCCTATGGTGGTTCTTGGGGTTATTCCTCCCTAGGTGCAGGACCCTGCACTTGCCCTTGTTGAAGTTCATGACGTTCCTCTCGGCCCAACCCTCCAGCATGTCGAGGTCTCTCTGAATAGCAGCACAGTCCTCTCGGGTATCAGACACTCTTCCAAGCTTTATATATATATATATATATATATATATATATATATATAAATTTTTATATATATGTATATATAAAGCTTTATATATATATATATATGTATGCAGTGTATGTGTAATATAAGCCATTTAGCTGTTGGATTTACTTTTCAACATTTCTCAGTGTAACTTTTGTTTCATTATTGTAACACATACACTGTGCAAAAATGTGCTTAGTCAGAAGCACCTTAATATTGATTTTGATTCATATTCAAGAGGTAGATATTCAACCATTAATTATGAAATCCAGTGGCTTGCTCTTTGTGTGTACTCTACCTTCATATATTCCTTGAATTTCTATCTTGTGCAGACTTCAATGCCAGCTAGAAGATATGTTCAATTATTAAAAGTACAGTGATAGAGAAGCCATTACCTGCACGGTAGCTAGCAGCAACAGCTTTTATTTAGGCTCTTCTCAATTTTCCCAACGCAAAATATAAGAGTCTGGTACTCACGTTGATTGATCTCCAATGTATATCAGGAATTGCAGCATGTGAGTTGACAGTTTGCCACATGCTTCATTGGAGCACCTCTCCCATCAAGAAAGGCTGAGAGAACTGGGGATGTTCAGACTTCAGAAGAGAAGGCTCCAGGATGACCTCATTGTGACCTTTCATTACTTAAAGGGGACTTATAAAAAGTCTTATAAAAAAAGAGAGCAACTCTTTGCTCAATCGGATAATGACAGGACAAGGGGAATGGTTTAAAACTAAAAGGGGAGATTTAGATTAGAGGTTAGGAGGAAATTCTTCACTTAGAGGGTGGTGAGGCACTGGAACAGGTTGCCCAGAGAGGTTGGGGATGTCCCATCCCTGGAGGCGTTCAAGGACAGGTTCGAAGAGGCCCGGAGCAATCTGATCTAATGGGTGGCATCCCTGCTTATGGCAGGGGGGTTGGAACTAGATGATCTTTGATGTCCCTTCCAACGCAAGCTATTTTGTGATTCCATGATTATATGCTGCTACTCATCCCTCTGAGTCAGTGCTGAAGTAATGCTCCAGCATGAATGTGAGAGTGCTGTATGGGAAGTTCTGGTTTTCAGATGAGATCAAAGATTTCTACAAATTACAAGGAAAGATGGAGTGTTCTTCACCCTTGTGCCTCAGCCAAGTAGTAGTTTTGGGATAACTACTTATTAAACTGCATTTTTACATACTAATGCTAGCTCTTACTTTGTATATCAAATTCTGGGAGAAGTCGGTACCTTTCTTTTTGCCTAGAGGTAGCTGAGCTGTGGTTTTTTAGTAAATCATGGAAGTTGTTTTTACTTATTAGTATATTTTCCCCTAAAGTAGTTTGCACCAACATAAATATAAACACCATGAAATACAGATAATTTAAATAATCCATTAGGCATTAACGAATACTGACTCTCAGGTGTTTCTTCAGCTACAATGGACTCTGCAGGACTCAAACAATTTTCATGACTTCAAAAGATAATGAATTAAAAATTCTAGTAAGTAATTACATGATCCGTTATTATTTCAAGTACAGGAAGTAAATGGCCTTTCAGTTGTTCTTTTGAACAATTATAAAAAACTTATGGTTCTTTCTCTTGTTAAATATACTCCTAAATTTTGACTGTGATGTTTGCCAGTTTTACCTCATAGGATAGGTGATGCTGCATGGTTTGTGTAATTGTGGTATGATAGATTTGCTGTGCAGAATTGGAAAAAAATCATGTTTGGAAAATGAAATATTTCACCAAAAGTAACTATGTGTAGGAATCTAATTACTTTTAAGTTAAGCTTGGCTTTAAGGAGAGGAAATAAGCCTTACAAATAAAAACATTCAGGTGCTTTTCCTTTATTTTTCCCATTGACTAACCCTTTCCTAATCTCTTGTTCCCAGGGTGTCCTTGCTTAGTGTGAAAACGGTTTTGTGGTACAAAATGCTATTATTTCTAGTAGAGTAAGGGTAGCCATCTTATTCTTGACCTGCACTACTTCCTCATACCCTAGAGGTGGTGCTGTCTACAAGGAAGCCACTGGAAATTAGAGGGCTGGCAGGAGAAATGGGAAAAGGAGCAGAGTGGAGCTTGTGATCCTATGGCGTGGTGGGGATAAAGGAAAACAACACAAAAGCCACTGGTCTGAAGAGAGTTAAATAAAGCAATTAAAGTTATGGAAGAAAACGGGAAGTTGGGAGATAGCCTTACCAGAGAGAGAAGACAGAAGATAAATGGGACTCAATTGAAACAGTACTTCATGGTAGTTTCTGTAGAGAAGTGTTGCCTATATAAAGACCATTTAAGTCACTCATGAGTTAACACGTTTTAGAGAGAGCTCCCTTGCATGGCTGAGTCAGGACCTCTTAACCAAACGAAAGCACAAAATGGAAATGCATAGACAGGGGAACCAGTGACCTTCACACAGGGGATCCAGCCTGGGAGTGTAGGGATAGGATCAGGATAGCCAAGGCATAGCTGGAGCGAAGCTCGACTAGGGATGTGAAGAATAGCACAAAGACTTTCTACAAGTGCACAAGACATCAAAGGAAAACAAAAGAAATCATAACCCCTATGATGAGTGCGACAGGGAACCTGGTTACAGCTGATGTGGAGAAGGCTGAGGTACTCAGCAACTTTTTTGCCTCAGTCTTCACCAGCAATTGCTGTTACTATACTTCCCAAGTCTCAAGGCAGGAACCAAGAGAATTAAGTCCCATCCACCATAGAAGATCAGTCCATGAGACCCGATCAGATGTGTCTCAGGGTCCTGAAGGAACTGGCAGATGAAGTTGCAAAGCCACTATCCATCAAGTTTGAAAAGTCATGGCAGTCAGGTGAGGTTCCCAGTGATCTGAAAAGGGGAAATGTAACACCCATTTTAAAAAAGAGTAAAAAAGAAGACCGGGGAGCTATAGAACAGCTAGTCTCACCTTTGTGCTCAGTAAGATCATGGAGCAGATCCTTTGGGAAACTATATTAAGATGTGTGGAAGACAGGGAGGTGCTTGGTAACAGCCAACATGGCTTCAGAAAGTGCAAATCATGCCTGGCTGTCTTGGTGGCCTTCTACAACAGAGTGACAGCATTGGTGGAAAAGAAAAGAGCAAATGATGTTGTCTGTTGACCTATGCAAAGCCTTAGATATTGTCTCACACAATATACTTGTCTCTTAATTGGAGATACATGGATTTGATGCATGGACTATTTGGTGGATAAGGAATTGGCTGGATGGTTACATCCAAGGAGTTGTGGACTATGTCACAGTTGCTAGGTGGAGATAAGTGACGAGTGGTGTGTCTCAGTGGTCCATCTTGGGACTGGTACTTTTTAATATCTACATTGGTGAAACGGACAGTGGAACTGAATGCACCCCCAGCAAATTTGATGATACCAAGTGACATTAAGTGGTGCAGCTGATATAACAGAGGGAGGGAGTGCTATCCAGATAGACCTTTGCAGGCTTGAAAGATGGGCTCACATGAACCTAATGAGATTCAAGAAGTGCAAGGTGCTTCACCTGTGTTAGGGCAATCCCAGATGAACCACAGAAGAACTCACTGAAATCAGCCCTGTGGAAAAGGACTTGGGTCTGGAAAGGACTTCTGGTGGATAAAAAAAAAAAAAAACAGTGTGAGCTGGGAATGTGCATTTGCAGCCGAAAAAGCCAAACATATCCTGGGCTGCAACAAAAGAATCGTGGCCAGCAGGTCGAGGGAGCTGATTCTGCCCCTCTGTTCCACTCCTGTGAGACCTCACCTGGAGTACTTCATTCAGCTCTGTGGATCCCAGCACAAGAGTCACGAACCTGTTAGAGCAAGTGCATAGGAGGGCCGTGAAGATGTTCAAAGGGCTAGAGCACATCTCCTATAAAAACAGGCTGAGAGACTTGGCATTGTTTAGCCTAGAAAAGAGAAGGCTCCAGGAAGACCTACTGCTGTCTTCCAATACTTAAAGGCAGCCTATAAAAAAGATGGAGAGAGACACCTCGTCAGGGAGTGTAGTGATATGACAAAAAGTAATGTATTTAAAATTAAAAAAAAAAAAAAAAAAAAAAAAAAAAGTAGATTTAGATTAGATTAGATATAAGGAAGAAAATCTTTACCATGAGGTTGGTGAGTCACTGAAAAAGGTTGCCCAGAGGAGTTGTATATACCCCACCCCTGGAAGTGTTTCAGGCTAGTTTGGATGGGGCTTTGAGCAACCTGGTCTGGTGGGAGATGTCCCTGCCCATGGCAGTGCTCGTGATTTAGTTGTTCAAGAGAAAAACACTGTGGGATAAATATACAGTTATCATATACAGTTCTGGAGTATGAATGGAGAGGGCATCTAAAATCCCTGCAAGAAATAGAATGAGCCCGAGCTGCTTGTGTAAAGACAATATAAATCTCGGATCTTGCTCTAGGAACATCCAGAGTTTGCATGGTCTCTAAAATGCCTGCAAAATATACAGGACTTGGAAAACAGATGAGGAGCTGTATGTCAGTTTCTTGTCTCTTCTTCAGGAAACCCAAGTTTACATAAATCTGGAGACACATATCAAGAAAACTGATTTTGTGTTTTCTTTGGTACCTTCTTCCTTTTTCAAGGTTTGCTCTGGCTCTGAAAAGCATATGTTTGTTGCCAGCTCATATTAACTTGTGAATGCAGTACATGTTGTTCTCTGGACTGCTAAACTGACTCCCCATTCATTTTGACATTCTGTTCAAATGAATTTTTTTTTTTTTTTTTTTTAAAAAAAAAGAACAGCAAAACCCCAAAAACCTCTATGGTCTTGCTTGCTCCAGCCTGTCTTGCTAAACATGTTTCTCACTGTAACTCTCTCCACTCCCTCTGTTTGCATAGCACAGACCTCTTCCCTTTACTTTTAGACAATCTTCTCACTGCTGTGGGAGCCTTCTCCTTTATACCTTCTCTGCCATCGTGAACAGTTTTTCTGTGACTGCCTTTTGACGTTCATTCTTACCTCAGAACACAGCTGAAAATGCATTAGTTTTTTCTCGAATTCTCTTCCTTTGCTGTTATTTGAAGGCTTTACTATTAACGTAACTGCATAGAACATTTTGTAATGCATCTTAAATGACAGATACTACACAAAGTGAAGTTTTTTAAACTACCTCTCAGTCTTTTGTTGTGCCCATTGAAGTGAAAGGAAAAGCTGCTATTGGCTTCAATGTGAGCAGGTGTGGGCTTTTAGCACAGTTTATATCAGTGAAGCTCTACATTGTACTACTACATGACAGTATTTCAAAAAGATAAATTGCTGCTCTCCTGGGTGGCATCTTTCTCTCGAAGTGGGATCTGCTTGCCTTGGCTCTTTGCTAGCTTTGGTAAGTTTAAAAAAAAAAAAAAAAAAAAAAGAGAGAATTTGGCAAAACAGAATTTGGCAAAACAGTTGTCCTCTTTGTTTCAAATGTGTTTGGAGCAAATAAATTCCCTCTACTCCCATGCTGTTGGAAGGTTAGGAAAATTACAGGAATAATATATGTTCAGCTGACAGTACAGATCAAAGTAATCTGTATTGTAATGTAATGAAATCTCTGATGGTAATGGTAAATGTTGCCAGAAGTAGAGTGGACTGAGGAAGTATAGGTGATTGCTAGGGCATGTAAGAGGCAGAGACTTTATCTTCCTCTTAGATTGCTTTATACAATATTGTTTTCTTATACAAAATAGTAGGTAGCAAAATTTATTGAGGCTAAGCAAAAAGTTTTTTTTACGTGTCATTTCTTTGAAGAGCTTGATGTTCTGTGTGTCGTTAAGTTAGGAGACCCACAGATTTTTAGCTGTGCTGTTGTTTCTTTTCTCTATGCCTTGTGGCAGCCACAGGATTATTTTTTTCTCTTTTATTTTTTTTTTTCATTTTGATAGTGTTCCATAGCCCTTGTTAGAATACCATTGCAAGTATTAATGTTCTCTTAAAACAACTGAAGTTTGTATGTTTCCACAGTTTCCATGGCTACACTTATTTGCGCATGATTCTGTAGTTTGTAACTCATTTTAGGCTTGTTCCAAGAGCAATTAAGGTATTAATATGGTGTAGTAACTGTATTTGGGTCCATAAGTGAGTACATTAATTTTACCCTTAAGCCATATTCATTTTTAGAGGGACAAATGGAAAACCTAAGCAACATGTAAATTAATGAAAGGTATGCTGTCCTAAAATATCCTCTAGTTTGTCCACACATGTTCACAGATACAGTCAGCCTATAGTGTACTCTCTGTGTTCCTGCACTGTGTTTCCATACTGATAAGACTCATCTTTTTACCTTCTAATAGACTCTTTAATCTTGTTATAGCAGCTCCTGGATTATCATGACCAAATCATTGACTTTGGCAACATCCCATCTGATTCTGAGCTTTGATTTCTCACTGCCTGTTTGGCACATCACGTATCTCAGATTGCCAGGTCTGATTCACAAGCTCTAGTGTTGTTTGCAAAATCTTTCCTGTCAGTTTGGTACTGTCCAGAACGCAAAGAAAAGTGTTTGTTCTGTGCAAGGTCATACAGATAAGACAAAATCATGAGGTGGTGATCCAGGGTCAAAAGAATTAAATGTTAATCTTTTTGTGTCTCAAGATTCTATTAGATTTCATATCTGATGCACTTCTTGGCCAGTAAGAGTACAGTCATGTTAAGTTGCATTAATAACATCTCAGTAATGATCGTTTTTTTATAGATAGAAAAATTAGCGGATAGAGGAATGTGGGTATAAGCGAACAATACTGAATCTGTGGTTGTTACATATGACTGCTTTTACTTGTCTCAGTGAAATTATTTTTCCTTCTTCAACATAAGTAACCATGATGTATGGCAAAAGGTTTGGTCCACAATCTCAAGTACATAAAAATATCAAGTACTGTCTGTGTGCTGTGACTGATGAGTCTATACAAATGTTCTTTTTATTCACAGGTATCATGAGGTGGTACTACTACGTGACTATGCCAATGCCAGCATCCACCTTCACTATCGCTGTGGGATGCTGGCAAGAAGTTAAACAGTCCTTTACACCTGCTGTCCAGACAAACAATGAGCATTCTTTGCCATGTTCACAAGCTGATTTCAGGTTGGTGTTTAGATTATTGTTGAAAAATGGTATATATGGATACCTTTTTCATTTACTCTGTGGAGTGGAGTCATTTCAGTACAGGAATCAAAACAGAACTTTTAAAATATGAACCAAAAAATCTTTACAGGGAAATAATTCCAAAGGCTTTATTGCATGGGTAACGATGTGGTTCTTTTTATGTGAAAACAGGTTGCTTAGTGAGTAATAAGTCTAATCCTAATATCCTCTGGATTTGCATCCTACATCCTGTCATGCTCAATGCCCTGCTATAACAGTACCAGATTCTTCATCTTTTATTACAATGACTGTCTGCAAGATCTGTGATGCTACTAAGCTTGGGCCATTTTGCATACCTAATATACCCTCTAGTACCATAGTGCCTACTCACTCCAAGTCCCCTACTTTTCCCTTCCAGTCCAGTCCCATCCCAATGTTAGAGCTGGCCTTTGCAGTGTTTTGCCTAGGGTGATGTGTAGTATTGCAATGGTCCTGTGAAAGAAAGATGGATTCTTCATTGTGTTCAATAAAAAAAAATAAAAAATAGCCTGTTGTCCAGTATGTGCAGTGGCTACTTAGCTATCTTTCATCAAACGTGTAGAAAAGTAATTATTTTTAATGCATCTATCACTCTTTCCAATCCAGTCAAAATTGATCATAGCGTTTAAATTATTACGGGGCTGTGAATGAACATCGCAATAGTACATAGGCCTGCAAATGAGAAATGAAGTTAAAAATTAATTTTTTGGAGCAATATAGCTTGTTTCCACATGTATTCACCTTAGTTAACAGAAGTCTCAGACATGGCACTTGATTTCCGCACATATTACTGTCAGCTTTTCAAATTCCTTAAATGTTTTTTCTATTTTGCAATTAGAAGCTTAGCCTAAAAATATTTTGTTAGGTAACTGTTTCAGGGCTAATGCTGTGTTAACATTAAGACTGTGGAAGTCCTTACCATTTTGACAGAGTTAGTGAGACTTTGGAAAATGAGGACATAATTATTGGAATTTAAAATTAAAGGATACTGTGGTTTGTAGCTTGACTTTTTTTTTTTAAAATGCTAATAAATCTTGAGAATAGGAACTTTCATGTTTTGTCTAAAATCAGTAAGACATGCCTAGTCAAGCTTTAAAATAGTTTGTAGGTTTGATAAACTTTTAGAAATCGTTTCATATTTATTCATCTACTATTTATATGTTTCTAATATGACTACCTAAACAGGAATACTCCGTAATTGTTATTCTGACAGTGTGGTGATAGAGTAAATGAGCTTTTTTTTTTTTTTTTTTTTTTTTTGTAAAACTTCTGGAAACTGGGAAATGTATTTGTAACTTTTTTAGCAAAAGTTACTGCAAGTTTTAATCAGTATGATATTCATTATTATTATCCCTTTCGGATGAGTTAATTGACAGAGATGAGGTGAGGTGTCTACACCAGATGAAGTGGTGACAGTGAAATCAATAAAACTAATGTCTTGAAAGAAAACCTGACAAAAAAAAATAATGTTTATTTGGGAGTTGGCAAAACAAATACTTGATATTTTTTTTAGTTATTAAGACTATGTAACCAAGCCATTAGTGGAGCTTTCTGGAAAAGATGGGATATAGATATAGACAAGCAGATATTAAGGTAGTGTCTCACATAAGATAATGGGGATAGACTCTTGGATGGCAGGAAGACAAGGGATTTCTGAAGGAAGTATTTAAAGTTGTAATGTAATTTATATCCATGAGCCAGTGAGTTTGACATAAGGAGAATGTGTCAAAATACTAAGCGGAGCTAGAATGTAAAATAAGTTTTATATCTTCTTAAGGACTCCATGGCAACTTTCACAAGAGATAGGGTGCTAGTTTTCACTTTCCTGCGTAGTCTCAACTTTGACAATTAAATACGAAGTTACAATCTTTTAGTGAAAAAAATATTCTGGTTTAAACCACCCTTTGGAAAAAAAATATATAATGATGGATGTAGTTTCTCTGCTAATATATGTAATCAATGTCTACATCTTCCACTGAAAAAAAAGTTATATAAGGCGTTAAAAGTTTTGGCACTTCTGCAAAATGTAGTTCTTTCCTACATGTTTTCATTTGTTTTTGTGTGTCAGCACTCACCTGGAGCGAGATCGTACAAATATAAATGCTTTTGGTGATACTTGGTGCACTAACAGTAAATGCTTTGCCTGTCAAGGCATAATAGAACCACCTTCTTTAAGATGAAATCTGAAACCAAGGACAGTTTCTGTGCTGCACAGAAGACAAGCTAGGAGGTGAAAACATGAATCTGATTTCTGCTTAGATACAAGTCTATTTGGGCAGATAAATTGTTGTAAAGGTATATGACTCAGTGTTTAGGAAGGATCAAATTTACTCATCTTTCCAGCTACAGCTTTGAATATTCTGTAAGGGTAATGTAAAATAATCTAGATCCTTATGTGATACCTTCAAATGTCTATGATAAGACTGAATTGATATCTAATGTTTTTACTTGAGAAAAAAAAAATATAAAAAACCCTAAAAACTCCTAGAGAATTTTTTAGTGACAGCAACAACAGAAAAACTTTAAATTTCATTCTATTGCACCTAATATGTTTATGGAGTAAATAAAAATGTAATGATTTAAATAGGAATTCTCTGAACACATATTTTTGTATTATTACTTAGTTTATCTACATTTTCAGCACTTGTTAATTGATTCACATCTATTATAAAAACAAGGTTTGACTACTCTCTTCTTTTTTAGTTATGAGTAACTATATCAGTTTCAGTCAGGTATGTAGTAAAGATTCTGAACTATGTTTTCACAGTGCTTTGCATGAGTGAATGGTATGAGAAGATAAATAAGATGGTTTTATGTGAACTTACTCTGTGATTTTGGTGTCTAGAAAATACCATTCCAGTGCCTAGGAAATATTCTTGTGTTAATATACTCTGTTGTGCATGTTTCTGTTATCATATCAAACTATTTTTTGTTGTTGTTATTTTCAGATGGCATGAAGAAAGCTGTGGACACGTGGAATATCCCTGCCGTTTCCAAAATCCTGCTGCCAGGTTGCAGAGAGTCATTCCTTACAGAGTCTTTGCTCCATGGTGCCTTATGAAATGCTGTGAAGAACATCTACTTCAGCTCATTCCTCAGTGCCTCTCAGCTGCTTACACCACACTGGGCACCCATCCCTTTTCCAGGCTTGATGTTTTGATAGTTCCTTCCAACTTTTCCAGCCTGGGAATGGCTAGGTAAAGAAAGTTCATCTCCTTCTGTATTTATTTAGACTCCTTTTTATCATCTAACAGTGTCAAATTTCTATCCATATAAAGTTGCTGTGTTATTTTTGTTAAATCAATTTTGAAACTCTAGTTGTTGCTAAGTAGGCTTTTCTTGGTACTTTTACTTACATCCTTTGTGCTATGAACTTTAGTTTTCATAAGACTCAGGAAGAAAAATATAAGCTTATTAGATATGTCTCTGATTTTCCTCATTTGCAAAACTGAAGTTCTTTTATTATGTCTATTCATTTCAGTACTTGATGCTGCTATCATTTTGTTATGTTTTCTTTTATCAATGACTTCACCGTTATGTCTTGACAAAACAAGAGCATGTTAAAATTCAGATACAGAGTCTATTCATAAGCTATTTGTGATTTATGATTTTCTAGTCAAACACTGGGCTTTGGAAGCTGAGGAAGGCAAACTGTAAAGATTATATTATCAAATTTTAATGGAATTGTGGAGAACAAAAAGCTTAATTAAATATTTTTGTTTTTCACGGTAGAGTTTCCAGTTGTGCAGTGACAATAAAAATTTAGTTCTACTAGTTCTACTAGTAAGGCAGTGTCTAACAATTAAAATTCCCCATTTTTTTGTGTGTTTTAAGAACTATGTAAGTTGGTAAAAAGATATAGTATTTATTCATAGCAGAGAATGAAACACTATTTTATTTACTGTTTGCCTAGTGCCAACACTAGAATAAATGCTTTTAGGTGTATATAACACGGAAAAAAAAAAACATCCAATGGAGGAATTAAAGGCAATGTTCTTTTGAAAGGGGAGGACTGAAGGGAAAGCTATATTCACAGACTATTTTGTATGGAACTATTGGACAAGTTGTCAACTGCCAGCCTAAATACTTAGACAAACTAAAAGTTCGAACTGCTAAGCTTATTGTGTTAGATTTCTTTTTACAAACTATATAATTAAGCAAGTAATGAAACTTTTTGTTTCATGCTACATGTTTTGATTTATATTTCTGTAGATTTCTTTCTCCAGCTTTCTTCATGCAATGTTACTTAAGGAAAAATGTAGAAAATACTGCTGGCATGCAATAATAATATTGTATAGATTTTGGTTTAGATTTACTTTCACTTTTAAAAAAGATCTATAACATTTCAGACCTCAGTGTTCAGTGACATTCTCCTTTGTCAGATAAGCCTCATTGCTTTATAAATAACTTCATTGAGTTTGCAATGATAGTTCTTTGCTCAATTAACTCATAAATGAAAGTGTCAAGAGACTTGTATGACTCCTGGTTGCTTTGGATGCCTACTACAGGTTATATTTTCTGATGCTTTGCATGGAGGTTTGATTTGTAGGTAAGTGTGATGTTGAGTAACATGTTCTTGAAGCTGTATGAAATGGGGAGAGCAGCTTAGTGATTTCTTATTTCAGAGCCATGGTGCTTAAAGGTTGACATGGGTCCTTATGGACCATCACTGTAAATGAGGAAGAAAAGAGTAATTTTCTTAGATGTATGACAAAAGTAATGATCAGTAGAACGAGGAAGGACAAGATGTACACACAATTTAAAAAGAAAGAGAAAGGGACAAGAGATGTGTAGGCCAAAATGACAACACACAGTAGATGAAATCTTCAAGGTTCATTTGCTGGTATGCTATGTCTCTTTAGGAAGATGTCAATGCTTCCCCTGCATGTACCTTTCCCAGAATATGTAGGGAATGCCTGCAGGGTGTTCTGTTGCAAAACCATCTGTGGTTATCCAGATTGCGTATTCTGAATATTGTAATAGTGCTTTCTTTGTGAAGGAGATGAGAAAACCTATAAGCATTATTACAAGATTTCCTTATGTTTCTTCTAATGACTGTCTGTTCCAAGTGATCCATATCATTGAATATAAGTGAAGGATGAAAGAAAGGACATGCATACTTCCTGATGCTTTTCTTTCAACAGTTCATCAAGCCAAGCACATTCAAATTTAAAAAAATGGAAATAAAGGAATAATTTAAGCTGTTTAAATGTCAAGCTGTTTGGACAGCAAAGGGAATTATTAAGTGACTCATAATAGCTCGTTTGTTCTTGTTTCATGTGATTTTTTTTCAAACAGAGGTTCTGTGCATATAGCAAGCTAACGTAAATGGTTAATTCCTGCCCATGCAATGATAATTACCCAAATGACTTCAGTTAAAACTAAGCTATGTGCACAACCATGCCCAAAGCCACATTAAAAAAAAAAAAAAAAAAAAAAGTGTGCTATTATCTTGGGTTAAAAAGGGAGCTGTACTATTTACTTTTTTATCTTCTAGTCTATCTGTAGCAGTATAAACATAACAGCATGCCAGCACAAAGGGATTGTTGTTTTGAGAATTCTAATTGTACTCCTGTCTGCCAGGGAAGGAAACAGTCATAAATTTTAGTCATTATCTTAAGTTTCAGGGCTTTAGAGTGTTTGGCACTTTTCTTTCTCTGTTCCTCATTAGCTGATACTTACTGTGTTTTTTATATCCCCAAATACTTCCCTTTTCTTAAGGGGGTTGTTTCCCCAGCATGTTAGAGTGGTATGAAATGATGATAGTGCATGCATAGAGTGACCTAATTAGGTATTTTAAGATGTCAGTTGCAGCAGCCACTACTGTGGGGTAGCTACAGTTCTCTTGAAGTCTGACTTTATGGGAAAAACTCTACTTGAAAGCATGTTTATTTTACTTACATTTTCTGTATATCTCTTCCTGTCTTTTTTAATTTGCTATGGATTTCTGTATGGGAACAGAATCTTGATTGCGTATAATAATTGCAGTCATCATCTCTTGCTTCCTGCAGATCTTTGAAGTTGGAAGATTTAGTTTTGCATTCTTTTTGGTTTTCATGCTATTTTAGTCCAAGTGACTTCAGTATAGCTTCTCCCATATTTAAATTAGTAAATGAAGAATATGGCCCACATGACTATGTTGGTAATGTTATGTTAAACCATGCATAAAAAAATCAAATTAATAAAGCATTGTGGACCAAATTTACATAGCTGAAAAGCTGGAGATTCAGTGCTTTCTGTAGAACTTCCAGAGTTACATGAACACTTAACAGCACTTTTCATCTGATTTTAAGTTCTCTCACCAGCAGAAGGGAGAGAATTGGAGGAAGAGGAGTAGCGAAAAAGAGGAGACTGCAAAGACTCTGGAGCTCCTAATCAGAATGTTCAGGGAAGAGGTTACTGACCTCCCATTACACTGTAAGATGGCCATCATCTTTATGCTTTGAGAGCTAACAGGTTAGAAGCAGATTAGAGGTAGCTTCCGTGATTTTGTTACTGTTGATGACACTGAGGAATTGAGGAATTGACTCCACTAGCATTTAAATACCAAGATTATTCCACAGTTGCCAGTAGAATTAGATAATCACAGAATGATTATTGAGGTTGGAAGGGACCTTAAAGCCCATCCAGTTCCACTGCCCTGCCATGGGCAGGGTCACCTCCCACCAGACCAGGTTGCCCAAAGCCCCATCCAGCCTGGCCTTGAACACCTCCAGGGATAGAGCATCTACAGCTTCTCTGTTCCAGTGCCTCACCACCCTCTGCGTGAAAAATTTCTTATGGATCATAGAATCACAGTAGAGTGGCCAGTAGAGTTACTCATGTGAACAAAACTGGTGGAAAGACTTCAAATAAAAAATAGGGTTTGTGTGTTCCCTGGGCATACACTGCCTTCAGATCAGGTCATTCCCAGTCCAGTTTTGTTGACCCCATTTGAAAGCCTAGTGTTTCAAAATCTCTTCCCACTGATCTCCCACTCCTTAATCTCCTTTCCTTTTGGCAAAACCTACAGAAACTCTGAATTCTGTTTTCTTTTTCTTTCCAACTGGGAAAATCATTTTTTCGTTTTTTTTTTTGTGCCATCTGAGCTTGTACTTGAGACTTTGGCTCTCTTGCATTGTTTAATTGCATAAGCCCTCTTTTTCCGTGGAAGTCTTTATTGCTTCCTTGCTAACCATGGAGGGCCTTTCACAGTCATACTGAACTTTTGCATTTCTAGGGCCTTCAAACTGCTTACCATCCTTCTACTTTTTCATGACAAATGCACTGATACTTATTTTACTCCCTTGGAGGCTGCAAGCTTTTGTTTATGTTGAGCTGGACTTTTTTAGAAACAATGGTCTTCAAATTTGTTGTTTGTTTATTTGTTTCCAGCACGCATAGTTGGAATAGCATAAGATTAGTACTTGTTCTGTTTGAATTTGAAAACTGGTACTTTAAATGTACTAGTGCTAGCACAACAAAAAATCTGTAAGCAAAGCACCATGTTATCACTTAAGTGACTAGTCACATCACACGTCGCCAGGAGCTATGAGAGTATGATGAAAAGAGTGTTCTTTGGTATGTACCCTGCTCTTATGTTTTTCTGTAAGCATTTAATAACTTAGTTTTTCAGCACTAGTAGCTGCTGAAAATAGAATAATGGGATATATTGACCTTTGGGCTTAGCTGTTTGGTTGTTCGTACAGCAATTTTGCTCAGCAGAGCTAGCAAATTAAAACCAAAGCACCTATAAATAAGATACTGATGTTTTCAAAGGAGATTCCTGATGTTAGGATATTTTAATCCTATTTGGGTTCTAAAATAAGTGACGTTATTTTCACATATTTGACACTCTTGAAACCCAAGTGGTGTTTGATGACTGAATTGTAGAGGGTCCTTAGAATATTTGAATATTTGTAAAACACATCAACTTATATTGCTGGCTAACAAAGGATTTAGCAACCCAGCTTTGTCTCCATTCTTCTGTTATGCAAATGGTCCTAGATGGTATATCAAGTAGAAAGAATATCCCTTTTTTCTAAACAACGTATTTCAGCAGTACTTTTGAGTCTTTCCAGGCCATGTCACTAAGGTTGTTAATTTTTTAAATTGAAAACAACAACAACAAATCTGGCTCTTTGATCTATGCATGTGTAGCCATCATTTATCCAATCTGTAAATCTACAGTGTTCCAATGACAACTGATAAGTCTGTAGAAAGCCAGAACTATTGGAAACCATCCAAATGTCAAACCTAAAAGTCAGTTTTAAGCATTGTTCAGTCTTGCAGAGCTGTGACTAACATTTGCCTCAGCTCAAGCCTTTTGTGAGAGTATACATTTATATAAACTTTTTGGTCAGCATTTTGAGTTGTGTTAGTTTTAGGAAATATTTGCAAGAGTAAAGCTTACACATGAACACTCCTTAGTCTATTTTTGGCATATCACTAGTTAGTTATCCAGACAGAAATAACCACATACAAGAGTTCAAGCTAAAAATATGATGTCTGGAGTAAGAAAAATGGATTTTAAACCTATTTTTGATGCATGATGTAGTGAGAATCTTAACTGGAATCTTGTGTACTTGGTTGCTTGTATGTCTGGTGTGATTTTTTTTCCTTTTTCTTTTTTTCCCTTTTTTCCCTCTTCTTTCCCTTATTATTTTTATCTTCTTTTTTCCTTTTCATCTTTTTTTTGGTCTTCTTTTCCTTTTTCTTTTGTCTTTTTTGTCCTTTTCTTTTTGTTCTCTTCTTTTTGTCTATATATGAGAGTCTGCAAGTTGTCTGAGGATTTAATGCCTGATACTGCAAATGATTTTGCATGTCCTCAAGTTTACATGCAAGAGTCCTTTACATTTTAATCAAAAAACATGCTTGCGTATCTACTTTATATATTTGTTGCCAAGATCGTGACTTGGTTAAAGTCCAAAGTTCATAAGCTAAATTTGGTTTAATGATGCAAGTTAATTTAATGTCATTTGAATTTAAATAAAATTTTATTGAGCTTATACCTCCTACCAATATTTGCAAGTAGTGGTCCTTTGCTTTGCTCAGTGCTTTTTGTTTAATAGAATTTGGAGTATAATGGAGTGCTCCTAGGAGGAAATAGTATCTGTCCTTCTTGTGTTTCTGAGATGAAGAATAAAGCATGAAATTTGGCTGAAAATAACAAGTAGTCCATTCATCAATGCAAACAAAAGTGCTAAATCAGAATGGAGCATAAATCGTTTTTTTTAACCTTAGGCTTTCTTTTTGCTTTCTGAGTTACAATACCACTTAGGCTGAGTTTGTTACAAAAGATGGCAAATTAACAAGTTTTTTCAAGAGGCATTTTTTAGAGTTAGCATTTTTTCCTTTGGAAAATTAGATATTTTGTAAAATCACGTGCAAATAAGTAAATATGGTTTATTTTAGTATTGTGAAAATTATGTATGAAATCCATGTTGTGTAGCACAAAGACTACCACAGTGAGTTGTAACTATAGAGATTCATCTTAATTTATACGGGGTTCCTTTCAAATAGAATTCTTCTGGTAGATAGTTGGAGTGTTTGCTGGCTTTAAATGCTCTGTTGCAATAAAACAAAGCTGCTATAAATAATAATCTCAGTATACCTACGCTTAGCAAAGGGACCCCAGAGATTTGCCTTGTGGAATGGAGAGGGGGAAATGTGATACCAGCTGAGTAAATACTTGGCAAGAGAGGAAAAGTTGGGTATCTATTTAAAATGTTGTTTTTGTTTTTAATACCGGAAAAGCAGTCAGACATGATACTCAAAACTGACTATATGGCTATATTGGCCATAACCTACATTCAGTTTTGAATTTAAAGAGATCTGAGACATGTCTTCTAGCCATCTAAATATTTAGAACGTTATGTTTGATTTTTGTCTGTCTTTTCCTCATTTTTTTTCACTGTTATACAAATCTGGATCCAGTCTTAAACTGTTCAGAATTAAGTCAAATTTTTATTAAATTAATATTGATCTCGTGGCAGAATAGCAATTTAGCAATTTTTACTTTTGCTGAAGCATTACCATACTATTTTGAGACAATAAAGCTATACTAAATTCATCTGTGTTGGAGACTTATCTCTTCGTAGCAGTAATTCAGAGTATGTGGCTGTAAAACATGTGTATATTAACTTAGTGGTATTTTCACATTCAGAACATTTTCTGACTTTTATCTGGAGCCTGAGGTGTAATTTGCTACCACTGCAACCACAGTCCTTCATCCAGTTGTCATTTTGTGATCAAACCAGGATTTTGAGTACTTCAGGCACAATATATTTCCTTACTAATGTGCCGAGCCATCTTGTTAGTCTATTAACTATTAACAGATGTCCTTTTGAATGCAAACTTGCAAGAAAAATAAGACAAGATCATCTCTTGACGGAAACCAAAATTTGTTCTTCATCATCTTATAAAATTGCTTGTCCTGGTTTTAGCTGGGATAGGGTTAATTTTTTCACAGTACCTGTTATGGTGTTCTGTATGGGATTTTTGATTAAAATAGTGGTAGTAACATGCTGATGTTTTAGTTGTTGCAGAGCAGTACTTACACAAATCAAAGGACTCTGTTTCTTGTGCTGCTCTGCCAGTGAGAAGGCTGAGGGTGCACAATGAGCTGGGAGGGAACACAGCCAGGACAGCTGGCCTCAAATGACCAGATGGATATTCCATATTGTATGATGTTGTGCCCAGCAATAAAACTTGGGGGGAGTTGACTGGGGAGGCTGCCATTGCTCAGGGACTGGCTTGGCATTGGGTAGCTGGTGGTGAGCACTTGCACTGTGCATCACTTTTTCTGTGTATTCCCTTCCCTTCCCTTCCCTTCCCTTCCCTTCCCTTCCCTTCCCTTCCCTTCCCTTCCCTTCCCTTCCCTATTATTTATTAAATAAAAATTCTTAAAATTGGCTCTTATACGGGAATTCACTTACATTGTGTGAATTGAGTGAAATAAACATTACATTGTGTAGAATAAGCCTCTTAATATGTCCCATTACTTTAAACTGAGGCTTTAAGTTGGAACATGAAGCAGTTCCTTCTTCCCTCCATCTCTCTTGGCTTTAGCTGCAAAAAATGTTATTTCTTCCTGCAGTAATTGCAGAGTTAATGGGACTCTTTGTGCTGCTACTGTGGAATAGCGACTGCATTTTATTAAATTCTGAGATTGAAGTTATTGCACAGCCCACTAGCACCGTTATAGTTAAGTATTTCCAATATAAACTTTTATTCGAGTGGTTTATAACTGACTGTAAAAACTTGTCCCTGGCTTAAAGTTGGCATAAAATGCTTTGGCTCATGAGAAGTATGTATATATGCACATGTGTGAAGGGCAGCTATATGATTATGTATATTATATATAGTGTATATCATACAGATTATATATGCTTAACCATGTGTGTATACATAGTCATATTGTTGGCAAACAAAGGACTTGTGGGTGGTACGTTGGCTGGAAGCTGTCTTGGGCACAACCATCATGATCAGGGTTTTTGATCTTTGGAGAAGTAAGGAAGGCAGTTAGCACTACCGCTGCTTTGGATTTCCAGAGGGCAGACACTGGCCTGCTTAGAGACCTGGTTGATAAGAGACCCTCGAGAGGCAGTTCTAAAGGCAGAGAAGTCCAGGAAAGCTGAACTTTCTTCAAGAGTGAAATCCTAAAGGAGCGGGAACTGGCTGTTCCAACGCACCAAAAGTTGTGCCAGCCAGGAAGAAGACCAGCCTGGCTGAACAGATTGTGTCTTCAGAAACTTAGGAACAAAAAGTGTGTATGAGCTCTGGAAGAATGGATGGACAATTCAGGAGGACTACAGAGCTGTTGTCAAGTTGCTCAGGGAGAAAATTAAAAGGTCCAAAAGCTGACTGGAATTCAATTTGACTAGTGCAGTAAAAGACAAAAAAAAATAAAAATAAAAAAAATGCTTTTGTAAATACATCAACAGCAAAAGGAGGACTAGAGAGAACCTCAGTCCTTTATTGGATGTGAGGGGAAACATAGTGCTGAAAGATAAGGATAAGGCGGAGGAACTTTATGACTTCTGTGTTTCAGCCTTTATTAGTAATGCCAGTTGTTCTCAGGGTACCCAGCAAATGTGATTTCAGTCTACAAGGACAGCAGGAAGGAAGAGCCAGGGAACTACAGGCCTGTCAGTCTGATGTCACTCCCATGGAAGGTTGTGGAGGAGATCATCCTGAGTGCCATCACATGGCACATAAAAGACAATCAAATGATCAGAAGCAGCCATCATGTTTTTATGAAAGGCGGATCCTGCCTGACTAACCTCATCTCCTTCTAATACAAGATGATCTTAGTAGATGAGGGAATGGCTGTGGATGTTGCCTACCTGAATTTTAGTGAAGTGTTTGACACCATCTCCCACAGTATTCTCCTGGAGAAACTATCTGCTTATGGCTTGGACAGATGCTTGGCTGGATGGCCAGGCTCAAAGAGTCATGGTGAATGGAGTTAAATCTGGTTGGAATCCAGTCACCAGTAGCATTCCACGTGCCTCAATACTGGGAATAGTTTTGTTTAATGTTTTTGCCAATTATCTGGATGAGGGGATCAAGTGCACCCTGTATAAGCTTGTGGACAATACCAAGTTAGGCGAGACTGCCTGTCCACGTGAGTGTAGGAAAGCTTTGCAGAGGGATCTGGATAGGCTCTATCAATGGATCAAGTCTAATCACATCACATTCAACAGTGTGATCAGTAATCTGTTGAATGGCATCCAACAAGGCGAACTGCAGGATGCTGCAGTTGTGGCATAACAACCTCATCCAGCAGTATAGGCTTTGGGAAGAGTGGCTGGAAAGTTGCTCGGCAGAAAAGGACCTGGGGGTGCTGTTCAACAGCCAGCAGTGTGCCCAGGTGGCCAAGAAGGCAACAGCATCCTGTTTTGTATCAGAAATTGTGTGGCCAGCAGGACTAGAAGTGAGCATCTCCCTGTAGTTGGTGCTGATGAGACTGCACCTTGAGTGCTGTGTTCAGTGTTGGGCCCCTCACTACAACAAGGAGAGCGAGGTGCTGGAGTTTGTACAGAGAAAAGCAATGAAGCTGGTGAAGGGGCTAGAAAGCAAGAGTTATGAGGGACAACTGAGGGAACTGGGGTTGTTTAGTCTGGAGAAGAGGTGTTCAGGGCAACCTCACTGGTCTCTATAACTACATGAACGGAAGTTGCAGCGAGGAGGGTGATGGTCTCTTTTCTCAGGTGACAAGTGATAGGACATGAGAAAGTGGTCTCAAGTTGCACCAGAGGAGATTTAGATTGGATATAAGGAAGAATTTCTTCTCAGTGAGGATGGTCAGGCATTAGAATGGGCTGCTCAGGGAAGTGGTGGAGTTGCCATCCCTTGAGGTGTTCAAGAGATGTGTGGACGTGGTGCTTAGGTTATTCTTTAGTGATGGGACTCAGTAGGTCAGGTTGATAGTTGGACTTGGTGATACTGAAGATCTGTTCCACAGATGATTCTGTGATACTATGATCACATATATCCATGACTGCTCTTCATGTATGTGCATATTTATGTGTGTGTGTAGTGCTAATGTTTTTTTTTGTCACAAGAGTTGCATAGAATTTAAAAAGCAAACTTACTCTTTTTCCTCAAAACAGCTGTGTATATAGAGATAGAATATGGAGAGATAAAAATGGTAATTAGTTGTCATTATTGAATATTATTTTTGAGATTTTGAAACTAGTTTTCAGAACTGAGTTTTCCTCTCTCTGTCTTTTTGATCTCTACCTTAACTGTTTTTTTCCCTACTAACAGAACTGTGTAAGATGATGGAAAGTTTTGTTGCAGATCAGTATTGAAATAGCTTGGTCTTGTGTTTATTATTGTTATTATTACCAGTAGTCAGTAACATTGTAATGTTTCATTCCAATTTCTGAGTCATATAAATAGTAGAGCACTTATAAATGCAGATTTTTGCATTGTATGTGCTGTAAGTGTTAAGAAAGAAGATAGTTAACTTTGAGGCCAATTTTTTTGAAGCCGTATGATTACTTTGAAAAAGGGGCCAAAAAAAGTCAGTGTTCAAAGCAGCCACAGACTCCTATCATGTGGTTATTTCTGATCTGACTTGCTGCTATACCAGGTATTGTAAGCATTCTTTGTCTCTCTGTCTTTCATAATCCCTAATTTGCTGGCCACACCTGCAGAGAAGCAAGTAATGTATTTTAGATTTTAAATGCAGTCTGCAAGATAAGTGATGCTCAAAGTGAAAGGAAATGAATGGAAAACTTTAAATCCATTAAATCCATACTTCTTTAATTCTGGCACCAGTTGCCAGCTGCAAATGTCAGTCTGTTTCTTTGCAGCCATGGTGTCAAGTTTAAACAAAACACCAAAACTATTCATATGAAGTGGCCACTCTGGTCACTCTGTTCTTTTGTTTTGCTCTTTTTTTTTTTTTTTCCCCAAGGAAGTTAGTCTAGGTCCTTTGAGCCCAAATCCAGTGTTCTGACATTGTACAGCCTTCCCAATCATTTCTTGTTTTTAAGAGTAAGTAGTAGCTCTTTGCCAAGTTTGAAATGCATACTCCAAATTTCTGGGCTGCTAAAACTAATAAAAATATGTCTTAAAATAGTGTGTACTGCTTGCTTTTTTTTACTCTTTGTTTTAAAAAAAAAACACGGTATGCATTTTTTGTATTAATTCTGATCTTGGAAATGCTGATTACATGCGTAGAAGTTTCAGTACGTTAAAAAAGTGAAAGCTACTGAAATTACAGATAAGGTATGGGATCTCTAGTGACAAGATCTAATAGTCTAAGGATGTGCATACTATAGTATTATTCTTATTGTCTGTGGTGTAATCTTGTATGGAATGTTTCTGCAGTAGGGCAATAGAATGATTTAATTTACTTGTTTAGATATTGTTTCTGAATGTGGTTAAGTTGTTGCAAATGCTTTATACAACACTTATTTAAGAAGTCACGGCTTATCAGTCATTATGAATGAGGGAAAGGGTGTGCTTCTTGTTGCTTTTTTCTTACTGTGAGCGGTAGTAGCTTTTGTCATCTAATGCTGATTTTAGTGTTTGGTTTGATTGGATGAAAGCAGCAGAGATAGATTTCTTAGATTCTTTTTGGGTTTACTCTTCAACTGAGAAATGATTTTAGGTACAACAGAGTTATGGTAAGGGACATTTCATTAGTG
The DNA here is from genome assembly GCA_011076525.1 of Nettapus auritus. NCBI lineage: Eukaryota > Metazoa > Chordata > Aves > Anseriformes > Anatidae > Nettapus > Nettapus auritus. The sequence continues at coordinate 43,457,023 of CM021797.1, forward strand.
TCTAGGTGTAAATACATCTATCATGACTATTTTTCTAAGTCTTTTTCTGCCTTAGTCTGATGTAAGCTAAGCAGAGACTGAACTGGCACTACAGCGTCAAGTAAAATGTCTTGAATTTCTTTCCTTCTATGTCTTCCAATCTCTCAGTACAAATAAACAAGCAAACAAACAGAAAAGCAGGCCTCTTCCCACTAATCCTACAACGAGTGTTCATATGTACCTCCAGAAAAAGAAATGAAGCCATGAGCCGAAGACCTGTTATCTATTTTAGAACATATAAGTATTTGACAAAATTGTAAAAGTTATCTAAAATACCAGTATTTTACAAATAACAACATGCTAAATAAGTGCAAGTTCTGTTCCCTTCCTATACTTAAGACAACCGGTTAATAATTTAATGTTTTGATTTTGTACTGATATTTTTCTTTCAGTTTTCCAAGTATTGTTTACAAAGAAGCAATTTGCTATTGCCCATATAAGTGCAATTTCAGCAACCAGGCAATATATGCAGCTGACAATTTTTCTTATTTTTAGTCTATTTAAATGAATGGTGTGGTCTCAGTAATGCTGGTGTAGGTCATGAGTAATTCCATGAAATTCAGAGAAGATCTGTCCCATGTGCATAGGATCGTAATTTGTCTATGAAAGTTAAACTGTAACAGATTAATCCTGAAAAATATAATCTTGTAAATGTTTGGCTTTTTTAGCTCTTAATGATGATGAGTGAGTCATTAAATGTTATTTCTAATTCTCATGAGGTATTGTGATATTGTTAGGGGAAAAAAAAAAAAAAAGGAGATCTCGTGCAAATCAGGAGTGTTTAACTGAGTTTAGAGCTCCGTTCCCAAAAAGCAGATTCTGGTGATGCTTTCTCATGTAATTTATCTAATACTTTTGGAACTCTGGAGGAATCAAAAATTCACCCTTTTATCTTTGGTTTAAGCAGATTTAGTTCTTGTTGGAAAGTTGTGCACAAAATAACTTTCTGTGAACACAGCAATTAAGCATCTTATCCTTGAGTCCTTGTTAATCGCATAAAAAGCCCTGAATTCCACTCAAAAGAAAAAAGAAAATAGAGTTGGGATTTTCTGCTACTTCTGTTAGTTATGGGCATCAGTTTTAGGGAGGTGGGAAATGGAAGGCTGTGTTGCAACTGAATGCCCATCTCTGCTGTGCAGTTAGTTACCTGAAGCACCACTTCTAATAGACGGGGAGAAAAAAAATAAATAAGGAGATAATCCTAATACCGATTCTCCTTATCATGCTTGTAGTCTATGTTATGCTAAGTGTGTCTCACTGCTTTCCAGCTGAGAAACAGGGAGAATTAGGATGAGGTATCATTCCTACCAAGCATAGACTGCCTCCAGTACTCGCTGTAGCTATGTGTGTCTATACTGTGGTGCCATGTGCTAGGCAGTTCCGTGCATAAAGACTGCTTCCAAGCGTATTGTTTGTGATGTTTTGACAGAGGCCAGACTGCTGAGTTTCTCTTGTTTTCAGCTGCAGGGGTATAGAAATCAGGAGGCAGCAAAGAGAAAGACACAGGCAGAGTTGTGAAGTAGTTATTTATCAATGTTGTGAAGTTGAAGTGGTACAGGGGGTGCTGAGAAGTGATATCATGAAGTAAAATAAACAGGCATGAGCAAGGACATAGGCACCCGCAAGAGAACAGTCTATAAAATGATACAGAGCTAGTGAACATATTCCAAGGACAGCTAGATCATTAAGTAAAGAAAACGCTTTTGATTGGTGTGTTTAGCATGGCATAGTGAAAAATACCGAATTTCCTTCTGGTCCTCCAAACTGTATATTTGACACCAGTGAAGTATAAACGTTACAAATGTAGTAAGTTCCTGCAGTACCAGTTCCTGCATGTTATTTCTGTCTGTTACTATTTTAATTTTGGGTAGTGACCAAGAGACAGTGTAAAGGAACAGGTCTTCCAAAGTACCTAATTACAGAAGAGAACACGTAGTCCTATCAAACAGTTTGGGTGGAGTGCTTTTCCTTTTGGTCTTGCACTATGAAGAACACATCAGTAGTTTATTTCTGAAACTTTCAAATCTCAAAACTTCCATTTATGTAAGGCTAAAATTTGAGTAAACTTCAAGATGGGGTTAGCACCCTGCCTAAGACTTTTTTTTTTGGTCTCATTAGAAAACGTTTGCATGTTAGAAATGCTCTTCAGGGATCTCACAGCCCTTGACGACATCCTGAAATGACAAAAAGTCAATGATGGACAAGGGAGATGAGTGTCTTCAGAGTCTATTGCAGCATTCTGATTATGCTATTTATGTTATTTGTTAGAATTTTTCTATTATTGTAATTAATAATTGTGTGTGCCCTGTCTTGGGCTCTTTGGAAACAAATTGGCCTAAAAGTGTCTTTTAATTAAGAGCAAAACCAAAAGCCAGCCTAAAACTGTGAAGCAAAGCTTTCAAAGTCCTTACATGCATTTTTGCAATTATCTGATGTTTATTCTCACTTCTGTTAGAAGGGCTTTTTCGAATGGATTTCCTATGATCTGGTGCTAAAAGAGCTTGTTTTTAATATTGTTCCCTTTCCTTCTACAAGATGAAATTCAGAATAAGCTTATATGAGGAAATTCAAGTTTAACATGATTGTGAAGCAAGTGGAAGGACCACAGAATGTTTACAAACAAAAAGAGAGTTCCACAGAAGATTTATGTTTCTCCATGTCTGTGGGTTGAACTCTTTCTGCTGTTTTTGACGTTTTTCCAGAAGTGTGATTGTCAGGTAATTTAAAGTGAGCAACATACACAAGGTTTTAGATCTTGTGCAATAGACGGATAGCAAATTACTTCAGAGGGGCAGAGATTCATGGCTTTTTTTTTTTTTTTTTTTTTTTTTAACTTCCAGAAAGTTTGGGAAGAAAGACAAATGGAAAGAAGAATTAGCATGAGCTGAAAACAATCCAAGCAGAACACTTAGAACACAGGCTATGAAATGAAAATTAGATCTTTGTCTGCAATGAATCATTTTTGTCTCAACTGTATGTTCTTTCCACATTTCTCCAAAAACCTTCCCAAATATGGACGTTAGCTTGTTTCTAGTAACAGTATCTGTATTCACATAGTCTGCAGCAGAAAAACAAACAAACACATAGGAGAACAACAGCAACCAAAAAAATCCACAAACCTTACCATAACCATCTTCAGTAATTAATGGAGTAATTGAGATATTTCATCTTCCATTGCCACCAATACAACTTCCTAAGTTATTGTTATGATCAGATTTTTTTTTTTTCTTACTGCATACCAAGCGGTTGGATGTGGGTTAGATGAGGCTTTCACTGTTACATACCTTTGCAGCCAGGATTCAAAACAGAAATATGCTATTTCTCCAGTCAATTCTTGTATAAACAAAATTTGGTGCTAGAGCTTACTTCATATGAATCAGGAGGCAGGAAAGCCTTTCTTGTCACAGTTTTTTTTTTTTTTTTTTTTTTCCCAACTTTGAGACTGTCTGCAAGAACTTTATGATATGCTTACTGCCTCTGACCAAGGTAACGTAATACTACTAGATTTCAGTGTAGCTTTTGGTCTTACTTATCATTGTCCTCTTTGAAAACTTATCTCATGATATCTCTTTTAATAGCATTGGCATTTAGGATTTTTTTCACTTCTCTCAGCTGCTACGTGTCTATTTTTTCCTCTTTCATAACATTCACCCCTTCTATGCTACTATATAGTCTCCTTTCTTCATCTGTGTTGTAATTCAGTACTAACTTTGATCTTGACCATTCAGCTATGTCTCCCTCTGCTTAATGGCTTGCATCCTGTACTTCCTGTATTTGCTATTATTTTTCTTTGTTGTTGTGACATTCTGTCAGTTGGAAAACTTCATTTCTGAAGGACAGTTTCATCAGATTTGTAGTGTTCAGCAGTACATTTCATCCTTTTGACTTTGTCATTTGTTGAACTGTTTCTTCCTCTGCTCAGTCCCCACTTTGTTAACATGGGAATTCACAAGCACCTAGGCTGAATTTTAGTTACCCTTTATGCAAGGGAATAACCAAGCCTTTATTTAGCGTCTCATGATCCATTGCTAGTAACCTTAGCAAAGTTCTGACTTTGTTTGTGGTGATACGTCATGTGAGGTCTGAGGTTTTTCCCTCACTTCAGCAGCAATGGGCTGGACATTGGCCTGGGGGGCCTTTACAGTTCTGAATTGGGACTGTAATCTTTGGGAGTCTCCAGCATGTGTCAGAAGGCATCTTTTCCATCTGTCACATAGTTAATCCGGTCTGTTTGGCTAGTGTTACTGTTCTGACATTTATATGCTGATTAGTTAAATTTGCTGCTGAATCTGCTGCTGGGCAGTGACTACAATCTTCAATAAGCTGCTGCTGTTGCGGCTGCTGTTTGGCTAAGGATGTAGAACTCATTTTTCAACACAGCCACCATCAGATGCTGGCAGCTTTGGACCCATTTTGCCAAGGAACATAATTTCCTTTTTCTTTTTGGTTTTCTTCCACAGTGTGTCACTTCCAACTACTTTACGCATTACTGTAGTAGTCTATAATGTTTTTTTCTTTAAAATTGAATTGCCTTCTGCTTCTTTGGTTTCACCAAGAATGTGTGGAGGTGAGTGTTCATGTAATTTACCACACTCTCCACAAGAAAGTTTTCTATTTTTGGATGAAAAATTCTGGTTGTTTACAAGGTCTGATGGATGGCCAAACCTTTAAGAACAGCTTAAGCAGTGTTAATTTGTCAGCAAAGTACACATCTTTGTTACTGTAGGAAAGACGGGGTCCAGCAACTGTGGAAAGAACTTGTGATCCTTCACTGTTATTTTTGGAGAGTGTTTTGAGGGGATTGGCTGGCCTTTGCTTTTGATTTTTATTACTATTTTTTTTTTCTGCCTGTAATAAACCAGGAAGGGAACGGATGCTGAAGTACATAGTGTCATGGATGTTTTGTCATGGAGAAATTCAGCTGAGCTAAGTGAGTTCACACAATCAGTTCCTTTAAGCTAGTTCAGATATCAGATAGTAAGTACATTATGTCCTTTTTTACATTGAAATCAGATTCAAAGGCTGGGACAAACAAGTTACACAATGCTGAGCTAAGCTGTAATTTAGAGATCACCATGCTTAGAAGTGATCAGTAGTTGCAAGCCAATAACTTTACAAATGCTTCTGGACATTTTTGCTTCTGAATATTTATTTCTATTACCTTTTTAAAGGAAAAAAAAAAAAAGAGAGAAAAAAAAAAAAGAGAGAGAAAAAAAACAGATGAAAAAGCAGTTTTAAAATTCTTGCCCTATTTTTGTAATTGTCTATGTTAGCAAGTAACACAGTGGATGAATAGGTTGAAGTAGTCACTATAGAGGCCCCTACATCTAGCGTATGTACAGTTGGAGAGGTGTACTTTGTACTAGATTTATTCTCACCCCCTGAGCTAAATATCTGTTCATGTACATTGAAGCTGCCCCAAGGAGTGCTATTTGTTTAGCCCCTTTCTTTCCTGTTGAGGTGAAATGGAGTGCACAACTGCAACAGAGATCCCTGTCTAGCTTCCTTTAAAAATAATTAGTTGGCCAGTAACAAAGTCTCTCTGAAAGCTGACACAGTCACACTGAAGTGCATGCTGGAATATGCATGGTGTCCAAGAAGTCTGTCCAACAGTCAGGCACCACAATACTTGTGTCCAGGCTCTGGATCAGCCGTGATGACATGAAGGACATGTTTCAGGTGCTTAATGTGTCTCAGGTTCTTCCTGGGTTGGCAACTATGTGCTACAGCTTTTGGATATGCCTTTTTGGATATGTCTTTTTGTATCCTTTTGAAGCTGACTGTTATCACCATTTCCATTCTGTTAGACTCGTGAGTCGTCAGGCTTTGTTCACCATCCTTTGTCTCCAGGCCTGGGTGTCTTCGGAAACTTCACTTAGGTGTGCTGAAGTCTTGATCACCCACTCGTTAATCAGTGTGCCATGTGCATAGGACATGGAGAGCCTTTTCCTTACTGTGTGGTCCTCCTGTTGCCTCTACTCACAGGCGTCCCCGTTCATGCTGTGTTCATACATACTGTCACAAAAATCCACTATATTGCTAGGAAAAAAAAAAAATAATAAAAATATAATGATTTTTAATCTTCTGTGGCTAAGCTTTTGCTCTCTCAATGACATTTTTTTTTTCCCCTCAAAGAAGTTCTGTTAAACAGTAACATCAAGACAACTTGCAGCTGTGGTGTTAAACTCAGACTAAGCTATGACTAGAAACCAAGAGAGTTATCAGTAGAACATGTGAGCCAGTATCAACCCTGTAAGCTACAGTTATATAAGGCATGGCCTAGAAGTGTTAGAGTTAGATGGCCATTACTACGCTGAATCCTGTGCCTTTGTCTCAGCAAGATAAAGGTGTTGATCAACAGCCTAAGAGCTTCTGACTGGAGAATATAACAGTAAGTCAAACTGGCCTACTCAGGAACCTGTGTGGCTCAAGAAACTCTATAGAATAAAGAACCAAAATGGAACCTGTGGCTAATTTTTATCTCAACAACCTGGACATGCTGAGCCGATAGTACCTGCAAAGCTTCTTGCTTGATGGCAATCAAGTCAAAGCCAGTGACCTCCAGAGTCAACTTCATTTATCTTTAGCTAATTGGAACTTGTTGCAGAGATGTGTGTAGACACAACATTAGTAGGCAATGGGTACTGAATGGGAAACTTGACAAAAATCTACACATTGATATTATCTTTGTGGTTCAGAAGTGTAAAACAGGCACACTAAGAAAGGCTTTTGCCATGATAGTAGGATATAACAGAATTAGATTTATATGCAGAGACTTTTTCAGAAACATATCAAATATCTGCTTTTCAGACTGGCTTTCCGTAGAATTTAGAATATATTTCAAGGCCTTGGGTTTCTCAAAACTCTCTATCGTACCAATGTAAAACCCTAAAAGACCATGTAAAGTTCTACCATGGTGAAATCTGTGTTGATTAGCAACACAGGAAAACTGAAGAAAACAAGCATATCAGGTGGATAAATGTCAGTGGAGTCTATTTAATTTTGCCAAGTGAATTCTTCCAATAAGTAAGAAACAGGACATACTGTACCATCTTGCTATCAGGAGCAAAGGGAATGTTGCCTATGTTTGCTTTGCATAAATATTTAATACTGCAGATATATTTATATATATATCCCTATCAAAATAAGAAACATCTTTGCCTCTGCCTTTCCCCTGGAGGAAGGATCAAAGCAAAAACAATGTGCAACAGATGTTAGTCACATGACTTAATGCAGTGTGATTTATAAAACTGTACAGAATCCAAATTTGCTTCTAGTCATATTGTTTTTAATAGATTACCTCAACTGAAAGCTAGTCAAAGTACTCCCAAATTATGCAACTATAAGACACTGGAATTAGTCCTGCCCCCACGTATAGTTTATTTAGATTGTAAGGCTTTAGGAAGACTTTCCAAAACTTTATGCTGTTGTGTATTTATGTTGATTAAAATAATTCTGTTCAGCCATCAGCTTTTGTTTATACAGTGTGTATTTTCAGGAATAAATTTCTCAGACATGTAAAGACTGTTAAAAGATTCTGAGACAACAAGTCCTATAGCAGTCTGTTTTATCACATAATTTACATTTTTAGTGTTGCTTTAAGCATAATGAAAGTTTTATTTTATACAGTCTACATTTTTTTCACTTATCAAAACTATGAAGAAAGCTTGTTTTACAAATGCAAGTATTTGCACTGTATCTTAGTTTTGCACAGGAGTAAGGTGAAAATTATGTGTATTTATTACTTTTTACTTTAAAGTGACACAGTATTTTAATTCTGATAACACTGTCATTCTAGTGCTTCATTATTTTTCACTTCACATTATTTTTCACTCACACAAAACTATTAAAGGTATTAGGACATGTTTATAAAATCTTACTTCTTGTGTAGCAGAGTGTAAAATAGCCACCAATAACTTCATAGGTAACTCAGTAATATGACAAGAAGAACGTTAGAAAGTGACTTTAATGGTAAACTGTTGTTTTTATTGTTTGGTTACACAACACGAGTTAATAAAAATAGATCAATTAGGATAGATCAATAAGGAGGGGCTTGGTAAGTCTGTATTGTACTTTTGTTTGTATACACATACCTACCAGGCATTGTATATGCAGTAAGATGACCTGTTGGATACTTTGCTGATTTGGTGCGAAACTGTGCAAAACTGTATAATACATTTTGGATGCCTTGAAATTACCTGTTAAATGAAAAATAGTTCAATTAAAAGGTGTAAAAGTAGGTGGCGCCATTTTCTAGAAAGCAGGATGGAAATGCAGAAAGAACTTTTCCAGGGATTATTAGCAGTAATAATACTTTACATAAAGTGGAAGATAGATTTCCCTTTCTGGGGATTTTTTCAGTTGCTTGACATCGGGGGCACGCTATGGGTGCTATTTTTAAAAAGAGTTCAGCAAATAAGTACTTCATGCTTAAAAATGCCTGGCGTCTCATGGCATAAGAACTTTTTGTTAAGGGTATCTGCATAACAAGACTGAACCACCCTGAGTCTGTTACATGTTCATTCTTCTGAACTACTGATTAATGTAGTGTCCAAGGAGGGTAAAAGCAAGAAATACACATAATTTGTTCAGTTTCAAAGCTAATTGTTTTTATGTTTTTCTCTTTAGTTTTATATTGTCTTAAACATGATCCTTTGCTCTAAAAGCACAGAAAGGAGCTTGTTCTTATTTTGTGACAGCTGCATTTGTGTATGAACTCTTCTTTGCAGGCTGTTGTAATAATTTGACCTAAGTGGATAGATGTTTAGACTGTTATGTGAAGCCCTATTCTAAATGGTGTAGCTTACTTCTCAGCAAGAATGCTGTATGTGTCAAAACAGAATACCTTTCCAAAATAACCACCTGAAAAACAGGACAGAATAGCACTGTTAGGTCATCCAAATAAAGATAGCCAACTTCAGTCATTACATTTTCTCTCTGCTTACAATTAATGCCCACATAAATCACATTGTCAAAATAATAGACCATTAAAAGCTCTGCAAGCCACAACTGTGGAACTTGCAAGGTGATTTCAGCTTCTTTGGTTTTTGCTTATTTGTTTGTTTTTATGTGGTATACTGCTACTTAGAATTATTTTTAGCATAGATTTCTTTAGTGTGGGCAGTCTCCCTTTAAAAGACGGTCTTTTGAAACACATACATAGATCTTAATGCTAATGGGCATCGCATGTTCACAGAGAAGAATAGCCATTTGTCTGAGATTTACACAGTCTCTGTGATGTTATTTTTAAAGACTTCTGGGCTGTATTCTGGTTTAAGATTTCCTTCACGGGGTTCCTGTTGACGTCAGTAGGAGGTATGCTTTCATATCTGAAGAGTGTAGTTGTTTGTTTTTAACTACACAACATATGGATCAGTGTAGAGATACCAAGAGTATAGGAGCCAGAGAAATCTCAATAGAGATGTGGATGGAGTGGCTAAAAATATACATATAGCTTTAGATATTTTAATCTACTATAGTATGTCTAAAAATGCAAGACATTCCTAAGATATTGATATTGACACTATATAAAAAAAAAAAAAGATTAACCTGCATTCATTCCCAATCAATTTATAAATTTAAGTTTCTTTTGCATTAAAAAATACAAACAAACTAAATCCAGGCATTGAATTAAACTAGTCTGAGCTGGCAGATAAATATGCTAGAAAGCTTGCCCTGTACCTTACATCTTTTGCATAGCCAGATGTAGTCAAGCACAAATTATCCAGATCTGAATGTAATATTGTTGCACTGTAATCTTGTTGTGAAGGTAATGATAGAATATCACATTAAAAAATGGCTGTATTACATTAAGGTTTTCTTAGTCTGTCAGTTTGTTCCTTTTCATTCTGATTAGATTTTTGCTTTTACCATTCCAAATTGAAAAAAAGAATAAATCCTTCCTGTTTATAAACTGTTATCACACTGATCTTTTTCTTTTTCTGTTCTTGAATTGATTGAATGCATCAGTCATTATAAATCATAGCCACCTTCTCACTCCATTTTAGCATTTTGTTTTTCATGTATTCATAACAGTTTGTTCTGTGATGTTTTTAGTAGTCAATTTTATGTCTTTTTATGCTGGTTGAAAACAAGTTTATGTTTTGGAATATGCAACATGTATCTACTTGTGTGTATGTTTGTTTTTTTTTATGGAATATCAGTATAGTTACTACAGAAACTGCATGCATAGTGAAAACAAGTGAATTATATGTGCAGTGTGTTTTTATGCTGGGGATATCAACAACTTTCTTCCTCCAAGTATCAGTACTTCTGGTAGCTGGGTGCTTGGAATAAGCTAAAACTCTAAAAGACAAAGATTTTTCATTGCCGCCTGGTTTGGTATAATTTTAAAAATGTTTTTCTACAGGTGGACACTGTCATCCAAATTATCTGCTTGTGTTACTAGGTATGAAATTGCATTACTAATAACTTGCCTGAAGAAAACAGATTTGGCATGTTTACCTACAGAGATAGTCATCTCTGAATGCATCGGAAAAAGTGCGAATGAGAGAATTTGTCTGGATATTTTCTGTATGGTATCAGCTGTAGGACCAAGTTTTCTCATCTTCTGTGCAAGTTCCTGTCATGAGACTAAACTAGCAATTTTTGCTGTAGCTACTGCTTCCTAACACCCAGGCTTTCCACCTGAGCTGATAGTACTAGTCTGACAGTAAAGGAGTTAATGAAGGTGCTTGCTCTGGGTGACTACAGTATCTGTGCTGCTGTCAGTAACCTTAGATCTCCAAGGCACTATGAAAACTGTGTGTCTCAATAATTTTACTGTAAAGCTAGCTGTCTTTCGACTCCTAAATGAGACTTGGAAAGAAGGTGTCGTGGAACTCTCTGCTTTCTTATGGTTCAGGTCAGAGGCCATACCCGCTCAAATTACGTTGCAGTGAATAACTCTTGTAAGAAACTGTCAATATTCCTATTCCACTTCAAGGGAGCACTTGCACATGTGCATCTGAGTGGAAATAGCCTTTGCTAGAGAAAAAAAATCTTTACCTTCTACACAACTAGCATTTCCTGATGTTCTGCCCTGAATGTAGAGTTGTGGAGTCTCCTTCTCTGGAGACATTCAAAACCCACCTGGACACGTTCCTGTGTGACCTGATCTAGGTGTTTCTGCTTTGGCAGGGGGACTGGACTAGGTGATCTTTCAAGGTCCCTTGCAATCCCTAACTTTCTGTGATGCACATAGGACGATGCATGTCTTCCATTCTTCAGTACCTCTAAAATCTGGCATTTTGTGACTTCTACTTAGTTTTTAACTCTTCTCAACTTCTGAAGGAAATAATAATAATAATAATAAGTTTATTTTGGAAATTTTGTAAATCACAAATAGCTAGTCCTCCTAATTTTATGTGGTGCCTTTAAGTCAACTCTGTTTGCAAAAGCCGAAAATATGAATGGTATATGTATGCAATTATGTTACTTGAAATCTAACTGATTGTGGTGCTGGAAACAATTATTTCTGTTTGGTGTAGGATTCTCTCCTACTCTTTCCACAGAAATTAGACAACAAAATGTTGTGTTATATTCAGCATTTGAAAACCCAACTGTCTTTTCCCAAATGCATAATTCATAGGAAGATGTAGCCAGTGTTCAGACAGAAAGAACTGCACTACTATAGGCTACTGTTATGGTTCCGTAGTTATGCCATACAGAGACAAAGAGCCTGGAGATAATTTATTTTCTTTGTTCCTGGATTTGCTGAGAGAGCTGCTACCTGTGAGCTGAGGTTAATCTATTACCATGTATGGCCAGGAGAAGCTTGTGTAGGAGATACAGATCTAGCACTGGCAGGCTTGTTGGAACTTTCCAGTCGATCAAAGAGTGCCACATATTCTCTTTTACAAATAGGCTGTTTTTTTCTGTTCAATTGTCAGTGCTGACAATGTAGTTAAAAATGCCTACCATCTTACTCTTTTTGTGTACAAAAGTTGGAAAAGCACAGCGAAGCACCTCTGGCAAATGCTAGCACTAGATTATTTCATGTCACATGATGATTAAACTGAATTCCTGGAGCATTCACTGGACAAGGAACTTGTACATATGATGGTTTGGGGTTTTCTTGTCACGGTGCTAATTGCAGAAAGCCATATGTTTCTCCGGAAGACTCTGAGGAAGCTCTCTCTGTGCAGTAGTTGTACATATTCTTTTATGAAATCCCAGGTAATGAGGTTGTTGTGTACTCATTATTCCTGAGGTCTGTTTTGTAACGCGTGTTGCAGAGATCTCTACTGGCAATTCCTTTGTGTGATGCTTGTGTGGGGCCAGCAAGGGACTGTTGCTTCCGTGCCAGCACTGTGCTGAAGTTATCCACCTCCCTGTTGTCATACCCAGATGGCGCGGGCTCTGCTTTCCCAGCGTTTGTTTGATACATGGGCTTACGTAAGAAGGACTTGGCAGAGTTTGAGCTGGAGGTAGTGGTTATAGGAAGAATATTTAAAGAAAAAAGTCATGCTTCGTCTGATTCCACTGTTCAGAAAGGCTTGCTCTCTTTCGAGAACTTATACTCATTTCTTAGGTTCTGCTAATGCTATTAGCAGAATGGAAACATTGTTGGATACAACTTTTTTGTAAGAGGCATGTTTTTACCAAACAACAAATCTGTGGTGAGAATTATTGGTCAATGAGCTGATCTTCTGCATTTAGCTCAATTTATACCCTCCTGGTTTAGTTCAGGATGTGGATAGCCTCTTTTGTGGGTATTGGAAGCCTGCTGTCAGTCACTGCAAGTCAATTGTTAAGGGTTTTTTTGTTTGTGTGTTTAAAACTTCAATTATAAACTTGTCCAAAGCTTTATGGACTGAAATGTGCTTTACACATGTGAATCATAGAACCACAGAAGCATTAGAGTAGATAGATATTAAGGCTCTGATATATATTAGAATAAAATTATATTTTCGAATACACAGATGACTCCCACGGAAATAACAAGAGTCAGATGTAATACATCTGAAGAAATGAACTTGGCTTTTTAAGCATTTTCTCAAACGAGTACTGTAATGAATATAACATATGAACAGAACTTTCTTTTATTTCTCTGCATGGGGTTCCCTAAAAGGGCTCAGAACATAGTCAGCACAGAGAAACACTGTGATTCCTACAAGTGTTCACATTCTGAGTTGGGTTTGTTGCTTTATGTTCTTCTCCTTTACAGCTATCTTAGAAGTTAGTCTTTTTCTGATTTGGATGTAGGGTATGCTCTGTAACTGTGAGAAACACAAAGCTGATGAACCACTGTGAGTCTGATCAGCACCTTGCCCCTGCACAGTAAGTTATTGATCAGACCCACAGTGGTTCATCAGCTTTGGGTCCCTGGACCTCTAGGGAGCAATAGTCTGTTAGCAGCTTTGCTTATGTCTCCTGCATTTACTGCACATTTGCTTTTCTGTTTATGGTTTGGTAATATGACAAACATAAATTTAATTCTACCTATGTCAAATTATCAAATGAGGCTACAGCACTGCAGTAGATAGGAAAAAGAAAGACCAGACAGTATGATCTAAATTCTTCCTGTTTTTCAATTCCAAGTCTACTGACATTTTCTCATTTTACCTGTCCAATGTATGGACAGGACTTGTTTGCAGATGTCTATATTAACTAAAGAACTTTTTCTTTATATTTACACACACATAGATATATGTTATTGGGGGAAATTCTTCCTAAACAAATAAACAAAGGTAATAAAGTTTGAGAATTGTTAAGCTGAGTGATTCTTGGCATTGAGTTGTGGGCTGTATTATTTGAGTGGTACCATAATTCAGTTTTTCTGCACCTAACTACCTGATCTTTACATAGTAAGAAAGATACATGTCTTTGGAAATTTTCAACTTAAAAATAGTACAATACAGAATTCCTTGATGAAAAGTGTATTAAAAGTGTATTCTGCATATAATGAATGAAACAGCATTATAGACTGTGGATTGTCCTTTCCTGGGCTCTTTTATGCCTAAATCCAGACTTCTGATGCATGTATGTCTCAATGGTGGCAATATCACATATAGAGTATGTATTTACAGAAGCCTTGTAACCATCCAGTAACGTTATGTTGCTAGTTCTTGACCCAACTGGGTGTCTGTTCCTGTGTGTATATACTTAAATAGCATTTCTGTTTTGGATTAACACCAACTGATCTTCCTGGGAGTATTTTGACTGGCAAATGTTGTAGTGAGCTTAGTGAGTTGGATGGAGAGAAACATGCAGTCTTTCTGAGGTGTGGTTTAAGGCTCCAGAAGGACCCCCCCAGCCCCTTCCCCCCCCCCCCAAAAAAAAAAAAAAAAAGCTCTAAGCTTTGATCTGTCACCTGAAATGCTTTGCATTTGCAGTTGTTAGCAGGCACACAGAAACCTTCAGACTTGACCAATGTCTTGGTCAGTTCCTTCTTGTTAATGGGGCAGAATTAAACAGCAATAACAAGATTACTGAGATCCTTAAATAAGCAGCTGACACTTATAGATAGATCTTAGTGAGACTAAAGAGCTTGTTTGTGGTCATCTGTATTACTTCTGGCTCCCATCTGAAGCTAATAACATTGCTGAAGGAAGAACTAGAAGGGATTGTAAGATGCCGCCAGACCTGCCTCTTCTAGAGAAAAGGATAGGACGATGTAATCTATTATTAACTTCAGATACTTTGATATTTCAGCACAGTTGTCATAGAATTGGGATTTAAAAAGAAAAAAAAAAAAAAAAACCAAGAAAAGTTTTAATCCTGCTTCCAGATGCTAAACTTCCTTAGAAACTCAGTTTGAGTATAAACCTGAAATGTGGTTTGAAAGTCCTCTGTTGTGCCTTGCTACAGTTGTTACATGTTGGCAACTTTTTATTTTTTTTGTTTTCACATAGCTGTTTTTCTGCTTTAAAAAAAAAAAAAAAGAAAAGAAAAAGAGAGAGAGAGAGATTGAGAGAGAAACATGTTGGTGATGCATCAAAATGGCATGATCCAAAAAGACTCCCCCTCTCTCACACTCAGGGAAACATACAGCTTTACTTCAGTATTTACTCATTAAGCTTGAAAGCTCTGTGAGAATATAAAGACACCTATACTGACATCATAATTCTTACAAAGTGTCAGTGAGCCAGTTCTTTTCTGTTCTTTTGGTAGTTTCAGATGGCCTTGTTTCATCTTGCTATCATTATCTTTGTTAAGTTAAGCCATGGGGAAAAGGTGTTACTATTATTCTGGCAACTTTGAGCATACTCCTATGTTGATTGCAATAGGAATGATAGATTAGGTCAGCTCCTTTTTAAGTAATTACCTGGTTATTTTTCAGCCTCTGTATTCTAAACTTGTGCTTTATTTATTATCTGCTTAGAAACCATTCTCCTGATTGCAGTATTTTTAGACCTTTGACATTTCCGTGTGATCCAGTTCTTAACGGTGGGTGGTTTTAATCTTCACAGGGACAATAAATTTGGCAAATCCCTTAAACAATGGTGTGAATTTCTTGATGTTTTGATCCCTTTCTACGTGTTGCTGAGGTTGCTTGATTTAAAAACATCAGGCTGGTGTCTGTTGTTATCACTAACGCTCAAATGGCAAACCATGTATTCCAGCAAATTTTCCTTTCAATTAATCATTGACATCTGCTTATTCTAAGCTTTAAACAAGGTGAAGTAGGTCTCTTGGTAGTGGATTATTTGTCTTTATGGTGTGTAGGAAACAGTTCAAATGTTTATTATTTTCCTTAAGTACAAGTAGAGGAGACTGTTTGAATAGAACTGACTCGATGTGATGTTTTCTCATGACATGGGTGTCCACACTCTCATTTTGGAAATGTTCAATGGTATACCTAACAGCATTCGTTAAACAACAGTAACAAATATGTTGAAAGGACAAGGGACATTTCAAGTCTTACAGGGGGGAATATGGGCAGTTTTGATATTAATGACTTGTTTATCCTTGTTCTGAGGAACACTGATAAAGCTAATAAACTAAGGATTGTTATTTAATTTTTAATACTCTTTTAATTTTTTATTCTTTTACTCTGAAGAATTCTTTGCTAGCTTTTGTACTTTTTCTGCCACTGCCAACTTTTTAGGGTTTTTATGTTGCAGACAGAACAGATTCCTCTGATGTGTTGGCCATCTCCAAATTATTCTGCACCCTTGTACTTATTCACTGATGTGTGAGGGAAGGAATGAAAAACAGACTCCTGTATCCTGAGAAGGATCATGTAATCCTTCTGTCTGTTCCACTATATTTGAAGTCAAAATAACAACAGTTCTTTAAAAAACTGGATTAAGATATATAGTGCAATTTAAACATTGGAATATACTCTCATAGGAAAAATATTCTTTGAAAGGTACAAAGAGATTCTCAAACCTGTGTACATGAGTAACTATTTGAAGCTCTTAATATAAATTAAACTGTATCAGTTATCCTTTCAAAACAGTTCAGTCTGAACTCTCATTTCATTCATCTGTTCCATCCAAATAATTGCAACAGTTTTAGAAGAAAAATATGAATTTAAACATGCATTTCAAAAGTTTTGTCAATACTACCATCAAAACCCAAACCTTTAATAGATTTAAAGTCATTTTGATGCTTTATTTTACATTTCAGTGACTGAATTTCTTACACAGATTTCTTCTGGTTGTGCTTGCACAGGAAAAGCATTTTTATTTATATTTTTTTGAGAAAAGCTGAAATGTCAAACTGCTATACTTTCCAGAATACTGTTAAAATATTATAGCATGTCATATGAATGAATGTTAGTATCTATTTTATTGTGGATTATTATTTTAGTGGAAATTTTCAACATGATTTTTCATTTTTTTTCCTAGGGCTGATATGTGATATATTGTAGATTGAGTATTATTGTATGAATTTTCTCCTCACATACACATGCTACCCATCAGTTTGTTGCTGGTGAATATTTGCTAATAGGGTAAAATTGGTGGAGGAATATGTATAGGTACTTTCTGTCCTTTGGAAAAATCAAAAGAACAAATAGACTGCCAAGAGTGCTTACAGGGAAGAGAGAAGGACACTTTTTTTTTTTTCTTTTTTTTTTTTTTTAGGGATTTGGAAATATGATAGATTTGGGGGGGAAAATTAATTAATGAGATGTGTGAGATGTGTGGGTTTGAAAATATTAAAAATTTGTTTGGAGATTGTGGTTTGTGAAGAAAAGACCACCTCTGTTTTTTGGGATTTTTTTTGGATTTCCTTTGTCTGAGCAAGCATAAAGGATGGTTTCATTCCTTTCAGTTTCAAGGGCAATCCTTTTTCTTGCCAGGTGGCAGGCATCTGGTTTGTGATGACTGCTTGCTCTTTGCACAATATTGCATAAATTATGTCTCTGCTTAACAAAGGGGGTTACTATGTGCCGTGGTATTGCAAGTTAATAATATTTTTGACTTCTAATTCTAATTTTGAATGTTGAAATTGAACAGTCTAGTCATATCCACTTTATAGTCTGCCTCATTTGTGTTATGATGCTGTACTGATATTTCTAAAGGTTCATTTCCCTGTAGCTTAATTTTAGAATTTCAAGCATCTTTAAGCTTACTCAGAAAATAATCTTCTGCTTAAAGTGTGTGAAGCAGACATTCAGGGCAGTATTATGAAGTGTAAAGAGCCAGTACAGTGAATTTGCTGGCATATTCTTTATCACTTGTTGTTTACATAGCTGTTATTAAAAAAATAAAAATAAAAATAAAGGAGTTCAGGAATACATTTTGATGTGATCACCAGCTTGTTAGTGATAGATACTGAGTTAAATCTGTGATGCAATTCTGAATAGACTTGTTGGCCTTCTTGAAGGTGTCAGAGACCACCAAAAGGCAGGTGCATATGGCTTGGTAACCAAGCAAATTTTTAAAGACCTAAATTAGACTTTAGCATGATGAAGGAAGGGAGGAGACTAGCTTGTCAGTGACTGAAATGGCTTTGCTGCTATTTTGTATACCTTGCTTATTATTTCAAAGTTTTCTGTGTTTGCACATAAAATTTTATGCATTTCTGAGTGTTACCTGGAGCTCAGTTGGAAGATTGTTAGTTTGGAGAGAGAACCAAGTTACTCCAAATAACTCTATGGTTATCGTTATGAGCTGTTTGGGGAAAATCTTTCTCTTTCTCACTGCCTTAAGTAGGACAATAAGGCAAAATTATTAGTGACAGTGCTGCTGCTTATGATTTTGATTTTCTGTGATGTATTTGTAATTAGTTATTAGTATGACTGAGTCTATAGATAATCTATGTGCTAGTTATGTCTTGGAACAAAAGGATTTACATATGAATTCCTTCCTCCAAATCCCACGACTTAAGTTCAGGTTATCACATTTTGTCTGCAATGAATTTGAGATGCTAAAGACATCTTAAAACAGCACAGAGAGAGTTTCTCTTGAGCACACTTCCAGAGCAATATTGGTATTCTATATCAATCTACTGGCATGAATATGCCTGATTTACATGTATTAAAGAACTGCCTGCCTTTACTGGAATAAAGAGGCAAAAGGATAAAAATGAAAGCTGTACTACAGACTACGTGAAGTCTTAGTTTCACATGATTTTCTGAAAAATGAGCTATTGGCAGAGAAAGTGTGATTCACATAACTGTGTTTATGGTCTGACCACCTTCATTTTCTTAAAAACGGCACTGGGCACATACTGGAAATTCCAACCATTCTGATTTTATGAATAGTATAAGCTATCAGGCTCTACTTACTGCTGTCATATCTTTGACTTTTTCTTTGTTGTATCTGAGAAATGGGCCTTAGATTTTGAACAAATCCTGGTGTTAATGTGCTATTTTGTAGAGCCAGATTAGATACGTTGTCTCTAGGAACTCATTTTCTGTTTTTCTCAGCCAGGTGGTCTGAGCTAATACAATAGTGCATATGCAAAGTCATTATCACAGAAAAAGAAATGCACTGCAGTCAGAAAGGTATTTCTAATGCTTCCCAAGAAGACACAGCAACATCCATTTTGCATACATCAGCATAACTGTAATATTTGCAATTAATTCTCAGTTAAATAATTTTAAACCCATTGGAGATAGAGTTATAGAGTGATAGCTGTTGCCGGGGGCAAGTACATAGTGCTGTCATGGAAGAGCTTTTCTTTCCAGAGCTTGGAACAGAGCCCAGCAGAAACAGACTGTGCTGTCCCTTTGTGTGTTAGGCCATGGAGAGGGTAACCGTTTTTTTTTTTCTACCTGCAGCTTTGCAGGTGAGGACAGTATGGTAGACCTAAAGGTTTCAACCTGGAACAGGACGTCAGTATGGAATCTTTCTTTTAAGTGTTCTCTTCTCCAAAAATGACATGAAACTGCTATGCTAATGTTCAACTTGCAGTCAAGCAAGTATATACTCAAGCCAGAGATGCACTGGTTGATAACTGAGGCAAGTCTCAGTGAGCGTTCTCACAGTTAACAATAAATTCTGCTAGTATTAAAACTTTAAGGTAGCTAGTGTCTGTGGAGATTAACTAGATTTACAGCAAAGTGAGTGGATTTGGCTTGAAAACTTAACTTTGGAAACCACTCTGTACTTTCTGAAAAATCATACAAATTTGAAAACGTTTTGGTCTTTGGGTTCATAAATTCAAACTGATTTAAATGTCAAATGCCATTTGAAGTTAAAAAAAAAAATCTTATTGTGATCAATACTGACTGTATGGAATATATAGAAACAAAACTGTCTGACAAAGTATAGAACCAACTGAGTCTCCAAGGGAATATCCAACAGGAACTACCTGTCATGCAACTAACATTAAGTGTTTTTAACTGGAAACCTGATTCTATTTGGTCTTGGTGGAAATTTTGCAATCTTGTTTGGTTCTTATGAGTGGTTGGTAACCCCATTCGAACATGAAGGTAAGGCCTTGACAAAAAGAGAGAATTTTTACTGTATCAGCAGAACAATTCTCAGAGGTGTACATGGGTAGCAATCAAATTTCTCCTTCTTTTCCTCCTCATCTTCCTTCTCCTCTTCATCTTCTTCTTCTCTTCTTTTTTTTTTTTTTTAAACCCTGCTGATTAAAAAAAATAAATAAAATAAAATAAAAATAGAAATATCAAAATCATCATATTTGGACCCATGGCAATTTATTTGCTATGATCTAGAATGGCCAGAACCCCACCACCACCACCTCTTTCTGGAGTTGTAAAAGTACATATCAGCATAATCTGTATTCTCTTCAGCATTTTGCTAAATACATAATTTGGTGTTCTCAATTCAACAACTTTAAAAAGTGTATATTTTTTAGGGTGTATTTGATAAATTTACAATGCACAAATTATGTGGACATATTTATATTCTGGAAAACAGAAGAAATGATGGATGCAGTAGATGGTCGTAGAATATAATGGTGTTTGCTTCCTTTTGGCATCCTTAAAAAGAGAAGATAAAAGTATCCTGCCGTAGTGTCATGGACAACAGAGAATAATATAATAATATATAGTGTTACACATGTTATATATAATACTTATTTAGTACTTATGATGGACTGAAACTGATTAGGAGATGTGTGGAAAGCTAAACTGGTGAAGATGCAACAGTGTAAAAGCTCATTTCTAGGTAATACTTAATACTTTGAGACATTAGCATAGTTTTTAGGTATGCTAGATATTTCAAACTTAGCTATCCTTTGCTGTACAATACAGTAATAATAGCAAGATGCCTTGTGTGACATATAAATAATTCACATGCACACTAAGTACTTCCAGTTAAACTGTCCTTTTACTATCAGATTCAACAATAATTGCTGGATGTCCTGCGTAGTAGATAAAGTAATTTGCATGCACACTGAAGTTCTTCTGTCGTTGGATATGAGGTAATTTAATCTCATTTTTCCACCAGCATAATAACTGTGACTGTGTGCAAAAGAGAATCTGTGTGTGTATGTACCATTTTACTTGGAAATAATCTCCTGAAAAGGAGGCAAATTACTACATTGCAAAGAGTTTCATGTTCCCAAAAGACTTTGTTTACAGTTTTGTTTGACTGCTGAGCACTTATTGTAAGGATAATAGATTGTTCTAGTTCTAGTCATTATAATACTGTTCTGTTTTAATATTGCATGATCTGTGGGCTGCCATAAAATTCTTACAAATTGAAGGGCTGATATAACATGGAATGAGGCACCTCATCTGAATGTTGCTTTTGTTCTGTATATAACAAATTAGTATGTTGACATTTGTCACTGATGGATTTCATTATTTGCTGAAAGGGGTTTAGGAGGTTTGACAGCATGAATGGTTTGTCCCACAGACTTTTGAGAATTGATAAAGGCATCTTTGTTCTTTGTGCAAAAGCACAACAGATATGTTATTGACTGGATGCATACAAAAAAGAAGGCTTGCATAGCTGCTGCACAAAATAAACTAAAAAAATAATTTTGAAACCATTACTTAACTCTTGTATGTTGTTCCCCCTCTCTCTCCTTCTCTCTCTCTCAGCTAACAGCATTATGTAGCATTAATCAATGTAACAAGAACCACATTTTTTATATCACTTACAGTTTATGTATTGCTTATAGATAACAAAAATAAGAAAATTAGGTAATGGAAGATAGCAGCATTATTTAGTTAAATGTATATTGTCTGAACCACTTTTAAGACAGAAGAGTGCAGAGTCTTGTAGCATTTTTTGTCTAGAAAGAGGATGAAGGCATAGTAGATAT
Source organism: Nettapus auritus (assembly GCA_011076525.1). Classification (NCBI taxonomy): domain Eukaryota; kingdom Metazoa; phylum Chordata; class Aves; order Anseriformes; family Anatidae; genus Nettapus; species Nettapus auritus. The sequence continues at coordinate 43,478,701 of CM021797.1, forward strand.
AGTGCATTTTAGCATGAATGTTGAGAATCAGAATAAACTTGGCAGCATTGGTTTTGTAGCCAGTCTTTTAAGTGCAATGAAAGGCTTCAGCAAGTGGATTTGTACATACTGCTAGGTACCACCAGGTACCAGCAAGAATTGTGGGTGATACTATATATTGGCAAAAATTCTGTCACATGCAGATAACTATCTTCACCTCACTGTTTGCTCCCATATGTCTTGTTGGCACAAGCAGCAAGAGATATGAACTGAATATTTTGAAGAATTGGACCCGTGCCTTTTTTATTGCATGAGAAGACATTCTGATCATTTTTTAAAAACTCTGAGCTTTATGTTTTTATTTATTTGCCTTAGAAATATCAGGTATTTGTAGCTCTGTCTGCACCTGTAATGTTAGGGATTTCCTGGGTGATTCAGAGATATATTCAGAGTTTTCTTGGTCTTCAGGTGAAATATTTATGATAGAAAACTCTAAAAAGCAAAAACACTCCTCAGGTTTATTTTGTTTTGGGATACCAGTCTAACTGTAGTTTGTAAAGATTTAATAAGAAGCAATTCAGCCTTCAAGTAGGTTTCATTTCCTTGCAGCTTTTAGAACAGTTATACAGATGCTTTTAGAACAGATAATAGCATTACACTGAGAAAAAGAATCTTTAAAAATTCAAAGAACAAGTAATCGCTTCTGTTGTTGCTGTTTGGTGGTTTGTTCCTTTTGTTTGCTTGTTCTTGTGTATGTAGATAAAAGCTGTCTTCTGTATATTAAATTAAGAAAAAATGACACCTTCTTTATTTTAATTTGTCTTGTCCAAGTCATCTTTTGAGACTTCTAATATACTGGATCATACCTTGAGTGAATTTAATCTGAATATGGAGAAGCAGATAAATTTTGCCCCTTCTGTCTGTCTATTTATCATAGTAGCTTATTTGTACTTTGGCTCTCAGCTCTGTTAGTATCTGCTGGAAGCTTCACAATGTAGTAAAAGGAAATCCAGGTCTCCCACTAATAGCAATGATGCAAAACTACAAGTAATGAAATCCATCTATGATCGCATAATAACATCCACCCATCAGTGACAAATGTCATCATTTAGACTGGAACTGAGAAAAGTTGTTTGTGACTGTTGTGACAATATAAAGAGCAGTTTGAAAAGACTGAAAAAAAAATGCTGTGTGCATTGCTGGTATAAGACAAGAGCTTCTCTTTTAGTCTTTAGAAACCAAAAATAATTATTATCACACACACACACAAAAAAATAATTAAAAAATGCATTTATAAAATGAGAGGTGAGAGTACCTATGTCTGTTTCTATTAGCCTCATGTTTAAATAAAATGATCAATTAAAATTATGAATTACAATGTGGAAGAGTTTCACATGAAATCTGGAATTTAGCAAATCCAGAATGTAAACCAAATACTGCATTTGCATGTTAATATAAAGTTCTTACTGAAATTAGTGGGAGCATTGTGTTTCTTCTAGCTTTTCAGAGATGAATTTTCCCTTCAGCCTCTGAACGTCTTTTGTGATGCTCGGTATTTCAGCAAGAGTAGAAATACCTCATCATTGCCAAAAGTTCAGTGAAAAATACCATATCCAAAAGCACTATTCACTGGAAAAAAAAAAAAAATCAAAATATTGTATTTTCTTTATTTTTATTTCTTTGCTCTTTAACTGGAATAATCTACATTGGTTTCCAATCTATGTTTATTCAGGGGGGGGGGGGGGGAGGGAATTGAGTTGTACAGCTTGTATTATTTATCGTTTGGAAACATAAAACAATATAATTTTGTATTATGAATACTTAGTAAGGAATCTGGGAATTGGTGGCACTAATTCACAAATTATTTTAAATGTTAACAATGTCAATACTTTTTGAAAACTAATTGCATGCATGGTGTGATTGTTGAAAATTGAGCTTGCACTTACTCCTGTCAACAAATCAGTTAAATATGAAAAAATTATTTTGTGATATAAAATATTAAAAGCTTTAGTCCTCAAGATGTTCTAGAGAGTTCTAGCTTGTAAGATTTTTTTTAACAATATTGTAGCCATGGAAATAGAGTGCTATTTAATTTTATAAGAGGTTTCCATTGCCTTTTTTTTTTTTTTTTTTGAGGGGGAGGTTTCAAACAAATCAGAATGAAAAATCTTGATGGGCAGTAGAAGGTTCTGAAACTGTAATTCCTTCTATTTTCCTCTATAATTTTCTATGTTTGTTTTTCTTTCCATACAACAGCAGGCAATATGCTGCATACCACAAATCCTGGGAGCAGAAAAGTCTAAATGCATAGATATTGTTGGGCTTATGTAAGATCTCAGGAAGTGAAATCTAGAGAGCGCCAAACATGCACTGCAAGTTCTTCATATCTGAAGGATTCGTAAGATGAAAAGATGTGAACTAGAGCTGCTGTTAGGCATCCTGGGAAATATCAGAGGTCAAATGGAGAATAACTCCTTAACTCTGTGTTTCTTACTTGGGTGGACTGATGGTTGATCTTGTCAGCTCCAGTTCCTGATGAGCTTGTTACAAACTCGGGTTAGTGCACAGGCAATACTTGGTTTGGAGGCATTTATCAGACTGATGCCTATGTGTGAAATATGTCCTTTCTTTCCCTCTTGGGGGAAAGTCCAAAGTCAGGACACTTGCAGCAGATAGGATTTATTAATATGCTATGACTGCATGGTATCAATCATGTATAAGTTGTTTTGTCTTATGAATTTTTGTAAAATCACAATTAACATTTTTGTCTTAGTGCTGTCAATGTGTGTGCTCCGCCGATGTTAGACAGATGATGAGACAACATTATTTAAGTAAATTAGTTGCATTATTACCGAATTGTTTATTTTGCGGTATGTTGTGATCTCAAGAGCTCTATCTAGGGAAATTCATGTAACCCTTCTGTTAGAAGCAGTATTTTCAGTCTATCATTTTAATACTGTATGTTTTGGTTGGATTATAGAGGACAGTTCTTCTGGAGCTGAGCACCACAAGAAAGCTAGAAGTTCAGAGCAGAAAATGGTTTAGAAAAAAGTAGAAAAGTGTAAGGGCCATTTTTTGCAACACTAGAGTAAAAATTAAATCCTCTAAATGTATTTCTTGTCTGCTTGACGTGCACCTTGTAGGCCAGCATAAACATCTTGGTTTAGTAGTTACAACTCTGCATTTTCTAATTGAAGTTCCCTAGGGTAGAAATATGAAATGAGAATCTCCCTTTTAGATTGACTATCCTAATGGTATTCAAAGACTTTAATGCGTGGTATCACCCTGCTTATGGTTATTTTTAGTTATTTTTGATCTAATTTTAAAAGAAGAAATACATTTTTAAGCAGCTTGGTTCATTTCTTGACTTTTTTTTTACATCTTCATTGTTAAAAAAAATAATATCAGAATATTGGAGATTCATTTTTATTAGTGTGACCTTTTACTCACATAAAGTTTCAAACAAGTTGTGATTGGAAATGCTTGATACAGCATGAAAGGAGAATACATATCTATTCATGAATGAAAAGTTAAGAGAATTGAATTATTATTAGATAGGTTGATACAGTTTACTTTTATGTTGGCAGATTCGTGTTATCTGAGAGTGCATTGAATTTTCTGTTTATTTTTTGAAGCATGTAAATCCAGTGTCCCTTTTTGTTCAGGTCAGGATGATTGGTCCTTTTGCAGTTGCAAAATAAGGACTCCTGGCGTAAGAAAATAGCATTTGTCAATGCTTGGCAATATTTTCAGTGTGTTTTATTTCATTTTTGTCAGTCATGAAATTCCAGAGGTATACTGATTTCTGAGGAAAACTTACAAAATTTCCTCTGTGAATAAAAATCAACAAATCAAATCCACAGTTGATTTGTAATTCCAAAGATATTTTAATTGAAATAAAAGCTGTGGAATGTGGTGTATGTCACAGTCGTGTGGGATGAGTACTGTGTTTCTATGTAAGTTTTTACTTTGAGGCTGTTCCTTTAGCATAATTTAGAAGGCAGATATGAGAAGTATCAAGAGTTGTTACAAACCCAGATTTTTTATTATTTATTTATTTGTTTATTTATTTTTGTGTGTGTGTAGCAACTGATTGAGCTTAGGTTGATGTTATCTTATTCCTTTCACTGTATTATTTTTTCAGTTTTATGCCAAGTACCAGTCTTGCTCCTGAATAGCAAAAAAAGAGTCTCACCTGGGAGGGATTCACCCTTGTTTATACACATTCTGACTAATCTGGTTTGGTATAACAAAATAAACAAAACTGAAGTAATTGAAGTCTGACAATTCATGGAGCAGCTCTTGCCCAGGTTTCTGATCAGTAATTAGATGCTAGACTCTGCAATTTGAAGTTTGGATACTGAATCAATGTACTTAGAGATTATCTGATATCATCCTCCTTCCAACACACACGAGTTCCCTGTTGCCTACAAGAACACTGTATTATTGCAGGATTTATGGAATAAGAAGTCATTCATCTGCTTGGGAGTGACTGTCATCTGTCATTTCCGTTCACTTGATGGTTTGTTTCCCAGTATGGTTATAGGGAGGGAAAATGTCTTTACAAAGTTTCCAATATTTCTGGTGCAATCCTGAGTTTTATAACTACAAGATTCTTGTCTCTACAACTTCATTGTATGTATGTTTGAGCTTCTGGCATACAGTAAACTTGGGGAGATCAAAAAGGGTTGTTAATCTCTTTAGTTCTCTCAGTACCGAAATGTAACATATACCAGAATGCTGGAGATTACAGAGGTAAGTAATTGTATGTGGCACGTTCTTGTGTCTGCATTCCAATGACACAAGTGTCCTCAAAGATAAATTAAGCTAACATTCAAAGTCTGATGTAGATATTGCAGACAATATGATAATATTGTTCTCTATCGCTGCAGTAATGTAGGCTGAAGGCAACTGATGAGGATTTGCCTAAGATGTTTATAAAGAGCTGTCATTCAGTTGTCTAACTGTCCAAATTCCAGTAATCCTGAAATGTATGTCTCAATGTTAGCATGTTCCTATGAACATATTTTTGAGGTATTTTTTCCTGCTCCCTTTTACATGGGAATTTTCTAGAAGTAAAATAACTCTTCAACCCAATTACTATCTGACTTCCTTTTTCTAAATAGGAAAAGATAAACAACACATGGAGTGTTAGCAAGACGTGAAAAGTATTTTACATTATAATTTACTTCTGTAATAGTGGTTTTGGGTGCTACTTTTGACTCCAGAAGCATAATTTGTGTCTCAGCTCCGTTGGTTCAAAAAGTACATACGGAAACATATCTGCAAATCCCTGTATGCTTAGAGGGAAAAAGTTCTTCAAAAGGAGTGGAACAAGCCTGTTAGAAAAGTGCTTCATGTTCCTAGCTTAAATGTGTACTTAAGTTCTTGCACGTACATTTGGCTTGAGCTTGTGCTATGTGTCTCTTGTCTGATTATGTGTGAGCAGCCAAAAATAGCACACTGCTGCAGCCTCTGTGCAAAGCAGCACCTGCATCAAGTCGTAAGTCTGGAGAAGAAGTTTTGCAAAATTGCTTTCAGAAACTTGGCTTCTAAACTGTTCATATTACTGCTCAGAACTCTAGGACTCATTGGAAACCTTTTATTTGTTACAGAGAACATTTATTAAGAACATCTACTTGAGTGGATTCAGATGATTAGAACATAAGGACCCCTTGGCCTTTCACACCAAAAAATTCTTTCCCTTTGGAGTTCATATTTTCCTTCATATGCTTCCCCTCATACCATAGTTACGGAGTTGATATTTCCTTTAACTGCAGTTTTACTTGGATAAAGTGCTTGTTCCTTCTTTCTGTACGAAGATCTAAGTTATAAGGGTGTAATTCTGGTCAGAATAATAACCTTTTGCTTTAAAAGTATAACCAAGTATATACGTGTTGAAAACAAGTCATTAGCTTCTATTTTTCTGGAAGAGCCATTGGGAACTTCTCCAGCTTCCTGGGAAGGACTGGTGGGGTTTCTCTCTCTTCTCTTCTCTTCTCTTCTCTTCTCTTCTCTTCTCTTCTCTTCTCTTCTCTTCTCTTCTCTTCTCT
>CM021797.1:43484832-43535454 GCA_011076525.1 Nettapus auritus
TCCTCTCCTCTCCTCTCCTCTCCTCTCCTCTCCTCTCCTCTCCTCTCCTCTCAACTGGGAGAGGTTTCCCACCTTCCTTACTGCATTGAGCTAACCTGTTCTGGCCTGCTTTAGAAACTTGGGCCAGACTTGAAAAGACACCAGCTAGAGCCATATAAAGGCTGGGCATACCTTGTCAGGTCTTGATGTAATTGTGGAGCTGAATCACCTTTTTCCCCTCCTATTGCATGAACAGATTTATTTCCTTTTCAATTCCATTGAAAGCAATAGATATCAAGCATTTTGATTAATTTCTAGTAAATCAGATGGATGGTATGAGGTCCAAATTCCTATTCCGGTTTAAAAATGTATAAGTATATATATTTCATTATATATATATATGAAACTATTGCAATTTAATCATCATCCTAATTATCTTAATTTTCACATGGCCACTTTCTTGAATTACTGAATTTTTGAGCAACAACACTAATAGTAACAAAGTTGTACATCCCACATGTTAAAAATATAGATTTAGGGATTCAGGTGTGATCTGTAAAGGTGGAGCAGAGCTTCTGGAATTCAAACATATATTGGAAACAGAGGATGTGTATTTTAACATAATACATAGAATCAGATTTCTCTCCAAACTAGTAGGTGCTGGACATACTATAAAAGCACGTTCAGTCTTTGTGAAAATTACTCTTGAAATAAATGGTAACTTTGCACTGCTCTGTAGCGATATCTGCTGCTGTATGAAGCTCTGAGTTGGACATTTAATTGTTTGTTAAGGGAAAACAAAATAAAGGGATTATTTAAGGTGTTTTCAGGAAAGGAAGTTGGCTGTACTGAGACTCTAAAATGAAATTCTACTGCTGCACATAATCTTATTTTTGACCTTGTAGAATATTGCATTCACATTCCTTGCCCCAAATTTAACTCATGTTCATTTTTCTCTCTAATGTGCTTTTTAATCCTTTTGTAATGGAGAAGATTTTCTGACTGTGGCATTTCTATTATCTAATTGGAAAGAGAAGGAACTATAGTCTTTACTTTTATTATGTGTTATTATGTGTTAAGACTACAGTAGTCTTGAAGTGCACACCATTCTGTGAGCTTGTTTATAAGGCATGAAGTTACTTGTATTTGGTGAAAGAAATGGCCAAAGCACAACCAGCAGTATGTCTGGAATGTTATTTACTTGGTCCATTTCTGCATTTTTTCTTTGTAGCACTGTACACATGCCACAGTTAGGGGTCATTTACTTACCACTGACCAAAGTAGTACCCCCAAAGCTGCAGTTATTCTTCTCAGTAGGGGTTTGTAATAAAAGGCTCATCATGTTCTACAGCTTCTGTGCTCACTCCTTCCTTCTCTTCCTCCTTCACTTCTCTTAATCGGAGTTGCTAAGATTTCTAGAGGTGCATTTTTTTTCTTGGTGCGTTCTTTGTGACTTGATTCTTCTATTGGTACTTACATTTCAATCATTTGGCATTGTAAGAAATAATGTAAGAAATTAACTTGCTTTGTTGGATGATGTTTACTATTACTATTACTATTATTATTACTATTATTATTATTCTACAAGGAGATGGTTACTGAGTATGTTTTTCTACTTAAGTGTGTGTCATATTTTACAGTCTCAGTTCCAGATACTCAACCAGTTGCAAAAAAACAGTGGGTGTTTTAACATTTCCAGCGGAAGGGTAGGGTGGGTGGGGAAGCTCTATGGAACGCTGACGAATAATATTTGACTCTTGGAAATGTCTTAAGGCCATGTGCTCCCCTCCCACGCTCAGAAAGCTTGACTTAATTTTAAAGACCTGTGGTCTTGAAGGTATTATCATTGTTCTTTATTTCCTTTCTAACTGGCTGGAACTGAGAAAACAGTTGAAAAGGAGATTATGGATGCCTAGGGTTAGCACAGGAATACTCTGCAGATGGTGGTGGTGGTTTGTGTCCTTGCAGGTCCCATTAGTGGCACCGTGCCCCTTTAATCCCTTCTATGTTAGTCATAGAAGTCTTAGTTCTCCTACTCTTCTTTTCCCAGGTGTAAAATTATGTAACTTTTAAGGCATTAACATCTACAACATCTGTAAGCATAACAGAAACTGCCTTACAGCAGAACAAGAACTGGGAACTGCAGAAACTTGCAATTCAATGTGTTTTCTGTAGCAGAGCTAGTATGCATAGCAGGTTTTTTGTCCCCAGTTTCTTGTTTTATTACTTGACCGCAAAGCAGAGTAGATACAGATTGTGTTGTTTTCTCCTGTAGTGAAAAGGAGATATTTAGTGGGTATCTAAGCCTTCTTTTCACTTCTGTGAAGGGTGCTCTCCTTCCTCTGCGTTTGCACAAACCATCACCTCTTATCATCAGTTGGTATCTTTTAAACTTAAAACAAGTTGTAATGAGCACATGTGCTCTACTATACATGGCTCTTGTTCTTTTGGGTAGTGATTTGTTTTCTTTATAAAATGTTTCTGCTTTATTTATTTCCAGCTTTGATCATTTAACTGATAAATACGTACTACCTGTATATACACCTGCACATCTTTTATTATTGTGGCTTACATATAAATGCTTCTGTTAAAATAAATCAGTCTTGTAATTTGAAAAATATAAAACTTTGGTTTAAGTTACTTCTTAAAGGTAATAGCTGTTTGACAGTTGAATACAAAACAAGTGCTTGGCAGAATTTAAATTTAATTATCTGCCAACCAATGATACAGTGCAACCTAATTCCTAAAAATGCCTGAGTTATAAACTATTTGTTGTGACCTAGCATGCATGTACTAATAATAGGCTAACAAGGCTAATAAAGCCTATATATTATTATGGTCATAGAATGTGTGTTACAACAGGTCTATAATGTATTTTGTCCTTCATTCCCATTGCACAGCCCACACATCATCTTCCTGTCACAGAGTGTATTACCTGGGGGGAGCCATCTCTGTGGAACACGTTTGTGCCATGAAATTGCTCATGCTTGGTTTGGACTGGCTATTGGGGCTCGTGATTGGACTGAAGAGTGGATAAGTGAAGGATTTGCCACTTTTTTAGAAGATGTATTTTGGTCTAGGGCACAACAGGTAAGATGATGATGTGTCACTTCTCAACTGAATCATGTGGAAATCAAAATTATATTCTTTGCTGTTAATTAGATATAAATGAAACCTCTTGTGTTATGAGACTAAGTTTTTAAAAATAATATTGGAATTTGCATGCTAGTTAGATTTTTTTTTAAATCTTTTCTTTTTTTTTTTTTTTTTTTTTCTCCACAATGAACACTGATCTTTACAGAGGTAAAGGTTAGTGCAAATAAGAATGGAAACATCTGTTTGTCAATGATTACCTTCCCACAAACACGCTACTTAAATAATACTGTTCAGCTATCAGGCAGGTGCTCTGCATTCTCTCCACTTATAATCATGTTCCTGAAAGTGGAGTAATCAGCAGTGTCTTACTGAGTATCGTAGTATTTCAGTTACCTGATGTAAATGGTTTGGTTTTGCCCTGTGTATAGCCAATGGCAAGCCTCAAAACAAAATGAAAGCTGATGAAATACAGTGCCAGTGCTTACACTTTTTTATCTCTTACACTGTCTAGCAGGAGTTACCATCTTGTCAGAGGCTTAGAAATTGTGAAAAGCTCATAAATTGTATGTCACCTAGTAAAGTGGTTTTCTGATCTGACTCTTACTTTTGTCATACCTTTGCTATTTCAAGCATTTCATGTGTTCATGATTTCTTCTTGTGCTTGTGTCAGTTAGTCTCTGACTCGGCCATTAAAGTTTGCAGACCTCTATCTGTGGAAGAGCAGGTGGGACTGGGATCTGACATCACGAGCCCTTCAGAGCCTCCATTTTATTACGTATCAGGCATATTTATAGCACTGAACAAAAGAGAATTCCTTGTCACTTACCATGCTTCTGCAATGAGAAAGAGGTGAAGGCTGTCCAAACACTTTGCTTTTCTGTTCTGGTCCTAAAAATTTGTTTCTACTCTTACACTGAGCATCACTACTCTACTGTGAGCTGCCCATATTAATCCTGTTACACTTTTTTTTTGAGTCACTTGAAAGCATTTTCATTGTAGTAGGCATCCTTCCATATAGCTGAATAGAAAGCAGTGAGCAGCAAAACAGGGTGATTATTCACGGTTACTTTATAAGATCAGAACATCTTTTTTTGTTGTTGTTTTTTTGTTTGTTTGTTTGTTTGTTTTTTAATAATTGTTGAGTAGTTTTGGTGCTGTGTAATCCTAGAATTGTAGGATTATCAGTGAATTCTCTGCTGCCTGACAATAATTCCAGTTGTGACTGAATTCTGGTGTAATGCAGGAGAACATTAGCTGCTTTTAGCATCTCCCATTTCATGTCTTTTCTGGTAACAAAAAGTGTAAATTAGTTGTTGATTTGTAAGCTGACAACCTAGCATGTATTTCATAAGCATGCATCTCTTGAAGCTGTGTTAATGTGGGAAAATGCAACAGGGAGCTTTCACCAGGGTGGCAGAAGTAGTAGGGAAGAGGGGTGAAGTTAGGACATAGAGCAACTCTGCTTTCAAGGCTGGGAAAAGTAAAGATGCAATCAGAATCGATAAGTGAGGTGTCTGTACGGTATGTTCAGTTCACTTGCAGCCAGTCACTACAGGGAAAGCAACATGCCTTCTTCTATCCTCAGACAGAAATATTTAACCAACTATTGATTTGATGCACCCAGTGAGGCTTCAGTTTTTCATAGTGCTGCTGTTAACTCTTAGAGCATCAGGTGTGACTATATTTTTTAACATGGGTGTTTGTACCGTTTCTTGCATTGCCTGTGCATTAAAGGAAAATAAAATTAGTTTCTCTCTGAAAATTGTTGTTGTGTCTTGCAAAACAGCAATCAATGATCTTGTGTTTTTTGTACACTAAGCAGCTGTCACATGATGAAGAAAAAGCACAGCAGGAATTGAAAGCTTTACTTCGCTGGCGACGACTCAGAGATGAGGTGCAGAATTCTGAAGAAGAGCTGCAAGTTTTAAGGTAAAGCTACAGCAGTGTAATCTTCACTTTTGCATGTTCTCCCCCTCCCTCCCCACCCCAATCCTATTTTCTACCATTTTCTCTCTTAAGAGGACATACATCCAAATAATCTAATTAAGTTACTGCATTTCCTTATTTCCTTCTGAAGAAAAAAGAAAAGTCAACTTAAATTGACTAGGTTATTCGTCTTCTATATAATGCAATTGCTTTTCTGTTTGTTATAGAAAGCTTTCCAAAAGCATGGGATTTACCCTGATATTAAATGTCTCTAAGCAGTTTACAAGAGCCTCTACTCGGGGGAGGGAAGAAATAAAAGAGACCATTTCCTGAACAAAGTTCACCGTTTGAAGCTGTAACAGATTCATATTGTGTGGTTGGAGACAAGCACATACAAGAGTATAGCACCTAACTGCCAAGGTGAATGATGCTTTAAAAAACAAAGGAAAATGCATAATGAACTGTATAAATCTGCTTTCTATTTAGAAATGACTAATGCTATTTAAACAAGATTTTGGTCTTTAGGTACCAGATGCTAAGCTGAAGGCTTCTTCTCATGTTGCTGAAGGTATTAGTTCATAAAATGATTCCTGCTTTATTAATGATTTAATCATCTGGGCTGTTCTGATTGGTATCTTGGGAGTTTGCCATAGTCTTTTATCTTGAAGTGTCTAGAGTGGCTGCCTAACATCTCCACTGATTGTCTCTTCACAGTCTTTGACCAAAAAAATTTACTAATCTGAACTCAATTTAGCCATACATTGACCAAATCACAGAAGTACATTAAGGGATTATGTAGACCATTCTCCTATCCTCAGATACAGGCAATATATACAGATAATTCTAAGCAGGTATTTTGCAACAGGTTTTTAGGGACCTCTGAATGAAAAGTTTACACAGCTAAGCTGTTTCGGTGCTAACAGTTAAGAATTTTTACTAATACTCATTTTAAATCTTGATCATTTCAAACTATGTAGATTTCTTTTTTCTTCACAAACTGACCCCCGTATTTTTATAATCATCTTCTGCATGTTTTTGGAAGACTGATGCCATTTCTTTCATTTTAAGGTCTTCCCTTCTTTTTTGCTTTTCCATTCAGACCTAAAAGCCTTTTGTATTTGGGCACTGGACACTGTTCGGCAACACAGAAATTCCACTCAGTGGCCTCATGGCATCTGAAAACAAGTAACCAACTTTGCATAACTATAGCCTTTTAATGATCTACTTTAATTCATGTTTATTAATAAATTGTATATCATACTTGTAAGCAGAGTCAGTGAGCAATTTGATAATAGCTACAAATTCAAAAGTAAGCCTTATCACTAGCTACTGTACAGCTTCTAGAAATGCAACTATTGATTGACAGTCTGTTTTTTATTGCTTTATTTGCTTTAAAATAAATTATTTTTACGAACATTGTTTCTTGTGATATGACACTTAACTGGATGTATGTTTTCCATTTTCAACAGCATGGAATTGCGTTTATCTTTTGTGTTAATTATGTAGTTGTTACTTTTAGTAAAATGTATGTGTGTTGTAAATTTTTTAAATTGTTTTTCTAAGGGTCAAGATATCCTTTACAGTTTGAAATTCAGGAAGTATCTATTTATCTAGGAGGTCCAGGAAGGTGATTCTTGCCCTCTACCCACTCTCATGACACCCCACCTGGAGCACTGTGTTCAGCTCTGGGACTCCCAGCACAAGAAGGACACAGACTTATTAGAGCAGGTCCAGAGGAGGATGAAGAGGATGATCAGAGGGCTGGAGCACCGCTCCTATAAAAACAAGGCTGAAAGAGTTGGGGAAGTTCAGTTTGGAGCAGAGAAGGCTCTGAGGTGACCTTATAGCAGCCAAAGCAGGCCTACAGGAGAGATGGGGAGGGACACTTTGACATGGATTACAGTGATAGGATATAGAGTAATGGTTTTAAACTAAAAAAATGGAAAATTTAGACTAGATATTAGGAAGAAATTCTTTGGTATGAGGTGAGGCACTGGCACAGGTTGCCCAGAGAAGCTGTGGATGCTCCATCCTTGGAGGTGTTCAAAGCTAGGCTGGATGGGGCTTTCATGGTCTAGTGTAAGGTGTCCGTGCCTATGGCAGGGGAGCAGAACTAGATGATTGTTAAAGGTCCCTTCCAATCCAATCTATTATCTGATTCTATGATCTTGAATTTGAAACTTAAATTTTCAATTGACTTACACAGTCAGCAGTCAAAAGTCTCTGTAATAAGCATGCTGTTTACATTTTACACAGTGGTATTCTCAATCCTAATACAAAAGAATGACAAATCATTTCTTTTCCAAAAAGTATGCCTTTACTATGCATTTTAGGAGAGGATCATGTTGCCAGTTTGGGATTCCAACAGTTCCTGCCTCTGGTTTCTCTAGTTTCCTGTGGTTGCATTTAAGGACTTTCCTCTGTTTTCAATTCAGATATAAATATTTTTACTGTTTTTGTAGCATGGACTTGAATATGTTTGCTCTTTACGTATTTACTGTTTTGTTTTTTCACCTGAAAATATATTTTCCAGTGTTGGTCTGTAAGAGAGAAAAATCAGATTATTTGAATTGCATGGGGTTTTGAGTGTGTATTGAGGCTTGTGCTGGTTCAGGCTTGTGATTTTATGAAAGGATATTAAAAGTAAATGATAGCTGTCACTTCTTGCCAATTCTGTCAGGAAGACAAAAACCAGCCAGCACACTTCCTTAGCATAAGCTTATTCTTCACCTGTTTTTTTTTGTTCCCTGCTAGCTGTATGATTTTCTGTGCTTTCTCCTGACAGCAGGAAAACCTTGCTCAAAATTTGACAGTTGATGCTATTAACTCTTGATCAAGGAAATTAATAGCTATTCACATGAGGTGAAAGCCACTCAGCAAACTGATCATCAGCATTACATTTATTATTATGAATATTTGATAATACGTTACAGTAGCATCTTGGATGCTAGCTGTTAAAAAACTGAAGCTAGGTGTGAAAGAAATAGGTAAGTATCTTTTCAGTAGGCAGCAAGTCTGAAAGGCAGCACCAGCAGATCTTAGTATTGAAGAAAGAATTTATGGCATTGAAATATAGTGCTCACATCATAAAGATATAATATCAGACAAAATCATGTGTATTTTCTCACGGAGTTTGAAGCAAGCCTGGATGATAAAAGCACCTGCAAAGGATGTCCTGGCACTCATTTTGGTGGCCGGTGTCAATGACAACACTCTCATCTTGTTTGAAAACAAGGAAGACTTGAGTAGTCCATTCCATTCAGTGGCACCAAACACTTTGACTGAGATTGTTTCTTGTCCTGGTCCTTGGGACTGAACTTCAGCTTGAGATCTATAATGAAGACAAACCAGTGTTGACATCTAATTCTGTATTTATCTCTGAGTTCCACTTGAGTCAAGTCAGTGACCTTACCTACTTTCCTCCTGAAACAATGCTCTGTGCCTCCTCTATAGATGTTTTATTTTATCAATAATCTGATAGGAAATGTGCCTTTTAGACTGTCTCTCATAGTCTCTGCATATTTTTCCATGATCACATCAGACCATTTAATTACCATCCAAGTGATTTGTAATTTTACATTGTATAATGTAGTTCTCTGCCTCGCAGGCAAAAGCAGCATCTTTTGCTTCATTAGAAATACTGCCAGTATCAAAAATCTGCCAGGTAGCAGATTGAATAACTTGAATCAGCTTGCCTTAAGCATTATGCCTAGCTTAATCTACTAGGTTAGATGCCATGTTTTGTAGGTCAGTGTATCCATACCTTCAATGTGTTGTAAATATACTCAGTGTTGCTTTAAATTAGTGTGCTGAAGTACTGACACTACAGAACAGGGTACCTCTCTGAAAACTTACACTCTTCTGCAGACATCATCTAGGGTATATATACATCCTTGGCAACAGGAATTTCCTGAGTTCCAACATCCAGAAGAGAGACAGCTTCCTAGTCACCTACTAGGATTTACACAGGCTCAAAGTTGGAAGAGGAAAGAAAGAATCACAGAATAGTAGAATAGCCCAAGTTGGACAGGGCTCACAAGGATCATTGAGTCCAGCTCCTGGCTCCATACAGGACCACCCAAAAATCAGACCCTATGTGTGAGAGCATTGTCCAAATGCTTCTTGAACTCTGGCAGGCTCGGTGCTCTGACCACTTCCCTCGGGATGCTGTTGCGTAATTTAGAATAACTCTAATTATGGAATTTACACCAGTTTAGTGTGAGTCCTGTAGCCTGTGCTCAAGCTCTAGTTTTCAAAATCTATACACTGGACTATTCATTGTGGGAGAAGCAAGAAGTGTTTGGGCTGTCCTTCTGTATATGCAGTGAACAATGAAAAGTTGCGTATGAAATTCCAGCAGGTCTTACATTCAGGAGAGTGATCCAAATGGCAGATAGGTGCATCTCCTGTCCTCTACAGTGAATCCGCAATAGTTATATTGTCTTGAAGAACTGGAGTTACTGTGGGAGAAGATGTCAGTTATTCATCTTCATCCTCAATGTTGAAGGAAAATCTCCCTTGACAGAAAACAGAAGTTGTTGCATTGTAAAGGACTGTGTTAGGAACAATGAAAAAATGAAGCTGCATTTATTTTTTTTAATTTTAAACAGTTAACTTTTATCTGCAACTTCAATGTGTGTAGGGAATTTGATGTGTACAGGTTCTAAACAGCACTTGAAGAGGAAAAATGGCTTAGCACTCTCTCTTATTACTTGGAAAACTGCAATAAGAAACTATTACACAGACACAAAGGAAGAATGTTTTTCTCATAGCAGACGTGGCTCTGAAATAAATTTGATCACTAGGACTGGTTCATGAGAAGTGTGTGGATGATGTGGTTTGAAGAAGCCTGAACTGCTGTGGCCTGTGTTGCCCCTATTCTGTTGAACTGCGGGAAAATATGTTTGGTTTCTGAGGCTGCCCATTCAAAATCCACAAGAAGACTTGGAGATGTTGTTTCAGTCACGGGGTAGGCTGCAAGGACAGGCATCTATTCTCAAACCACTGTTAGCTGGCATGTTTTCTGGATGGAAGAAGCAATGTATTCATAGCTTCTCTTTAATCTTAGTTTATGCTTCTAAGAGTCTATGAGCCCTCTAAACTTTACTAGTGCAAATTTCTGGCACACCAGATTCTGTGTTACATTTTAA
This sequence comes from Nettapus auritus, assembly GCA_011076525.1. Taxonomy (NCBI): domain Eukaryota; kingdom Metazoa; phylum Chordata; class Aves; order Anseriformes; family Anatidae; genus Nettapus; species Nettapus auritus. The sequence continues at coordinate 43,494,984 of CM021797.1, forward strand.
AATCAGGCAGTGAAGTAGGTTTTTTCTATACTTGTTTGAAAAACCCCAAATGTGTGTATGTGTGTTTGTAAGGCCTCCTCTTTTAAAAATTCAAAGCTTTTCTTCCAACACCAAACAGCAAAATGAAAGCCAGAACATGGTTTCTTCTGCAGTGTATTATATGCAAACGAAAAAGCTTATTTTTGCAAGTATAGCTGTTTAAGCTGTTAAGCCAACATTCAGGAAGAAGAAGAGAATCTGTAGTTGAAAATAATTATTGCAATATCCTTCCTTCCCTTCCCTTTTGTCCAAAACATATTTTTTATTTTTCTCTTTGTTCATACTTTCCCTGTACACTGTAGGACGGCATGCAATATGATGTCATGCTGGCAGTGAAGAGAGTATACCAGCTTGGTAATGGCCTTCATTTTTACCCCAGCTGAACTTCTCACGAGTTACTATGACATTCACAGTGCTTCAACTATAAGAACATGTGGTGTATGAGTTATTTCTTTGCTTACTTATCCAAGACTTCATTAGCCTATTATCGTTTTAGGCCTAACAAGGAGAGCACAGGAGAAGTGAGTGAGTCTGGAGCATCCATTGTCAAGCATGGCCTTAAAGCAGAAAAAATCTTCATGCAGGTTCACTATTTGAAGGTGAGTGTTGTAAGCTGATTTTCATTGAAATTGCTTTACTAATGTTACAAAGACTTTTTTCTTTATGGATATCAGCAAATTAATGCCATCCTGTTTGTTTCTGGCATAATTTCTTGCAGGGTTACTTCCTTTTGCGGTCTCTGGCAAGGAGAATAGGAGGGGCTTCATACCTTGCATCTTTACGAAAATTTGTCTATAAGTTCCATGGACAGCTTGTCCTTTCTCAGGTACTGTGTTTAGGGTTGCTACTCACTTTTTAAAAAAACAAATGACCTAAATTTTCTGTTTGACTGTCTAAATGACTGCTTCTGGTTCTGGTGGAAAGAGAAAGGAAATTGTTGCTTAGCAATATTGATGAAATTTCTACCTACTAGGATGCAATACCTTTTTTCAGGGTGATCCCTGATGCCCTGATAGTATCAGATAATATAATTGATTGATTTTTTTTTTTTTTTTTAAACCATCAGCTTGATACTTGGGAAGGTCATGTTCATAGGTACTGATGTTCTCAAACACAGGACATCTACTCTCCCAGAATTGTCTCCTGTATTCTTTTAGCTTCTGGACTTTGGTTGTAATCATTCAGTCTTTTACTAGATAACTCTGTTTCTGAAAGAGAAGAAACACAGAGTAGGAATCTAACTGAAAACCTCTATAAATAGTAACAGTGTGTGCATGTTATTTTCTGACTTTATTTCCTTCCTCTCTGCATGCAGCTTCATTCAATTCTTCTATTTTCACAGTCGTTCTTATGAGGACTGCATCCTTCCCACAAAATCAGTGTCCCCGTCACTGTATGGCATTGCACCCACTGTTATTACAGTCTTGTCACAGCATCTTTAAAGGTTTCTTCATCATGCTCCATTCTCCCACGCTTTCTGAAACAGTATTCTTTTCTTTTATTACCAAAGCATAAATCCACAAGGGATATTTAAGATGTATTGCTTCTTTCTTTTCTTTCTTTCAATAGAGTTTTTCTGACAGTGACAACATGCAGTGGCAGCCTATTCTTAAGAACAATTTTTCTCCTAGAATAGAATTTCTTCCTGGATTGGTAAAGGCATGGTTTTAAAAAAATAACATCGGATTAAGAATCAGAATCTGCCCTCCCAAAGTCCAAGTGCAGATATTAATCACTTGAACTACAGACTTTGCTTGTTCTCTCTCTGACATAAATGGTATGTAATTATTTCATACAAAGTAGAACAGCTTCAAAAGGAAAGATTAAGCAAGACATACAACAGAATTTTGTAGCATCAGTTAGGTGGAAAACCCATCTGGGGTTATAAATAGAAATTCATCTCCCCCATGCCTTTCTGAAAGAGTCCTGTAACCCATGCTATAGCATTAAAAGAGAGATGGTCTTGTCCTCCAGTGTTTTGTTTTGAGAAAGGAGAGGAGGAATAGCTGTCTGAACTCTAAATTGTAGGATTCATGTCATTGGTGATGAAGTCAGCACAGCAGCTTTTTGATTTGGTAATGCTCTGAACACAACCAGTTGTGGAGGTGTGTGAACCAGTTCACTAAACTCAATGCAGCTAAAAATGGGACTGGAACAAAAGCCACAACATGACAAATAATTGGCATAACTCAGAGAGCAATGTGATGAGAGTGCAGGGAAAAAGAGAGAGGAGGGCCATGAGTGAATTTCTGAAACCAGTGAATAGTATAGATAAATGTCTCCTTGCAACGCAGATTAAGAGATCTCAGATCTTGAGCGAATGGCGTCCAGAACATTCTTGTCTCTTCCAGGGCAGTAATTCTTTGCTCAGTGTGCCTGGTGTTTTGTTTCTCACTCTGAAGGGGCCATCTGTGCCTATGTATCTTTAAAAACAACTCAATGACCTGGGATTCTTTCATATGTCAAGTCACACAAAATTTAGGCATAGTAGCTCTACTGCTATATCTCTGCCCCGTGGAGGAACATTTGTGGTGCTGAGGGTGTTAATGTTTCCACTGCTGCATCTGTTTCCTGTACCATGTTACTCAGACCCAGACCAGTTATGCTTGGCATACAGTGGAAAATGCTAGTGACTCTACTAGCCTTGTCCCGATTATAGTGTCTGAAATCATAAATATGAGCTTTGACTATTACACAGTTGAAAACTTTTGGAAAATTACAGAAATCATGAAACTGCCAAAAGCCAGAGGCAGCCTAGTGTTTTATTCTGGTTGTATTCTGGTGCTGGGATTTCTGTGAGAAAAAGTTTCTCTTAGATCAGTCTCCTGGTTGACATGAGATGAGTTGTGTCAGCAGGCTGTAAATGCTGTAAAATGTCCCAGCACAGTATAGTATTATTCGTAGTAGCTAGATTGCATTGCAGTGAAACTAACCATCAGGTGAAGACTTCTCCTTCTGCCCAACACTCTGGTACAAAATTCCAGTATGTATCTTATCTAAGTTTAGTCTCATAAGCTGAAATACTATATGCTGTTTCTGCACTCAGAAACCACAGTTTGGGGCTATTGGTTAAAAACCTTTTTAGTGTTTATTTTTCTAAAAAAAAATCAAGCTAGGTAATGCTTTTATTTCAGGTTTCTTGGGCTACTTTTTATTTGAATGTATGCAATATGTGCATAGCTATGCATGTAGGTCAGAAACAGATGCTTTCCTTCATTTGAAGGGATTTATTTGGTGGAGAAGTGTAACTTCTGTGTACAATACTACCATAGTATACTGGTTGTATACAGTAAATATTCTTAGCAAGAGCTGGGTGCCTTGAACATTCCTAGATGCCTGTCCATGAGAGTCAGGTATAAAGAGGTCACAAGGCCTTGGTGATGCTTTTTATGCTTTTACCTTGTTTCCTAGCAGCCCAAATCCAGTCCCTACTGAAGGTGATTGGAAGAGTCAATTCACAGCATAGGCAAGTGTTAGAGCAGGGCAAGACTGAATTTTAACATCATCCTGTTATTTGGTCACTATGGTAAAAAACGTGAAGGGGATAGAGCTAGATTCAACTGCAAATGTATTTACTTTTTCTGTAAGAAATCTTATAGGTTATATTTATGTTGGTATCTGGGATAGGGAGATAATCACAGCAGGAAGTGAAAATGCAGAAGCAATGAAGTCAAGTTAGTGCAAAGTTTATTATTCAAGTTCCTTCTTGAACAAACATGCTGTCGGGGTTTAAATGAATAAAAGATTTAAAATAAATAGAGGTGTGAGTGGCAAGTCTAAATGTCAGAGTGTTGTACCTTCACCTTGCCCAGAATAATTGTAAAGGTTCCCAGCTTTAGGAATTGTGGGGAAGAAGGAAAGTAAAAACAGTGAAAATAATTGCCCACATTCTGAATACCAGTCTTGTTTTCAGTGGTGTTTGTAGTATTTTTCCTAGATGAGAACTGCAGGTGCAAGGAAATGACTTCAGATGTGAAACATTAATCAGTTTTCTTATTTCCTTCATTTCGATTACATGCTCGGTATGTTTTTAATAGTAATTTTTGTTTATTTTAGTTGAGTTATCAACAGACAAGTAAAACAAGTCTGGAATCTTTGAGAAGGATTAAAAAAAAAATCTTCCATTTTCCTTTTTCTAGGAGTATTCGCTTAGTAGCTGCTTTGAAAGAACTTTTTAAAATAATGAAAGTTAGTGTTCCCTGACTATATATAAATAGAAAGGAGGGCAAGTTGCTGATATTCTTAATGCAGTTAAAGATGTTGGTCAGTTTGATATTGAAACAAGAACACCTTGGGAACTGAATTGTTTGCAGGCTTTCATTTTCATGTAGTTCTATCTGCTGTAATAATAACCTACGGTCTGAAGTCTTCACCCAGTCTGACAGAGCTACAATTTGCTCTAGTAAAATGACGGTTAAGAAGACAGCACTGCAAAAAGTCTTAATTTATATTGTGCTTGAAAATATTAAAGGCAGATGTATGGATCCAAGCTCAGTGTGTATACCTTCATCAACGTGTTCCTGCACACCCATTTACACATGTAAATATCACTGTAATCCTGTTACACCAAAAATTGGTGTCTGAACACAAAAATACTCATGAAACTGTTCATTTGCTTTAACTAGAACTGGGAGCCTAAGCATGCAGTCTGTGTGTATTTTGGTGTTTCAACCTCTAGAATGTTTTCTTTACATAATTATTTTAGTTAAACTTTTATCTTTGCAGTTTGGCCTCAGCTGTTCCATGCTTGCTGACCTGTAAGCCTGAGTGAACAACTGTTGACATCAGTGGGCTTGGTGTGGATTTTATGTCTTAACTAAGATAAGGAAATAAAATCACTTTACAATCTCAGACATTTTAACTTCAGATTTGCTGCGTTTAAATTGTTAATTTATATGGCAACTGATTAATTTATGAATCAGTTAGTTGCACTGCACATTTTGACAACGTATTTTGTTAATATATAAAATCTATTTAGCTTTAAGCTATATCTTCATATGAGGTACAAGTATCTTGAAAAAAGGAATCTGTGAGGTATTGCTCTTGAAGTATCAGTATGACTGGGTTAAAAAACGCTTAACATGGTGTAAGGCTTTTTTTTGGTGAGAAAATATTCTATTTTTTCTGAAATACTGTTTTCATAATTAATAAACTGTGTGTTTTAAAGGATAAAGAGATCATAATGAAGTACGTATATGGGAGCTGGAGAACATAACAGAAAGGGGTGAACTAAGAGGAGCCCACAAGTTTTATAATCATGTCTAATGAAGAAAGATGAAAAAGTCTGCTAATGTGTCACACATTTAATGTCCAATAAAATAGATATATAAAAATCCAAGCATATTTTGCTACCTCCTGTCTCAAGCGTGAAAATCTTAAAAGGAGCAGTAAGTTTTACAAGTAGAATTTTGTCAGGGAACAGATCCCTATGTCTGAAAATGCCATGACCCTTTCTGATACAGTACACAAGTTCTTCCCATTGCTGCTGAATTTACTAAGTCTCAAACTTTGGTCATCTGCTGTGGAATATCTTTTTACATTTCCATGTCTGCTGCAGTAGTCTCTCACACCTCTGCTGACCTAAAGTTTTTGTATTTGCTTAGTTTCCATTTAGCATCCTTCAGGCTTAAAACTGCTTGGTAGTTTGCTAAGCAGTATCATATGACTGTAAAAAAAAAAAAGATAAATTATTTAATTGTGATCACAGCAAACTGGCAAGGGAGCATTTCAAAAGAATGTGGGTTTTCTTGGTGTCTGCTGAATCATAGCTCCAGCTTTTGCTTGATTTAGTTGGATGTAATTTAAATAAACAATCAAATACATCTTACATATGATTTTCTACTGGATAGTCTTAAACAGGAGTTGAAAGAATGATTAGGAGCTGTAGGTAGAACTGTTGATATATATAAAAAGATTTAATTCTTCATCTTTTTCATAGGCATGTATATATATGTTCTTAATGTTTATGCACGTTAAATAGAAAGAATCTGTGTTTATTTCAATATTTTAGGCAGTGTTATATTAAGCATTTTTAATGGACAGTGAGAATTTGAATAACTTCTGAAGAAAAGGAAACATTTCAAATGAGTTTGAGACAACATAGCTTAGTGATATGGTTAGTGGAGAACTTGTTAGTGTTAGGTCAGAGGTTGGAGTAGGTGATCTTGGATGTCTGTTCCAACCTAGATGATTCTGTGATTCTGTAACATGGGCTCTAGAGTCAAAATGTTAGCAGAAGTCATGTACAAGCTTGGATTTCTTTACTTCCCTACCTAGGCTCTACTTTGAACTTTCGCATCAATAAGGCAAGGAGGAATGCCAACACTTTGTTCAGTGAGTTAAGTGACAATCAACATACTTTTTCCAGTTTATTTGGTCCCCAAATGAGCTTTTGCTTGCTCTGAGGTGTTTTGACATGTCCCCTGTATTACAGGAATGGTAAAGTCAATAGGAGAAATGTGGAGGAAAGGACATCAAGAGGCTGATACCACCTTAAATAGCCACAAAATATTTACCAGAAGATGCTGGTCTCACCCTTCTCATGTGCTATGTTTTCATGTTTGCCACAATAGCCAGCCATTTTTCTTCAGAGAATTACTAGTGATCTGAATGCAGTTCAGTGCCATGGGGTAAATGGCCAACAAGTTTTGCTTTCACTGAGAATCAGTTGAAGCTCCACAGCCTGGGGCTTAACTGTTAAGCTGTTTGGCTAATGGTTGCTGCCTGGTAGTAGAGGGGAGTTTGAGAATGCTTCCTATTGATGGGAAGTTGCAGTCTTTGTAGAGGCATTATGGAGAGTGAATTAAATAAACAGAGTCCTAGGAAGGGTGCTCGTTATTTATTTTCCCCAAAAAAGGACAAAAAAATGTTAGCTATTTAGTTAAGTAACTTACAAATTTGGTAATTGATTAGGATAGTTTGAGATGGTAGTTTCCATAAGGAATTGGATACAAATGCATTTGGTTTTTATTTGTTGCCAACTGAAAGTCCTTCCAGATGTATCATCTCAAGTCACAAAATCTCCATTGTTTTTAAACACCCCCATTTATATTTTGGTTAGAAAGTTGAAATAAAATTATTGTTGGTCATAAGAGGACTAGAAATAGAGTACTAGAAATTTCTAGACTTGTGCTTTTGATGAAGAGGATTATTTAATATTCAGTGTTCTGTATTTAATATCAACATGTGTGATCAGCGATGGATAGCTGTGGGGTGCCTCAGAACAGTTAATGGTGAAAACATGCTGGTTAATTGCTCAGTATGAGAACTAGATTAATCATATAGCTTTTTAGTTATGGAATTAAGGGTGTTCTAAACTTGTATCTGCCTAGTTACTGCTTCAAGTAGCCTTCATGACCAGTGTTCATGTCATATCCCTCAGCCTTCTTCTTAGTTATTGGGTCCCCACTGCTCTTTGCCTTTGACCCAGATGTGCTACATGTGTTTATGTTGCAAGGAAACCTCCTTGATCTCATTGCAGTGTGTGCAGAGTTGATCTGGTCAGCAGCAGCCCAGAGTTGCAGTTGTGAGGAAAATTGTTGGCTTCAGTCTGGAATATGGGAACACAATATGGTCTTTAGGGAATTAGCAAATCCTTTGTGAACATGTGTGAACTCATTTTTCAAAGGCTTTTTCAGTTTAGCCAAATAAAATTTCACAAACTTCAGAATAATAGTTTCTGTATATAGGGAAAAGTTGTTTTCTGACCTCTGGGTTTCCAGACAGGGAAGAACAACAGAAGTAGCTAGGGAACTGAAATTATTTAATAATAATAGGCTATTATTAAATATTATAAAATAATTGAATAATATGAATGTAAGCCAGTTTCTTAACAATGCAGCACTGCAGTGATGTGATTGCTAACTCCTATTTTCTTTGTGACTTCATTGAATTACTTGTCACAAAGACAAAATGCAAACTATATTTTGTTCTATGATTGCAACTACTCTGGCCACCCATCCACAAGTCTTTGCTTCAAAGTGTAAGGTCACTAGAACCTCTTTAAAGAAATGGCATCAAAGCTTAAAAAAAGTACATCCTCTAAATTTACTATTGAACCCTTCTGAACTGTTTTATCTGGAGAAGAAGATAAAAATAGCCTGAAGATGAAATTTCACTCCAGATGGTTAAAGTTTGACAAAATTATAAGCAACTGAAACTTCAGACCTATAAAGGGATGTGTCAGGCAGACTTGATAATAGGCAAGCATTAACAGACACGTAAATATGAGGTAAGTGGTAATTTGTTTTCCTATTCTGTTTTGGAGCGTTGAAATAGAAGCAGTTAAAATAAAACAGGAGAGATTAATCCTTATTTTTAAAAAGTGTAGAATGATTTCTATTCTTAACAGGTATTTGGTGAGATGAAGACAGCTTTAATCACAAAGGATATGTTTAATACCACAGTAAAATACACAGAATATAAAACCACCATTAATACCAAAGGTATCTTCAAGTATACCATTGGACTGATTATTAAAAAATGATGCAATCCAATCATTGAATCTGGCTGCATTAATGTATACCCAGTCTGTGCACAGTGGCAAGGTTGACCACTTCTGTATTACTTTTCAGACGCTTAAGTGTTTGAAACATTTCTAATTGTGACCTTTTCTCCATTTTTTATGTTCTTTATTTATGTGTAAGCTTACTCTGTACCTCCAGGAAAGCTTCCACAAGTGGAAGGAGATAGAAGTTCTCTACTGATAGAGAACAATGGTACAGAACTACAAGTAGTGGGAGGAAGTCACAGAATTTCATGCTAGTCAGCAATGCACTGCAGTTGGACAGAACCAGCACTAGGACAGTTAGTTATGGCACTCTTGCCACAGTGAGCCTCAGCACTCTGTAATTCAACTTGATTCATAAGCAGACTGTGCAGCCACTGCAATACAGTCTGAATCTTGATCGTAATGTAAAGGGAGAAGACTTAAAAGTGTTACTCAGTTGTTTCAGTTGTGCAATCACTCTTTGGTTCTGTAACAACGCCAAAGTCACACAGAACAGCATCTTTGGTTGAATGCTGTAACTGTCTATAAATTAAAGTTTTCCCTATTTTAGAAAACGTTCTTCAAGACCTTAGAAAGCAAGTACTCACAATTCGAAATCAGCCTCTACTCATATATTGCAGCAAGGAACATCATTACGCTATGAAATTTGTCTCCACAGAAATTAATATTAATAAAGTGGATTACTTTATGAAATAGCATATACACAAATAATTCATATTAATAAATCATTTTCATATGATGTTATTCAGAGGAGTGCATTGTGTCAAAGTGATTGCCATTAAAACTAGGGTGAATGTCTTGTATAGCATGGGGTGCCAGAGAACCATTGAGTGATGTCATGTGCAGTGTCTCTAAAGAGGGCTAGGTTTTTTTTGTGAGGATGATAGTAATACTGTTACCCTGGCATAGCACTTTCCTTCTAAATTCATGAAATTCTATCTACCTTCTCTTTGAAGAGTTTGCTTTTTAGTTGGTGTTGGTTCACAACAACATTAATTTTGTCAGAGAATGAGAAGTAGGTGTTGTCTTCTGCTCAAGAATGTGCATAAAAGAAAAAACAACAAAGCATGGTCATATAATTAAAAACAATGTGATAACATAAGCACAGTAAAGAGAATGCAAGTGACGCTCTTAACTCTGGTGTTTCTTAGCCTTTGAGTATGTGTAAAAGTATAACTTTTAACAGCTTTAAATATAGTTTGTATGTGTATTATAGATTATATAAAAACGGGAACGTAGGATTGTGTTAAAATAGTCAGCAGGCTTTTCAAGCCCATTTTCTATCAATATTGACACTTTTTTCCTGAGTGGGTTGGAAAACTGACAAACATAATGTGTGTTGTATAAATAATTGAGCAGTATAACACCAGAGCAGATACATAAACTTTGTTCTTATCGTTCTGCTGTCTGCAGTCTTTAAAAATCTATTGCTCACTAGCAATGTAGATGCACAGCTCTCTCTTCATAAACATACTAACTGTGGTGCTTTGTTCATTTTCCAGGATTTTCTTTCCATGCTGTTGGAAGACGTACCTGAACAAAGAGAGTAAGTGAGAACCAAGCTAGGAAGGTCAAAGGAAAAAATAGAAATTAGATTTAAATTTCAACAGCACTAGCCATAAATAACAGAATTTCATTCAGTAATATTCTGAATGTTTCTTCCAAGCATATGTGTGTCTCTTTCTCGCTTTTATGTACGCACTAAAATACAAGACTCATGATGTTGCTATTCTGTGTTTCCACCAGTCATATAACTCTCTGCCTTTAACTCTCGTGTTAGGGCAGCACTGAGATCTTGTGTTCACTACATGATCTGAAGAGCCAGGCACAGCTGCTCAACTTAATTTCTGATCCTCCTGCCAGCTGCTCTTGGCACACAGTGCCTTAGAGTGAGGGGGCCACAGCTTTGTCCTGGATCTGGGAGAGCAGAGAAGATTTTTTTTGATTTTTTTTTTTTTTTTTCCCACAAGCAGTAGTCTGGAACCATCCACGCCCTGTCACACCGTGTGCAAATGGGGAAAAGATGGAAAATGCTAATGGAAACCCAGTGTCACACAAGTCCTTCAAAATCCTTCTGTGTGTGACTGGCTGAAAATGATACAGCTAGTCTTTAGCAGAATTTTGAATCCATCACTGCTTAATTGTTGTTTTGTTCTGTGCTAACTCAAACTGTGCTGCATATGCACGTTCCTTAAAACTAAACATTACTTACTTGAAAAACACTAAGCACTCTAATATTGCAATGGAGGCTGGACTTAAAAAAAAAAATAAAATAATAATAATAATAAAAAATAGTAGTATGGAATCAAGCCAAGCTTATCCTCAGCTGTGCCAGCAGAGGAAAACTGGTATAGCTAAGAGTAGAATCTGGCTCATGGGAGAGTTTTGTAATGAGAAGAGCGTTAGAACTGGCAGAAAGCAATCATACAGCAGCATGGAAATTTTCTGTAATTATTACCTTTGAGTGGTGCTACATTATTTTCTGCTTTTTGATACAGCAGACTATATCTAAAAGATTCTCTCTCTTCCAGTATGTAAGTCCTTTCATTTTTAGTTACAGGAGTGTTTTCATTACATTCCAAGTAATGAACAGTTCCAAAATACAGATACAACTGCTTAAGTGGCAGTCACTGATTTTTGCTGCCTTCTGTACTCAGAGGAGGAGACCTACATGCCTACAGGGCTACTTCACTGCCTGCTCTGACTCAATTTTCCTATCTTTAGGAATCCACTCTCCAAAACAGGATCCTTCTATTTCTGGACTGTGGCTGAGCACTGACATCAGACAGGCCTAGCACTACCTTTTTGTCCTTTAGCATCTTCTAGCTTGCCTTGAAGGTATATTTTTTTCCAGTTTAGGGGCTAGTGGTAAGAGGAACAAACAAATAGCTATATATGTTATCCTTATCCATTTTCAAATTATTTTCAAATGTAATATACAGTGGCTATAGCCCCACGTTAACTTGGCCTTTCTGTAACAAATCTACCATACCAGTCACTTGTAACTGAGGCATCTCTTTTGCTCATATATATTTTGAAACTTCACGGCAGTTTCTTGAAAAAAAAAAAATAATAACCAACCAACAAGAAAACCCCTCTTACGTGTCTGTGTAGCATGGTTCACTAAATTTGATTAAAACTCCCAGTGGTTCCTTTTTCCCCAAGGCTTACAGCTGTACTCCTTGCTGTAAATTGATCCTTTCCACATCTGCCTAACATGTGAGCCATGCAAAAACTCAGAGTTTTTAAGGTCCTGTAGCACAGGGTGAGTTTCACCAGCCTCAGATAAATCAGAGTTGCAGCTGCTTGTGCTCTTTATGAGTGCATAAGCACTTTTTGAGTAGGTCAGTTCTGTTCTTTGGGGTTTCCTGGTGGTATTTTTTATTCAATTTTATTCAATAACATAATCAAGAGGACTAATAAAGTTATCTTTCTAATAATACATAGTAGACAAAGGAAGGCTTGTGTCAACATCTCTGCTATTTGTACTGTTAATAACTTAGTCTTACTAACCACATTCCTTCAAAGTTTTTATAAATTGTCAGTTAAGTACCAAATCAACGTTACAGTAATGCTGTGATTTCAAAGCACTGTTCTACAGAGGTTTATTTCTCTTTCTTTCATACTTGCTCTCTTGGATACTAACATTAAAGGCTACTTGCCATGAAAGTGTTGATTTTGATGGAGACAAAGAGCTGGTAGGCACCCAACACCCAAAGCAAATCACTGGTAAAGGTTTTTGGTTTTATTTGGCTTGGTTTTGTGTTTGTTTGTTTGCTTTTTTCATTGTTTTTGATTCCTTTTTTTTTTTTTTTTTTTAAAGCCAGAATATATATATTTTTGGGTGGTCCTGTGTGGAGCAAGGAGTTGGACTTGATGATCCTGGTGGGTCCCTTTTGACTCAGGATATTCTGATTCTATGATATATATGATGGACACAAAACAAACAAATAAAAACACAAAACCAACAAAAACATGTGGAAGGTATGGGTACTTGACAGAGTCACTGATCTGTCACCACTCTTTGATTTGCCCTATCTATGCCTCCATATAGCTGGCATGGCTAACTTTGAAAATGATCAATGTAAATGAATGTATATATACAGATGAAGCAAATCAGCAGATCTGCTCATTGAAGTATTTTTAGCTGGATATGTTTGCTTCTTGTCTTCCTTTAACACCCCACCCCCACCCTGCTCCACCCAAAAAAGCTATGTGCTTTCATGAACTCTGTTTATTTGCTGCAAAATTTTATTCTGAAGGGATAAGATTCAGTCTCTTTCCTGAGTTGCTATGTAGACATCTTTTATAATTCTAACTTCGAAATTATCATCAGTATTTTACAAAGGTTTTTCTGACGCATTGCATCTGGCCTGTACTGAATGGATGGATGTTAGGAGGTCATTACTGGGCTGAGCAGGTTATAGTCTAAACAAATTGACAAGGGATGATGAGTTAATGGGTGCACTAGAATTCTTACTTTACAGCAAGGAACTGTGGAACAAAGCAATTAAAGAAACTGCGGTCTTGACAGAACTCTGTTGTAGTACAAATCAATTAAACCCAGATTCCCATAGCCCAGTGCAGTACCTTGACCAGAAGGCCGTTCAGCAAATCAGTAACACACCAGATTTAAGTCCATACAGATGCTTAAATGCAATATAAGCAGGTTGTAAGTGTCCTTGGCTGGTAGAAGTTGGTGGCAACTCTTCCAAGGTTTTCTCAGTTAAGTACTGACCTTTGGTACGTTCATAGTAGGTCTTTGCTATAGTCTGTATTACTAATACATTTGGGAAAAAAAAAAAAATTTTTTTTAAAAAGTTATACGTTAACTTTTAAAGATAGATATGTTTATATTTTTTTGATGAGTGCTAACAAGAATGTCCTAAATTGGGGACAAAAAAAGCAAACAAAAAAAAAAGTGTGAAAATGCAAACAAACTGCATATGGGAATATGAAAGGATTTTTAGCTAAAGGCTGAACGTGAGGGTGCTGTAGGCAGAGTAATGGCAGTGTTGTAGTTTTTGCCCTTGAGAAATATGTCAAAGTTTCAGGAGAGACTAAACAACTTACAAGTGGTGCTTCTGCATAGATTAGTGTGTTGTCAGGACAGTGCTATTCCTTTCAGTTTCTTAAGCTTATTTCAAAGCCAGTGTTTTGAAATGAATCATTGTTGGCTTAAAAATATAAAGGGGGGAGGGGAGAGCATATAAGAAATAAAGGTACTACATAGCAAAAGCAGTGTTATTATTTCACATAGATTTATTTTTTTCCCAAGGAAATCTTGACTTTTAATCTTTCTTTAGGTTCTGAAAAAGAAATGGAGAAACTGGCAATGTAAAGCTATGTTTCTTAAACCTAAAAAACAAACAAACAAACAAAAAAAACCCACACAATTAAATGCACAAGTAAAGATTTTTTTTTTCCCATCTGCTAGCTCTGGTTCAGCTTTGAAACACAAAGCTGTGTTGGTTTTGATTCATGCAATAATAAACAAAAAATTGTTATTCTGATTATGCTACTTGAGACAGAGTAAGTGAAATGATCTGCCCAATCTACCTTTGACTGTATAAAATTTGTGTTTCCAGTTTTAAGCTAGTCCTGTACGTACTTTCTGCACCAACCAAACAGAAAGAAGCACTAAAGAAAAAAATGTTGTCTTATCTCAAAGAAAGTGAATTGACTAGCTGTTTGGAGATACTTTGCTTTCTCTATTCCCTTTAAAAAGGACTCAGCTAACTAACTTAGATTAGACCAATATTTATAACACTGCATGAAGGATCTGGCATTCAAAAGCTCTAAATTCCCACTAATAACAAGGTACCATTAAAAGCTGACCAAATCTAGACGTAAGTAATTCACTTGAATGTAGAACACCACCCCATTACAAGCATGGAGCCTATGCTCAGTTATCTGTGTAAAATCAATTTCCATAGTGATCAGACATGCAGAATGGCAGTGTCCTGAAAATTCAGAATCCTGGCCGTGTAAAAATGCTTCTACTTGAATGATGAGATTATTTGAATCATGTGATATAAGGGATTTATTTATTTACTTATCTATTGGTCTGTGGCACTCTAACATCTCCTAATGTTTACAAGATATATTTTGTCATTTCAGACAGTGATTGGGAATATTTTTTTTTCTCTTTGGAAATGATTCTTCTCATAGGACTTTTAAAGTAATCTCAGCCAGGCTAATAATGTCATCCCTTACTTGTAAAGACACTAGAAGAAAGACTGGGACCTAAACTGCATAAACTGTCAAAACATGTTACTAGCAGTGAACAGGCTAGTCATGTTTCCAGGTTAAACTTTCTTGGCCTGCACCATAATATACAACCGATCAAAATCTGAAAAAAAATATATTAAAAGAATAGAGACTGAAAACATTAGATGGCATTATTGTTGTTGTGACAGAAATGTTCTTTTTCTTTAATCTGTATCTTCTTACAGTTTTCACTAGGATGCTATATCCTGTGTATACAAGCATATCCTGGTAGCTAAAAGACATAGGGCATCATTTGTTAGTACAGGCTTTTTATGTTTAAGGCCCTTAGTGATTGCTTTTTGCCTTTGTTACAAAATTCCTGTGTAAAATTCCTTTTGGACAAATTTATTAGGACCAGATTGTGTATATTCTGTGGTACTGTTGAACAGTTATTCAATGCATAGTCAGCTGACTCTCTATTTTCATCAGAAACTCCCAGCCTTTATTCACATTAGCAGAATTTTATTCTGTCACGTGGACCTGCTCATTTTAATGAGGCTTCCTTCAGAAATCGGCTAAGTGGTAGTAGGGATGGCAGATCTATCAACATGATGATGTGGAATGGAGGACATAACTGTTAATTCTACCTCAAAGAAGTACAACGCATAGCACTGCGGAGAGATGGAGGGTAAATTTATCATCCTGAATTCATCAAAGAATATCTAAGTCAGGCTATAACCCATGTCTGGGTACGTGCTGCTGCTATACATCTTAATATCAATAATTTAAATCTTTGGTCACCCCAAAAGAAACTAGTAAAAAAAGTAATTACTATGATCAGTAAACACATGGAAATTTTTACTTGACTGTGTCATCCAATAGCATATTGCCTGACTGCTTTTGAGACTCCATAAGCTCTCTAAGCATTAGTTTTCCCATTTGCATGTCAGGCATAACAGTGATTGATCTGTCTCCCATTGGCATAGTGAAAGTTAATCTTTTAAGGTGTTTTAAAATCATTCAGTAAGAATGAGTGATGGATTCATTACAAATCCTTCATATTCACTGATACAGTACATAAATAAGCCTCCTTTATGGCCCGAATTTTGAGCAGAGTTTTGTCAGGGTATGTGGAAAAAAAAATAAAAGCAAACAGGCTTCTTTGTCATGTAACTCTATTAAAAACGGTCTTGAGATGCTTGCCTTCCCACTTCAGACCTCAAACGGGTATTCTTTTCACGGGTGCTTTGTTGGTTATGGGTCTACATCATACACAAGAAAGTAGCTGCAAGTACTACAATGAATCTTGCTAAGGCATTTCTATGCACAGGACTGTGCACATCAATTTTGCTTCTCAGAATATTTACATTCATATAGAGCTTACTCAAGTGTTGAGTATTTTCAGTATTGGAATGCAGCATGAACACTAATTTACTTTTTTTTTAAATTGACTTCTCTGTAATTTGGGAAGTTTTTAACCTGGGTTTAAGTAAATACAACAGAAGTTTCTTACAAAATACAAAAGGGGAAGTATATTTAATGAATGCACACATAATTAGCCTGTGTTTATTTTAGTCCATACAGCTTGATCATGACAAACTATCTATAGTTCATCGTAGTTGAGTCTCCAGACTATACTATGACTTCCCTGTGAATGTTATCAGGGTATAATCAGGGAAAGTGCAGAAAAGATGAAAGTGAAACTGAAATGTATTAGATACTCAGTAATTCTGAGGGTTAAAATCCATCAGAGCCTTTTAAAATCCTTAAGTTTGAAGAAGCTTTGTTTCATTTCATCTTCTTTGTGTATTTACATTTAGGCTACTTCTGTAATCATACTCAAAAAGTCAAACACCCGTTCATAATTTATGTTTCATGACTGTAGTTTACCATCTTACACTTTCTCTGTCAATATTCTTAAGTTCTGAATTTATCTTAAAAAAAAAAAAAAAAAAAATGGATCTGTCTTTAGTTTGCTCATATCACCTCTAATGGTATTTTCCATTAAAAAATAAAATTTTATTACTGCATTACAGCTAGTACTTGGAATTCAAGGTTTTGCTCAGCTTCTATGTGGTTAATTGTCACATGGAAAGTTGTTGGTTTTGTGTGTGTCCTCTAACTTTTTTGTTTATTTATTCAAGGTCTGGGTTAACTGTTGAAAGTATCTTCACAAACTGGCTTGACACTTCTGGAATACCAAAGGTAAATACAAAGTATCTGTTCTCAGTTCTTGTGGAGACTTGCACATTATATCATACTTACTTGCACATTATATCGTACTTTATTTTTAAATAAACAGTTTTGATGATGACTGATTTCCAAATCTTTAAACACCGTTCATAGACTGTTAGCATTTAGTGGTCACAGGTTTTTGCTTCTACCATCATCTCAATGAACCTGTGAAAAGACAAATCTTACAAAATATATCTTACTGCTTAATATTGTAGTCACTTGGCAGTATGCTTTACAGTATAATATTGGATTCTACTAAATGTTAGGAGCATTGCTCACAGTTGTCGTTATATAAATTACTGACAGTCATATGTACGGCAGTGACTTCACTAAATATTAAGTATAATTATTTGTACTTTGATACTTTGTGAATAGTGTGAGTTGCTTGTGAGCTTGCTGCACAGATAACATTTTTGGGGGGTTTCAACTCTGTTGCATTTGAGACTGAGCATTATTTCCTGCTTTTAATGTCAAGAACTTTTCATATTAATGTTTTAAATTATGTGAACTGAAAACACGTAGTAGTCTGTGGTATTTGAAGATTTTGTATATTGCTTGTGTTACAAAATTGCCGTCAGCCAAAGAAAGGTACCCCTGTAGAAAACTTCCTAAAACAGCTTTTTCCATAATATGTTTTAATTTTATATTTGGTGCTCTAATTCTAATTGGTTTGCACTAAACTGGCTTTGCTTAAGTTGCTTGGAATTTATCTTAACTAGAGATTGCATTTGTTTCCACTTTGCATTGCCATTTTTAAGAGTTAGAACAATAACCTGATTTATATGTGCAAAAGTGAGAGGTATGTAGGCAGCATGGCTGAAGCTCCAGAGACTGAGCACATTTGCAAGTAGAATTGTCAAAATGATAAGCAGTGATCTGTGAACCTGAGTCATACCTAAACACTGTGGTTGAGTTCTTGTCATCTTCAGAGGTATTGTGCACCTCCATTGTTCTTTTTATGCTGTACAAGGTTCTCTGGGAAGTTTTGTCGTAAGATCAAAATGTTTGAAGACACCATAAAATCATTATGGAATTTGCTTTTTGCTGTAAAACTATTGAAAAGAATATTAGCTTGAACTGGAAGAGGAGAAGGGAAAGGGCAGTATCATCATGCATCTTGATGTTCTTTAATTTCTTGAAAAAGGATTTTGATTTTAATACTGTATTTCAATCAAGGTTTTGTTCCTGATAGAAAATTCAATAGACTGTAGAACAGCTGCTTCAAGTATTGCACAGAAACTAAAGTTGCAAAGTTACTGCTGTAAGATGCCGAACTGGCTGCCTGAAATGAAAGACTTTTCTGGCATTTTACTTTTAAGTATCTCTCTGAAAATGTCCCTTGCCAGTTTCCTTCAATCAACTCTAAAATCACAAATCAGGAAGGTGGGAATAGACCAAATAATTGAAAATAGTGATTAGTGTGAAAACTGAACTCTGTTTATGTGAGTGTGTAGGATGGGCTGTTGAGAATGTCTAGCAAGTAGCTTGATAATACCCTGGGAGTGTCTATTGTGTGTGTAAGCAAAGCATATAGCAAAAATACAGTACATTCAGTGGGCTTGTAAATCATCATAAATTTTTGTTAATGACTAAAGAGATTTCCCTGATAGTTTGGCTGTTCTGTAAAATCAGCAGAGCCAACTGGAATAGTGCTGATTTAATTTTCTGTTCGTTTGAGAATCAGCATACTGACTTCTCTCTGTCTCTCTCTCTCCCCCATCAATAACCTTTTTGGCAATTTACTCTTGTTGCCTTCAGTACATCTCAGGCTCTTGCGGGAACTGTTTTCCACTTCACTGAAAGAAATTGAGTTATCATTCAGTGAATACAAAGCCTTGTTCACTTTGTGCTTTATTAAATCATTTGGGGAGGCCTTATTCCTGAAATCAAAACTGTAGAGGTTGCTTACTATCTCCTAATATGTTGTTAGTATCTGTGATGTAAATATGACTTCATTTACTGGCTAGAGAACTATAAATACACTAGTGTGCTGTACAGGAGCTGATACAGAATCCCCCTTAAAAAGTATTTAAATTACTATTTCCAGCAAACTATTTTCTTAGTTGTCATGATAGATCAGGGCTGGCAAAGGCATATAATCCACTTTCTTACATTCAGTTGAATTACCTGCATCATAAGTAGAAGCCCAGGAATGCCGCAGAGTTGATTTATTCTCTCTTTTACGGGTTGCTAGGTGAGTGGACAAGGGTGTTTGTAGAGGAAGGCTTCTGTCTGCTCCTCTGGATGAAATGATATGGCTGAGCCCGCCAGCCAGGCAGTGTGAGCTTCCATTGCAGCTGATTGCTTTTTCTTGTGTGGTGGGGAAACTGAAAAGCAGCTGGTGAATCTCTGCTCCAAAGACAGAAAAGCAGTGTCCTGTGCCCTACAAAGGATTTGGCAACTTTCTGCTTATCACCCTTACTTTGCTGACTGCTCTATGTCCTGTAGGAGGGTAGTTAAAATATCTCTTGATTTACAAATAATATCTAAGACTTCACTGCATTTAGAATGGAAACTTCCTTACTGAAAAGATTAACCTATGTTACAGGGTCGGGAACTATGCATTATGCTGTCCATTCTGAAAATTACATCAGAACATAGTTCCTCTTGTATCTTTCCCATATGTGAATTCATATGTTTTCTACTGTCTTTGTTTGTTTCCATGGTGCTTTTATGTTTGGGTGGGTATTGCTCAGGAAATTCATGTTGGCAGTTGAATACAAAGAAATTTCACCAGGCTCAGCTCATTTTCAGCAGTATCTACCAAAGTATGTTTAAGAGTTTTCTTCCATGGTTATATCCAAATCTATCTAAAATTACCTGTGCTTTGTATCATTTGCCATCCCTAGTCCTGTCTCCAGTTCTGTGCAGGGAACAATATGTGTATGTATATATATATTTATATATACACTCCTTCATACTTGTAGTTTATAATTAGAAAAACTTGAATATTAGTCAATCTTTGTTACCGCTGCAGTCTTTGAAAATTCATATTGTCTTTTCTGGGCCTGTTGGGCCAGTTTCCAGACTCTTACATATACCAATACAAATCAAAAGTAACTCTGTGTGAGTTAAGGGAGTCTTCCTGATAAATAAGAACAGAAAAAAAAAAAAAAAAAAAAAAAAAAGAATTCTGCATGCCATGCAGAAGCTTTCAGCTTCTGTATTTTCTAAACCATTAAAGGTTAATCCTATATGAGGATTATGTGGTAATGCCTAGCCAATCTCTTCATAAGTGGGAGAGTACCACAGCACAGTGGTTCTCTTGAAGCTTGCTGTGCAGTAAGGCTTTCTTTTACACAAAACAAAAGGATCATAAGAGATGAAAAGCAAGCATTTCTGAAATAAGAGCTTTCAGGGTGATTTTTTTCTAGGAACGCGTTGTGTTAGTGTTAAATAAGGTGAAGCATGGCTTGTTGTTGAACACACCATCTATCAAACCATGTATCAGTAACCTCCAGTGTGCAGTTCAATCTCAGAAGTGACTCACCGGGGCACTGTAGCAACTTTTCATCATGCGCAAGACTAGTTAATGACTTAATGCCACTAACTTTAGTCAATGAGTTAAGCTGGCAAGTAGAATCAGAAATATGAAACAGTATTTAGAGCAGGAAAACACCTATGCAACTACTTAAGCCCATTTCTTTCCTGCCACTGATGATTTGTTCTCTGAAGTATAATTTCTGTTGTATCTTTTAATCTGTGTAATGGGTTTGCCCTACTTTAATTAGAGTTTAAAGCTAAAGGACCGTATACTTGTTGAGGAAGATTTTCTTCTATTCTGCACAGATTTGTCTTTGTGTTATATTGTCCAGTTGTTTTTATGCAAATTGGTTATTCTGTCCTAGTGAATTAATCTTTTTTTTAAAAAAAATAAACATAAAATGTTTATTTTAAATTCTGTTGGGAATTTTTAAATGAGTAGTAGAAGAATTAACATCAAGTAGTATCTGCATCTCATAAACTCCCTACAAGAACTTTTTGGTACCTTGTGTTCCAAAAGTGATCTTCAGGTTCCCTCTTGAGTTGCTGCTTCATCCTGTTAAAGCCTAATTCTTTTCCCCTTTTCTAGCTTAAATGGTATTTCCTGATTGTAGTAGGTACTGCCAACAGGTATTTCAGAGCATGTGCATCTTACTGAGAGCATTGGGAGAATACTACTCCATGACCTCTAATTCTGAATGAACATTGGAAGACAGCTTCCTGTTACAATACTAAGAATTTTACCATTTAAAAAGAATTTGTATTTTTTCCTCTGCGCACAATTTTTTGTTAATATGGTGAAGAAGTAGCTTAAGCTCTGCCTACGAATGTTACTTGTAAACCAACTATACTTCTGGAAATACACAGGCAAAATAATTCTTCCAGTGGTTAATATTCACTTATTCATAGTATTTCTAGTTTTACGTATGTATGACTGGCTCTTGGGTTGTCCTACTTGAAGAAATGGAACACATAACTAAAGGAAACTTCACAAATTATTAAAAAAATGAATTAAAATCTAGTTAGTGCAGTGTTCTAAATCAATGTAGGCAATATCTTTCTGTGGTTTCATAAATTTTAGAGGATGTTACAGCAGCAGCTCAGGCACTTAATATGATTTCTCATGAAGCAGTCTGTTACTAAGAAGGCTCCTGGCTTTTGCCCCAGTTATAAGCTTTATAGATTTCCTGTTTCCTTTTACTAAGAGAAAATGACAGATGAAAGGATAGCTCTGCAGGCATAGTGGCTGTGGCACGGATGCATCATGGCGTAGCGGTTAAAGTCAATTATTAGCAAACCAAGCAAATTAAAGCATTTTTAAAAAGAATTATCTTATGCTTTGTAACTATCCCTAGCAGTTGTTCACACAAGTTTTACAGAGGGTACTAGAAAAATTTTCAGCAGAAAAATTCTCATTGTATTAGAGTGTAACTGAAGGCTTGCACGTGTTAATGCTTGATATTTCTAGTCATGCCTTATCTTGTAATCTTTCTGTCTGGATATATATAATAACTGCATATTAGTGGATGTCAACACAGAAACAGTAAACAAATGAAATCCGTGTTATTTGTTGAGATACGGTGAATTTGTAGTCATTAGCAGAAATATGACCTGCTATGTAGAAAAATCTCATTTAAACTTGTAATTTGGGGAAAAAAATGGGAAAAGGCTATGAAGAGGTATAAATTTTCATACTTATTTAATAAAGTTTAACTGTGAATGTTAGATTCATTTCGAAGTTGGTAATAAGTATTAGTCACAAGAATAATGTGCTGCTGCTTAAGCACTGAAGTTTGCTACTCACCTTATCTTTGCTTATTTTATCTGATCATAGAATCATAGCACGGAGCCTTTTGTGTATGTTTTCATATCATTGCAAGGGATATAACTGACAGGTACTGAATTCTAATGAACAGATATTTGAGAGTTAATCTGAAGAAAGTGTAATTGCTACTTAGCAAAATACATATTCTTGTACGTGGAAGCACCCTGAAAAATAGATGCTTCCCCTCAAAAAAAAAAAAAAAAAAAAAAAAAAAGGGGGGGGAGGGTCCTTTTGATATTAAACTGCTTGCATATTGGCAGATGAAAAGATCCTCACAAAGTCCTTAAAAAGTTAAATTAGTATAGATCAACAATATATATCAGTTCATGGAATCTCTAATGATAACAAGAGAATGAGAAAAAACTTTTTCAATATGAATCATTAATGCTGTGGGTTTTTTTCAAAAATTAGTAGTTGTACTGTCAACATTTCCTACCATTTCCTTAAAAGAAAAGATGGGATTTAGGAAAATACTATATAGTTCTGTAACATGCATAAATGAGAGTTGAATTACAAAGAGAATCAAACCAAGACAGATTGCACAGACTGTCTCTCTACACTAAACTATTTGAAAGCTGTTTTAGATAAAGATTATGCATATGAAAGTCTTTCTAGATAGACAAAACTGGGAAAAAAAAAAAAAAAAAAAGATATTTTCTTTGTGGCAAAGTATCAAATAAGTTAAAAGGTTTATTGTTATTTAAATAATAATAAGGAGGATAAAGTGATCTAAAGAAGGTAATTGTCATAAAATGTAATTATAATTTATTTAGCTGTTCCTATAAGTAATACTGCTAAACAAGGTCCAGCACTGGTGTGTTTTTATTTGTTGGATCATTCAAAAACTCAAGGAAATTGCTTATACAAAATGATGCATCACAAAATTTATTTCAGATATATATATTTCAAATTCAGGCATATCTTAGAAGATTGTTAGTTTTAGAAGGTTTCAGGTAAATTTCTTCAGGATTGCATGTGGTTGCTGGTTTTAGGGGTAAAACAGAAATATTCATAATCAAAACAGCATTTTGATGAATTGTGTGGTTTCCATTCCAAGATTGAAAAACAGGCTTCCTCAGGTCTGGCACCTACATAGTGCTGACTAACTTGAATGTAGATGTTCATTTTTAAATGGTAGAGTTGAAAATATTGGCCATAACATTTCAGTGCCTCCCTTGTTCTCATTTCTAAAAGCGAAGTTTAAACTATAATTTTAGTTATCTTATTTTAGCCATTAATTGAATGATTCAGAAAAAAAAAAAATGCTTCTGAGATGTAGAGCTGGAATGCACTTCTGCAGTAATGCTGAGGTGGATACTTCACTAAATTTAGTTTAATGACCTGCTAAAACAGTGGCATACCTCTCCAGTCAAAAGTGAGATTTTCACAAACATCTTTGTTTTCCCTCAGGATGTCCATTGGCATCATGTGTGTCCAGCTTAGAGGTACTAGTATAGTAAATCTGAATGAGTAATAGCTTGTTCAAAAAGTTGAAGCGCTTCTGAAATAATGTTCTATTCCTGAAATAAAGGTGGACTCCATTCCACACATTTGTTCATTAGAATCTCTTTCAAAACAAATCTCTAGCAGTCGTTCCGATTCCCTTTTCCTATTAATTGCACTGCTGAACACAAAAGCTATGTTATGTGCAGAATGACTGAGCTTATCCCTACCAGAAAGGAGTTATGTTTGGTATCTCAAGAACAATAAGGGTTTGCTGCCTGGTTGATCAATGCTGGTTCAAGTTCACATTCCCAAGCTCCCATTCTCCCACCTACATATGCAGGAGGTGGAAACAGCAAAGGGAGGGAGGACAGATCCTCTTTTACACAGAGATGCTGAGCAGAGACTTGTCAAATATGTACACAGCCAGGCTTGCATGGCCATAAACATTGATTTTAATCCATTGCTTGTAAAAACAATGAAAAGAGCAGATGTTAGCAACCAATTAGTTTTTACTGTGTCTTTTGTTTTATTTGCCTAGTGGAAACAATTCAGAGGTTTAAAATATTTTTGTTGTACCTTGCAAGAAAACAGATTTTCTATATCAATTAGTATAGAATAGTCCTCTAAATTTATGAAATCTCTCCAATTTAGCATCCATTGTAAGTAGTTTTAGCAAATTGGACACCGGATATGAAATAATGAAAAGTCAAATACTACTTTAGTAAATAATACTTGAGATATTTTTCGTGGAGGAGAATGGAGAGTTGGCCATGAAACTCAGGGAAATATTGTATGTGACAGGAACAAGTTACCACCTTCCACAGCGGTCTAGGGCTTTTGAAAGAAACACACATTTCACTGCCTGGAAAATTTCCCTGTTCTCTGGACTTTTAGAGAGAGACATGCTTGTGAATGGAAGGAATGAACATGTAGGGAAGATGTGTATTTATACACATGAACGAGGTACACCATGTACCCGAAATCCACGTAGCCCCCTGTAATGCTGGCCAATAAAACTGTGACCATCTGATTCAAGCAGAGGTCAGAAACTCAAAGTGTGCCCGCCAGTGCATTCCCAGCTGGCCTGAGCTGGGGAAGGAAGCTCTTGCTTCTGAGCTCAGTGATTTTTTCACACATTCTGCAAAAACACTGAACTACTGAAGTACTACCTCTAGAGAACAGATTGTAACAAAACATTGTAACAGCCTTCATTCCATCTGCATCAGTTTGCTGTCCTCCACAAAAGTAGATACTAGCCATGTCAAGGTCTTTCCTGGTTTGTATTACCTTCAGTCATCCCCTTATAATTTAGCAGGGCTTTCTGATTGTAAAGATACAGATGATATTCAGCTTCTGTTTACTAGTGGAGAAAATAGGTGATCGTTCTAAAACCCATTCTATCTCCATTAGAAAGTGTGGTGGGTTAGCCTTGGCTGGCTGCCAGGTGCTACCAAGCTGCTTTCTCACCCCCCCATCATGGGTTGAGATAGGCACAGGGAGATCACTCACCAATTCCTCTCTGCTGAGTGCTGCAGGGAGATGGAGAATGGGACCTGCTGTCAGTCTTTCTTGCTTTGACTGTGCCCTGCCAATCCTTCTTCCTCACAGCCTTCCCCTGCTCCAGCATGAGCTCCATGCCACGCAATACAGCCCTTCTTAAATTGCTCCAGCATGGGTCCTTCCCACGGGCTGCAGTTCTTCAGGAGCTGCTCCAGCATGGGTCCATACCACCTGTACCACAGTCCCTTCAGGAGCAGAGTGCTCTGGTGTGGGTCCCCGCTGGGCACAGTTCCTGCCAGAAAACCTCCTGAGTACAGGCTCAGGGCTTGTCCATTAGCCAAAAACCGCTGAGGTTTTTTTGTTTGTTTGTTTGTTTGTTTGTTTTACCTTTTCTTAAATATGTTCTCACAGAAGCATCACCAGCATTGCTGATGGGCTCCGGGGGCTTCCTTTTGGAGCTGTCTGGAACTGACTCTGTCTGAGATGGGGACAACCCCTGGTATCTTCTCACGGAGGCAACCCCTGCATCCTCCCCTGTCCCTGCTACCAAAACTTTGCCACATAAACCTAATGCAGAATGGATGAGGGATGTTGTTGTTGTTGTTGTTTGTTTGTTTGTTTTTCCATGGGATGCTTTAGCTATTCTGTCTACTCTCTTCTAGGCCCACGGTGAAATTTAAATCCCCAAATAAAGAGGTCTTGGGAAAGATAGTTTTGAAAGGTCTATTGGCTGACAAAGATATTGGTCAGTATAAAAATTAGCAGTAAAAGCCATGGTTCAGCTAATAGTTGTTATCCTTAGCATATGGGCTAACAGAGAGCTAACTGACTTTTGCCTTGAATAAGTTTCCTTTCTGGAGCTGCTGGAAGGGTTTTTGATTGCTTCAAGAGATCAGTAAGACTCAGAGGTCAGTATCTCTGAAAGATGTATTTTATTTCTAAAACAAGAAACACAGCCTTGTTTTCTCTGAGTCTCTTTATGCTGGAGGAGGAAGGAAAACACTACGTGTCACATGAGTGGGGCAGGACCATCCAGTATCCATGTTCAGGCATGTTTATTTTTGTTTTTCTCTGTAAATTTTTGTTTTTGAGAGCATCAGCTCTCTTGTTATGAGAGCAGCAGCAGCAGAGGCAACAACAAGATAATAATAGTAATGCCAAGGGGCTTTCAAAGTCCTATGTATTTCGGCCAGCCAGCAACTATCCACTGCCTACCAAGATCTCGGTGTCAGAGGAAGCAAAAGTGAAATTTAGAGAGGTGTCTTTTACGTCAAAGATAGTTGAGCCCTGATAGTTTCCTCTGGGTTCAAATAGTCTGATTCACATATTTCACTTGAAATATGAGGCCTCATTTCCGTACATGATTGTATTAAAAAGCATAACATCTTTTAAGTATTTTCTTGCTTCTTGTAGAGGAATGTGCTGTAATTTACAGTCTGGACTGTGCTCTACTGAGAAGCATTCCAGCACATGGGAATACTTCTCAAGCAGAAAGGCCTAAATATAAAAACCAATAATCTACTTTTCCAGTTGCTCTAGAAGGGCATCTAGTGAGAGTACCTGATAAAATCAGAATTTTTTTAAAAAGCATAATCAAAATTATTATTCTATATGTGATATATAAATTTTATGTCATTAATATGTGTTACGTACTATAATTTAATAATAAGTAATAAGTCTATTATTTAGAGATCCCATGGGCATGTGGACAGAGATCCTTTCTCCATCAGACTGTGAATCTGATCTGGGACTAAATAAGCAGTTGCAGTGATTCATCTTAGGTAAAAACTTTATCCCCAAGGCAGGGCTGTTAATGTGGATATGAAGGATATATTTGCAGAATTGCCTGCCACAGTATTTGAAAGTCATGTTGAAGTGTACTGAAAGTACATCCTCAGAGTTTTTGTTTCAACAGATTTTTATCTCTTGGAGGTAGAGATGTTTTCAGGAATGGCAAGTTTGATTTGAACATAATGTCTCTGTAGAGGTGTTTCATTGACAAATGTTAAAAACAGCATGCTGATCTGAAAAGGGTATGTTAACACCACCACAGACACTTTTGGAGGAATTAGAGCATTTGGATTTATGTTATCGACATAAATTACCATCTTTCCTAAAATACAAATACAATCTGATTTCCCACTTCAGTGAATGAAGTTGTCCCCATGAAAGCTGCAGTCAGTTGGAGGACTTGCTGTTCTTAAAGGAGCATATTCTGGACTGGATTTATTTTTCAGTAATTTTGATCAGCTGTTGACATACTGCTTCTTGCAAGTAAAGTTGCAATGTGGATGCAGCAGCCACCTTCTGATTTTCAGTGGTAGCCTACTGCCTCCTGAGTGTATCTGCCAAATTTTGGTAACTGTAGGTCTTTAAAAGGCTTGAAAATATTGCCCTTGGGGAATTGAATAATCCAATGTTTCAAGCCATTATTAATCATCTTGTTAGCTTCTGGATAATTTTTTTTTTTAATTTATTGCAATTTTCCAAAAAAAAAAAATTAATTCTTTTCTCTTGCTGTTGTCTACATAGATCTGAATATATATATATATATGTGGGTGTGTACACACAGTGTAAAATTCAGTAATTGAGAGGAAAATCGAACCTCTAGAAATTAGAGACTGGAAAATATGACTCAACTGCATTAGTTGCTATCCTCAGCTTTGTAGAAGCTCTTCTGAAATTCATTTACAGTAAATGGTTTTATTACACTCTTTTCAATTTTTTATTTTTTTTTGCTTTCCAGTATCTGAAAACTGCTGTAAGCAAACAAAATGGCACAGATTCAGTGTCCTCCATAGATAAGATGACCTTGGTTGACCAATACTGAATGCTTTAGTATTAGAGTGGCACAGACCAGCTGAGATTATAGACAATTCATGCAAAGGGAAAGCGTGCAATTATGATTTTTCATTGATTCATGAAATATCATTAGTAGTCATCACAGCCTAAGCAGTATAAAATCATTTTGTGTTTCAATTGAAAAGGAAATGGTTGCCTGTTGCATAAATATCCTGTTGTTTTCTAGCCTAGGTACAATCCTGAAAATTCATTGTATGCTTGGGATCTGGTCAGTCTTGAAGAATAACTGACATGTAAATCCCTGTCTAAGTCATGTACAAGGGATATTGGGCTTGTCTTCACCCAGTTGGTAGAAAGTGCTACCTCTTTCTACACATTTCAAAATTACGCTTTAATTCTGGTGCTGCAAGAGTGAAGGGCCCTAGCATGCTTTGAGATGGATAAATGCTTGCTCCCAACCTAAGTGTTACAGAGGATAGCTCCATTAGCAATTTCTGAAAGAAGGTGTACACAGCAGTGACATGCAGAATGGACTCGACCCTTAATTTCAGTTGTGAGGGGATTCAGGAATGGTCATGAGGACAGCAGCTAGGACTTGGTGAAGGATGAGGCAGTCACAATCCCATTAATTTGGGTGTTCTATTGCCCTTTTATCTAGTTTAAGCTCTTTCCTTTTGGGTATGGAAGAACACGTTGGAGATCAAATATTCTTAAAATAATATTTTCTGTACTGTCTTCCCCTCCTCTTCCTTTCATTCTTTCTATTCTCCCTCTCTTTCTCTCTCTCTCCCCGTTTTCCAAGCAAATTTTCCTTCTCAGATCATGAGATAAATCTTATTGAAGCCTGAATAAGTAGAGTTAACAGCTGACTGCACAGCTGGTGTGCTGTGACCACAGCTCGTTTGGCCCACCCTGCTTCTCTCACTGCTTTCTTTACGCTGCAGTCTGTCTGTATGGGCACATTAGTTCCTACCTTAAGCAGCACTGCTGTCATCCTACAGTAGGTGAGTGTGGAAGTTATGGTGTGCACGGCAGCCAGCACCAGGGAACCCCAGGTGTTGGCTCCACAAGGTACATTACCATTATAAAAATCAATAACAGCTCCTGTTGAGTTGCCTTCACTGCTGTGCAGCTACTGGCAGGAAAAGAGGAGCCACTTCTGAGTTTTAACACACATTCCGTTTGTTTCAGAATGCAGGCATTTTCATCCCAGGCCAGCCTCAGGGTCTTTGGGTCTGAAAATCAACGTCTCTTCAACTTTTTTTCCCCCAGTTTTCTCCAAACTTTTGTCAGGAGAGAAAGTGTAATTCTTTAATGTATTTTGGGAAAGTGTGTCTCACTTTTTCTATCACCCAGTCCCTCCCATAACTTCTGTGGGAATACATGATCTAATCTGCTGATTAAAGGAACGCTGTTTTTTAGGTAACTGCATTAATGCATGTTTGCCATTAACATCATTTTTTTGTTCATGTTCTTGTTCGGTTTCTTTGAACTGTGCTCTATTATTTTCTTCATTCAGACACGCACAGTTCAAGAGTCAAATTATAGCAGCTTTCCAGAGCTACTGTTTAGTGGAAAATCTGTTGTTTTACGAAATAAAAATACATTGTTGATACTGGTTTTAAGTGGACCTGTTGTGTGTGTGAAATAAAAATCTATAATAAGATTTTCTACTGTGATAGCTCTATTAAAAAGTTCTTTGTATAATAGGTCATGGTGAAGTTGCTTCTATTTAAAGCATTGAGTTTGATCTCAGCTTTGATCTATAGCTTTTGATCTTGAAAGAAGGATGTTGTGGCAGTGAAACAAAAAGAGTAGGAGAGAGGATTTGTTTTTTTTTTTT
Organism: Nettapus auritus; assembly: GCA_011076525.1. NCBI lineage: Eukaryota > Metazoa > Chordata > Aves > Anseriformes > Anatidae > Nettapus > Nettapus auritus. Next base: position 43,524,876 of record CM021797.1, read on the forward strand.
TAGTTATGAAGTTAAAGGGATACTGCCAGGATTTAGTACACACTAATTTGGACCTACCTTTATTTGCTTAAATCTGTTTGCAAAGTCCATCTATTTCTACTTGAGGGGGAGTTTGCTCAAGCAGTTGCTTTGATGAGCCTTCTTTTTTACAAAAGCACAGATTTTCTTTTGAAGTTTTCAGGGAATTGTCACATAGAGCACAATCTAGTTTTAAAATATTGAGAATACCTTAATTACACCAGGTGGGACTCGGTCTGCCTTTTTTTGTGTGTCTTGTTTCAAGTGCTAAACGCGAGCACTTTTAAAAAAAGCCCTAACCCAAGGATTTCTGGTGGTCAGATTTTCCACGGCTGACATAACTCGGGTCGGAGCTTGAGTATCCGGCTGAGAGAGCCACAGAAACATCTGCTGGAAGCCCCGTGCCTAAATTTAATCACCTGCTGCTGAATAAAGCGTTTAACCGAGGCCTCAGCAAAGGGTTAGGGTATGAATAAAATTTTGGCTGCTTCGGTTCTCGCTGTTAGGATGCATTTCAGGATTCCCAAGGCAGTTTGGGTCACAGCCGCGCTCCTCAGGTGGCTGCGAAGCTGCGGGGAGATCTGTGGTTAGGCCCTTGGTGTACCGCCGGTGCTCGCGGGGGGTCATAGGGGCTGGACAGGAGAGCGTCCCTGTGGGTCACCCCGTGAGCTCCAGGGATGGATCTCCGCATCAGCCCGTGATCCTCACAGCCGTGCCGGCCGCGCTCGGGAGCCCAGCCAGAGCCGTCCCCGGGGACAGCGGGGCCGCGGGGCCGGGCCGGGGGCGGCGCGGCAGACCCCCGGAGGCCGTCCCGGTGCCTGCCGTCCCCTACGTCTTTAAGGCAAGGCTCCTCCTCTCCGCGGGGCTCCGGGGCCGGAGCACGGGGGCGGGGGACCCCGCGGAGGTGTTTCATTTCCGACCGAGGGCTGCGGGGCGGCCTGGGCAGGGACGGGGCCCGGGGACGGGGGTGGCGGCGGAGCGGGCGCCCCGCAGCCCGTGCCGGGCGCCTCGGGGCGAGCCTGTCGGGGTGGGATGCCGCCTCACCTGCTCTTTCTCCTCCCGTTTAGCCTCTGCTGGAAGAGGGCGAGACGTGGAAGGAGAGCCGGCTCGTCCAGCAAGTGAGCGGCGAGGTGAGGGGAGAACCGTCCGCGGCTGGTGCCCGCTTTACCCCGGCCGCCCCCCCGGCTCCATCACCCTGCGGATCTCGAGTGCTCCACCTGACCCCTCCCGTCACGCTTTTATAACGTTTTATTTAAATAAAATCAAACCTGCGTTCAGATCAAGAATAAAAACATCCGTTTGGGGGAAAGAAAACAACACCCACGTGCTGTTGCCGTATTATTTAACGACAACCCGCTGTCCGCAGCTGGCGTTGGTAGTCTGGAGCAACGCTGGAGTGGGTGCCAGGAAATAAATTCTGCAAAAGGTGTAAGAGGTAGGGCGCAGAGGTTTCCCCCCGGATTTTTGCACACAGCAGCGATAGCTGGCCGTTTGGCAGCCTGGTCTGGCATCAAGCACGCTTCCTTTATGCAAAATAAAATAAAATACTTAAGCTGAAGGCTGTAAGTTTTCTGTAGTAACGAGCAGAAGGGAAAGTGCTTTCGTAGGGTGAGGAACAGCATCTGGCTCTGACCATGCACAAGTAACTAAGCAGATTACCTAAGAACGTGTCATTCTAGATGGGAAAAATGCTTTTCCTCTTTCCAGTGAAGCCGAGGAGAAGCGTGTCTCGAGTCTGTTCATAGCTTCTTACTAACGCTGAGTAGCTGCACCCAGGTTGCATCTGCTTCCTAAAAAAAACGCTACGGTTTTGAACTCCAGGTCGCAAAATGGATTCGGACGAACCAGAGGATCAGAAAAAGCGGCAAAAAGAAAAGAAGGCAGGATGAAGTCATTTTCCAAAAGGTAAGGGATCGCGACGTGCATTTGTGTAAAGGGACAAAGGGCAGCACAACTGAAATGCGGTGGGTTTTAGCATCTTTGCAAGGTGATAGCAAAAGAATGTTACTGATAATTTCAGTGCTTCACTCTAATTGTTATGGAAATAAATTTATATTCCTTAAATATGTTTATAATTTCAGGGACAAAAGTTCCCTGTGTTTGTGTTTAACTTGAATGCTTTGCAGGAGTAAGATAAGAGCACTCCTATCAGAGTTAACTTGAGAGCTTTTGTCAGGGTCTGCACCATTATTTGCAAGTCTTCAAGTACTGTTAGTTAAGAAACAATTTTTCTTGGTGGGTTTTGGGACAATAACAAATATGATGTGTACATTGAAAAAAATGCTATAGCTGCGTCTGGCTCGTCATTCAGAGGGTGATCTGAAAGTCATATATCTGCACTATAGGAGCATTCACGAAAATGTATCTTGGTGGTTATTTTAAAAATAACTACAAAGGATTTTTAAAACTGAACGCAACCTAAATTAAACTATTTTTAAACCAGTGACTTTTCATTTACCTGTTGTGAAACATTTGAGCTATAATGTTAAGCTGACCATTTAAATTACAAAGTAGAGAGGTAAGTAATCAGCCGCCACTTGTATTAAATAACTATTTTATGTTCTCTGGGGAAGAAAAACATTTCTAATAGCTATCACAAATGATTAGGGATATATATCCAAATGCGTTATTAGAATTACAATTTTTCTTGCTTGCTTTGGTTATAGAAATATATTTTTAATTATTATTTTTAAACCCTTGTTACCTTTAAAGGATTTAAATAGCAGCATGTTGTTTTGCTGTTTCGACAGTGCTTCTAGAATGTATGATGAATCATTGCTGTTTCTGTAGCCAAATTCTTGCTGATAGCATGACTGCCAACTCCTGGGTTGTGTTGCCTTAGTATGGGCATTGCAGTATTTGACAAATATCTACAAAGTGCATTGTTGTATGTGGGTGACTTACCAGCTCCATGGTGAGTTTAAGAAATCACCAAATTGCATCCTTTGGTTTGCTATTACTTTTAATTTGTAACCGGTATACATCATTTAGGAAAAAGTTTTTTGTATTTGTTGCACTTTTGAATGACATGATCCAAACAAAAACGATTGCACCAAATTCCATTTGTTTGTTTTCCCATTTGTGAATGTTCCTTGCACATTTACCATTTGTATTTACAATCATTTATGTTAAGATTAAGAACAATTTCTTAAAGTAGAGTGTAAATTGTTGAGCAAAATGCATTGAAGGTCCAAATAGCCCTAATATAAGCTACAGTCTGCATACAGTGTGAAGTAATTTTGAAATGGTACACGGTAGATCCATATCTTCAAAATTACTGTTAAAAGTATCTTACACTGTTACACTGTCTTCATCTCTTTTTATAGGAGAAAGCTTCCTCAGTGCAAAACCCCTTTATGATAAATTCCCATTTTTATTTGAGAGATTGTTCAGCTCCTACTCTTCCAAGGTTTGTGAGATAAATCTATAGGGTGTAGATCAGCTGTGTTAGAAACACAAATACTTATGTATTAAACTAAGATATGCCTACTTTTAAAAATAAATTGTTGTAAGGTCTGTAAGCAGAAATGTGAACTAAAATTAAAGGCAAGAATACACATTTTCTTCTAATACCCTTAAGTGTCAGTTCTCAGAGATTCAGTGTGGATTCAGAGAACTGCATTGGCAGGGTATTCAACTGCATGGGAAAGAAAAGGCATGTAGATAACCTTACATTTGGTACTGAAACCGTTGACTGGGGACTGAAGATGGGAATCATATTCCTTGGAATAATGACTTTTCCAACAGAGTTAGAGATGAGCAAAGAGGAAAAAGGAGTGAGATCTCCCTGGTGCTGGCAGAACCTTATTGCAGTATCTGGATTCAGACTTTTGGTTCCAGCTAAGTTTTCCATACAGATTTACCAGTCCAGGTAGGTGTTGCCCAGGCAGAGTGGATGGGGCTAATCTCTGTCCCACTAGAATTGTTGACTTTCATCTGGCTTCATGTTGTCTTGAAGTAGAAACAGCATGGCATAGTTCAAGTAATCCTTTGAGGATAAACAAGAAGGAAAAAAGTACATAATGAAAGATGAAGGTACCTCTGAAGAAAGCAACAGAGGCAGAGGTAAAACAATGGAGTGAAAACAGGAAGGTGAGAAGCAGAGCAATAAGTAAACAAAAGTCAAAGAGTGGGTATCAGCTTGTATCACAAATGTAATTAAAGTAAGGTTATTGACCTGTTTGCTACAGCTAGAAAGCCAAGCTATACATTAATCTTGTTGATCTTAACCTTTCAGAATGAGCACAAACTTTAAATATAGCCTCTAAACTTTCATGTTCCTGTGCTGTCCGATTTTCCTCCGTCATTTTTTCGTCATGATAGAAAGTCCTATTTCTAATACAAGATGGATGACTTTGCTATACTGAGACACTGCCAAATCAAAGCAACGACTTCTGCGTCTAACTGCCAAATCTAGGACAGAAATATCTAACTATGGAATAAGTGAAACAGAATTGTGGAGGAAAGGTTGCTGACAACTATGGGAGAATTACTTCTTGACAAAAGTTGTCTTCTAAACAGTTAAGTTTGCAGGAGCTGGCTGTACATGCACATCACTGCATATTTAAAAAAAAATTTGAAAATAGCATGTGCTGGGTAAGAACTGTGTAACTGGTAGTGCTAACTGGGCTCAAGGGGCACGCGAACCAGTGGGGAGCTTGCGTAGAAAGGTGTGGTGATACTCTCCAGCGTGGACCCTCACGCAATGGATTAATGCAGTATAATGAATTTTGTGGATTAGAAGGACTCTCTAGACAAGTAACTAAGAGTTCTTTTGCTTTTCTAGTTTTTAAACTGTTTTCCATTTCATACCTTTTACTGCTCTTTCTCTTTGTTTTATTTCTTTCGTAGCTTTTACTAAAATCAGTTTTTTTTCTGTTTCTGTTTCAGTGATCTTTTTTCTTTCTTCTTCTTGGTCTCTTTTGGTCATCGTCAATATTGTTTATTACTTCCTATTTACTTTTTTTCTGCTGCTTAAGTTCTTCCCTTTTGCTCACTTTATTTGATATAGTACTCTAGATAGTCATATGACATTCCCACATTCAGACACAAATGTATACATACCCCTTGCATTTCTGCTTTGGTCAACGTTCTTGTCCTTTCTTTACTCCTTATTTAATCTTATGCTGTCTCTTCATCCTTGTAATTTAGCTGGTTGGCAAATTCTTCAGTCAGTGTATGTACTGATACAGAATGTTGTTTATTTGAGAAAATTAGAGGAAAGTAGAAAAAAGCTTGGAAAGGATTGATTAAAATGAGTGTTCTGCTATGATGAGACGAGTGGGAGAAATGCTAAGCATTATGTTTTTTGTTATTTTACTGGACTCTGCCTGTTTGAAAAAGGTTTCTGTTGTCGATAACAATTCTGAGTGTTGGAAGAGAACCATCTTTCAGTCTGACGAGTGGAACTGTAGTATGTGATACATATCCACTGTCGAATTTGAGGAGAAACATTTCTTTTTATGAGGAGACTAATTCACTTTTACTTAAAATACAGTGTTAAAGTATAAAAGATGCTTTGAAAGCACTCCTGTGGCAGTAAAAGTGTCATAAGATAAGATGCCAAGCCTACACAGAAGTTAGGGAAAGAGCATTGAAAAGTATGTGTATATACAGTAAGGAAGATGACTTGTTGCAAATTATCAAACTTGAGTTTGTCTCCTTTCAGTTTTAGCTTGATTCTGTACTGAAACTTTGAGGGATAATTCAACTTCTCCAGAATAATTTCTTCTACTTTATCAGAAGTACGTTTTTCATGTGTTTTAAGTTTCTGTTAGTTTACAGAAAATTTGTCTTTGATTTTTTTTCTTGGCGGTTGTTGCCATTGATCATGCACTTTCTTCTCACTCCAGAGGTTTGCAGTTGTAGTAGTATTTAAACCCTGTTAATAACCTCAACAAAAATTACTTTGTTGAAATAGCAATTAATTTTTTAATAAAAGAAAAAAAAGTTGTGGTATGTATGACTAATGCTAAATGCTACAACTCTTTTTGTACTTTAACAATGAGATCACCGGTGTAACTAAAACTCAAGAAATGATTCTTGCAATTCATTATACCGAGTTGTGGTGTTACACCTGAATTAGAAAATGTTTCAATGTCTCTGAGGAGAAAAAAAAAAGTAGAAGAAAATATGGTGTACTAAGACAGCTTCCATTTAACTAGGGAATTTATTCAGGATAATGTCCTTCTGGTAATTCAGGTAAAGGAATAGTAACATACAAGGCATTAAAGTTTATTTAAAATTTTAAATATTATGTATTATCTGTTTTTCAAAATGCATGCTTTTACGTTAATCCACCAAACTGAGAATCAAAGCAGGGACCAGATCTGAAATACGTATCTCGCACTTGCACACTGCATAGTGCATAACAGCTAAAGAAAAAATTGTAACAAGTCCTAAAATGTTCTTCAGGAAGTGTTCAGTGGAATCACTTCTGGTACCTTACATAGCCAAATTCTCTAAGTCCTTCATAACTGTAGGAACACTCTGTGTTTGCTGGTATCCATTGTTAGCAGATAACATTTATTTCCTATGTCAAACATGGAAAGAAAATTTGAATGCACATCAATCATAGAGTAGATTTGCAGTATATGTTAAGTCATTTTAGAAATAGTGTGTTCTTTTAAAAAACTTTCCCCTGGAATACATAGGAATGCAGTTTCAGGCTGTTAACGTTAAACATTTTCAGTGTTTAGCTTTCTATTCTCATAAAAATATCTATATTTATGGATTGTTTGGAAACTGTAATTGTACAGCTCCAAAACACTTTTTGTTTTTTAGGATCGCCCTGCCTCAAAGCTGACTTGAGATGCATTTCATAGCACAAGCAAATACCTGTGAAATACCTGTGCCTATAGGTAAAAATATACACACACAAAAAATAAATAGTCCAATTCTAAACCCAGCATCAGCTATGTCTTATATTGACATGACAGTACTGAAAATGTTGTTTTCCTTTTTAATAGCACCTGTCTTCATTAACAAGTATAAATGTATAGCATATTTCACACTGAGCCACCCAGATGGATATTATTAGTCTGTTGTCAAAGGTTGAATATTCCTATTAGGCCACATTCAAGCTGCAGTTTTAGATCAATGTTGCAACTTATCACTGCACATACAATGATGCACCTGCTCCCTTTCAGAGTCTGAGGTGACAATTTCTAAATTATGAGAACTCAGGCCAGCATGACCATGTGTTGAAATAGTTTAAAGTTTACAGATAATTACATCACTGGTAATTATGGTGTTTCAAACCATTGGCCTGCTCCCTCCTGTGCAGTGAAAGATTAAGGTCACTTTAATGTATAAATACATTATCATAATACAATCATAATGTATTATGATCTGGATGAGGGGATCGAGTGCACCCTCAGTAAGTTTGCAGATGACACCAAGTTAGGTGCGTGTGTCGATCTGCTCGAGGGTAGGAAGACTCTGCAGGAGGATCTGGATAGGCTGCACCGATGGGCTGAGGTCAACTGCATGAAGTTCAACAAGGCCAAGTGCCGGGTCCTCCACCTGGGACGCAATAACCCCAAGCAGAGCTACAGGCTGGGAGATGAGTGGTTGGAGAGCTGCCAGGCAGAGAAGGACCTGGGAGTGATGGTTGATAGTCGGCTGAATATGAGCCAGCAGTGTGCTCAGGTGGCCATGAAGGCCAACAGCATCCTGGCCTGTATAAGAAGCAGTGTGACCAGCAGGGCTAGGGAGGTGATCGTCCCCCTGTACTCGGCTCTGGTGAGGCCGCACCTCGAATACTGTGTTCAGTTTTGGGCCCCTCGCTACAAGAAGAACATGGAGGTGCTTGAGCGAGTCCAGAGAAGAGCGACGAAGCTGGTGAGGGGCCTGGAGAACAAGTCCTACGAGGAGCGGCTGAGGGAGCTGGGATTGTTCAGCCTGGAGAAAAGGAGGCTCAGGGGTGACCTTATCGCTCTCTACAGGTACCTCAAAGGAGGCTGTAGCGAGGTGGGGGTTGGTCTGTTCTCCCAGGTGCCTGGTGACAGGACAAGGGGGAATGGGCTTAAGTTGCGCCAGGGGAATTTTAGGTTGGATCTTAGGAAGAACTTCTTTACCGAAAGGGTTGTTAGACATTGGAACGGGCTGCCCAGGGAAGTGGTGGAGTCACCATCCCTGGAGGTCTTTAAAAGACGTTTAGATGTAGAGCTTAGGGATATGGTTTAGTGGGGACTGTTAGTGTTAGGTCAGAGGTTGGACTCGATGATCTTGAGGTCTCTTCCAACCTAGAAATTCTGTGATTCTGTGATAAAATGAGGTTTGTGAAGGAAAGAAAAAGGCAGTTCTAGTGGAGGTTTTTTTCCCTATTGATTTGTAGAAAGAACTGGTTATACTCCTGTGATAGAACAGTATTTGTTAATCAGCCTCATTGGAGTCATTTGAATGAGGCAGTGTTTGCACATGTTATCACATGATAAATTACTTCAGTCTACTAATGTCACCAACATTTGAGTCTATTGCTGATTCTAGTTAAAAAGACATTTTTAGTGGTTGATATGGGCGCTTTTACACCATAGCTTACAAGTACCTTTTGTCCTTAATTAAACAGGAAATGGAAAATGTGGAAACAGTTTTGTTCCTTCCAAAATAACAGAAAGCATTTGATTCTTTTTAATACTTTTCAAATGTCTTACTGTCCACTTTTTATACAGTTAATTCTGAGCGGTGATGTAGTGAGTTTTGGGAGTAGAAAGACAGTTACCTGTTTCAGGACGTTTGCAAATGGACCAACTTACTGCGTTTGAAAAATGTGATGCAGTGCATTGAAATACTCCATAAATTGTCATCTACCGTGTTTCCTATAGATTTTTTTTTAATTGCTTGAGAATATACACTTGGGCATGGCAGTTGAATAATCCACTTGGTCTAAGTGTCCCAAAGCTACTCCTGAAGTACCTGACTGTAATGACTCCAAAGTAGTGTTAGTGGTCCTACAGACTCTTGTCTGTATTAAATGTGTTGTATTTCATTCATAACACATTCATAAATGTGTTGTATCTCATTGTCCAGAGTAGGCTTAATAATTTTTCAGTGATGATTCTTAGCCATTGTGCTCACCCTTTGTCTTTATCAGTTTAGATTATGTTCAGGTACTGTATAGTAAAAGCACATGTAGGTGTCTCTAAATGTAGATACTGTCATTTAAAGAAAGAAACACATGAGCACAGAAGGCAAAGGCTAGAGCTTTTACAGAACTGGTTTTAAAGATTTTGAAAGTTGTTAATCTGCTTTTTTGTAGGTGTAGGCCTTAATAGTGGCCATGGGTGCTTCTTATCACCCTTCTGTCCCCAACTACCCACTAAGAAACCCGTAGATCGGTAAGGTGGCTCTTAAAGCACGTACATCCTGTGTAGCCTTAATTGAACAGGCAGAATTGAATTCCTAAAGTTGCATAGATTATACTGTGCTTATTTTGTCTATGCTGCATATATTTGTTTTACTTTTCTTGTGGTTGCAAATGTAGTGACTATTCACAACTGTGTAGCTTCTATCTTCAGATGTATTGCTCACAGGTTTTATGCGACCTGTGCAAGCATGCAAAACTAAACTACAGTGTCTCAACATTACCATGGATATTTATAGGATATCAATATAGTTATCTGTGCTTCAGTTTTCCATGGTTTTGATTCAGAAGTGATTTTCAGTGGTGATTAATAAAGTATAAGAAATTTGTTGTCCGCCCATACTATAGCTGTGTTGTAGTTGATAATCAGCCCTCAAGAGAAGCTTTTACCGAGTAAAATTGCTGATCAAAAAGAAGCTTCAGCAATTATATTGTTCTGTACATGTCTTTCTTTCCATTCCGCCTTTAACTTAGGTATCCACTGGCCGTTTCCAGACAGATTTGTTAGTGTTCTAAATCAGCCATATTCCTGTTGCTGTAAGGGAAGTCCAAATTAAGGCAAGACACAAGTGTGAGCTCCAGGAGTCTGAACAGATGCATGAGGGAGGTATTAACGATTGTCCTAGCTAGGGGAAACTTTTCTATTGACACTTTGAGCATATGAAATAGTTTGGTCATGAGACACAGGTTTCTAAGGAATTGAATTTCATTACCTTTGCTTCCTACAGAATTTTCTGTTTTGATTTTATGAACCATATCCTATCTACTATTCAGGTCAAATGCCCAACTTGCGTTGAACACCCACATAATGAATTTGCCTTACAGTTGGTTTTCTCCTCCACTCTAATACATGAGAAGATAGGGGCTTAGGACTTAGCCGGGAAGTCTGATTAATATCTGACTTACGTTGTCTCATCTGTATTGCAAAAGGAAATGAAATAAGCCTCTAGAATATTAAATGTTTCCATGCCCTGGATCCTGTTTATTTCAAAGGAAAGGTGGCCAGTTCAGGGCTAGTTTTGTAATAACTACGATGGCCTTGTTTTTGTTTGAATTCAAGAGGTTTCTGTGTTTTGACTTGAGTTTTGTTGAATTTGGTAAAGCTACTCACGTGTAAATGCAGGCCTTAGTTACTCATTCTAAAGATCTTCTTTCCAAGCAAACACTTTATTGGTTGAAGGACAGATCTGACTTCTA
>CM021797.1:43535554-43662306 GCA_011076525.1 Nettapus auritus
TCTTATAGCACAGAAGAAACAATTGTGTAGGACTTTGGGGCAGGTACAGAGATAATATTTGGGGGGTGGGAGGGGGGTAACTCTAGAATTCCTTTGTCTTAAGCTCAGTTTCCTTTCATCTCCTGCCATTTCCCCTCTCCTGTAAAGTAGGTGCCCTTCTGAGCATATGCCAGCTTATAGTATGAGAAACCTGCAAGGTGCCGTTTGTCACCCAAATTTACCCTCATTGTGGCTTGATAAATGAGGTCTATATCTTGACAACTTTTTGTGTTACCGTGAGTAAGCCTCTTAGGTTTACAAATGCTTATAAAGAAGTAGAAGGAAATACTAGGAAATATTTTTTTTTTTTTTTTTTTTTTTTTTTAATTTTCATTTTGTGGGGGCACAAGCATTCATGATTAGGGGAAATGACTGCTTGAAGAAACTAAGGAAGTGATTGATAGGAAAAGTGATTTAGACCTACTTAAATTTATAGATGCAGTTACGTGAAAAGGTGATGTATTAATATATATATATTTTTACCAGTGTAAATAATTTATGTATTAAACTTTTATTCTAATACACCCCTTTATTCCACACCATCTGCAATATTTTTCAGGGAATTAAGCAATCACTCCTTGAAAAACTGCCGTATCTGTTTATCAGGACAGGAGAGGAGACATAAATAACAACAAAATGCTTTTCAGTATCATGTTAATTGCTCCTATTTTTACAGTTGCTCTAAGTTGCTGGGTTGAGTTGTATAAAATCCAGAGATTCTAGACTTCTCAGAACATAAAATCTAGTAGTGTGAAGACACAGTTATAGTGTGGCTGTATGTTTACAAAGTGTCTTCCGTAGAAGAAGATGGTATGCCATCCACAGGGACGCTGATGGGCGTGAGAGGCGGGCTTGTGTGAATAAGGCCAAGTGCAAGGTCCTGCACATAGGTCAAGGCAGTCCCAAGCACAAATACAGTCTGGGCAGAGAATGGATTGAGAGCAGTCCTGAGGGGAATGACCTGGGGATGTTGGTTGACAAGAAGCTCCATGTGAGCCAGCAACGTGTGCTTGCAGCCCGGAAAGCCAACCTCATCTTAGGCTGCATCAAAAGCAGTGTGGCCAGCAGGTCAAGGGAAGTGATTGTCTCCCTCTGCTCTGCTCTCGTAAGACCCCTCCTGGAGTACAGCCTTCAGCTCTGGGGCCCCCAGCACAAGAAGGACATGGATATATTAGAAGAAGTCTACAGGAGGGCCACAAGGATGATGAAGGGGCTGGAGCATCTCTCCTATGAAGACAGGCTGAAGTAGCTGGGATGGTTCAGCCTGGAGAAGAGAAGGCGTCGGGCAGACCTTACAGCAGCTTTCTAGTACCTAAAGGGGGCCTACAGGAAGTCTGGGGAAGGACTCTTTGTTAGGGAGTGTAGTGACAGGACAAAGAGTAATGGCTTTAAATTAAAAGAGAGTATGTTTAGTTTAGATATAAGGAGGAAATTCTTCACTGTGAGGGTGGTGAGGTGCTGGAACAGGTTATCCTGAGCTGTGGATGCTCCATCTCTGTTCAAGGCCAGGTTGGATGGAACTTTGAGCAATATGATTTAGTGGGAGGTGTCCGTGCCCATGACAAGGGGGCTGGAATTTGATGATCTTTAAGGGATCCCTTTAAACCAAAACAATTTTGTGATTCTTAAGTGCCTTTTTTATCTAAGAAAATCGTTAACATTGCATGAGATACCTCAATAACGTGCTGTTTCTAATATGGCTGCTGAAGGGTGGGGAATTTTAACATAGTATGGTAGGGTGTTGGGCGGCATGGTTCTTAGTTCCTGTGCAGTTTGTCAGGGACATAGGGATGTCTGAAAACCAACCATTTTCTACTTAGAGTTTATTTCATATATTGCACTTGTTTTTAATCAGTTAGAGCCTGTGAATGTCCTGCACAGGAATCTGTTTGAAGTGTTTTTAAAAAGGTTGTGTAATACCAATGACCTAGATGGCGTGTAGACACTAAGTCTTTTCATTTGTTTTCTCTTGTCCAGAGCATTGAGACAGGAAGCATTCTTAGAATTATTTTTAGATTTTTAAAAGTCAACCTTGATTTCCTCTTGTAACAGTAATCCTTTGGCTAGGTCTGAACATGATATTGTTCACTCTTTCATGGTGCCATATGCTTACAATTCTTTGCTTTATTTTTGGTATCTCATTTTTAAAGAAAGTACTCATAAACTTCAGTCCATATTGCATTGTCATTGAACTGGCTGGGTACAAAAGAAAGCACTCCCCAATGTGCAGTGTGTCCATGATTCTTTTCATCATGGGTCTAAATCAAGCACAGTAAGTGGGTTGATTTTTTTTCAGACTAAAGAGATGATCATATCTAAAAGACTGGACATTTTCTTGCTCCGTAATTGTAGCGTCTTTATGACATCGCATTAATTGTGAGAGAAGGAGGATGGCTAAGAGAAAAGTAGTCTGGAATTGTTGTCTCCCTGTTAGCTTATCTCCTTCTTATTTCCCATCTGATCTGAGAAACGATCTGTAGGACTGAATGTATGTTATGCCTGGGCCATGGTGCTGCTGTTGCTTCAGCTGACATGTCTTTTTCAACTGAGGAGAAATTAGGTGCATCATTGTGTTTCCTTAACCACCGCCTTTTGCTCCTTTTTCCACGTCCAGTGTTGAGATCTGGGAAACCTCTTCAGAGATGTCTATTTCTGACACTCTGCAGTATGTTGCAGTTACTGGAACATGCTATTCTTTCTTACACCACACAAATGAACTATGCTGTCTAGAGAAGGTGAGCAAGACTGAGTTCTGCTTCTTTGTGATGTAGAAACGTGCTTAGCCAAGTGTTTTGTTACTTGTCAAGCCAAGTTAATATTTCTAAACCATACTGAGATTTGTAGAGGTGATGACTGAGAGAGCGTAGGGAATGTCTATTTGTTGGTGGTGGTGTCAAAGCAACGACTGATGGTTTTCAGCAAGGGAATTACAATGTTATTTGTCCTTTGTGCTAGACTTCAGCTTTGCAGTATCTTACTTTTATTCATCTTGCCATACAACTTCATGTTTAAAAATCATATGCTAGCCAGTGTTGGACCGTATTTCTCCCATCAATGAAAAGCTAGTTTTTCAGCTTACTTCTTCCTGAATCATCTTTATCTGAATGTGTTTATTACTCTCAAACCTTAGAACAAGCCAAATGAATAAAAATGTAGTAAAATTGTCTGTATGGCAATGGAAATCCCTTGTGACTAAACAAATCTGTGGAAGACTTACTTTTGGAAGACTGTTGTATGAGGTTTAATTGGCCATAACATTGTGAGTATTTGTTAAATGTTTATGAAAACCTGACTATGGACAGAAGAACATGAACTCTCGCTAACTTGCCTGCAGATTTCAAAAATGAAATTCATTTCACAGAGGAGAAACTGGAAAATGAGAGAAGGTGAATATGAGCTCTGAATATGAGCCAGCAGTGTGCTCAGGTGGCCAAGAAGTCCAACAGCTTCCTGGCTTGTATCAGAAGTAGTGTGGCCAGCAGGACTAGGGAAGTGATTGTCCCCCTGTACTCAGCTCTGGTGAGGCTGCACCTCGAGTACTGTGTTCAGCTTTGGGCCCCTCACTACAAGAAGGACATGGAGGTGCTCGAGCAAGTCCAGAGAAGGGCAACAAAAAGCTGGCAAAGAGTCTAGAGAACAAGTCTTACGAGGAGCAGCTGAGGGAGCTGGGGTTGTTTAGCCTACACTAAAGAAGGCTCAGGGGAGATGTTATCACACTGTACGATTACCTTAAAGGAGGCTATAATGATGTGGGGTTCAGGCTCTTCTCCCAAGCACCAAGTGATAACGGAAAATGGCCTTAAGATGTGCCAGTGATGGTTTAGGTTGGATATTAGGAGAAATTTATTTCCTCAAAGAGTTGTGCGGCATTGGAGCAGGCTGCCCAGGGAAGTGGTTGAGTCACCATCCCTGGAGGTCTTCAAGAAATGTGTAGATGTAGAACTTCGTAGCATTGCTTAGTGGTGGCTTTAGTACTAGCTTAAAGGTTAGACTAGATGATCGTAGAGGTCTTTTCCAACCTGACTGATTCTGTAAGTTACATGTAGGGAGAATTTGGCTACCAAATTTTGTATTCTGTTTGCTTTTTAATGTTAGCAGATGGGGGATAGAAGTAAAAATATGCAGAGAGGGACTGTCAAGTTAAAGATGTCCTTACAAGGATATCCTTCATATTCTAGAAGCTAGCGTATAGCACAAAAGGCTCTTTTCCTGTTTACTGAATTTATTACCATCTTGGCTTAGTTAAGAGTGGACTGGGTGGGTGTTTTGCAATGCAGACTCTTTTTCCAAAGCACTGGCAAAGATTTAACAGTAATCCAGCTGAGTTCCCCTAAGGGTTTGAGCTAAAATTCTGACTTTCATATTAAATTAGGCATAGTTACAAGACGAGAGTTATTTGAAGTTTTTGTGAAGCATGTGACTAACAGAGCAGGCAACTGGGATGCAAATTGTTTCATGTATTTTTTTTCTTTGTTGCATCAAAAATTTATTTGGGATGCGAAAGGTTCTTACTGAACTTGAGGGATCTCTCCTCATTCTTTTTTTTCAGTTTTGAAATCAGAACAACCCTCTCAAGCTACCTCCCCCCAGCTTCCCATACTTGAGAATTGCTCCGTAAAAAGGGCTTCTCCCTTTTTGCTAAGCATGTGTAGCTACATACAACTATCAACTAGAGGTTTTTTTTTGCTGTTTATACCTCACTTTTATTTTTGAAGTACTTGAGCAGATGTTGTCATTTATGTGGTAATGCCTGAATTAATTTCCCCTTTGTTTCCTTGGCCTGTGATTCTTTTTGACAGGGTGCTGGAGCCGTTCCTGCCAGTATTACGTACAGGTTATGTCATGAATGAGAATCGTGAAGTAAATGTTGTTGCATGCAACTTAAGGCAGAAACTTCTTATGAAACTTGGAAATGACCTGTCACCACACAAAATTTTTTTTTTTTACACAAGAATTGTGTTGTATGTTGAAAATAGTGTAATAACTCTGTATTTGACATGTTTAGATTGATGTGTGAATAGAGAAAACGTTAAAAATTCTCACCTATCTACATTTGAGTCTTCTCCACTGTTGCTGCTGGATTATTCCATTGTTGGTGTCAGGTTTAGCAGCACTGGGTGACTTGGGGGAAATGGTAGAGTGACGCAATCACAAAGTCAGTCTCTCCACAGTGTCAAATGCAGTCCTTTTATTTTCATTTCTTGTCTACCTGCATTTTCATATATTTTTTTCCACGTTTTCTTTCCATGTACTCTGCCATTAGTCTTCTCTTTACTTCATAGTGAAGACTTGATTTTCAGCAAATTATTTCCTCCATTTGCAAAACAAAACAAAACAAAAAAAAACACAACCTACTATGAGGGTGAAGACTCATTTATAAACAAAGAATGTTAACAGATACACCATTGTAATGAATGTTCTAATGAATGTTCATTGTAATGTTTAAACCATGTTTTTTTACATGGTTTATATCTTTATCAAGCTCTTTTTTTCTCTGCTTTACCTATGAAAAGAAGAGAGAAAAGGTGAAATGTTAATGTTTGCTGGTTTGTCCTTTTTAATTGAATAAATGGGAAGAAAATATGTATTTATCTACAGAGCAAATCTGTATGATTACCAAGGCACTTGTCCTTATTTATTTTCTTTTTGTACTCTTATTCCTATCTTTTTATGGATGATGATGTTGAACCATGTGAACTGCAGAGAACAGATGCTTCGTGAATATGTCTATGATAATTTTGTGAAGGATTTAGGCATTTTTTTGGATGCACAGAAAATACTAAAACATAAAATCTGAAATAATGTGAAGAATATAGTGGTTTCCTTTAAGCTCAAATAGAAGTGGCACCTCATGATCACACCTTGATATCAACTGCAATGAAACAAGATTGTAAGTTGGAGGTGGGAGTTACATATGGCCAAAAAGCCTGTATATACATTAGCTCAACCCAGTAGCTCTCCCAGTCATTTTAGATGATGAAAGAAGATTCACTTACCTTGGGAGGACTAGCGCTTCTGAGGTAGGCCTTTCTGTTATAAAGTAGGCTGTTGTAAAATAGTGCTGTGGCTTTTCTTGCTTTGTTTTGTTGTGTTTTTCTCAACCCAACTGGCAATAGAACAACTATTAATTACCCAGTTTGAGTGTTTTTACAGTCTGCTGGTAGTTTTGATAACGGGAATGAATTTCTGGGGAGATCAGTAGATAAATAGGAACTTTTATGTCTTAATTTGACTATGGACAAGATTGGTAATGGCTGAAAACTAGCTGTATCTAAAGGTTGCTCAATGTAGGTTTCTCAATAGAAACTGTTTCTAAAAGAGCTAACAAGAAAGCTGGTTTTACTTAAAATCCTTTTTTGATTGTTTCAGCAAAAGCCAAGGATAGCGTAGATATGAAGATATGTAACATCAGAGGTTCTGAGTTGATGCTGATGCTCTTGGCTTTGTATCATCTGTAGGCTTTAAAGTCATTCCTTATAAAAAGAATAAGAGCTAGTTTTCCATTACTTACTCTGGGGTTTTTGTTTTAGTGATGTATTTCTTTTTTTGTCTGTCTGTATATGGAATTCCTTCTGGATATCTAAAGAGAAGATATGTTTGAACTGAGCAAGCTGTAAGGACAGTGCATGTTGCATGTAAAGCAGTCAAAGTAAGTGATTAGTCAGAAAGCTCTTTTAAAATTGACATTTTTTAGCATTGATTTACAATTAATATGATTGTTTAATGAGGGAAGGCAAGAAAAAGCTGACTGACTTTCAGCAGGAGCTGGCAAGCTTAACTTGTGTGTAAGAGAGCTTGCAGTAAGAAGCAGTGAATTTACAGTCAAACCGTAAGTAATTGGGAGTGGGCTGAGGGAGATGCCCAGTTATTAAATCAAATAGAAGGAAGAAGTATTTTTTAAAAAGACAGTATGGGAAGTTAACCAGTGTTTAAATAGGATCCAAGCTGTGAGTTATCAAGGGAAAAGTACCCGTCCTTGTTAAGAAGGGCTTTTTCCCAGATGGGAATATTTATCTCCCAGGGGTTGTTAAGGGTTTGCAACAATTCCCATCTTTGACAGCTTCCTGGCTGGTTTGCTATTAGGATATTTCTGCATAAATTGTTTTGAGTTTTGTGTTCTTTCTAATGTCCTGGGTCCTATATGGGTGCTCTTTGTTACAATCTCCCTTGACTCTACTGCTTTAAGACAGCAGAGAGACCCATTTGAAGTTGTAATGAAAACCTGCATCTTTGCTTCTCAGGACAGTCTGGGAAGCTCATGAAGTGCAGGTCAAGCACTTGTAGGGGGTGATGGTGGGGTGGAACTCGAAACTGACAGTGAGAAGTGGAATTCATACGCACTTGAATCTCTGGTAAAGCATTTTTGGATTAACTAACTGCAAGATTAATTACTTTATAACAACAAGCAAACTGGTCTAACAGGGAGTTCCCGTTATTAGCATAATAAAAGTGTTAAAAATAGAACTCACAGCAAACAGGATGTCGAGTCATAACTGTGCAGTTTCGGTTGCCCGGTATTTGTGCAGCTGACCTCCTGTGCTGAGATCAGGGAGCAGCGAGGAGCCGCATGACTGTGAGTAAAATCCCGTTTCATCCGACCCCACCAACATGGTGGCTCCCAGAGGGAGTGGGCTGCTGCCCGAGGGTAACGCGGAGAAATGGATTATCACCTCCGAGGGACAGCGCACGCACTGCTCCCGTCCTGGTGGTGTCATGGCTTTTTCAGAAAAGCTGTTTTACTTTGAGTCCTGGCAGGTTGAACGTGCATTTTCATGTTGCTAGTAACGTCAAAAATAGTGTTTTCTCTGTGTTAGTAATTCCAGATACCCACTGTCTGGAGCCCAGAGACTTTATTCCAAGCTACTGAACTTGTTTTACCAGATGAATTAACAAACCAACAGTTCTGAGAGATGGGTTGTGCTTCTCAGACAGAATGACATAGCAAGCCCGCCATGCACCGTGGGAAATGTCCCTCACTGACCATTTAAAGTAGAACTATTAAGAAAATTCCTTCTTCAGCTCAATAGACAAACAGGCATGCCTGCAGCATGAAGTCTGGACCAGACAGCACTGACATTTCAGCCCAGAGAGCAATTTCTGTTCATGATTCCCTGCTTATTGTATGATTGCAGATGAGACAGGCTCACTCCAGAAGACTCGAGAGCACAGAGCTGTTCTTAGTGCCATATGCAAATAGATATTTTTTTTTTGCATCCATATTGTGAAATTCAGTCAGCTGTGCCAACAGCATTTAGCTGAAACCAATCTTCTTGATTGTTTACCTTTGTGTTCTGAAAATTTCCATGGCTTTCAATGCGAAAAACCTTAAGTTTTAAGAAGCTAATCCATGAACGTAACCAAAGACATAGTAAAAAGTATTTGAGATACTAATTTTAAGAGTTGATGGCAAATATTAATGTTTATTGACAATACTGATAGCATGCTTGTGGAAAAAAAAGTTTAATAAGGTTTATAAAATAATAAAACTCCTGAAGATTGTGCTATGTGTATTTGTAAGAAATAGGCTGTTTCAGAGTTGGCATATCAGTATACAAACATTTTATCCCATTTTTCAGCCGACTTTCTTCTGAGTACCATTTTAAGAACTTCTGAAACTGTTTAGCATGTCAGAGGATATGTATTCAGTGTCTGTGAACGGATATATTCTAAAATAGTTTTCCAGGTACCTTGGTAAATAAAATAACTATAAAAGTATTGATAGAGGCTCAGAAATTTCCCTAAATCTATGATGTAGAACTGCTGCACGTCAGTAATAGACGAGACCTTTCTCGGAGAACGAGTATGGCTGCCACGAATAGGTCTTCGTGGGGGAGAGGGGGGATGGGTGTCAATTTTGTGATGATTCACTAAGGGTAGTAAAGCTACATAAAGATCTTTATTTTGTCTCCCTTCCAAGTTCTTAGGTTTTGATATTGTCCTACTTTTTGATTTTTTTCCTCTTTCTCCTTTTAAAGGAGCATGTTGGCTTCCAGAACCAGAAATTCTGTTGCATATCAACATATATATTAACAGTGCACTTGAAATAAAAGTTATTTGAAATAGGTATTCCTGGCTTGCTTCTCAGTATCCTTCTGCCAAGCCATGTGTTTACTGAACCTTTGAAAAGCAGAGAGATAATTTTCAATTAACTGAAGGAATGTACAACATTCAAGTACCACACCCAACCAGCTTAGGAGGACAATATTTTTTTGTGTGCTTACATGCCCTTGAATAGTTAGGGGGCAGGTTTTGGGTTGATGTCAGTTTATAGTGGAAAAATACAAGTCTGAAGCTATTGCTTGAGAAGGCAAAGTGTGTAGGTGAAAGAAAAATGCTGGAAGAACATATGGTACAAGGAGAGGTAGAGCCTTCTTAAAGAAAGGTAGCCATTGCTAGTGGAATGGGGTTTACAGAGTACTCTAGTCACATTTTGATTTCTTCTCAGACTAGGGGTAGCTTTCTCTAATGTTTTAGTTTATTGACCAACTTATATGTGGAAAGAAGGCACAGTGTATATATGATTTAGCTTTTCCTCCCTTCTCTCCCCCTAAAAAGATGTGTGTTTTAAGAACATGTTTGTGGATCTATAATTGGTTTCACTGTAAATTTTGTAGTTTCCAAAGTGTATTTAAAAAGAAATTTCTCTTAAAAGTATATTTGATAACATTACTTGTTTGACCTTGTTATGCAGTAGACAAGATTCAGGGCTATCCACTGCATTTGATTATTACTGGAAGTGCTAGGAAGTTATAATTAATCCCATCTCTCGTTTAAATCCCTGTAAATCCTTGTGTAGTCCTCTGCAAGAACAATGTCTGTTCCTCTGCCATCTACACTTCAGCAAAGTAACTAGGCTTGAGTAAGAATGTACACACATTTGGGCCTGTGACAAGGGGAGATGTGGGCTTAATTCTGAAAGAGTGGGTTGGTCTACATCAAATGTGCTCAGCACCCACAGAGGGTTTTCTTCCTTCCTCCCCACCTGATGCCCTCGCCAGCTGTCCTGGCCCACTGCCCATGGAGGTTCACGTGGCGTGGTGTGGGCACAGCTCCCCTGACAACCTGACTGATATTTCTGAGAGGCTGTGCTAAGGGCACCGGATGCTTTCCTCGAGGGTGCGGGGAGATATCCAGGACGATGCCACAGCTGAGATGGTTTAAATCTTAATCATCAAGTCCGGGAGGCTAGGTACTTAGGTGCGCAAGACTACATGGAGAGGGTGGGCTGAGTCTGCCTTTCTCCCTGCTGACCTGTAAGACTGCAAGAGCTAGCCATCAAGCTCATCAAGCCCCTTCTGCTTTGAAGTAACCGCAGTACTTCTACAGAGGCCCCTCTGTCAGCCCAGTGCCAACATGGAGCGTTTGTCAGCCCTTCACTGAAAACAGTGGCTAAAACACTAGAGCCTGAAGTCTTTGAATATTTGTTGAGTCTCATTATTATCACTTGGAACTGTATAGATTGATCAGATGGATGAATTGCAGGACTTCAGGAGAGGAAACTTTCAGACAAATACCAGGAAAAAAAAATGAAAACTATGCTCTTTCATAGGTTCAGGTACTAAACGATCACTGTTGTCTCTCCTCCCTTCCCTCTTGCTGCTTGGAAGTAGCAAAGCTGAAGGTTTGTGTGTTTTGTGTATGTATTCATGGGGCAATGCAAATCAACAACTACTGTTTGGTCAATCTGTAATGCTCTTACCTGACAGTAGGTTTCCATAGGTTGGATTGTTAGCTGGCACTCCTCCATGAGGGATTGATAGTAACTTGGTTATACTTTAATGGGCCACTTGGCCTGATTTAAATTCTTCCTGCTTAAGTGTCAGTAGATACTTTTTTTTTTTTTTTTTAATTTATGACCTTTTATGAAAACAAGAAAAAATGGTTAATACAATTAAAATCTTATCTCTTTCAAGATTCAAGAATTTGTTTCTGTGGGTCAGAAGCTCAATCTTCACTTTCCATTTTTGTTTGTACCAGAGGTCTGTATATGGAAGTGCAAGGTAGAGGCTGTTGAATGCCATTTTGTGAAGCAGAGTGCATAAAAGAGTAAAAGCAGCTTATTTAGCCCAAACTATATTTTTCTTTTGTTGGTCAGACGTTGTAATACTGGGCCAATTCGCATAGTTCTGCAGTGATGTGCTATTTGTAGGGTCTCAGTCCTTAAACAAACTCATTGCAGACACGATGCTCGTGTGCCCTGTAGTTCCACTGTTACTTCTATATACTCCAGTTGAAGAACTGGTCATTTCTCAAGTAGTGAGAAAGGTGGAAGGATTGAAGAGCTCAGATTTATCTGAAATTACTGCGAGTTTTTTACAAGAGAGGTATGTGCACATTTGCTGTTGTGGAAATAGAGTCATTGGATTAATATTTGCAGATCTGGCCTTTGAATTATTGCTTGTGGTTTTAAGTTTGCTTTTGAGTATGGAGTTCAGATGTGAGGACTTGGGTAGAGCAGGTATATCCTTCAGCTCTGATAGTGAAACACTGTCTAGTCCCCTGTCACCTTTTTTGCTTCAGTGATCCCCTGTTTTATAATCCACTTACAGGAGTTGCTTTATGCAAGCTAGAATACAGTACTCCCTCCAAGGAAAAGCCACTTGTATTCTTGGAATAAATCTATGTAAATTTAAAGCAAATGCCCCTATATACATTTTCTCTTATGAAACTGTGAACTGGTATAAACACTGGGTGTAAAATAGTATGGGACATGGTGCTCTAATAGTTTTGTGATTTAGTTCACCTACTTAAAATGTTCATGCTGCTGTATCTCAGCCATGGCATGACAAATAATTGTAAGTTTTCAAAGGTCTTGGAACAAATATGTCAGCTATTGTTTTATTTTTAATTCTCCCCCTTCTTGAGAATATTCACTTGTGTAAACAGGAAGGTGATTGAGATATTCCAGTAATCCACTGAAGGTTCACTGTTTGCGCCTTTAAAAATTACAGCAGCTAGATGTAAGTTGTTCTGCAAGCTGTTTACCATGCATGGATAGAATGGCTGCACCCATCATTTTCTTGGTATTCGTCTATAGTGCAGAAATACCACGTTATATTGTAATATTGGAAAGATTGGTTTGGAGAGATTGGTGTAGCATATCAGGTAGAATAGCCTGTTGGGCCACATTGTATTGGCATGGCTGTAAGAATAGGTGTCTAGCGACTTGAACTTTTCATAGTTCTTTACAGATACGGCCAGTACTTTGCTTTCAAAGAAGAAGCACATACTGTTTCACATCTGTAACAGGGAAGAAAAATGATAAGTAAAAAGTTAACTGCAAAGAAAAAAGAAACCTAGGTTTAGGCTAACGTGCAGGATCAGACATCTGTGTGCCAGATACACATGTTTTCAGGAGTGTTTCTGCTCAGTGGTCTGCACAAGATGCTGTTCTTTATTTAAGCCAGCTTTAGATGGGTATCTGTGAAAGAAGGAGAATACAGTTCAGACAAATCATTTTTCGTTCTTAACAACTCCTCCGTCTCATCTGCCTTTCCTGTTTTTTAGATATTTTTCTCCACTCTTGTAGAATGGAATCAGATTCATCTGAAAGGAATACTTCGCCTAAAATTATAAGGCTCACTGGGATTAGTCATTCTTTTCTTTTTCAAACTACTAGAATCTCATTTGTGTATTAACAGTTTTGCTGTTGTTGTTTTTACAAAATTTTGCATTAGTTCAGCAATATATCTGTTATTCTGCTTGACTTACTTCAATTATGTCCTGAGCTGCTGAATACTAACTGCCAAATAATTTTCTGCATTCTATATTTTTTTTTTCCAGGGAGGATGGCATGCACAATATATGATTTCAAGGCATGATCTTACAGCCTGTGGAATTTTTGACTGTTTTCAGTCTAAGCTGAATTTGTCAGCCTTAAGATTCTCTGAAGTGCAGAATTACGAGTAGCTGGTGACTCACGTCCCAGTTGGTTTAAGAAGTCATTCTAGTGCTGTACAGATTTTTCTCTCCTTTCTGCTATAGTCCAGGCGCTAGCCTACCTCATACTTCCCCAGCACCGCTACCAGACAAGAGGCTAGATTTGAAAGTTGATTCCTCAGTCCATTGCATAGCTATCAATGCCAGCCACAAGGTCACTTACTCTGAGTGTTTTATCTAAATTACTTAAGTTGTTCTTTCCTCCCCTTTGCCCTTTTCCTTAATTGTTTCCTACAATGATATATGTGCTTCAAGGGCATTCCCATCTGATTTCAGAGGAGAGAAGAAAGCTGATCAGCTCCCAGGAAATTCTTTTGGTAACTGCAGGGGCTGGGCTTATGATATTGTGGTATTAATAGATGCTGTTAGAGACTGTTGTGATGCACTGTTTAATTGTCTTTCACCTTCCAAAAAGACTGGAGATCATTTTAGTTGTGGTTCCCATCAAATATGCTCACACAGGGCGAATTTCAGTGTAAATGTGTTTATCCATATGTCTTCTCTTGTAACCTGGCTTATTTAAATCTGGTATGACAAAAAGATGTCAAAGACAACTGGTACAGTGAATGCCAGTTAGAGGAAGGAGAATTAGTAAATAATGCCACTGAAAGACAGCTTGTCAGTTGTTAGACAGGAGGAAGTTCACTCTGTAAAAGCCCTAAAAATACCTGAAAAATGAATTTACAGTCAACCACAAGACACAAATCCAGGGGGAACCTGGACTTCTCTGCATCTGATGCTTCTGGAACAATATAGTTTTGTTACATGGTGCTTCATTGTGTCAAAGTGAAGCTCATGCTCTTGCAATTTTATCTTTCTCTTACAGTGGCATCAAAGGGATGGTAGGACAGGGGTGTACCCAAAAATAGGAATCAGGATGTGCAAATCTGTTTCACCTTTTGATGCTGATGAGCTGACTGCCTTGGGTAAACTAGTCCACCTTAGCTTTTCTACAAATGACTCAGTATGCTGCTGTATACTTCTGTACAGATGAACCAGATAATCTTGGAGGTCTTTTCCAACTTTAATTAATCTATGATTCTATTTCACTGGGTATCATAAAGAACGTACACTTCTGTGGTTCCCACTGTGTGTGACCTGTAGACATCTGGTCTTGAGTGAGCTGTTTGGGCATGCATTACTGGCATTATCTTGCAGTTTGCAAGACTCTCTCTCCCTCTTTTCCTGTATGTTCTGGTACTTTTTCAGAAATGCTGTACATGAGCACAAAACCAAAGTGCTTTAAAAAAAATAGTGTTAGAGGTCATTCAAAATTACATATTGTTGCTTCTGCCTGCACTGCATCAGTTCTTCAAATATTATCCAGTTACAGCATGTAAACTTGTATAAGGGAAGATTGGCACCTAAGCTTTCACTGCAAATTGTTTCATGAGCAAGACTTCCTGACCACATAGGTTGTTTTGTTATTTTTTAATACCGTCAAGTAGGATAACATAATGTGGTCAGGCATAGCAGGACAGATGTAAAGACCTGTCATATCATCATTAAATTCTGATCCAGGCTTTAAAGTAACTCAGGATGTAGGGCTAACTGTTGAAATACCTTGTGAGAGGATAGGAGATTAAGAAATTTCTAGTAGTGTATTTCATAGCCTTCTTTTGTGGAAAAGAAACGTTAAGAAAAGTCAGGGTAAATGATGGGAGGGAAGGCTGGGGGTGTGTGTTCTTTCAGGCATTGTGGAAAAACGGTATTCAAGCCTGAGGTTTTTGTCTTTTGTTTTCTCAAAAGTTCAGTTATACTGGATGTCGATGCGTTTAGGCAGAATAAGTGCTGAGGTCCACCCATGTTGTCTAGTCATTACTAAACTACGTGCTGTTAGACTGACAGGCCGCTGGGCCCCTCCCACAGTCTGCAATATGCATGATGTTATTAACCAGACAGAAGTATTTTTCAGACTCTCTTAAACACTAATTTAAAACACAGGTGGAATCTCTTCCCAGCTTGTTTAGGTACAATACATGTCTCACAGTCTAGTAACTCACACTATTCAATTAAATGTGCTGCTTGTGCATCATTAGTTGTGATGAATTATACTTTGGTAATTAAGACGAGCCTTTAACTTTCATAAAAATAACAGAAATACATTTAATTTTTGATTTATTTTTGATTCATCTGGTTTGCTGTTGTTTAGCCAAAAATGCTGTGGCAAGTGTGGCTTGTTTTACTTAATTTCCTCTTTGTGAAAAACCTGATCAGGCGGGGCTTTTACCACTTTGCTCTTAACTAAATTTTACCAGTCATCTGTTTCCTTGCAATGAACTTTGGCGTATGATAAAAAAGAGAAGGAGACAGAGACAAGCCCGCATTTCTAGTGATTTTGGGTAAAAGAGTGAGGAGCCCATCGCAGCAAGAGTCTGGAAGTCTTACTATCTGCATGGGATGAACAAGTGTGCAGGTCTTTCTTGTTCCACCTGAAATGAAAGTGGCCTGAGGAACAGATTCTTTTTGATGTTGTGAACAACATTAGAGGGCAGGGAAATCTTCACTCTCACGCTTGTATTAACTCTGTTCCAGGATTTTTCATGTGATGTTTTGCTTCTTTCTTAGGCCTTGTGTTGTTGCAGAAGCAAATACTGTTTCTTTCTAAATATTTTGCTGCACATATGTACACGTGGGCTGTGTGTGCTGGCATGCATCAAACCTGTGCAAGTTTTTAACATTAATTTTTAAGATGTTCAACTCTCGCTGTCATGGACCGTTGTAGCTGTCAAGCTGTCAGGAGTGGGTCAATGACCAGCTAATTTTTTTTTTTCCCCCCCCCCCCCCCCCCCCCCACTGTTTTCTGTGTTAGCAAGCTTTTAGAATTTGTCAGAGCTTGTGGGCTGCTCTTCCCATGAGTATGCCTGTTCCTTGCAAGTTTCCTTACAGAACTGGAGAGAGAAGTCACCTGATGAGCTTCTCCAAACCTTACTTGTGTTTCTCCATGGTGTGCACCATTACTTTCATTAAGCTAATCACAGAGAACGAAAATGAGCGCAAGGTGTTATGCCTCTTCATCCTACCCAATCCATTTGTTCTTTGGGATCTGATAGGCACTGAGGAGTTAACAAAGATTTGGGATTTGCAGTCACCATCTGGCCCTCTGTTGGTTTGTCCCTCTGTTGCTCTTTTTCTTTTGTTCTCTCTTTTCCTTTTTCATCTCTGCACCTCACTTTCTCAGCTGGGTGGGAGAGCTGTTCTAATATCCGTCTGCCTCATAATAAAATGTAAAGAACGGCCTCTTTAAATCACTGCTTACATTCATTGCAGGAGCACCCTGTAGTTATGTCAGCTGGCAAATCCCAAGTGCAGTATGTTTTATTGCTTTGCAGGCCAAGAGGTCGTGCAGTGATGGTGATCTTTGTTGTTCTTATTTTCTACCCAGTGTACAGCATCGAGTGCCTTCCAGAAGATGAAGGCAAATCCTTCAAAGACAAGGCTCGGTGTTCTAAAATCTGTGAAAAAAGGAGACTATAGATGACTTCTTATAAATGATGGAATGCAGTGCTTCTGCAGGAGTACGGGGACAACATTAGTAATCCATGGTGCTGTTGTGCAGAGTAGTTTCATATGTTCTGCAGAACCATTACACATAGTGGTACAATACATCATGCTTTGGAAGGTTTTCCAGCTTTGACAGTGTAGTTTGGCCGTGTTTTCCATGTCAGAAAGAATAATTTGTAATATCCTAACAGCCTCTGAAATTAAAATACATCGAAGAAAAACAAGCTTGAACCTAAATTTTTAAATAAATTGATATATCCTGATGAATTTGATTATGTGACTGTCCTAAGGATAGAGTTTGATCTCTGGAGTGACTTATGAGACAAGCCTGGCATAGTTAGCTGAGAGTACTGTTGGTAAAATGCAGAATATAGCAAATAGCTTTCCATTCATTGTTTTTTTTAAACCTATAATCAGATACTAACTTGTAATTTTAGAAGTGAGAGTGTGCCAGTGTGTTTGCTGTTGAGAACTTTGTGCTTTTCCTAACTTTGCTTTGCTGAGCAGTGCTGAAAATTTGTATGGATCAAACTTGACTTTGTTTTTTCCTGTATGATTTCTCTGGTATGAAGGAATCTAACTTGTGTGAATTTTTGTAATTTCAATATGAAACCATTTCACTCAAAAAACAGATTTTGGAGTAGGTGATGTTGATATAGCCCCTTTTCCTTTTCTGAAAAGTTTCAGCATGAAAGATGAAATGTTGCATTGTCTGTCAAGATTTTTCATGATACATACCTTGTTACAGTGAGTTCAGTTCGTTAGCTCTTAAGCATGTTGTTTTTGCATTGATACCGTATTTACACCCAGTATTACAAATGTGTGCTGGCTAATAGCGCTCAGCCTAACAATAGTAGCAGCAATGTCAATGCTTCTCCTTTTTTTTTTTTTTCCCCGCAGGTAATATCAGAACTTTCCCATACTGAGCATCTGTGCAGTGTTCTTAATTCTCACTTTGGTAGGAGCTGAAGGCAATGTAGAATTGAGCCTATAGAGTACTAGCATAAAATTTTCTACTGTGAGATGGTGGTTTCCTAAGAGGGAAGAGAAGGCAGAAAATACAGATGTCTATTGGTTTATTAATAGCACTTGAGAAAGTGTCTGCTGTACCTGTTTTCCAAGGAGCATTGAGTTCAGCAGTGGAGGGAATGGGAGAACTGGGAGCAACTGAAGTCCAGCCCTGAATGTTTTAATACAGACGATTTTGGGAAGACAGGTAAATATTTAGATATACTCGATGTTCACACAGTTTCTTAAGCTCAGACTTGTACTATCTTGAAATAAAATGTGGTCCTTAGACGTTGCATGGTCTTGTCATTATCCCTTTATCCCTCCTGTCATTGATACAGTCATTGTTATTTTTAGTTCTTTTCATGATTCTTTGACTTCTCTGGCAGCTTTTTTTAGCATCTAAACTAACTCTTTATTTGATTTGTATAAGGATCCAGAATCTGACTAAAGAGACTGTTCGTATTGTGGTCTGAAGGTTAACTGATGCATTTAGACAACAATAACTCTTTATTTTACCCTAAAGCGATGCTTTAGTTGTGTACTGAAACTTCACAGTCCAGTTGCAAGATCTCAGTGTCTTTGAAGTCAAGAAGAAAAATGAGTTTCAGACTTCTCTTCAACAGTGATTGACTCTCAGCCATCTCTGTGATGGAATTTGGCACGTGCATAGCAGAATGGCATCGTCGTGGCATGTGTTAAATGTTCCAGCGATGCCTCCCCTTTACATCGGGACACAGAACTCTACCTAATTTGTGTTGGGGGGGGATTGAGAGAAGCAGTATGTTGTTGCTGTGATAGAATATGGTCAGCATATGTTCTGTGTAGGCTAGCTTAGAGCAGAAACCTGTGGGAAAAATGCCAAAACTTCTGGTGAATAACTTGTTTCAGGACTTGTAATTTTAGACAGAATTGAATGGAGAGAGTAAGGCAGGTGGGAAAATGATAGGGTGGGAAAACTCACAGAAATAAATACAGTATTTTGATTCGGTAGGCTGGTGGCTTCCAACAGGATGAGATGGTAGCTGTCCAGTGGGCTCTGTGAATGCCTTAGCTAACACAAAGCAGTGGTGTAGCACTGTCCAGGGATGTGCCCACAGTCCCAGATTGTGTTCTGGGGACATTCTATAAAGGGGTGCATGATAGAAGCTCTTAACCTCTCAGGCAGGATTTGGTAGAACCCATGTTTCCCATGTTTAGGTGCAGGTTCACAGCAGCAGCAGCACTGTATCTATCACCCCTAGCCCTGTTCTTTTTATCAGCTGGTTCCCCTGGGAAGAGAAACCAGAAAGAAACATGACATTTTGCCCCCCATAGCAGGGGCTTGGAACTAGATGGTATTTAAAGTCCCTTCCAGTTAAAACCATTGTCTGATTCTGTGATTTGTTTGGAAGTGAAATTCTGGGTGAAGGCTTGTCTTATTTGCTAAACAAGTAGTAAGACACAATATTTTCTTCTTTCGACTTTTTTTTCAAAGTCAGATGTTAAACTACCTCTAGTAATGCACTTCTGATGTTAATGTCATAGTGCAAGGGTTGTTGTGCTTGATGGGATTTGTGATAAGTAGTAGGTTCAGTTTTGATCAATGGCTGATCAGCAGGTGATTTTAGTTCACTGTTTTTTTCATAGGTACATTTCTGCCATGACAAGACATACTTCTGTTGCTTTGCCTCACAGGCCAAACACTGCCATACTACTTGCAGTGTTCTATGGCTGTTTCATTCCCCTGTGTAATATGTTATGGTTTGGTTAGTGTGTATTTCAAATCTCTTTTTGCATCAGGAATGTCTGTAAAAAAGGGTGTGGAGAGTGCTTTGAATGCCAATGTATTCAGAATTAAGCACTGGAAAAACCTCCTATGCAGAGCTTGATTCTTCAGCAGTGATTTTGCATTCCAGTTGTTTTGATGTCAAAGCACGAAGACCTATTCTTGAATGATTTCTTTGTTCTTCTCAATTGTATTGACGCAAAATGAAGTTTAAAGTCAGTGACCCAAGTATCAGCAATGACTTTGAGAAATAGTTTCCATAAATACTATATGAATTATTCCATACTTGGGAGTTCTTCTTGCTCCAGATGTAAGAACCTCCTTAGTTAAGTCTCTTGCCCCTCAGTTATTTTTTGGGAGGTGGTGGGGAAGATTTTTTTCTTCTGTGTCTTTCAGAGGGTTGATGGGAAACCACCAGGGTGTTTCTGATCCATTGTACTCTTTCTTTATTAATAAAGGAAATTTTTGTGTGTGCGCTGAAGTTGATCGTGCTGGAACCTGAGGATACCAACTGAATCAGTTCTTCATCCTATTTAACTGTCACTGTAAAACGTTTTACATACGACAGTTCTGGCTATAGGTAAATGGAAATTTTGTAAAATGGCTTTCTGCATGAAAATACCATTTTGGATTTGATGGGGTGGGGTGTTGCACCTGAAATTGTACCTCATGAAAAGAGGTGACCTAGAACAAATGCCAAACTCCATCTCCAATTGTGCATCTGGAGTGGCTGTTTCATTTCAGGTTGACACCAGAAATTACCATCTCATTGTTCTGTGGTGCCTTTGTTAAGTGAACATCGTGGATGCTTGACCCCATTATGCAAATGCATCAAAAACGTGCTGTTTTCTAAATTAAATGTGCTGATCACACACAGGTGCTGATCAGAACAGTCCTGTTCCTTGTTACTTTCTCTGCTGTGTCCTGTTGGAAGAGTGATGTCAGGAATATGAGAAGAGAGTGTGGTTTACTTTGTACAGTAATCTTCTTACTGTAGCACAAAGTCTAAAATTGGGATCAACTCAGAACTTCCTGATTTTTGTGCTGTAAGTATGCTACCTTATCTGAGTCACCACGTTTGAGCACCGCTTTGTTTTAAAACTGAAAAGTTGTCATAAGGGCCTTCTGCTTTGCTAGATAGTTAAGTGTGGTAACTTTGAGTACTGACAGGTTGTTTTACTCTAAAATGGAGAGCAGCGGACGTGTTTATCAGCTTTCAAACATATTAGTTCTCTATTGTGGGAGGATGTGAATAGTTTACTTTAAATAATTTGAAGTTCTTCGGTTGTTTTCCTAAATTCTCTGTCCTTTATGTATATCGTAAATTACACAACAAAATGAAGTTCCTGCTGTGTTTCACTTGCCTTCATGGAAACTCATATTTACATGAAACTGGCCATTACAGGGGACAAAGACTCCTACATGAACTGTGACTGTTTTTAGGAGGCAAGGAGACGGTGTTTATAGCAGATGCTGCAGTGGAGCTGGGCCTCAGCAGCTCCGTGAATGCAGCTCTGTCTGCGTGGTTTTGGCTGCGAGGTAGCAATGTGACTGGAAGGTGCATCTTGCTGTGTGTCTGTGTTGGCCTCATGGTATGGAAAAGTCTCCTGCCAGGAGACAACTGCGGTGTTAAGTGAAATGAGTGGATAATGCTGTTCTCCTGTATGTATTTAGGCTCGTTAACGTACATCGCTTTTGTATTATTTTGTGTCACAGTGCCAGTCGCAAAGGGCCAGAGTCCTGTTTCTTTATTGCTGATTCAAACAAATAGTAGTTGCTGTTAGCAACTGAATGACAAAACAGGGTTTAGGAAGAATTATGAGGTTTCTATGGCTTCAAAGTTTTATTGGCAGAGTTAATAGCTCGCGGTGTTTCTTTGCCTCTCCTCCCACCATGTAATCATGAGGCTACAATCTGTCCATTTCCAGCCACTTTTAAGAGGTATTAAAAATTATTATTCTGGTTTGCAACCAGGGTTTATTTAAGGAGAAGTAAAGGGGGAACAGTGGTGTTCCCTGTACTTTATAGAGTCACTTTGTTTCTCTTTACTTTCAATTTTCTCCAAAGTCTTCTGAGTCCATCCTAAGGTCAGGAGGCAAACCAGAAATAGATCAGGTTTTGGAGAAATATTCCTGAGCATTTAAAAATAACTTGTTTTTCTCCTTATTTGCTCGTATTTTTCAGCTTTATTTTTTAAATTCTTGGGAATGTTGTCATCAAATAAAACATAAAAGTGCAGCCATTTCAAACTGTGAGGTGTGGAATTTCATTAAAAAAATGTTTTTCAATGGTTTTGAGACAACTGTACTAAAGAGTAAATTTATGTTCCAAAGGTTGAAACAAATATCACTGGTTTCACTGTCATATGCATTTCATTAAATGTAGGTAATAACTTCTAGTACTTTGGTTAAGACTATTCTTTGGGCATTGTAAAATAAGTGAACGCCATAGATGTTCAGATGTTCAGAAATCTTTTCAGATTTCAGGTTTCTTTCCAGGATTTCAGGGCTGGGTTTTGTTCGCTAAACAACTGTTGTAGCGTGCCTGTATATGTGCCTGTATATGTGCTGTTGACTGCTGTTGATCTTACTGTGAGACATCAATGTGTTTCTGACCATAAATCTCATAAATATTTTTTTTGATAAAATGGATGTGTTTTGAGAACATAGGCTCCATAATGTGGGTATTTATCACTTCTATTTGACAGGAGGTATAGCTTATAATTTGAATATCATTGTAGCTTTTCTGTTCTCTTTACATAGACATAATATAAAAACTTGAGCATCCATGCTCAGTGGAAGCATGAAATGCCTGTAGAAGGGCATAGCCACTTTTTACAGAGCTTGCTCTGACTGTGTGCTGTATAATTGCATCTCATGCATGCACAGTACAGCAGTAACAGGAAGGGCATCTGAGCCTGAGCAAACAGAAAGGGGAGCTTTGTTTCATACGCTCTGGAATAATTAGGTTGCTAAATTAATACCTACTCGTCTGACTGCTGACTCATCTGAGCATTGCAGTCATAGAACTAATCCAAAAAGAGGTATTTCTGAAACATTTTCAGTAAGTCACTGTGGCCTTACCATGCTGACTTTGCTTTCTATTTTTGCTGAATAGCATGTGGGAACAACAGGGAGCTAGAACAGGGAGGTCACTGAGCCATCCAGGAGATGGAGAGGCCCTTGGATCCCAGCCACAAAATGGGCAAATATTAGATATAATTCTTAGGTAAGTATTCTCCTCCCCCACTACCCTTTTTTTCTCCCATGAGAGCACACTAAGGATCTGATCATCTAAAACCATGCAGATACATGCTGCTCTTAACCTGCAGCACAGTGATTGTTTCCTCTGTTACTTAGACCTCTTATCTTTGGTTGTGGTACAGAGCATGAAGTTTCAAATACAGCACTAAGTAAGTTTCAGCCTTATGTGTTCTTTTGGGAGATGGGAGCCCTTGCTACCTATGCTTCAGTCTGTTTGCTGCCAACCCATGTCTCAGCAGGCTCAGTGAGCTCTTGTTGCCTACTGGTGTGGCTGTCAGGGCAGGGAGGAGCAGGACAGGTGTTCATTTCTGCTGTGATCCACTGTCCTTTAGCTTTGGCTCTTAACTTATCCTTAGAACTGACACCTTGTCCCAAGTGCACCTGATTTGTGCCCAGTGGAGAAGGAGCCCTCCTGGGCTGTCGGCACTGAGAAGGGCTGCACACATCTGCGCCAGCTCTCCTGAAGTGCATTCCTGAAAGCAGAAACCCTCAAGTGTGCCAGAATAATACAGTGCAGGGAAACAAGTTTTACAATATGTTTCTATCTTGCAGAACGTTTTCTGCTTGTTGTCTTTGAAACCAAATGCTTCTACCATGACATAAACCAACAAGACAGTGCTTTTCTTTGAGCAGATGTTGAAATTGCCATGGCTTACTTTCCTGAGAAGGAAACCTCTGTTTACTTCAAGTGGTACTGAGCATGATACAACTTAGATGTTGAGGGAAAGCTGTGTCCATGAAAGCAATAGCTTAATATCATAGGCACAGTGTGTAATGTCACCCTGGTGGGGCTGCCTTTGTATGGTTCCTTTGATCTTGCCTGCACTTTAGACAGGCCACAAATGTTGCATTTACAGTCATGGCCACATGAATGATCTGAAAGATGATGTGGTTGTCATGAGATTAAATTGCATACTGAGATTAGCAATTAATGAATTCTGGATGCATCTCTAGCAAATAACTTTATTTCTTTGAAAAATGCAGTTGAAAGCGTAGAGGAGGTGATATTTTACCTCATCAGCATGAATTCGGATAGTTGTCTTAATTGGAGATCACAAATTGTTGGGGAATCACAGTAGAAACTGTTGTAGCATGCCTCTATGTAAACACAGGGCCTGGTTCTGTCTTGTTGAGAATATTTTAGTGCCAATTAGATTATCTGCACCAAGACTAATGTTTGCTTTCTTTGATAAATAAAAAAGAATGTGCTATTTCCAGGAAAAGGTTAAAAAGGTGCTTGGATATCTTGTTTACGGTGTAATAAACAGAGGAAATAATTTCAGTTCATTTCACTCGCAGAAGTATTTTCCATGAATGAATATATTCTCTAGATTTTCAGACATTAGGTAATAGTATCTTTTCCTGTTTGTTTTGGGGGGAGAAGGGTTAAGGTGTAATTTACAGGGAGATGTCAGGTTTCACTGAAACTTTACTTTTTTATTCTAGAAGTGTAGTGAGCTTCATCTTACAATATTTCCTGAACGGTGTGTTGAACTTTTGTTTTAATATGAAAGTCGTAAAGAAAAGTGGGTAAGGGGCAATACTTGCCATTCATAGATGACAGCCTTGCCATATCTGCTAGGAATAATAAGCAATTTAGCTTAAGATGTTGACTGTTGTTTTCATGCTTAGGCATTTCCTGCTTTGAAGTGATGAATGAAAACACCTAGATGCTATTTTTTTTGTTTATTTAGTTGTTGTTGTTGTTTAAAACAGTAAAAAGCTAACTATGATAGCCATACCGTGATTTTTTTTTTCATAAGGACAAAGCATACCCTTGTATTGTGCTAGCAAAGCAGGAGTGGTATACGAAGAGAAACAGACCTGACCCTCTGAATTTTCTTCTTCTAGTTAGACATCTAGTTGAACAGTGATTGTGGCAGTCTTAATGTCTTGTCTCAATTTGGTTGACATTACTTACCTTTCATTTTGAAAGAGACAGCGGAAGAAAATTTCTGGAGTCTTTAAAAGGATCTTTAAATAGAGTCTTTGTTTTTTTGTTTGTTTGTTTTATCTGTTTGTTTCAGATCAACTTGATGTACTTGACGTAATTCTCAGTGTAATTATGAAAGTCTTGAATATATGAACAGCCTTCATTTAAAAGCTATTTGGCAAGTCTCTGAAAAACAATGCAAGGCTTCATTTTGTGCTTCATACACTATCACCTATCTGTTTCAAATTTTTTATTATATTTTTTGCTGTGCTTATCATTACTCATCACAATGTCATCTTACATGCAGCAGATGAACAAGCAACAACAATTTTTATATTTTTTTTAATTGAAGGGTACTCCTGGACTGAAAGTTTACTGAATTTTAATAGTAGTAGCATTTAGTATAGAACAAGAAAGCAGGCAACAGTGAGAACTCAAATCATGTCCGGCTTCTTGGGGTGCATTACTGACAAAGTCTCGTCAGTGTGGGGAATATGCCAAAGATTTTCTCACAGCTGGTAATTTAGCATGCATGAGGATCTGAATTCTTCTGTTTTTCAGTCTCTAGGCAATCTGTGCAAATCTAAAAACTGAATGTAATGGATAACTGTAATCGTATAAATCCCTTGTGTAATGGTAGCTAAAGCAAACAAATTTTTAGCATAACCTGACTGTGTAGTAAATGTGGCTGTTGAACTGCGAACTGTAGTTGTGAGCCACTGAATACTTCGTCTTTTTGTAACAGTGTTCAGGAACAGCTAAATTAATTTAAGCTTCCTGAGTGGAAACAAAATCATGCTTAAATCACATTAGCAGGAGCCTTCAATGGGAGTTCCTATTGCAAATGTCTATTGCAAATAGACATTTATCTTAAATTACTGTTTCAAAGAGAGATTTTTTAAATGGTATTTAACTCTCTTGAATAGTGTCATACTGAGCAAGCATCAGTCTGAAAGATTGCGCCCACAGAGCAGATGCATCATGCACAGGAGCAGCGCTGACTTCTGATGCTCTTTCTCTGGTAGGCTGATCTGTAGGGACCACCTACAGGGAGAGAGGGTGTAATTCAATTTCCACACTCATTCAGCCCTGATGTCCGTCAGGGCTGCCGGTTGTGAGGGCAGCTTTTGTGATACAGATGCCTTTTTCAGTGGGATCTAAACTAAGGCAACTAAGCTAATTTTGTCTACGTACCTTCTCTTGCTTTTAATGTGGCAATTCTCCAGACAGGAAGTTTATGTAGAAAAGAGTATTTAAGCTCCACCGTAAATGTTTAAGCCTCTCTCTTCCACTTGGTAAACCTTTATTTCACAAGGAGCATATGCCAAAAATACACTCATCCTTGTATAAAGTTGGAGGAACATAGACGCTGCACATGCTTCCTGCATCTCAGAAGCCAGGATTCCCACAGTTTACAAGTGGCTTGCGAACATCTTAAGTCTGATTTATCTAATTCTAGTAAGGAATGAAAGAAATACAGGGGAAAAAGATGCCATCTTGCCATTGCTGTACAAGCAAAAACATTGGAAATATGACTGTGTAAATGTGGCAGGATTGGCCCCACAGTATGTGTATAAATTAAAAACAAAATAATTTTTTCATGCAATGAATACATGATAATACATTATATTCTGGTTTTGTAGCTGACATGTAAATTGTAAACATTCCACTCAGGACCTTTCACAGTTCCTGTTTTCACTGTGTCCTCACAAAAATCTGGCTGCTTTCAGTTGCAAAAGCCAAGATTTAGCATTCGTTTCTTTGCCTACATAGCCACAATCGTTTTTATAAAGTATTTCGTGCTGATTGTCTGAAATCAGCTTCCTAGATCAAGTTTTTGGGCATATCTTCTGTGACTAAAGTGTATGTCAGAAAATGTCTTTCTAATACAATACTTCTAACGTGCTTTCTTGGTTTGGATTCTATAGTAGCTTCTTTGTACTCTTGATGCTTTCTAAAATATTTCTGTGATACGGCTTGCAAAATACCCCTGCTCTTTCACTGAATTTCATAGTTTTATGTGTGTGGGTTATAATTCTTTTCTGCTCAGCATGTAATATTATTTTGAACCCTTTTTTCCTATATTAAATTAATTTGACCTGTATCAGTGCATATGATATCCATAAATAAGAATTGACACAGTGTGCATATGTCTTCAATAATAAATGTTGTGAACAAGGTGGTTAGGTGTATGTTATGTGTTAACTTCAATCTCTCTTAGATTCGAGCAAGGTTGTCGCCTGCAGCACTTTGTTTTATGTTATGCTCTTTAATGCTTACATGTTTCAGCTTTGCTCTGAAAGTTTAAGGCTAAGCAAAGAACATAAAATGACAAAATAAATTTACATGATCATAGTAGGTGTATGTTAGAACAATTACTCAGAGGTACTGTGCCCCACCCTACAATCCTTACGCAGATGAATTTTATTGAAATCTATGGGAATTTTGTCTCAACAAGTACTGCTGCAAAATCAGGTTTATGTCATAAATGTTTAATGTATAAATCTGATGCAAAACAGTTGCAAATAAAATTCCATAGTTTCTAAAAAGTGCATGCAAGTCTCCTTTTACACAGTAGATAGCCCATGTAGCATTGTGAAAAATAGTGACATTGATGTTCACTACCCAAACTTGTATCTCTTATAAAATTGACAGAAATCTCTCTCTGTCTCAGCATTTTGGTTTTTATAACGTTGTTACTGTACAGTTCTCTTCAAAAGTTTTTAATCTTAAGTCAGTGCTGTGAGTTCAGTCAAATCTGTCCCATCAGCATTCACATGGTATTATGTTTTAAAGTTGGTATTATGTTTTAAAGTTGGTATTACGTTGTCTTGCTTGTTCTTGTAGGGCATGTGAGAGGTATTTTTTCCCTAGTAATGGTATTTTTTTCCGTGGTAGTGGCATATATGTACATCAGTTGGAAGAGGAGTGCAAAACTGTATTGTCGCTTCACATCACGACGACCTGATTTGCCTCGCAAAGCAGTTTTATTTGCAAGTTGTGATGAAGGCAAAAATGGGCAAAAAGTGCACATAGTATTTATCTGAGCAGTGACTTTGCTTCTTGTCCCATTCATGTTATGATTAAATCTGTATTTCAGAAAGTTTTTCAGAGTAGTTTTTTGCAATATAGTTGTATAATTTGGGAAAATTGGCTCATAGGTATTCACAGTAGGATTTTTTCGCAGCAGCAGTGGATCAGGAAAATGCAACTAGTTTAAATACATGGCCAAGCTCTTTTGTGCTAAAATAAAGTGTCTTTACTATTTACGTAATATGTTTAACAAAGTGTGTGGTTTATAATCTAATTATGAAATTTCATGTAGTAAGTTAATATTGCTGGAAAATTAAAATAAAACATAATGTAGAAAAATACAGATACTTGATTTGAGGCTGTTGTTTCCATGCTTAACTTTCATTCTGGGTTTGGTTGCAGGGTGGGGTTTTTTTTGTTTTGTTTTGTTTTAAGTTTTCATTGAACAGTAGTTCTACTTGTGTTAAGACTACTTCTATCTCTCTTTCATGATAAGGTTCTTTGAGTGCAGGTTTGAGCACTGTTTCAAGTATAAGTTTATTGAGGAGTACTGAAAATATTTTGCAGGAGAAATAGAAGTATCTAGCTTTTTCATTGTAATTGCATATTAATTGCACAGAATCCAACATTTTTTATTCTTTTTATGGTTATTTAATGACTTCTATATTTTCTATGTATTAAAACTTGGAAATGAAAATGTATCTTTGAGTCACAGAAAACTGTATTTGCAGAGTAACAGCAAAATACAGCTGGACTGATGAAACCCTTCTGTAGGTGCTGAGAGGAATCATGCAGTGCATGATCATTCTACCTTGAATTGTGCATTACTGAATTTGGTTCAGTCACAAATAGCAACAAGTTGAAGAAACGTAGCGTTTTCTCATTGCCAGGTTTGTTCTGCTGTCTCCCTCATGCAGACTACTATCGGAAGCAGTTAAACCCAGCTTCGGAGAGTGGCACAAAAGTAGTGTGCAGATGAGTTTTGGAAATGCAGCAGGAATATTTCCTGAGGTTCCAGGAGGCACTCGGGGCTTGCGGCCTGTGCTGTGGTGTCTGGGGGTGCTTCTCCTCAAAGGCAGGCTGCCTTTGGGCGAGGGCCTCCTTCGGGAAGCGCACGGTCTAATTTGTCCTAATCAAGTGTCAAAAACAGAAAATGAGAAGCAAGCGGGAGTTTCAATTCAGTTATACTGAAATACTGGAAAAAATATGGGGGCTTTGAAAAGTGGTGAAAGGGTGGAATGTGTAAAGTCCCTGTGGGAAGAAAATGTCATCCTATCAATGGATTTTTTTTTTTTGCAGCGTTTTCGTGCCTTCTGTTGAATTTCATAAAACAATCATGCTTCTTTGTTCCTCTGAATTCCCTGCCAAAGCCCTCTCTTTTGATCAAGCAAAATATGTTTCAAAATCAGCATTGTTCATTTTCCGTTTTGTTTTTTAAACTCTCAACTTGAAATGCAGTCAGCTTCAGAATACTAGTTAAAAATATGTGAGGTCTCCCCCTACTTTGTCACTCTTAGTTTTTGTGGTTTTATAGTCCAGTTTCCTGCGGAGGGTTTTTAGATTTTTTTTCTCTCCCCTGTTGCTGCGTGAGTAATTTAAAAAACAAAACAAAAAACATTG
Source organism: Nettapus auritus (assembly GCA_011076525.1). Classification (NCBI taxonomy): domain Eukaryota; kingdom Metazoa; phylum Chordata; class Aves; order Anseriformes; family Anatidae; genus Nettapus; species Nettapus auritus. The sequence continues at coordinate 43,564,662 of CM021797.1, forward strand.
GAGAAACTGACTGTTCAGAGGAAACAGTAGGATGTCAGACTTTAAATAAACATTCCAAAAATAAAGGAAAATCCAATGACAAGGAATTGGAAAAAATGTGTATCTAAGTAAAAAAGAAAAAGAAGAATGCTTCTGTAATAGAGCTCACATTTTTCTGTTAAGGATAACCTGCAACCTATTTAAAAAAAAATAGACAATAGTATTTGATTTACTGCATTAAACAGTAGCAGGTATAAGAGGAAAGGGGGAGAGGCATTCAAGAAATAACTGGCTAAAAGCCAACAGTATATTTTCCCATGATTTTGAGGTCTCAGCAGCCAGACCTGACAGCTTTCCATTCTGTCTTTTGCAGTTTTACAAATCCAGAATCTAAATTAAACTAATCCCTCTTGCTGTTTGCCCCTGCAGTTTAGAACTGTGCTATGATATATCATGCATATCTGCATCATCACAGTGCTGCTGGCCTGTACAGAGAGCACATGCTTGGAATTGGAAACCTGAATCTAAGCGGGGTGGGCCGGGGGGGGCCCCCGGGCACCGGAGGGTGGGGTTGTACATCTTGTGGGGCCCTTATTTTGGTTTCCATATTACATGCAGCACGTTGTCCTTTGCAAGGTTGCTAAGTCAGTAATGTTCTGGATTCAGACAAACTGTAATTACGTTGGTGATATAAATTTAGCTATGCAAATGCTGAGAAAGCCATTCACGACTCTTTAGTTTTTGTCTTTTTTTTCCCCTGCTTTACTTTTTAAATCTATCATGGGGAGCTCAGTTCAAATTGTACAGCCAAGGATCCCATGGGGACTGAAAAAGCAAAAAAACGTTTTCCAGAAAAAACTAGTCCTCTTCACTCTATGGACTTCAGACAAAAAATATACATGCTATTATATCGCAACAAGTCTTTGTAATCACTTTCCTGTTCTTTCTCTTGAGACACAGCTCAAAAAGGTATGGATCCCTATTATTTCACTCCATGCAGATATATTCAAAACCAGTTAGCATTGTGACACATTTGGACAGACTATTTTTTGACAGTGAAGGTTAGTGTAGAAAGATAATGTATAATGAATGGAAAGGCAGCTTATGTACACAGGCTATGTTAATGATAAGGACCTGGTTGAATGCCATTGCTTTGTTTACTCCAGACAGACCCCTATAAACGGAGATTGTTGTTGTGAAATCATACAGACCAGCACTTACAATTTTACTGTAAACATACTAATTATATAGTATTCCTGATAAACAGGAACTACAGCTCCAGTTTACACGGATTGTTACTTTTTACTTTTATTATTTTCATTTATATTAAAATTGCATATAAAATAAAGTGCAGTTCTCCTGAAGATTAAGAAATACGTGCTACCCTTGGCAAGTATCAGTGTACCTATATAATGTTTCAGCTATTAAAGAAAAAGGATATGTTCGTTTCTTATATTTCCTTGAAGTCAGTGCACTGGCACTTAAGAGTAATAGAGTTCTTATTCACGAGAGTAGACACTCATCTTGCTGCAGAAAGCAGTGGGATAACATTTCTTGTTCTGTGTTTGTCTTTTAGAAATTCATATACGTTTAGAGGCAGATGAAAAAGGGCTTTACTTCTATGTTACTACTGCCTGTGGAATTGTAAGATGTTGTTTAATGTTTTATGTTGTTTAAATGCCAAAATTTAAATTTAAATTCTAATTAATGTGATTATTAGATGACAGAGAATGCTCCCAGAAGAGCATTGAATAAAAAGCAATACAGTATGGAAAAGGAGGAGGGAAAGAGAGGTGGAATATGATCACCAAAAGCAATATGTAATTGCAAGGGTGGAGCATGTCCAAGGCTGGTTTGTGATTGGATTTAGATTAAGAAGAAGAGCTTGTGTATTTAGTCTGAAGAGAAGACAAATATTATAGAGGCACCACAGTAAAGGTATAGTCAGGTTAAAGGACTCTGTGCTCTGGCTAACTGATTGAAACTGAAATTGCGCTTTCAGTAAGTATAACCTTGTATTTCAGCTTTTTCGCAATAGCACCGCATTTCTTTTGTCATGTGCCTTAACAGTTCTTGGAGTAATTCAGCAGTTGCTGGTTATGGCACTTGTTTTGAATATTGGTGAGCTTCCTTTCATATCATCTTCTTGCCTCTGTTGCCCATTTGTATTTAGCAGTGTTTAAGAACTTAGATTTGTCATGAATCACTTGTTTTAGTGGTGTTTTTGTAAAGATATTGCTGCCTGTTGCAGGGTTTGATCATAATACTAGAACAGCAATACTCAGTTGAGACTGTTTTACCTGCCAGTGCCAAACTGGGAGTTTGCAGCACAGTTAATATCTATTCTGTCACTTTAGAGGTATATGAAATACAGGCAACTTCTTCAGGAATAGTTTACAAATATATATATATATATATATATATATATATATACACACACACACACACACACACACACACACCCATGTTACCAGCTTCCTTTGTCTGTTCAGATGTTGTTTTTGTTTTGTTTTTGTTTTATGATGAGATCTAAGGCTAAGTTCAACATGTTTTTCCTTCTTTAAAGTGAATCTTTCAGCTTCTTGGGAATTTTAGACAAAGAAAATTGGCAAAATGAAGTCAGATACACTGATTCATAGCTAAGCTGATTGTGTGCAGGATTTCGCCCTCCTAAGAGCCTGTGGTGAAATAACTATGAGATTGCCAGAAAAAGAGGAGAGAAGTAGAGCTCAGTGTACGCTGCCTGGTTTGCTTGGGCAATTATAACATGTACATTATGATTGTGATGTCTTTAATTTCCAGAGGTGTGGGGTGCTTTTAGCTCTCAGCTTTCTAAGTCTTGTGGGTATAAATACATCTGACAGTCAGTGCTGCGGCAGCTGCCCAGGCTGAATTTGGTGGTCTGCAGAAATGGCTTTAAAGCCTGGCATATTGTTGTAGTGAACTCATTTGTGTTTAAAAATTGTTGGGGTGGGGGGCATAGGGGTATTAAATTTCCAAAAATATATTGTTTATTTCAGTACAGAAAACGGAATGGTCTCGGAAAGTTTTACGAAAATTAGTGAGTTCATTAGATTTTAGAGAGGGTAAACAGTATTTAAAATGAATTACTCTGTCAATCTATGTAATATATTATATAATATAGATTCCTAGTATTCTGAGGCTCTTTTAAAAAAAAAAAGGTGAATGTATTGCTGCTGTAAAATTCTAAAGCATGGGTTTGCTATTTGTTTGTTAAATCCCATAATGTCCTTTCAGAAGTGACATCTAAGAGGGCCTGATCCTGTAGACTTCTTTGCACGTGTATGCTGCTGTTTTTTTCAATGGAGGTTCTCGTGCACGCGAAGCTAATTACACATAAGTGTTTGCAGGGCTGTGTCCATAAGCTGCCTTTGTCTTGCATTTTTTTGGTGATAGGTGATGATGTGGATGGGATTTGGAAAGAGATTCCAGGGGACTACTTTTAAACGTGGGGAGAAGAAACCTAAATCCCTACTGTCTGCCTTAAAAGCAACAAAAAAATAATATACTTCGACGAATATTTCTTTTATGTTATTTAAGATAGAGCTATGAAGGGTTAAATTTGCCAGTGGAAAACGTACTCAAAGTAGCTAAAGTTACTTGGTGTTTGTTGCCATAGTGTCCTAATTTCATTGATTAACACGATTAGTCTAGTTGCTTTTGCAAATTTATCAATTTTTAAGTTTTCATTTCTAAAAGGTAGGAATTTAGTTATAGATATTTGTCTTAAATCAGTAAGCTGTCATGGACACTTTATTTGCAATATTGGTAGTGGAAGTAATCTCTTTTAAATCTCTTAGAGGCTGAGAACTTTAATGCCAAGTTTTTTGCTCAAGGGAATTTTTATAATTAAGTTACGAATACCTGAAAATTTAAGTTTGTAAGGGAAACTTCAGGTCTGTTTCAGCCAAATCAGCATATACATATCTGAAAAGAGACTTAAAGCTTGATTTTGCTAGCTGGAGAGAGATGATGGAGCGGGCACTTGCCTTTGCTAGTACCCATCAAGATACGTACTAAGCAGATACTTTCTTTGCAATATGTATTAGGTTGCATTTCAGTATTCAGAAACGTTCATAACTTAAATTATGTTCAAGTGAACACATTACTAAGCAATTTCTTAAATTAAACATGGGATTTCATTGTTTAAACAAATAACTTCATTCTGTCAGCATTTTAGGTGCTCCGTAAAGCCAACTGTTCAGTCAACTATTTCCATTAGTAGATAAGATTATGAATTACTGTTGAAGCACTGTACTTAACTGAGTGGTTATCCAGACATTAGTTTATAAATAATGCTCAGCCACTGCACCAGCAACCCACTGCTCCCTGGTATTATCTGTTTATTTTGACTGTTTTCATGTTAGTACACAAGTCTGGTGATGAAGTGCCAGCCTTGCACTCCTTACACAACTAAATATCCCACTGAAATCATGGGTGTTTTCCTTGATATAGGAGTATGGAATGATGCCATAGGTCAGCGAATTTCCCATATTCCCTTCCTTGAGATCAATATTTTTTCCCTTCTCCCTCCTTTCCTGTAGAAGGAGAAGTTAAATAGCATGCAGCCTTACCGATACACAAATAACTAAAAGCTGTTTTGTGGAGAGTGGGTCCCTGCACGACTGATTGCAGTGATTTGCTCAACACCTGCTTGTCAGGTAGTCGGGATGTTCCCCAAAACAGCTTGTCCAGGTCTACATGAAATAGCCCGAGCTGTGCGGAGCAGAAGCTGTCCGGAAGGGAATCCAGGGGAGCGCTGTGCTTTGCACCTGCTATGTCGTTTTGTGGCGTGCAAAATTGTATGGAAATAGGCAGCAATAAATTGAATCATTTCTCTGCACATTCGTGGAATAAAATAACTTCAGAGCGGGAGATTTTGGTCCTGTTTTCTGCAACATCTGTTTTGCCCTTTGCTTCCCCCATCATTTGTGAAGCACCAGCAATTTCAAAATATCTTTAAAAATGAATGGGGGAAGTGAACGGTTGTCTGAAAGTACTGGAGAAAGTATGCAGTCTATTTGAAAATTGAGAACCTAGAATACTGCATCATTTCAACAAAAAGACTTGTCCACGTGCCTGCCATCTGGAAATGAAACTGGATTTTATCGATGGAACCTGGATTTTATATAAATACGTTAAATTACTCCAGGTACTCTGGAACATAACACGTACCCCCTTAATGGAGGGGGGTTATGAAATTAAAAAGGGTTTTTAAGCAGCTCACTGAATCCCTCTTAAAGGTAAATAACTATTAAAAAAAAATTGTTATTAAAAAGAGGGATTTGAAGGCGTTAGAATTTTCACTTGAGAATGTTTGTTTACTTATGTGCATATACCAATATTAAAAATAAGCACAATAAATTATATTTATCCCCATTTTACCTATTTCATAAGGAAATTAATGTATTTTAGGCCTCTAATTTTACCACAGCTGTGAGGGTGAATTTATAAGGCAATTGGTGCCTTAAATGTCTGTATTTTTTTAATTTACCTTCATCAGCTTCGTAGTTGCGTAATAATGTTCTAAAATACCTTTTTCGTTTTTGAAGTACTTTTCTATTTCTCTCACTTGCATTGACAAAAAAGCGGCACACATTTATATAATCATGAGAAAATACTTTTTGTTTATTTTTCAAGAGAGCTCTTAAGAAGTTTGTTCTGTTAAATTGAACAGAATTGTTCTCACGTGAAGGTGCAGTTATGAGACAAGAAACAAATCCATTAGATGGATCTGAAAGTAATTATTAATGTTATACCTCTATGTGGAAGCACTGGTCAGTACACATAATAAAATAATTCTTACTCTTTTATGTGCCATTCTTGGCATTGCAGAAAGCCGCATCTGAGAAACCTGAGCTGAATTTAGCACTTCTACCTTTTCTTTTATCACATTTTATCAGGTAATTACTTCTGAAAACATTAAAATTTCAACTATTGGGGTGTTTGTCTTTTTTTTTTTTTTTTAAATAAATCCTGCTCCTACACGCACTAATGGTGTTCAAATCCTGTGTCAAGCCACTCAGTTTCTTGCACTCCTTCAAGCCAGCAATATGTAAATCGGATTGCAGTTTGGAAAAGTTCACTTCCAGCAAGTTTCAGCTCGGATTTATTTTTGTAGTAAGTTTTAATGCTCCTATATAGGATTTTGAAACAGAAAATCTGGCAGCTGGATCCTTGCTAATAACTACAGAATCTTTTTAAATAGCACTGGGGCAAAATAAGGATGTCGTGTAACACTCATCCACTTGTCCTCAGATCTTTCAAAGGGCTTTTTTTTTTTTTTTTTCAATGGTAATTGTCTTTCACAACAGTTTTAAATAAAATCTCATCCATATTTTTCAAATCAGGAATAAAAAGTAATGGGATATGCTTGTTCTGTTCCATACCACACTCATTGCCGTAGGATCTGAGTAGCTTCCACAAGTGCATTAAGCAATGAACTAACATCTGTCATGTGGTGTTTATTGTCTCATCCTCTCCCCCTGGAGAGAACTGTGTGCAGTGGAGTGTTTATGCTTCAGAAAACGTTTCTTGCGAAGGAGAAAGGGTTAGTTTTTTTGTTTGTTTGTTTTGTTTTTTTTTTCTAAGTGTATGCTGCTATATATTTGTGCTAGAGCAGGCAAAACTGTAAAGCTCACTATGCAGCTGGAGTGGGAAGCGCTGGTGGTTGTGAGCAGCACGTAGTTTAGATCACCCCATCTAAAAGCTCAGTCTCTCCCCTTCAAGAAGTCTGTGGGGTTTGCATGAAGAGTTGCAGGATAGAGGCTGCTGCCTGTGATTCTTGGTTGGCAGTCAGAGGTGGCCTCCTCAGGATCACGGACACAGGCTGCAGTGGCTGGGTGAGAGCAGTTCTGGGGTAAAACAATGCAGAAACAGGAGACCAGTATGATGGGCACATGATAACCTGTGCTGCTGCGGAGTTGTCCGTGCCCAGTCACTGCTGAACTGCCAAAGGCTTATTTTTGAGATGCTGAGGTAGCTGGGATGGGAAGCAGCAGCAGTTACGGAACTCAACCAGTTCCAGCCATGGTGAACAAGTTATCCCAGACAACTGGAGATTTTAAGTCATGGTCATTGTGAGAGCTTGATTTAAAAAAATAAATAAATAAATAAATAAATCCAAGAGGACTGTGGTAGCGGATCAGTATTTCTACATCTTTGGTCAAAGGAGAGACTGTTCAATGACTTCAGATTCTGCACGTGTCTCCGATTAAACCCCAACAGCAGCGGCATGGACTTGGGTTTAGATCTCACCTGTTTCAGTTACATTAATTTTAAGGACTTCTGTGATTAGACCTTGTTTGGAGGTATGTATGTGTTTTTGAAAATTGAACCCACTTAATCTGGTTGGTTAGCAAAAAAAAATAAATAAGCGAATAAAAACACTAAGAATCAAAGAGATGTGATGCGTTGGACAGACTTGTAAGGATGTGTAGGCTTTGTTGGACACAGAACGCATCAGAGCCAGATTTCAGGTCAGAAGAAAATACTGCTAGCTGAGGTCTGGAAGTGCAGTTGATCTACAGATGTTAAAATGCAACTGACATAATTATGCATGAAACCACTCATCACCTGTTGTTCTGAAATAATAAAAAAAAAAGGATGGAAAAGTATTTGTTCTTGTGAATTCTAGGAGTAAAGGGTCAAGTGATGAAAGTGCAGTTTCCCTTCTGTGCTTTTGTACATTCCTCCAGGAAGACTTGTGACATTATTAGTGCGTTACGATGAACCTCTTATGATGACAGCCCTGTGTGGTGAAGCAGTCACATATGCTACAGCCATGAGATAACATTTTCTTCAGCAGCGGCCCTACCAATGAAAGGTTAGAGAAGGAAGAAAGTGCATTCAGTTTTTTATCTTCTTCAGGTTCTTTCTCGAAATGATGCTTACAGTTTGTGGTAGATACGGTACCTTTGTGCTTGATTCGTCAGGAAGGAACGTTTTCTGGTTAACAAGTCTTGGTCCCCACAAGACCTGGCCAGACAGAAAGAGCGTCCGGAGACTCCAAATGAATGCCTGCGATCCATGAAGAGCACAATCCTAGATAAGTTCTGGGCAGTGACCGGATTGTGTCTACTAGGTATAGGTAGAACAAATTTCTCCTCCAGAAAGTTCCACCCATGTGCCAATTTCTCAAGGGGGAAAAAAATAAAAATAAAACTACTTTAAGCTAGCCCCAGCACAATTCTGTTGCAAGAACATTGTATTGAAGATTTAGCTTAACTGGCACAGGGTACTTCCTAGTGATAGACTTAGGCACTTCCAGTGCTAGGTGTTGAGGTTACTCAGACAGTAATTTACATCTTGAACAAAGCTTAGAAAAATTACTTGATTTTTCTTTTAGCAATATTTATTGTTGTTTTATTTTATTTTTTTTTTTGTCTCTCTTTGTCCCTCTTTTTATGTAATACATACTGAGGGTTTGTATACAGTCAAAAAAAAAAAAAAAAAGAACTCTGCAGGTGCTCTCGGTGATGGTAGCAGCAAGCATACTGTGATAATGCTACTCCAACTTTTCATTCTGCAGACTGTCTGGCTTTGGTTTTTGGTGTCTCTTGCAGTCTGAGTAGATGCCTTTTTTTCCCCTGCCATCTCAGAGGGAATTCACAGGCCTGTATGTTCTCAGAGGGTCTAAGTGATGGTCATTCAAGGTGAGATGGTTTATATTGCCTTTGAACTCAACATCAGCCGCATAGTTAGGAGTGGTTGACATCTGGAGTATTTTCAGTGGACTTATTCATAAGGAGGCAAGTTCTTCCACATCAGCATCTGCTACAACTCATGTAAGACATCTTTCCACCAATTGCTAACTAAGACTTGTCAGTCCTCTTTATGAATCTTTTTAATTGTAGTAGTCTGAGTGTCTGGAAAATAAAATCCAAGTTCTCTTTGGCTTTGTATTCTGCAGTTAGATGGAGTCTTTGCTGAACCTGAACTGCCTCTGTTGGGTTTGCTGTTTGATGAGAGGGTGGTCTTGCTGCCAGCTGCTTTCACCTGCTCTGAGAGTGGGTAACCACAGGGCTGATACTCTAATTACCTCATCAGGCACTGGGCGCTGCCTCTTCTGAGGTCTAGGGGCAGCTGAAGATCATACTGCTGCCAGCTTCAACACCAGTTTGTGTCAGAGCTACACTGTCTGCTCACAGTTTGTGTAAGTTGTGGTCCCATGGAGTATGTGATTTTGGAGCTGGAATCTAACTTCCTGCATCTACTTCTCTTTTGCCACGTCCATTTCATCAGAAGCCAGGAGTAGCATGTGCTGAAAGCAAGGTAGTGAGTGGCAGAGATGATAATCTGCATAGAATAGACAATATGTAGCCTATTATGCTTAAAAGGGAATTATTATGCTCAAGGGTAAAGTTATGGTGAAACATTGCTTTGAGAAAACTAGAGCTGAGGAAAGCACTGTGCAACCTGACTGAACCTGCAGTGGAAGCCACCTGGTTTTCATTTTGCTGGCTCAGCACTATGTTAGAACATAAAGGTTTAATCATTTTTGACGTTTCAGTGCATTTATATTAGATGGCAGATGTTGAATTTCTTAATAAGTGGATCTTCTCTCCATTAAGTAAATTATGGGAAAATATTTTGTACTTTAGTTTAACAAAAAAAAAAGTTTATGGACTAGTAGCAATGGCTGGCCTTTCAAAACCATTGCTGGTAACGTGTAGCCAGGTTATCAGATGCAGAACATAAAACAGTTTAAAATACACATTTATGCTGGTGATTCCTCTATTGAGAGTCAGTTTAAACTATTGATAAAATGAAATCCTTATATTGTTATCTCAGAATATCGTAACACATATACGGATAGTTTCCCTGCCTGCTTTGGCTTTAATGCTTCCCTACAAATATTTTTAATTTGTTTAGAAAATCAAATGTTAAGTTTCATGCATAAGCACCAAATGGGTGGGTGGGAACAGCATAGTAAGGTCTGTACAATAGGTTGTGCAATGTTAAAATCCCATGTAAAGTGTCACAGGACAAAAAGAGTTATGAGTATGACAAAATGTAAGCATGTAAGTGGTCCCAAGAGCCTTTTCAAATTAGGTATCCATAACATTTAGGGAAGTACAGCGCTGGTTATGCAAACATTACTTGATAAGTGAATGCTAATTTAGGACAGATTTTTGAGAAGGGTGTTTCAAAGAAGCAGCCACATTTGTAAAGTGTTTTTCTATCAACTCCTCTTTCAAAAATGCTGAATGAATTGCTTAGAATAAGCTTCCTAAGTTCTGTTGCTTTGTGAACACATTAGCGTTACATGTATCAGTTCAAATTGTAATTAAAATCAAGCATGCACAAAAACTTCTTATTGAATCCTCCAGAAGCCTGCCCTAAATTGTAGCAGTGTCATGTGGGCTAACATTTATTGCTTGCATATTGACAATTGCGTTGTGATTACTGCAATTTTTGTTATTTTATTCAAGAGGGAACATTAAAAGTCAATGAACATCAAGTCATTTGACTTGCGTGCATGTGTAAGCTTCTGCTGTTCTTTGGGATTTGTGTCCTTCATCCAGCAATGCTTCCATAACATGTGGCCAGAAAATCAAAGCTGTATGTTTGAGTAGGTACTGGCCTTAAAATGATTTGTGACAGGGATGATCCTCCTCCAAAACCAAGAAATCCTTAATGTTGATGTTACAGAGAGGAAAATAACTGGGAAATTAAATGTAAGTGCGGGTTTTTATTAAATTACTCTCGGTTTCGTTTTTATGTCCAACTAGCATGAAGCAAGAGATAGCAGACCTCCTAAATGTCCCAGAATAAGTATTTTTGAAGCAAACTTCATAGGAATTTCTATTCCATGATTTAAACAAACAAGCGAAAACACTAAAATTCCTGTTTAATCTTTTTGTTTTTAAAATATACGTTGAAAAATGATTTGCCAAGCATGGTAAGAGTACTCTGAGCAGAGACTGAAAAGATTTGCACACAATGGGAACACGTTTCGGAGAACTGTGGTTCTGAAGTAGAAGATAATGTGTTACAGGCAGATATTTGTTTTGTTTTTAAATTTAGTGAGGTCTAGTTATCTTCGTAAACGTTCGAAGGGGAGCTGATTTTTCAGCAAGAGGGAAGTCATAAACAGACTGACCTAAATAAAGTTAAGCAGAACAGTCTGCTTCACTATGCACTTCAGAATTTTTGTCAGCCTTTGGAATACATGGGTTTTATTTTGTGATCCAGTTCAAAGCATTTTTTTGTCAGCTGCAGATTACTTCTTTTTCTTTCTGTGTATTAATCAAACTGTAGACAAGTTTTTTCAGACTTAGAATCTCTTAAGTGTATCGCACTTTGCTAGTTAACAGCTGTTAGTGTGGACGTTTTTACTGAATTCATATGTTACTTGATAAGAGTACATTTAGCCCCTGGGTGGGGCAGGGGGAGCCTTGCTTTCATTTAGACAAAGTCGTCATGCAGATGAAAACAGCATCTTAAGAATATTGTTTGAGGTAAACAATGACAAAGTCTGTCCAAAAATGTTGAGTAAATAACGTTTTCTTGAATTTTCAAGCTGACAATCTTCTGGATGTTTTAAGGAAGGGGGAATTTCTTTTACAAAGGTTTTTTGTTTAATTGCAGCCTGGAGAAAACAGCCCTCGAGGCAAATTGTCTATGTGGAGAGTTTATAAAGCGAGATTAGTTCAGGGACTCGTTTGATCCGTTCAGAATATGGGCACAGAGATGGCCTGGCCCTATAAATCCTGTCTGCTGGACTAGTAGCAGTGCTTTCTTATCTGCAATTAATGAGGAAATTCTGTCTGAAGGGAGCCATTCACTATTGAATACTAGGGTGGGGTTTTGCCCTTTTTTTCTTAAGAGAGGGGTGGGAAGGAATTCAGTTTGACCTTGGAAAATCTTGTAAAAATGTAAATGAAAAGGTATCTTCTGTTTTAGGGGACTACCTTCTCCCAGAGAAATACTGCAAAAATCTATTGTGTCATAGAAACTTGGAACTTTTTCTGTATGATTTTCAAAGGTCAAATAGCATTAATTCTGTTTTGGGCCTCGTTTGCATTGTATTTCAGCCAGCATTTTCCAGTATACGGTAGTGACTTTTTTTTTTTTTTTTTTTTTTTTTTTTTTTAACTTTCCCCCGTTTTTGCTCAGTATAAACAGTTCCTTGCTGTGGTTACACAGACAAATATAGCAGAGAACCCTTTTCTGGGAGAAGAGTCTCCCCATGCATTTCTTAACCATTTTTGGGAAGAATTGATCTATCTGTGCATGTGAGAGAGGGAGGCAGTAGCTGTAAATTGAAGTGACATCATATATATTACTCCCATTGATCCGCTTTTAGACTAGAGCCAGGATAAAAGGAAATGGCATCAGGGAGGAAGTATGCTCATTTAGGCACAGATCCCAGTGTGATAATGGAGTAATAATAGAAATCACGCCACTGTCAATTGGTTGCTGCATTAGTCCCAGGCACATTTCCCCTCTGAGGAGGCTTTCAATGACTTCATTCAAGTGCAGGCTGGAGCAAATGGGATATTCAGCATACCAGCTGTACTACTTTAGTGATTTGTGTCCTGGCTAAAGGGTGCCGTGCGAGCGCTGGTGCTGTGGATGCTCAAGTAGATGTATCTGTGTCACATTTCATGGCTGTGAAAGGTCAGTAGTCAAATGTTTCAGCATTTTTCTAGTATAAAGGGTGAATCTGGCATTTATTGCATTTGTTAATGTAGGATTGATAAATACGCTCCTTCGTGTGGGTGGTCTTCGGGGATGCAAGGACGACGACCTCTGTGGCTGCAGTGCCAGGTCTTTGAAGAGACAAGATTTGTTTTCTTTGTGCTTCTTACAGGTTAGGGGTAGGATTCAGAAAATTCTCTGTTTTGTTCCAAGGTTGTTTGTAGAAACTTTCAAAACTGTCTTGAGTTTTTATTTTAAGAAGGTGTAATGGTTTAAGTGTCTTGTATAGCAGTATGAATAAAATGTGAAGTACGCTTTTTCTTAGTTACTGGATATTTAGTATGTGTTGAATCTCAGCCCCAGGAAGTTGCTTCGATAATAGCCTCAGTTATATTTTCAATTTGATAACATTTACAATAATTCTTTCATCTTGCCTTTTTCAAATACTAGTTTTGATACTCCACGTAATTTTCATTTGAGTTAGAGGTAAGAGCCTAATTATTCAAACTTCAAAACCACCACATCAGGTAATGCAAGGGAAGCAGGGGACAGGCGGCATTTTAGTGGAAAGACAAAGCAAACTCCTTCAAAAGGCTGAGTAGTTACAGGGGAGGTGTAAGGGCAAGGTAAAGTATGCAGTGTTGGGATGCAGCTTTATAGTGGGGATGATGTTTAATTATATGGAACATGACAGAAAACTTCTGGCGTGCTTGATCACAACACGCTAATTTATTCCCTCTTTGTAGCGTCGGTACTCTCAGCTGGGGGAGGGGAAACCCTGGGAAAGTAATACAATTTCCATGCGGCAGGCGTAGTTTGGGACTAGAGCTATCTACTTTACAATATAAACAGATGGTATTGCAGCAATCATAGCCGTCATAAATACTATCCCTTAATATTTGCGACATTTCCTGGTAGAAGGGATCTACTGTAAGAATCACGTCACATTTGAGCATTTAGATTGAGTATACTCCCATGCGGTTCAGAGAGAATTAAAAAAAAATGAAATAACAGGAAGACTGAAATGTTGTGTTTGGGGTGTTATGGTTGTTTTCAGAATGTTTTCATCAAGGAGAGAAATACTGATACAGTGTTTACCCTGCTGTATTTTGCTGTATCTGTGCTGTGTGATTTTTATGCACGTTAGATATTCAAGGTGCGATCGCAGAATATGAGTTGTCATAAATGAAAACAGCTTCACGATACCTAAAGCAAATTGACTTTTAGTTTTCTCCAGCATTCACGTTTTGGTAGCACTTAACAGCAATGGCCTCTTTGTATTAAAAATAAGACAAACAAATGGAAAATGGACAGCGTGCACCCCAAACAATTTTCATAGTGCGAAAGATGAGAAGTAACAGGTGGATGGGACAACTAAGGACGGTGGCAAGGAAGATGAAAAATAATGGAAGTTTTTTGTTTTGTTTTGTTTTTGAGTAAAACTTTAAGTGTAATTTTATGAAGATAGTGATAATCTTTGGAAATTTGCTTTGGAGATACGGTTATTCATAATGCTGTATTTGGGAAAAAGAAGACTTAGAAAACCCAAGAGGGATTTTGTAGCAGTCCACACCCTAAAATTTCAACTGAGCTTTCTGTGTCTTTCCTTCAGATAGATTTTCTCTTAGGCAGAGTCTTTTTTTCTTAATGAAAAGGGGAAAACTGAAACAAAATATGTTGCTCCTTTTATGTTTTTTTTTGGAAGTAACGGGGAGAACAAAATGTAATAGCTGCGCCCACTAGTGCCACTTCAGTTCCAGGTCTGACAGTGTTTCTTCAAGTGCTCCCACCCTCTCTGCCCATGTTTGCTAGCTCTTAACTTGGACTTTAATTAAACTGTGAGCTGGAAACTAGCATATAAAGTCTCATCTTGGGCATCTGAGACGTGGGAAAATAACTGAAACCATGGTCTCAGATTTTTTGCTCTGCAGTCTCACATAGATGAGTAAGAGTTTAACCTGTAATTCTGAGAAATTTTCACCCATAATGCAGCCTTAGACAAAGGTAAATTAAGGACGTGTCTGTTGTTTTGCTGCTTTGCTTTTGTTGGCTGCGTTTAGATTCTGTTATCTGAAACAATAGCTTTCTGTGGGTGAATCTGTATAGCAATTATACTGAGGATATATTATAATACAATAACCCAGTTGTTCTGTACCTCCCCTAGCACATACTTGCATATATATATTTAGAAACCGTAGAATAGCTGCTTGAATACATATATATGTGTGTGTATATACATATACACATACATGTGTATATATTTATAAACATGTATGTGTGTGTGTATATATATATATGTATTCAAGCAGCCGTTCTACAGTTTCTAAAAATTAAGCATTGCTCTACTTTCTAGTTAGTAGAGCAAGCTTTCTAAATAGGAGATTACCTTTCTGTATATGGTGCTCTGCAACATTTCAGATTTTATTAGTGATCAAAATGAATTCAGTTTCCAAGCAGAGCCACTTCCCAGAAGCCTTCACGGTTTTATTTTTTAAAGTGTCTCCCCGCCCTCTAGGCAGCTGCTCTTGGACTGTGCAATAAACATTCAACTTAGTGTTTTAGTGGTTGTCCTAAAATTGAAATAATTCAATATTTGCGAATGTCTGACTGTTTTTAAAAAGTCCATTTTGCTAGCAGGCTTGGGTATCACTTAGAAGATGTTCCAGTAAGAGCCAATAAGATGCAGAGTTTTTTTCAGTTCCTAAGAATACAACTTTAACAATAAAATACATGGAAGGGAATGCAAGGAAAACAAATCCTTGAAATCCCAGATATCTCTTCTCCTCCTTATTCTGATTTAGATATTAATATTAAATTATGTCAGACTGAAAGGGAAGAAAATGTCATATTTCTTAATTGTTAACTGTCGTATTTTACACACAGCAGAGGGGAAACATGGGCAGTGAGGTGGGAGTGGAGCATTTGCACATGGGATAAAAATTGGAAGCAGAATTAAAACAACAGGGTATCTTTTTCATTAATCTGGAGGATTTTAGAAGTAAGCAGTGTTGGTTTCTTTTTCTTTGCAAAAGCTTAAATTCTTTCTCCCTTCCCAATTCTGATTTTGGTGCCCTATGACGATGAATAGTGGGCAGAGCTTTGGGGCATGTAACAAACTTCTGACTAAACACTGAATTTCCAATAGATGATTCCTGGTAGCTAGTATAATTTCTCTCTGAGGTCTGTTTGAATTATTTATTTGTTCATCCAATAAGCCTTTTAAACAGAGCACTTAGGCACTTGCTACATCAGACTTCATGTGCTTTCTCTTTTCCAGGCTGTATTAGATTCATCTTGAAAATGAGTCAGGCAACTATCTGCTAATTATATATATAATTATATATGTGTGTATATATGTGTTTATATATTTATATATTTGTATATATTTATATACTTAGAGAGTGAAATGTCATCTTTTTCCATGGAGTGATGGATGACTTGTGACTCTTTGCACTAGAATATGAGTCAAAATATAACATTGTTTTAAAGGTCACTTATTTGTGTTGTGTTTGTTCACTGTAAGCATATTGAGAAATTCCACATGCGACAGCTAATGTTGCCCCTCTTAATAATTACACATGCATATATTTGGCTGATCCCTGAAATGATGCACTATAAAATATGCTCTAATTTCATTCCTTCCAAGCCCAAAGAAAATGTACTTACTTAGCATACATATTCCATAAAAATCTTAGTTTAATAAGCTATGATTATGTTTCAATAAGATAAATATGGTTTAGATCTGATCTAACTATATAGTAATGAAAGCCATGGAAAATGTGTCTTAACTGGACCCCAGAACAAAGTCTTTCAGAAAATAGACATGTAAAACCTGAGGTTTCTCAGAAATCAGCTGTAATTTCTTGCCATATTTCACACACATGCTGGAAGTACATAGGTTATAGCAATCTTGTCCTCTTCGGTTTGTTTCCATTTAATTGCTTAGTAAGCAGAGCTCTATTCACACATGGCATTTATTTTTCTCGTAGCTTCTCCCTGACCAGCTGGTCTTGCTTCTGGAGTATCTCTTGGAGGAGAAGACATTATGTCCCAGAACACTACAGTGCTTAGAGAAAACGTACCAGCTCCGTGACCAAGATGCTGAGGTAAGGCACTAAAAAAATCTTTCCTAAAATAAGCCATTGCATTGTTGATGGGGAATAATAGCGGTCCACTTGAATCCAGGCTCGATCAAGTTGTTTTTTCCTTGTCTAAATCTAAAATTGCACATACTTAATTCCAGTACTGTTGCAGCTCAAGATGTAGGTTCGTGGTGTGCCCCACCAATAAGCACGCAGAGTGAAAATCCACACACAAACCTTTTTAAGGCCACAAAATGCCTTATTGTCCAGTATTTGTGTGTATGTGTCATGTAGGTGCAGGTATGTTTGGATGCCATAGCAGGAGGAAAAAATACGGCATAGATGTCATATACTGTCATATATGTATCTGAGGCAGCACATTCAGTAAAGTGTTAAAGTTCTCACTATGAGTGACTGTGCAGTACAGCTCAAGTTTGTTTCATTTTTGTGTGTTGTCTCCAAATCCAATCATACCTACTCCAGTCTAAAGTTAAACTTCATTGTGGTTAGCCCTACTTGTTTCTCTCTGAGAGTTCGCAATTCTCACTCATGATTTGGAAAAGTTTGCTTTCCAGAGAGATTACAGCATGTTCTGATTTAGGTCATGAGGTTTAAGGGAGAATTGGTTCCCTACAGATGCACGTAGAATGTTAACAGTCACTTGGATTTTATATAATACTGTACATGTACCTTACCCATCGCAGCCACAGATGAGGCTAGCATCCCTTCTCCAAAAAGCTTAACATCTTAGGGGGGCAAACCAGTATACCCTTATTACCACATACAAAGCTGGTCATTTTGTAGAGTCACATAGGTGTCTCTGGGAGACCTGTGACAATTAAGGCAGCAAAACTAGTGTCTAAAAGCATCCTTGCAATGAATGTGTTTGCTTCAATACTCAGGAGGGGAGATAAAAACAAAATCAATCATGAATATAAAGGACGTGTAGGTTTTATACATAAAAAAAAAGTTAGCTCTTAAGGAGCATGTAATCAAACTAACGTACAATGAGGAAGCACGGTAAACTGAACATGACATTCAACTCCTGTTTAATTAAAAGCTACTGTAAAGGCTGTGGAAAGTCTGTGTGCATGACCTACCCTGCTAAAATTGGAATTTTATGGCAATAATTAAAATTGAAGGAAAGGGCAAAGTCTCTCTTGTTATTCTTATGCTAAAATTGCTGAGTGGACACTTAAAAACACCTAGAATTCCAAATATTAATACAAAGGTTGATTGAACAGAGGTCTAGCTTTTTCTCAGGGAAAAAAAAAAAAAAAAGGCAACACTAACTGTTTACTGCACCTTTTTACTTTTTCTATTGATAGGAGTTTCCAAATGCTAGGCTTGTTTTTAATTAGTACTTGAAACAACATTTCTATTTATAGGTATTAGAATATATTTTAATCACATCTGAATACCAGGGAAATGTCAGGGGTTCTATAATGGGAAGAGAAATAAATAGAGAGGTAGATCAAAGTAATAGCTGTGGTGTTGCTGCTTCATGCCAGTGAATTGTGAGCACAAGGCCACAAGTTTGGGTTTCTTTGGTTTTTCCTTTCCCTCCACTTTCATGCTTGGTTTCTTATTTGCAATATTATATAAAAGTACACAAGTGCTCTCTCAGAAATGTTTCTTTAAAAAAATATATAAATTATGACCTCAGTGAAAGGAGCATAAGCTCCATTTCATTTTACAAGGTGAAGCCAAGGGCTTAGCAGATCTTCAGAAGTATACCTAAGATAACATTACGATTAGCATTTTACCAGTCATCGGATCACAGACACCTACAGTCCTTTAAAGGGAATGTTAGCTTACACACCCTTGCATACCTGAGGGAAGGACTATTCATGCCTCTGACTCCAATATGTGCACAGGGAATTTTCCTTGTATAATGACCCAGGGACAAAGAACTGTAGTCCAAGCTTCTAGCTGAGCTGCTCTGGTCTAAACTTGGTTAGTGAAGACATTAATTAATTATAGGGATCCTGCTGTGTCACTGTAGTTCAAGGGGTTTTAGTACCTGGTCATCAGAAATGGATCATTAAAAATAAAGGAATAAAAAATTGCTGGCAGGCCAGTAGAAAAAACAAAACCTCACCATGTCAGAGATTTTATTCAGGAATTCTTGTATGTATGGTTGTGAGTTGTGTTCCATCCTGCAACAGAAAGTTAAGAAATAAGAACTAGTTTTATTCTATTTGACAAGTAATGTTTACGTTCACATTTATCTTCTGGTAGCAACAATATGGACAGTAATATGTAAGAGTAGTTGTACACAAAGTATGTTAATTTGTATTTTAAACAAAGTTTTGCCATAAATATTGCATGCAAAATATTATCTGCACCACTGGGAGTTGGAAGGTTTTTCCTGTACGTATTGTTGTAGCTAAAAGATTTTCTTACTGCATCAGAGGGGATATAAAGAATAGTATTTATATGTAGAGCTGGTTATTCTTGCAATAAAAAGAATGTTCCAGGCTTGTTACTACTACCAAGAAAAAAAAGCCAAGGGTTCGAATAATTTCACTTTGTCAAATAAGTTTGTTGGAAGGAGTAGAGAGGACTACTCTCTCTAAAAAAAAAAAAAATTGTTGCCTGGTAGAGATATCTCTTGTGGGTGTGAAATCAGTAAAGAACCATCCCCTTCCCTCTGCTGATTGTCAAAGGAGGGGAATATTCTGTGTGAACACCGCTCCTGTAACACATGGCCACTGGAGCACCACACCGAAGGCTTGTTTTGCCTTTGAGTTATTTTATTCAGCTCGCTCATCTAGAGCCCTGTATAGCTCACTGATGAGATGCCCTTTCCTTGAATTTCTTACATGCTGCAAGAGAACTCATTTCTGGGGGTGTCTTTCTGTCCTGCACAAATGCACAAGTACTGCGTAGAGCATCTCGGTTCCCGTTTCTTAAAGCTTTTTATATCTGTATTTCTGAAATGTCTTCATTTCAACTTCACAGTTCAACACTCTTGTCCTAAGACTGCCTGCACCCAGCCATGTCTGCACTTGCACACAGGGGCATGCAGGTTTGGGCTCATTCAGTGAAGATTGCCAGCAGCAGTATTTGGTGTTCCTTACTGCTTGTTACTACTTGCATGTCCAGTCTTACCTATGTAAAGGCTACACCTCACCTCAGGAAGGAGAGGATAGTTTGTAGCAGGTTCTGAACTCTTTGTACCAGCCAGGAGAGGGGAGAGGTGTGAGTCAGCCTTTGCCTGGAATTTAACTGTTGAGCTCTCTTCAAGGAAAGCCCAAGATATATCCTTACTGGGATTTCCTCAGGAGCCCAACATAATTACTACACTCTCTCATGTGAGGTCTCTCACCACACATATATAGCTTCAGAGAAGAGTAGGAGGTAGGGAGCAGTAGAATTTTCAAAGTTCAAAGGCATTTTTCCATCACCTGTCAGTGTCCTGAGCCCATCAAGGCTCAGACCTTGTCAGACAAGTGGGTGGCAATTGCACAGAAGAAAGGTTGAGTCAGTTTTCTTTCTGTTTCCCTTTCTCTTGCTATGCTCCTTCACACTACATACATAGCCTGTATCTCAGTGGTGCTCTCTCACAGTTCTGTGTCCAAGAGAAGCATTACAGAAGTTGGCTGCAGGGAGTCAAAAATGACAAAGTCCAGCTGGAAGTTCAGCTGATTGAGGAGGACTGGGATATGTAACAAAGCAACTAGACAGCATAGTAGGATAAGCAAATTGAAGGCCAGTCTGAGTTCTTGTTTGTTTTGTTTGTTTGTTTTCCTTTTATTTTTTTTTCTTCCTGAGGTGGCCATTTTGTTCACGTAGTTAACATCTAGCTTCTGACAGAACGTAGATTTGGTTTACTTGGAAAGTTTCTGTTACTAGTATTTAAGTCCTCTTACGTTCGGTGACATCTCTTTTGATACAGTAGTGCAAACGTTTCATGTTTGAGCATAGGCTGTTGAGGACTTCCGTTTAAAAAAACTGGAATCAGTTAGTTACAAATGCCAAAAGGCACCACTGACAGCTCTGGGTAACAATCGATGAGTCTGTTAACTAGCAACCACAGGATCACGGAATGGTTGAGGCTGGAAGGGACCTCCGGAGGCCATCTGGTCCAACCCCCTGCTCAAGAAGGGACACCTAGAGCAGACTGCTCAGGAGCATGTCCAGAAAAGCACTACAGTTATTTCCGTTATTTGTGTTCTAACATCTTCATTTGAATGGGGGGAGGCCTATAACATGTGTACACCAGATTACGGGATGTGTAAATGGCCTACAGAACAGTAACAAAGATGATAAGAAAAAGGCTGCTAATTCCAAAGGAGAAGGGCAGGGGATGTATGTGACTCTCTCAGTCTTATTTAAGACTTGGCAATATTTCTGCAAGTGTTTTGTACTTGCTGTTGAATTATGTAGGACCAAGTGACAGAAAATACAGAATGTAGATGAAGCAGAAAGATTTATCACGTATTTCCCAAGAACTTTCACCATGGAATTAGTTTTCTTTCTTTCCTACTGCAGGCATCACTTTCTTATAAAACGTCTTGCCTGCGCAGCATATGGAAAGTTGCTTTGTTAGTTTTTCTTGTCTCAGCAAATTGGCTGAAATGCTCTTCACTTACATAATGCTTTCCCTGTATTCAGGATCATAATGTGGTATATTTGGGGGAGAGGAAAAGGGGAGAGACTGTAACTGTTTTTGCAGAAAATGTGAGTAAAATGAGTTAAGACCATAATATCACAAGTCATGTGGGTGGCATAAAGCCATTCTCACACAACTACTTCATTGTGCCTGAGGTCTGCCTATGAGACCAAAGCTATGAAGTGGTGGCATCTTATTTCACTGACAGAAATCCATTCATGCTAATACAAACCATATAAGGTGCTTGGCATCCTTAAAGTAGCAAGAGTTGGGTTTAGGACAAAATAACTTCTTTTCATTGATCTTTCCTAGCCTGTGAAACACTGGCAGGCACATAAGTGCAAGTGAATTACAATGCAATATCTGTCTTCCTGCTTCCCATCTGGTGGTCACTGCATTAAGCTGAGCACATTCCCGCACTGTACAACTCAGTGGTCCGTCAGGTTGCCACTGAGCATTGTTAAAAGGCACCCTCACGGAAGAAAGATCTGTAGAGTAAAATTGGAGCTGGTCTGCAAAGGTCAGTCCATGTGAGCCAGCAGAAAAGCCTCTTGGTGAGCTTTCCTTTCAGTGCAGCCACTTCCACGCCAAATGCACTTGGGGAAGAAGGGGTTAAGGAGCACTCTCCAGCTTTTGAGTAAAAATTGCATGCAGTATATTGCAAATACCTCCGTAGGCTTGGCAGTCCTTATTGTCTAGGCCATAAAGCAATATGCAGGTGTGTTGCAGAGAGCGTTGTCACAGCTGAACATTGAGATGCCTGTGTATACATGATCCTTCCCTGTAACCTGTGTCAGTGTTAGTGTGAACCACCAATTCACTACATGAAAAAGACAATAGCATAAACCTGTGACCATTTTAAAGAACAAGAAAAAGACAAGCGAATACAATAATTTCTTGTTTCTGCAAAAGTAGAAATAGTTTCTGCACATAGTTTATGCAGATGGTTTTCACATGTAAACATACAGCTCGTTACTCAGTTTCAGCTCAAGTCAGGAGGAGATACCTTGTGTACATGAGAGCATGTTTTATAGGATCTGCAAAGCTGCTGTGAAAATTTATCACTGATGCAAAATAAATTTCATCTGCCTTTTCCTTTCTTCCTTCTGTAGAGTGCTATTAAGAGCTTATATAGATAGGTAAAATTACATCGAAGAATGTTTTATTTTCACTTACCAGTTCAGTATTTAGGAATTAGGAATTTAGAAAAAGCTCCACAGAACAGTCAGCCTGTCTGCCAGATTTGTTTCTGAAATAAATCAGATTTGAGGCTTTCACACCAAGCCATTTCTGAGGAGGTATGTTCATTAAATAGAAGAAAAAGAAGAAATACGAGTTTTTATGAAGTGAGATCTCAGTACTAGTCAAATCTGCTGCTATTCACACTCATCATCACATAAATATTACATTTTACACTGCTCTTCTCCTCATACTTTTCCTGGCAAATACCTAGCAAAGAATGGTCACTGGAAATCTTTCCCATTTTTACTAGTAAACAGAATAAGGACACAGTACAGTAGGCTGTCCTCATCTCCTACAAAGTAAATGCATTGACTGGAGCAGCAGCCACTTGTCAGAAAGTCCTCTGTGGTCCTGACTGTTTTCAATCTTCATCCTGTTACAGTTCCTTACTTATGTTGCATCTAAGTGCAGTTTGCAGGCTCTTCAGCCAGGTGGTATTTGTATTTTTCTCTCTTCCTCCTCTTTATCTCTCTCTCTCTCTCTCTCTCTCTCTCTTTCTCTCTGTTTTCCTCCTATCTTTTTCTTTCCAGTTAAAAGGCAGCTTCTAGGCCATGGTACTTACTTTCCAAAGGTGAAGACCAAAATGCAGTGTGAGACCAAAACAATTGGAACAGGATGAAGAAAAAAATGTTTCCGGTAACAGCAGGGGGATTTGTCCCCTGGGGCTGACATTGGTTTGTGTGCCTGTCATAATGGAGCGGATGTGTTGGGATGAATTTGTAAGACTGATCAAAGGATAGTCTCAAATTGCCATGATTTGGGTTAGTTTTGATGCTACAAGTAAAGTACGGGGACTTTTCAAACCGCTTGAGAAGAACCGAAAACCCCTCAATCAGCATTAGGTCTCTGAAGGGCACAGTCAGAGCACAAGATTTATGGAACACTCAAAATAACTTTTCACCAGTCAGCACTCCTTATCCCAAACGGTCCAGGAGCCAGCAGTAGCACGCCTCTTCCAAGTGATCTCACTTGCTGCTGGGTGGCATTCGCAGGAGTTTCCAAGCCTCTGTCTTGTGCTGTTCACTTGTCCCCCCTTATTTTTCTAACTGGTTTTAGCACTTAATTTCATCCTCATCAGGCAACCCAACAACTTTGTGATATTTGATGGCAGGAAGGAGCCATGTACTGAATTTTGTTTATTACTACTGCTGCTACCACCACTAATTCTACTACTATTTATGCAAAGAATCTGCAGAGGGAGGGACTGGAAATAGTTCTTGCTTTTCTGTATTCTGGAAAGGAGGATCTTGTGGTGGAGGCCTCTGGACTTCAGAAGTCAATCTCAAAGGTGTTCTGAATTGGGTACAACCGCTTTATTTGAAATGTTATACAGTATTTCTATGTAGGGCAATATAAGCCAAGCACTGTAATACAAACCCTGTTCTGAAGTTTAAAAGGTTGCTCTGTTTGTATATGTATGATAGTTGCCAGGATGTTGAGGAGGATGCACTTATAAAAACAAAAAAAATCAACAACAATAAGAAAACACTAACAACACCTCTTAGCTATCAGGTGTAGTTTTCCCCAGTTGTTTCGTTATGAAGCTGGAGACATTAGTGCTTGTATGTTGCATTTTGCAACTGTGAACAAGATTCTTCATATTTAAAGTAAATGATTTTGATCCTACATCCAAACGTTCATCTAGTACTTCTGCCTGCATAACGGTTGACTGCAAATACAAGTTATCCCTGGCAGGGACCACAGAGCAGGAAAAAAAACATGGCATGCCATAAGCTTGCAAGGTCTACATAGCACAAGAAGTGGGGCAGTTTGAAATTGCTAACCCTGGCTGGTTCTGACATCATTACCTTAGCCACACAGACCTGGTCACGCTGCTGAGTCACTAACTTAAATATATTTGTGTGAGTAAAATCCTGGTGTCCTCTTTTCAACTCTGTGCAATTTAAATACCTTTGGGGTTGCAGAGTCCTGGAGGGGCGTCCTGCTGCGTTCCGGGTGGGGGTAAGCATTGCCCTGGACAGCACGGGTGATCGTGTTCCTGGGAACCAAGAGGAGAGAGGATGACTCAAAAATCTGAAACGCAGAGTAGAATCTGTGCGCTCCCATTTCAGCAGCATGTTTTTTTTCTGAGCTTATACTGTCATTGTATATTTCTCTTGACAGTTTTTTCCAGGGTTTGGGAGAGGGATGTGTATGAGTAATGTGAAAGGTCTTTAGTGTCAAAACCTCACGTTTAATTGTTTTGAAAATTAGAACCAAAGTTTTAAACTATGCAAAACTGGAAGGATGTGAGCACAGGGTGAATGGGCTGGCTGTGGCCAAAGCCGTGGAGAAACCAGGCGGCCACATTATTCACTGCCTGGAATTTGTGCCTCATTCGCATATGCAGCTCCAGATCCTGTCTGTGACAGTCATCTTGCCTGGAAATGACAAATGTTTGGACCACAGTCACTGTGGAGACCAAAGATAAAAGGAAGGCACTGTTTTTTTTTTTTTGCCTCTAGATATGAGAGGGAGGAGGCAGAAGTAGAGGAGAGAGGGGCACAAGCTGAGGGTGCAGCTCACTGTTGTGCTGATGCTTGCAGCAGCCTTGCCTTTTGCTGAACAGGAGTTACGATTCAGTTATAATTGGTAACAGAAGGTTCTTGTGCTCAACATCAAACTCGGCAGAGCTGGGTTTCTACTTCAGATGTATGAGTGTTTATGTGCTTTTTCCCACTACAACATTTGGTTTTATAAGCCCAGCATGCTTTTATTTGCATTTATAAATAGCTTGTGTTGAAATATATATGCAAACACTGTACGGGTAGAAACTCTAGATGTATTTGGTTTGGAAACAGGGGTGATGGGCAGTATTTAAACCACTCATGATGTTGATGCAGAAACAAAATCATGGTAATACCAGAGGTATTATAGCCACTATTGTCGCTAAGCATTTTGGTCAAGGTGTCAGAGGGAATTTGGGTGGGGTTTGTACATCAGACAGAGAGGCAGTTGTGGTCTTACATTTTGGGTGAGGGGCCTGCTGGGACACAGGTGCATTCCCAAGCCTGTCTCACCTCCCTGACAGGGCTTGTCCCTGCGGCCTTCTGTGGCCTGAGGCTGGGACCTGCCCTTTCTTCCCTCCTCCAAGGCCCATACCCTGTACCTCAGGGTACTGTGCTGCTGTCCCCACCACCATATGTGGGGCTGGTGCTGAGTGGTGGTGCTGGGGCCTGCCATGGTGCCAGGGCATCCCCAGCACTGTGGGCTCAGGGCGGTTTGGGAGGGCAGATCTCCTTTGTTCCGCGGCGGGCCAGAAGGCAGCCTGAAAGCAAGCAGCATCACAGCAAAGCCCAGCTCGACACGCATCTCCGGTGGAGTAGCTAAAGAGGCAGCTGATGACATCGCTTCTGCCATCACCATCTTGCTGCAAGCTGCGCATCGCGCTAACAGTCCAGCCTGCTGAACATGCACAGCTAAAAAAAGGCAGGGGCAAGGGGAAGCGCTTGGTTCCAGTGTAAGTAGTGTATTTATGTTTTTAATTAAGGCTTATTTTTAAAAACCTTTGTTTTTCAAACTAAATGGTTTCACATGCTGGGTTAAACACATCCTTACCTCACATGGTATTACAATATAGGAGCTACTCCCCCTAGAACAGAGATTGTGGCAGCCTAAAAGGAAACGCAGTGGAAAAGCCTTCAGGCGCAGTGGGGATGTGCTCTTCCAGCAGGCGCTGTGAATACTAACTTGGTGCTGGTGCACGCTGTTTTTCTCCTTTCCTCATATAACCTCACCATAGATTATTGTCCTATCATCACATTATTGGCCCACAGTAGAAGGAGGAAGAAAACTTGAGGCCAGCTACTGTTGTGTTTGAGTTGTCTTCTAAACGGGGAGAGGAGAGGCAGGCGGAGGAGCACATGGGATGTCAGCATTGTGTCTTACCATGGTCACTGATTCATGACAAGCGCTTTGACACCAGGAGAGAGACAGCCAGAGCCACCTTTTAAGAAGGATTAGACATGGCTGCTTAATTTCTCACATTTTCTGCCTTCTTTTGGAAAACTTCTACGAACACAGATGTCATTGATCGCAGATGTGGCCCACATAGGGAGAAGAGTGTCTGGTCTCTAATTGGGAGCTCTCTTTTTGTGAACTGGAGACGGGGTAGAAAGGGCATTTGTTTTTTCTAAACAAGCTCCTGGCATGCACTTCATTGAGCCTTATCCTAGGATGCAGCTCTCCAGTCACTATGCCTTTCTGATCAGAGAAAGCAGCAGCGATGTCCTCTGCTCTGCTTGGACATTCCTAAGCAGCGTGTTTTGTGATTCCTAGGCTTCTGTATGTTTACGTGGGAAAGAGTTCCTGTGCTGGTTGTGGATTAGCATATGTTTTATTTGGAAGCAGAATCGTGTGTTAGCAGTGTGGGGGACTCAGACAAGAGGGACGTGCCTGGTTGCTCTTCAGCAAGGCCTAGGGACTGCAGTAAGTTTGTGAAAGTCACTGGGTTGTGTCACGGAGGAATGGTTCAGTAGCCTGCAATTGGATGGAAGGTGAAGGGACAGAAAGGAAATGTGTGCCCATAAATCAGATTTGTAAAGAAGAGAAGTTTCAAGCCCATGCCTGTTGGTAGCTAAGGCTTGCAGCAGCTGTGGGAACACACTGCCTGGCTTTCTGGTGTGCTGGGGCAGTTACAGCAACCAATTGCTGCCAGTTGTCCCATGGCCCGCAGTTGGCCAGAATGCACAACTTACTCCTTTTTTTTTTTTTTTTTTTTTTTTTTTTTTAAAGCTAGGTCATACAGCCCTTTCTACTCTCTTATTAAGTGGAGGCAGTTGCTGCATGAAGCTCCACCCAGAGCCTCCGTCAGTGCTGCTGAGAACTAAGGAGAGGCAGGACTTGGAGTGCTTCTCCCCTGTCACCCGTCATAGCATGCAATTGCTTCATCTATGCAGAAACAGCAATCAGAAGGAGCAAAGAGAACTAAGGAAATAGGATATTGCTACCAACGTTACCAAAATCTAGTTTGGTATTTTGTTAAAACTACATTTTAAATAACTTTTTTACAGCCAGTTCATTACTTCAGGTTTTAAAATATTTTGACTTCTACGTAGTTCTCCTTAAAATGACAAGTATCTCCTGACAAACATCGCTTTGATTAGCCAGTCCTTCATTAGCTTAGGGTTTCCTGATTGACCATGTCCTTGATTGCTGGGCTGTCCATTGGCTAAAATACTTGTGCTGGCGGGCAGAAAGAGGAATAGGATGTTGTCCAAGGTGGCAGTAATGGTCCTGGAGCTACCTGTGCAATCACTGTCCAATGCAAAGCGTGGTGGGGATCGATCAGGCTTGGGTCCTGCCGGTCCTGCCAGCCCTGCTCCCCCTGAACAGCAATTCTTCCCAGCACGTGCATTGAAAAGCAGCACAAGTAAGGCTAGCAAAAGCCATCTTAACATTTGAGGTGTTACCATAGTTTTGCCCACAGTTCTGGAAAATGACATGTTTAATACTGGGAGAGAGCATTACAGTACATAGCGTTAAATCTTGGCACTATGAGGGTCTCAGGAAAAAGGTTTGCTATCAAAGGTGCCTGCTGCAGTGCTCTCTATCTGGCTGTGGATTCTTTGGCCCTCCAGTGTTGTCAGAAGGAGCATTACCATTCACTGTCTGAGAAGGAACTTATGCAATGAAGACTACCAAGTTTGTTGGACCTGATTTAAGCTGTTAGACTTCTTTGCTTAGACTCCTCCTGACAAACCCTTGGTGTATACAATAATCCCAATTACAGACCTCTTGTCAGAGTGATGAATCCGTTCTGCTTGCATTCAGTAGGTTTTTGGCTATTGAGTACATTTTTTTCTAGATTGCCAATCTGATACTCTGTCAGCACAGTTGTAACACACATGGCTGTTTCATTGATCCTTTTGAGCTCATTCAGCATCCCTGATCATCTTACTTCGTAAATGTTCATGAAACCAAATTTACGTGTTAAAGCATGCTTATACTGTGGTTTAGAGCACAGGAACACTCATGTGAAATGCAGATTATATAGAATGAAAAGTCACTGATGCAACCTGCCTGGTGTGTTAAAGAGTAGCTATTTCAGCTGTTCTTCAGTTTGCTGTTGCAAAGGCACCAGGGGGAAAAAAAGTCATTAAAGCCACTTTGCCACAATAAGATTGTAAAATTTGCAGTTTTTAAACTGTAATTCATCCATGTTAGCCAACTGTAAAAGACTTTTTAGGGCAAATATTGCCCAGTAACATGTGGCATTGTTGCTTAATGCCTGTCTGAAAATGATCTAATATTTAAATCCAATTTGTGTGCATATAGAAAGAGACGGGAAATAAACGCTTTCAGATAGAACAGAACAGTTTTCTGGTGTTCCGGAGCTACCAGCTTCCTTTTTGTTAATTAAAACTAATCTATAGTAGGAAGGCATCATTATTTGAAAAAGTTTCATTGTATTTTTCTTCTCCAGATTAGACTAGAGTCTGGCAACTATGATCTGTTTAACATTTGTGATTCTGGTTGTTCAAATACTTTTATACTTTTTTTTTTTTTTTTTTTTTTTTTTTCAATCAGGTCTGAACTCATGCTTTATAAAGATCACAAATGCCTCCTACCTTTAATAAAGATTCCGTTTTGGTGTTCAATAGCTCTTAATGTATTTCACGTTAGCCTATTTACTAGGATCTCTAAGTAAGTTGCTTTTGTTCTGTGATTTAGATTTGTTGTCTCATGGCGCCTGTTAAATTGGATCCAGCTATTAGCAAAATGTACTCATTTTCCCTGAAGCTAGTCTCCCATTCTGCAGACCAAAAGCTTAATAAAACCCTCCTCTCCTCCGTAAAATATTTTTTGCTTGCATACATATTATTGAGAACTTTAACAAGCTAGATCTCTATAATAGAACATACGGAGCTTTCTGTGAGGGTGTTTGTTTTAGGCTTCTCTGATTGTATGAGGCACAGGAGAATAAAACAGATTAGGCAAAGTAATTAATCACCTGGGTCAGAAAAGAAAAAGATATATAATTTAAGTCCTTTTTAAAATAGCTTAAAATTAGATTTTCTCAGATTTGTTATTAGTATATGTTATTAGTAGCTTTTCTTTTGCAAGTTGAGGCATGTGTTTGATGTCTGATATGAGTATACTCCATCGTCCTCAAGCAGCATTTACCAAAAGATCATGGCCCAGATTGTTAAAACAAAAGGACTGTCTTAGAGCTGGATATTAATATATATTAATATAATTTATTGTGTAATTTATTTAAGTACTTAGTTTGGTTGAAATCTTCTCATGTAGCAATTTACTCTATGAAAATAGACTAGAATGTTATCATTTTGTTTTCTATACATTTCCCATTACACTGTCAAAATACAGGTGATGTTTGAGTTCCTCATAATGTGCACTAATGTGTATTCTTCCAGAAGTCAAATTAAAAGATAATGTGAGAATACTTAAATTGTTTGTATAAGCTTCTAAACTGGACATTGTGTGCTTTATGACTAGCAGCCCTTCAAGATATTTTAACTAGATGTTAGCCAACACATAGATCTTGATGCAGCTGGTATTTGTGAAAACCTATCAGTGGTTTTCAGTCATCACACCTAAGCAAGTGGCTGTCTAGGTGTCTTCGTGCCATTGTGGTGTGGCTCAGAAATGCACTGCTCGGATGTGCGGTGTCTCGCAAACCTCAAAGAAGCGATCCCCGTTTAACTTGAGAAGGTGGTTGCTCAGATGTCGGCACCGGTGGTGAAAGCTGGATGGGAGGAAAGAGAAGGGGTGGGTCAGGGACTGGAGGTGCCACCAGGCCCCTGCCATCTCTCCCCTTGCCTGGGAGAGCTCGGCAGTCTGAGGCTGGGAAAACCAGCAGCATTTCCAGCTTCAGCACATATGTCCTGCAGCCGCCAGACCAGGAAGAGGGTGGGCGGGCAGCTGCAGGTGCGTGCTTCTGCCAGCAGCAAGGGGAAGGATGGCTGTGAATCGCTTTTTGGGTCCGTATGGTGCTGAGGAGCCAGCCAAAGTGACATACGGCACACATCTCTGCACCGTGTGGGGGAGCACTGAGAAATGTGCAGAGGGAGAACTTGGAGGAGATTAATGAATTCTTATTTTCACCACTGAGTATTTGCTTCTGGGAGGAAAGGAAAAGCCAAGAAGAGCGTACACAGGATGCGGTACAGTTAGCTCAGTCCTACCACAAGCTTCTTAGCTTTCAACATTTCCTTTTGATAGGGGTTTGTTAGAGGGCCTGGTCGCATGACACATTCATTACACTGCAAAGCTGTGGGGCTTCTCGTGCTCCAAGTGCTGGAAGAGACACTGGGAACCAAACTCATTTTTTTTGTGTCTTCCTCTTACATGAATAAAGTTATCATCTGTGCGGTATGAGCCTAGGGCTTGGATTGTACCAAAAAAAATATATATTTTTTGGTAGTGCTTGTGTCCAAGAGGTGACCGTGTTCGCGCTGGTGGCAGCTGTGTAATGTGGTGGCCTGTGCACCGTGCAGGCCCTGCAGGACAGCAGCCAGGCCGTGCCTGCTCAGGCCTCCCTTGAAGCTTCGGTGGCAGGGCCAAGCAGGTTCCCTGTGCCCCTGCCTCATGCCGGGGCAGTCTCGGTGCCCACAGCTGCCCTGCAGGTCCCTGTAGGTTGCTGGGAAGCCGGGGCCTGGCTGCCCCCATGGCTGGTTTTTACGGGCGCCTCAGCAGCGGCTGGTTCTCCTGCTGCTCGCTGTGCCGTGATGGCATTCGGGGCTTTTTGGGAAGCAGGAGACAAACGTGTAATCTGAGGATAACAGACGTGCTGCTCCTGCCCCAGCTGGCGAGTCTCCAGCACTTCAGGTCTGGGAATGTGCCAGGGTTTGTAATGACCCTGAGAAAGAAAGAAAGAAAAAAGAGAGAGAAAGAAGCGTGTGCTGTACCAAATCTCACTCAACAAATCAATGCTTTTCTTTCAAACTCTTTGAAAGGAGGTGTACTGCCAGGAGTGGGAACCCTATGGAGGAAGGGGCGATTAAGGAAAGGATACAGCTTACTTGTTCTTTGTTTTGCAAAACAGTGGGAATTCAGATAATCAGGCGATGATAAAAATGTAAGGCAGATATGTACTACATTAGTACGTGAGTAAGCAGAAGCACGTGAGTACGTCCACACCGATAACTTCTGCTTTGCTCTCCGTGCAGGTGTTATGGTAACAATCACAAAAGGGAGTGTTTCCGCTGTGCAAGCCAGGTGCCTGGGTTGTTATTGAAAGTACTTAGAAATTTCGGCACCCAAGGGCCTCTGACTATCTCCTGTAGGATCCTGTAATTATTAATGCTTTAATAATTCCATGTGGGGGAAAAAACAGCTTCACCAGGAGGTATAAAGTGAGCCCCATCTCAGAATACTTCACAATTTGTTTGTTGAATGTTCTCACCAAAGGCATGTTTTCAGATCTTGAGCAGACAAACTGAACTTGATGGCTGGCCTCCCGGATAGGTGCTGTAGGTGCTGGGCCACGAGGCGTGGAAGCGCAGTGATCACAGCAGAGCACCACAGTCCCTTTCTCCTCCTTGCCTATTCCATACATGCCGTGAATACATAAGGAAAATTTGCTTTCTTTTTAAATAGATGACACCAAGTGCTGCATAGGTAGGATAAAGGGCTTCCAATGAAGATAGACAACCTTTTCAATGTTTCCTGTTCTGCTTGTTTAACTCAAGCTGAAGATGAGAGAGGGATATGCTTAATTTTTTGAGCCTAAATTTCAACAGTTTGTTCCAGACACGGAGCTGTTTGGTGCTATGAAAAATGTCCTGTAAGGGAGCTGGATTGCCTGGGAAGATTTACTGGTGGTACGTTTGGTGTCTCCAGGGAAAAGCAGCAGCTGGGTAGGGTTTTGAAGGCATGTATTATAGATGTGTGGGCATCTGTGGCAAAACGAGTTGAAGCTTGGAACACCATTTGCTTTTGTGGATTTAGCTCCAGTACCCCATGCAGGAGTCTTAACTGCTATTATTTAGTCAGCAAAAACCTTTCAGAAACCTATCCCCTACCATGCATTGCACTTAAACTCTGCAGTGTCTTAAAAGCTCTGAGTGCAAATTCCCTTCAGCCACGACTTCACGCAGCATTTTATTTAATTCATAAGCTGTGTTCAGACTGTGTCATGTAACAGGTGGTAAGCTGGGAGACTATTCCAGCTACCCAAAAGGATTCTTCCAGGACCTCTGAGCATTTATTACTTGTTAATCATGTTAATGGGGTTATCCTCTAATCACACACGACTGTGAAACTTTCTTGAGACATAAAGTTAGCAAGGATTAGGATGACAAGGAAAGTATTTCCAAATACCTTATTTTCCAAAGCAATAAGATATTTAAGTATCAATTCTTTTTCTTCATTCCTGGCTTCCATTCTCAATGTTATTGGTAAATCTGTCATTCAGAAAAAGGTTCATGCGCAGAGACTTGATATGAACTCAGTATGGACTTGGTTTTAAAAAATATTAAAACTGCTTATATTTTATTATATACAAAGTGATTGTTATTAGGTGCCCTATCTTACAAAAGATAGTAGGACCACAGGGTAAAACAGAAGGAGCAGGAGGGTGGGAGGGTTTTATTGCACTCAATTGTTTTCCTTTAGATCAGTGCTGTTCCAATAATAGAGTAAAACACATCAGCCTGGTCACTGCCTACAACTGCGGAACCCTTGCTGGAGTGTAAGATGACTTTTAATCCACAGGAGCGTTGAAGAACGAAGTCAGAAATTTAAAGGCAACCAAAAAAAAAGTGGGCATTTCAAAGTCATGTTATTCGCACTACTTAAATATAAATATTTTTCAGTTGTGATTGGCTTTTAAAACTCCGTATTTTTCATTACATTAAGTTAATAACTGTTTCAGTCTATGTGTATTTGGCAGCACAGCCTAGATTTTTAAGTGTAGACAGGTTTTGAACTCTTTGAAAGGTGTTTAAAATCTAGTACTGGCAAATGCTGGTAGCAAAACTATGTTCCACTTAACTGAACCTTGCTGCATCATTTTATATCTAATGCTTATGCTTTTAACATGAATTTATTTTGGTACAGTATTATATTTAAGCCTTTTTATTACTTGGATTTTACACTTACGTTGAGGAGATGATTAATTCTGTCTTGTGGCTCTTCTGGGCATTTCTAGCTATTGTCTGCCTCTCCTGACCCCATTCATTCCCTACTTAAAACTGGAAAAATTGGAGGAGAAGATGCTGCAAGTTCGTGTCATGATACGGATTAATTTACTGTTCTAGAATGAGAAGTTTGTCCTTGGGTCTTGTGGGGTTCCAAAGCCTAGAAAGACACATAAAATTTCATTTTTTTCCCTTTTTTTTTTTCCTCTTCCCAAAGGTTCGTCATCGGTGGTGTGAACTTGTTGTTAAACACAAATATGTGCCTGGATATGGAGATGTTGAGAAGTTTCTCAGAGAAGATCAGGTCAGTTACATGTAATCAGCATTTTCAAAATAATCACTTTTTACACCTTTTTGAGACCATTAATGTGAAACTGAAAATTCTTTTAATATATTTTCTTGCTGGAGACAGTTAAAAATGGAGCGTGTATTCAGTTTTTGCTCTTAAGTAGTGCAATTTAAGGAATTTGCCTAGGTATACTCAGCCCCACCTAAGCATGCTAATCATCTGTAAAGTGGTAAAATAGGATATATCCTCTTCTTCTGCTTCCATTTTATACAAGCCAGAGGTAGCAATGATCCTTGCCAATGCTAAGAAGCATTTTCCTCGATTTGCAGGATGACAAAGGCAAGT
Organism: Nettapus auritus; assembly: GCA_011076525.1. Classification (NCBI taxonomy): domain Eukaryota; kingdom Metazoa; phylum Chordata; class Aves; order Anseriformes; family Anatidae; genus Nettapus; species Nettapus auritus. Next base: position 43,598,985 of record CM021797.1, read on the forward strand.
CTAGCTGTGAATATTAACACACATAGATATGATTTTGGTGCAAAACAGTGACTGAAATTTTCAAGACGATGTACAGATTGTCTTAGAGGAGAAGCATAGCACAAGAATATTCATACCAGGATGCATCTCCACTGTTAGGAAAATGCTATGAGACAATTTTGAAGGTCTTAAAATGCCAGCTATATAAAATGTCTTTACTGTGGCTAAGCTATTATGAAATTACAGTTGTAATTGTACCTCTGCCTTGTTCTTTTGATTTCACTTCACATTTGTTTTTATTCACTACGTACTCTATGAAGTCAAGACCTTCACTGCCTTAGATTACAGCTATATTTAAAATATATGAAAAAAAAAAAGAAAAACATTGCAAGGTATATGAAAATCATTGAGAGAGATTCTTGCCTTCTCCTTTCATGTTGACAGTCAACAAATCCATTTACAGCCTGTGAGCTTTTTTTGCTTTCAGACAAATAAATACATTTTGTCACAACAGCATCATAAAGTTACTGCAGTCTCTTATGCTCTTTCTTCCAGCTCTGGAGTATACCTCCTATTTATGTCTCAGCTAATAAACAGTCTCAAGACTTCCTGGCAAGCTCTTTATTTGAATTAAAAAAAAAAAAAAAAAAAAAAAAGGCATGTAACAACAGTATTTATGACAACAAGGAATTTATATATACTGTGCATATTTTTATCATATGGGATGATGCAGGTGTTGACCAACAGAAAGGCAAAACAAAAATCCTGAAGTTCATACAAACATACTGAATTGCATTACATTTAGAACAGATACAGTGCCAAACAAAAGCAAATGTTTTCTGCAGTGCAGGGAAAGAATTTCTGCAATATTTTCTTTCATGTAATCCTCAGTATCTTTCATTTCATTTACTCCAGCGGTGGAAACAGTTTATAACACAACCAGGCTTTGGAATGATTACAACTCAAATCAGAGTAGTTGTATGTCATTACTGATCATGAAAGGCTTTTTTTTTTTCTTTAAAGTCTGGGAAAAATGTAAATGTGACTATTTAATCCTTTCCAGGATGACAAAAACCCGGTGTTTTTACTGCATTTTAATGTTTAGGTTTGGGGGAAAATTATTAATACTGGGTAGAGAAGACAGGGATATTTGGAACAAAATTCCAGCATTTTGAAATTCTTTATGAAAGCAACTGGAGCCCAGCTCCAAGGCAGTGTTCCTGGAAACCTGGGGTCTGTGAATGCAAAAGAAATGCCCATGGTTAGGGCATTGTCACAGTCTGGCAGATTCCTGTCTGTCTGGGACCTTTTCCTTTAATTTCAGTCACTGTTAAACTATAAATTTCCCCTCTTGTTGAAGCTTAATTTTTAATCTTAAACGCTAGAAATTGTGAGGAATTATATTACAAATCGTTTTTTCAATGCTATCCATATTCTTCCTCTTCTGCAACTGTCCAAGCATAAAGTTTGCAACTCTACAAGTTAATCTGCTAAGCTGCTAAGTTTTGTCGTATATGTATAATATATGCCACATATAACAAATATATATGTGTATATATATATATATAACATATGCCACATTTAATAATTATATATGTGGCATATATACAATATATGCCAAATATAATAATTACATCATATACGTAACATCAAACATCGTATGTATATAAATAATATGTCATGTGTGGCATATATTACATACATAATATATATATTATGAATGGCGCATATATATATAATAATAATAATAATAACATAAATGTGGTGTTTTGATAAGTGCAGCTTAATGCTTATGGAATTCCTATAGCAAGATGCAAAACTTGTATCTTCAGAAAAAAATGGTAATCCCCAATGTGTTTCCCATGAAGTTAGCCAGTGCTTTGCTACCTGCCATCAAAGGGGCCCAGATCTTACCCCCAGGTACTCAGTTACCCAGAATGAGCACTGAGGGTCAGTCTGCCTTCTCACAGAAGGTTAAGCTGTATCTTGGACTTAAAGATAAGGCTCTGAAACGCAGACCTGGACACAGGTGGTTGATTTCCAGCTACAGCACTGCCAGGCGGGGATTTTGGAGGGGTGTTTCAGCCGCTCTGCTCTTTATTAGTGCGTGTGGAAACATCCCAACTGGAAAGAAAATGTGTATCCTGTTGAAGGAAGGACAAGCTGTTTTCTTAAGGGGCATTTGGAAGTACTTCAGGTAGTGGATAAAAGAAAACAGATTTTGACTTCAAAAGTGGCAAGAAAAATGGAGTGAGAAAGCATTTGCTTGTCACAACACAACATGCATTTGTTATAGTAATGTTCTTTTTTTACACACTCAATACAACATATAGGCAATCTTAGGCTACAGAGAGCCAAAGAAAACTACATTTTGGGGGGGGAAAGATATGCTGTTGAGTATAAGGCTTTTTCCATGGTGTTTTCGAATTAAGTGGGTACTTGGAGGTCAACAAAACGAAAGCTATTCAACTATAACTGGCGACAGGATGACTGTATGTTGTGTTCCTCTTTCAGGCAATGGGTGTGTATCTCTATGGTGAATTAATGGTGAATGAAGATGCAAAACAACAAGAACTTGCACACAAATGCTTTGCTGCAGCACGAGAACAAATGGACATGTCCTCCGCCAAAGTGGTGGCAGAGATGTTGTTCTGAAGAGGTGATTTTTCTTTTTAAATTTAATACCCTTATTGTGCCGTATAAAGAAACTCACTAAACACTGTAAGCTTTGGCACACCACTTGTGGCAGCTTGTTTAAACAAGAGTTAATTTTTGAACTATCTTGTTTTTTATGTTTTTGTTTGTTTGTTTTTAAGCCCAGCTGCTGGAGCAGTGAGTTAGATATGCATAGGCACTGGCTGGAGAGCACAGAGGGGCGTTGTTGTAAACTTTGTATTGGATTGTACAAGAGGCAACTGTAAGTCAGAATGGCCAGGGAAGGCCAGGCTCCACCTGCAGTTGTTTTCCATTCTGTATTCTGAACACTGTCTACAGCATACACAAAATTGCAACTGTGTGAGAAGCATTTCTGCTTAACAAAGCTGTGTGCTGACTTGACAGGTTGCACAAACTTTGAAAAGAATCTGAGCCCACAACAGAATTGTGAAGTTGTACACTTGCAGCTGAACCTGAATCATGTGAGAACAATTTGTTAATTCAAGCATATTAAGCATAGTCAGGTCTTTGAAGAATGGTTATAAGGTAAGAACAGACTTAATATAAAGAAGCTGGTTAGTGTCATACGTAATCTAGCTTGTTTCTGAAATTAATGGGGAGGAATCAACAGAAAAAGCAAAACTGAAAGAAATGTTCGCAAAATAAAGATTGCTGCAGGCTGTAAATGGGTCACTTGCAAAGGTATTCTCCGTTTCTCAGTCTGTTTGAATTGTCTGAGGTGACCTCACAGTGTTTGTACATGCATGTTTAACACATATACAATTATGGTTGGTATGAATATCTCCTTCAATACAGCATTCTTCAGATTTTTGTTTCGTGAATTAACTCATCTGACAGACTGCTGATGGCCTTGGCTATTCACCTAACTCTACAATTGATATGTGGTATCAAAATTAAGGCGTCTAATTGAGCAAAATCATAATTTTTTAATTGGTATCTAGCAGGAATCTTGACTTTCTCCCATTCAAGCCTGTACCCGTAGCAGTACTTGGTAGTAAGTTCAAATTGAATTCATGGCATTTACTTTATTTATATGAAATACAGCAGATACCATGAAATCAAGGTTGTTCTGTATTGACAGGCATTGTGTCTGCCAGGGGAACTTTATGGGAAATAGGGGTGAGACTAAAGAGTGCCAGAATAGCGGTCATGGGGAAAGAGGGTTGCCTTTTAGAATGGGTGGGGCTAAGAGACTTGCTTACATGCTGCCAGTTGTCAGGAACCCACAGAAAACATGAGTTACATTCAGTATCTTACAGTCTGGTAGATACAAGAAAGATGGAGATGCAGTTAGTTCTGATACTACCATGCTTGGCACTGTTTTCGTATAATCCTTAAATAATAAAATAAAAATTTCTACAACTTCTGGTGGTAAGTATCTACCTAGCACAGGAATATTATGTAGTATGTATGCGCAGTAGTCTAGAATTGCCTGTTTGAACTTTTAGACTAGAAACGCATGGCAAGCTACAAAACAAATAAATCTAAAGATGCCATTAGGAGTGTGACTCTGTGACTGCACAGCTTTCTTGTAGTGTTGTGGCTGTTTGGGTTCCTGGCATGATGATTTGTGAGTTAAGATTAAAATCACATTGCCAGGGATTACCACATAGCCATGACCGCAGCTGCTACTCTGAAAATCTCCATAACTATCTGATACGTGTACACTGTGGCATCCTCTCCATCTGTTAAACAAAGAGGAAAAAAAGAGGAAAGGAGCAGACGCGTCACGGAAGACCCTCATCTGATAAATAGTTGTACTCAGACGGAGACCTCTCTGGCGAGGTGCAGAGCTTAGCTGATTGGTGAACAGTGATTGTTTCCCTCTTTGTTCACAGTGGCTAAGTTCTGCACCTGAAGAGAAGGTGAGATGAGGACGTTTAAGTGTCAGCCTGCGTGGGGCAAGAGAGTGCTTGTTGCCTGAGATACGTGGCTACTTGGTGGGCAGTTTTACCATAAGTGCTTGTGCGCAAATACAGTACGTGGAGGCTAATGGGCAAAGAGGCTTAGGAAGGACCATAGGCTTTTTTTGTAGTTGAAAATAAACATTGCTCCTAAAACTCTGTCTGACCGCAAAAGGCGGGTATGCCCTAGAGTAACTTGGTTAATGAGCTTTTCTAAAGGTGATAGGAAATAAATGTTTGCGATGCGAAACTGGAATTGTCTATAAAGCTTTGTTTTGTAGGCTCTTCTTTAATGGATGCTCTCATGACTTCACTGCAGTTGTAGCTTAGTGTTGTGTATCGTTCACAGGAAATGGTTGTTTCCGACTGGAGCTGCCACTTACGGCTGCTGCTGTTGTTCCAAGCATTGATGGACCCGTCCTCCGGTGCCTACTGAGCTGATATCAGTTCTGATTTTACACACTGGCTCAGTTCAGCAGGAACAGGAGTCGAGCCCTAGAGCAAAAAATAAATAAATAAATAAATAAAATAAAGTATCTTTCTAGGAGCCTTTGAGAAATGTCGTTACTGTTTTCTCTCTAAAATCAAATTAGTATACATTACGCTGTCCTGACGTTAAACAGCATTCATTTAAGGTGGACAAGCTACCTCAGTACTGTTTAGAGAACTGTTGGCTTAAGACGAGCAGGTATGTGGACATGTGTAACATCACACAGCATTGCTCCAGTGACTGACCTCCAGCGTTGTTTTCAGAGTAACCTGCTAATAACCGGGGGAATTTCTTGTCCTTTGGCTCTTTCATGTCTTCTCCAAACATTGTTGCTGTAGCTCTAAGAAGGTCTCCCTTCTGGGTAACCAGACCTCTTATCTCAGAAAATATAAGGGGAAACAGTATTTTTAAAAATACAATTATAAATTTAGCTTTGTTAACTTTGTAACCATTGTTATGCTCTACTAGTAAGCTTAAAAAAAAAAAAAAAAAAAAAAAAAAAGCAGCAACAACTTCATTTGAAAGACTGGGCCAATCAAGAATGCAGAGATAACCCTTTATTGTGACAGAGTAATAACTTCTGCTGCTGTTTCCGTTGCAGGAAAGATCACAGAGAAATTCTTTTAATATATCTCCTACTAAACCCCGGTGGTACTAGGATTTCATTGACCCAAGACATCAAAGGAAGGATTATGTGACTGCTAAAACAATCAGCTGACAGAAACATTTACCTTTCAGTATTTATGTTTTCCAGAGGCTCAGTGTAACCAAGAACAGGTAAAAATGCACATGCACAAGACCAGCTACACACACACACACTCTAGTGTGCCTCTAGGTAGCTTTTTAATACCAACAGATGGGTCTTACCCTTGCTGTTCGGTGGTACAACTGTTGCGGTTGGCCCAAGGACTTTTGACTTGAATGATTTTATGTACTCCAGTAACTTGGCCAAACACAGGAACTGCTGAAATTTGATAACACTGTATTCTGTGCTTGTTTTTTTTTTTTTTTTTTTTTTTTTTTTTTTGTAACTTCAATGCCAAATTAAAAGTTAACATAAAATTAGGTGGATGGCTGGGGTGGGGAAGTTAACTGGAAGATGGAATAATCTGTGGAAAGTGACCAACCAGCGATCTGGTGATTGGATGCACCAAAGCAAAAATTAAAATCAGGATTTTGTCTCTGTCTTGGTAAGGTTAACTTCTACCAGAACTGTACCTTTCATTTTCTGGATATTTCTTCCATACCTCTGTGCTGCCCCTTTTTTAGTGATGTATCAAATGCAGCTCTTCTTTTCTAGGAATGTACAGCTCCACTGATCACAAGACATCTAAACTGTTCCTTTCAGAGAGTGACTTTAAAACAAAAGCATTTGTGAACATATTTACTTTGTATACTCTTTTTTTTATATTGTATACCTGTAAAAATAAATATTTTTTCAAATATGTGTAGTTTTTCCATTGCACAGCTGTTCAAAGTTCATTTATAAACCTAAGAAAAAAAATCACCTCTTTCCTACTTTTGTAGTAAGACCGAAGAAGCTGGAAGTGGAAATTAATGGATATCAACAAGAAAAATTAAGTGTGGAAATTACTTTTCTTTAAAGGTCCTATGCACAGAGTCTATTAAATACTGCCTTAATAGTGCCTTAATTCCAAGGAGTCCCGTTCCTCTTCACCTCCCTCCATTTCTCAACCTCCCCTTCTCCAGGCACAGAGAGTTGTTACCGGAATCAGGGGACAGTCAGCAGCTTCTTTCACATGCAGCAGGAGTTTGGAAATTGTCCAAGTGCTTGCTGAGATACTGCAATGACTTCTAATGCAGTTACACTCATAGATGTATTTATTAAGGGATCCTACTCTCTTATAAAAGAGTTATGCTGCTCTTCTGCTAAGGCCAGCAAAGAAAATCAACTTCCTTTTTGACTTTCCCCTATGTAAGGGAAAGAATCCAAAGCTGAATAAGGTTTTTACAAAAGTCACATCAAGTAACTGTGTTGCAAGCCAATACTGGCAAAATTACATTGCAAATAAGACATTCCACACATTGCACGTATCACCAAGTTTTTTCTTCTTTGGAACAATTATTTTTCTTACCTTTTTATTATTTCTTTTTTTTTTTTTTCATTGAGGATAGTAGTGGTTTAGATGCTTACTATGGCTGTTACAGTCTGTTTAAACAGGATTAACGAGAGCATTCATGTGAACACTGATGTTCCTCACAACAACTTCATGCTCCATTGTGCATTGCAGCAATAGAGGAAATGAATGACAAATAAAAGTCCATCACCACATAACCCACAAACGGCAGTATTGGTAGCCCTGGTTCTGTACCTGAGGCTCTGTGACCTTTTGTTGCTAATCCAAGCATTCCTAAGCAGAATGAGGCTCCAGATCAAGAAGGAAGCTGGAGTGTAGTTACAAGTAGTTATCGCCAAAACTCATCATAAGAAGGAAAGCAAAGGAGGCTATTTAATATATTGAAGAGTAGCTTCATTAAACTGATAGAAGTGTTAGCATTGGTGTTATATTTTGGTGAATCATGTAAGAAGTTCTGGGAGTGAAATACACAAAATGCCTGATAATTATTTAAGCTCTTAATAAAGCCTAGCAAAAGTTTTATCTATATATTTATATAATTATGTATATGTAGAAAGTGTAGTATAGTTTTGTTTTTTTTTTCTCAACATTCCCCAATGTGGGGGTTGCCATACTGATTTCCTTAGAGGAGAACTTTGTGGGTACTAGTTATACTGTAAATGAAGGTAAGCAAAAACAAACAAACAAAACACCTCCAAACATTGTAACAAATTAAAACCGTTACTGGAAGTAACATCAATCATACCCTAACTCTAACAGCTTTGACTGTCAACACACTAAAATCCAGTGACATTACCAGGTTATTCTTTAAAGCAGTATTCTCTGTAATCAGGCATTTGGTTAATATGTCAGAAATGTTACGTCATTGAATCTCTCTCTTTAGAGGTGAATGCTAATACCTCAAGACTGTCAGACATCACACACCAGTGTGCATGGCTATGACAACCACAAGCAATCATGTAGGTGCATTATCGCCCTCCTTACTTTTCATCCTACGCAGTCGCCGCAGAATCCCAGCACCACAGACTGGTTTCGGTTGGAAGGGACGTCATGGGTCACCCAGTTCCACCCCCCTGCCATGGGCAGGGACACCTCCCACCTGACCAGGCTGCCCAAAGCCCCATCCAGCCTGGCCTTGAACACCTCCAGGGATGGGACAGCCACAGCTTCTCTGGGCAGCCTGTGCCAGTGCCTCACCACCCTCTGTGAAGGGTCAGCCAGCCCCCTCTGAATCAAACGAAGTATTTCCCCACCCCCGTTCAGCCTTGCCAAACATGCTGATAGTTTTACGTTGGATCGCATTAGAAGTCCCTGTACAGAAGTCTGGACTGTGTCCCACCTACTTCATCAGGTCAGCAGCTGGTTAGGATCTAGCTGATTACGTTTTCAGGACATAGCTTTTAACTGCAAAAATGAATCTCAGATTAAGTGAAAACTGTTTCTGTCCGTACAGTTAGGCAAGACTGCCATCTATTATCTCGCGGGCCACTTGTTTAGAGTAAAGCCAGACTGTAACGAGGCTGTGAGCTCGATAACTCGTCCCTCTCAGACGAGATGCATTCCTGATCATATGCTTTCTGTTACAAACACGGTTTAAACATACCAATTTGCTGACAGCAGTTCCTCTGCTTTGTTTTGTCTTCAGCTTTGGTGGGATGTGTTTGCAGCTGCTTTGGCTCTGCGCTTTCTTCTTTAAGGGGGAATTAACTGTACCATATTGCATGTTCCTCTCACATAACTGGGACGGAAACAGGTCTAGCCTGGAAACGGGTCTAGCCAGAAAGGCAGACGGAGCAAGTGGGCAGCTTGAGAAAACAGCCAGAGCTTCAGGCACGAGAAGCCAGCTGCAGCAGAGAAAGGTTATGGTGACCAGCACAGCCCTGATGATATTACAGCTACAAGTATGTGCAGCCGGGCAATCTGACAGGCACAAAATACCCCTTCACTAATGAGAGAGATTTTAAACTAAGCTTTGCTGCCTGCCCACACGGAACGTGTGTACAACTGAAAACAAAAGGAAGGATCAACAAGTTGTACTTTGCCACACAAAGGGGCAAAAAGATTTCAGAGGCTGGAAATCCCTCCTCAGTTAGCACAAAGATTAAGGGGATATATGAAAAAGCATAACACCAAAATAATTATAACCCATAGCACGAGGTCATCATAACACGTAATGTAGCCAGCCAGTTTACCTCCAAAGCTGATGAAAGTGTGAATGAGTGTTAAGGAAAGTTCTATTATGGAACATTTTATTTTTAATTTTTTGTTTGTTTAATTTTCTGTAAGTGTGGGAGGAAACAGTGCATCTCTGAATGAACCAGCAGCAATATTACTGCAGAGATGTGGTGGTGGTTTTGTTTTTGTTTGTTGTTTTTTTCTTTTCCTGGTAGCACATTAACCTTTAGCAGATACCCTTTTCCCTCTTGCACATCATGCTTTACTTTAAAAGTGGTCGCATTTTCATTCAGCTTTCCTTGCTTCTTCCCGTTTCCCCCCGTGACTCTCCCCAGCGCGCCCACTGCCACTGCAGCTCAGCACTCCCACACCTGCCCAGCCGTTATATTTCCCTGTCCTCATGGGCCCAAGGCTTTACTAAACCTGATGAATTCCTTCCATAAAGAAGCTTGGCAAGCTTTAAGAAGTACCTGAGTACAACCCCACCTCTGAGGACTGGGCCGCAGATGCTGTGCCTCCATCCTGCAGGCCCATCCCAGGGGAGGGCACGGCGCCCGCTGCAAGGCTCTCGTGCAGACACAGCCAGGCATCCTGGGACAGCTCTTCCTACCGCTTAGCACTGCTGCCTCAGCTTCTTTGCTAAAAGAGGGAGGAATTTCAATGCTTTCATGAACCTGTGTTTCCATACATACAAAGTCAGGAAGAGCTGTACGTGAATTTTCTGGGAACATTCACATTTTACTTCTGTAACTTAATGGCATTTTCCTCTGAGCAAAGCACTCCCTTAATGTAATAATGTGCTTCTACAGCAAGACTAACATGTGACATAAACCCACATTCTGAGCACAAAACCTTGCTCTTTAATTCACTGTGCACACTGTTCCAGGACACTGAGTCATAATATCTAAAAATCAAATTAATATTTAATCTGTAAAATACTTTTCTTTGCACTATAATTGCCAATAACCATGGGATTTTGTCTCCTTAAAACATGTAATTTTTAACAGACACATAAATAGGTTAATAGTAATTTTGTCCTTGGCCCCAGACTTGGATGCCCAGACTAGTAGTCCAAAAAAATAAAGAATTGATTGTGAGAAAAGACAAGGAAGCAACCAAAAAATGGAGCCTGAATCATTTAGAATTTCACCATAACTAAACAGGGTTTGGGAACGCATAAATAATGAAGTACATGTATACACTAATGTGGATACGGCCTGCTGTTTCCACAACCACATTATATCAGAAGAACTATTTTAAGGAACAATCTTGCTGGCAGACTGACAATTTTATGCTGGTGAAATATGCCAGTGCATAAGGAAATGGAGAAATTTGCACAGTATCTGGGAGATAAACTGCCTGTATCCATCCACTGTGACTAAAGCTGACCACATATCTGCTGCACAAAATTAAGGTCTTCATTCCTGCTGCTAATAGCTGCCAGAAGAACTGGCATCTCTCGTGTTTTTTAAAAGCATCTGAAACTGAAGTTGTGTGAATAGGTGGTTTACCATGACAATTTAAACATCAGAAAGCAGAACCTGATTTTCAGCTTGCCACCATTTTGTATTCGCTCCACACCCCAACAGAACTCCTGTCCATGCTGCTGCCTTACCAAAGCTGCTGTTGCTTACACCTCTGGGCTGGGGACACCACCACTGCAGCCTTCAGCTCTGTAGCTCTAATAGACAGAAAAAGTGCCCATTTTGTGCTTTTGTTTCTTTTTGTTTGTTTGTTTTAGAATTATACTACCTAATGTTGTTACATCACACTATCATCCATTCTTTATATATATATATATATATATATATGTAGTAACAGTTTTCTGCTTCACAACTCTACCTGCTTTGCAGTAAACTCTTGCAACCACAACAAAACTAAAATGTATCCTACATCAGCATCCATCTCACTCCATTCTGCTTCTCTTGGTGTTCCTAAGACTCACCTGTTTTAACTTCCAAACTCAACCAATTAAAACTTAATTCCTATTTGATTTAACATTGGAAAATTAGTACTCCTTTTTCTTGCTCTGTGATATAAAATCTAACTCCCCTCCTCCCTCATTCTGCTTTCCGTGTGCCCCCTTCTTACAGTCACGGCATCGTTGTTCATTTAGGACTCTGTTGTTTACTTCAGTAATACTGCAGTACTGCTCTGTCATACTGCCATTGAGATTTTCTCATTGCCATCACTCATACTGAAACTACCTGCCATAGAACCATAGAACGGTTTGGGTTGGAAGAGACCATAAAACCCACCCAGTTCCAATCCCCTGCCATAGGCAGGGACACCTCCCACTAGACCAGGTTGCTCAAAGCCCCATCCAACCCAGCCTTAAGCATTTTCAGGAATGGGGCATCCACAACTTCTCTGAGCAACATGTTGCAGTGCCTAACCACTCTCAATGTAAAGAATTTCCTTCTTGTTTCTAATCTAAATCTACCCTCTTTCAGTTTAAAGCCATTACTCCTTGTCCCTTATCCACACGCCCTGACAAAGTGTCCCTCCCCAACTTTCCTGTAGGCCCCCTTTAGGTACCGGCAGGCCACTGTAAGGTCTCCCCAGAGCCTTCTCTTCTTCAGGCCGAACAACCCCAACTCCCTCAGCCTGTCTTCAGAGCAGAGGTGCCCCAGCCCGCTGGTCGTCTTTGTGGCCCTCCTCTGGATCTGCTCTAACAGGTCCACGTCCTTCTTGTGCTGGGAGCCCCAGAGCTGAACACAGTGCTCCAGGTGGGGTCTCATGAGAGCAGAGCAGAGCGGGACAATCACCTCCCTCGACCTGCTGGCCACGATGCTTTTGATGCAGCCCAGGATACAGCTGGCTTTCTGGGCTGCAAGCACATGTTGCCAGCTCACGTTGAGCTTCTCATCAACCAACACCCCCAGGTCCTTCTCCACCTGCTCTCTATCCACACATCACTCAGCCTGCACTCATACCTGGGATTGCTCCTCATGCCCTAACTCATTATCACCTCCTGGTCCTTCTGACTACAAAAAGGCTGTTTAATAAGCTCCCAATTTTAGTCAAGTTTTCCCCATTTTCTTTTAGACAAAAACAAAAACAACAACAACAAAAAACCCTACCATATAAACGCTCTTTTTTTAAACATACATGAGGAGTCAGAACACCTCACAAGGTTGTCCATGTTATGGGGAAAATATATATATATGTATATATATATATATATATATACTAGCTTTTTCTATTTTCTACATGCAGCTGCACAGCTTCCTTAGCGCACACTTCTTTCTTCAATCAAGGCACAGGAGTGCACATTTCCCACTTGAGAGCTGAGAGGAAGGAGTGGGAATTTGGAAGCAGTCATATGAGGAAAATGGTAGGACCTAAGTCTTTAGCGAGCTGATTCTCATCCAGTAATGTCAACATCAGCTAGGGGGAAAATGTGCTGCTGAGAAAACCAATTGCTCTACCCCGAAGAGAAAACATTAATGCTGGCACTTCATGTATATTTAGTATTATAACTTACATTTTGGCACTAAGAGCTTCCCGCACCACAACCACATGTTTATAATGGGCAAGAAACAAAACTACTCCTCTCTATGTCCTGAAGCACAGCTGGTAAGGATATGGGTTGCTGGCATGTTTTAGAGGTGGTGAGCAACCACTGCTCCTAGGGCAGCCAGTGAAGAGGAGCCCACCCTGCAAACATCTTAAAAATCACAGCTAAACAATACTTCAGATTCATGAAAGAAACATAAATTGTCAGAAAAATGATGATCTGGAACCACAACAGCACATCACATGGCAGTCCTTTCCTTATTTTCTTTATATACGCTTCGTTTGCCACACTCTGCAATGGCTTTTGACAAAGTGTGCTGAAGCAGAGTTACTGTATGCATGGCAGACATTTACTGGGCTGCTCAAATGCCTAGTTTTGAAAACAGAGGGAAGAGAGATTTAATATAATACCAAGCCCTTTTCTGCTTCAGTATCACATACATGTAAAATAATTGTTATGATTGTCAAGTCTGAAGAAATCAGAGCAGGGAAGAGGTAACGTAGAGGCTGATGCATTGTTAGAAGTATGCATGTGATAGATGTTGATGGATATTTAGCTTATATGTAATCTTATTTGACTTTCAACTTCATTCTACGATCTTTGCCTAGCTTTGGAGTGTTCCACCTTAGAAATAAATCACCGTATTTAAAGTGCTGGATATACTATTTGCACAACCTGCCTATCCACCAAGAAGAGGTAGCAGGTAGGTAAAATTTGGTCCCCTGCTCAGCTGCTGGAAAGGCAGAACATAGAGCAGTCTGTGAAACTAACTTTATAGGTGTGAATTAACAGTAATTAACATACTAAAATTCATATTAGGGTTGTGCCTGGGAGCAGAGCTGGCATCACATACACAAGGACATATGAGGGACTGAGACATGCATCTTCCCCTTCTCTGACAAGGTATGCTAGATTCACACTATTCCCTAGCTTGGCCTAGGAAAAAAATTGGTTTTGTTTGCTTGATTCATGTTCACCTAGTAACCTGTCATGGACGATACCCACATTTGTCTTGGATCCTGGGCAGACAGGGAGAAGAGGGTGGAAAAGGAAAGAGAAGGCAAGGCTTCTGCCTAGAGAGTACCTGAGTCTGAGAGCTCACTCCCTCCCAGCACAGCAAGTGGAAGCAAAATTGTTGAAAAGAAATTGAGATCAGAAGAGCTATGAAGACAGATAATGAAAAGCCATCATCTGAAACCTTTAAATTCCAACAGAAGAGTCTTTCCTTGGGGGTTGTTATAGCTGTATCACGTTTGTGCTGGATGTTTGCTCGGCACACCCTTGTGGGTTAAACAGGCTAGAGTAAGCAAGGCTAGCTATTCTGCCTGGCCCTCAAAGTATGATACACAGTATGCTGCTCAGCACCGCTCACTTGTGTTTTAGCAAAGAAGCAAACCCACAAGGAAGAAAAGCTGAAACATAAAACTGTTTTTTGCAACTTATTTCAAAAATGAATTTGTTGGCCTGTGGTGACAACACTTATATCTTTGTCATGCCTCCAGAAAAGATGGCAATGATTCTGCCTACTGGGAACTCACAGATAATGCCTGAGTTAAGACATGTACCAGTAATTTTCATCTTAAGAATTAATTCCATACCAAATTGCAAGGCCTCTCGCCTCATCCACGGAATTTGAGAGTGGCTTTTGTCTCTGTATTCACAGACATCTCGAGCTGATGTAGGAGTGAAGCACAAACATGAGATTAGGAACACTAAACCTTGCCTGGTACTCTCTACCAGGAAAGATAATGCAGATGGGAAATGTGTGTTGTGACATTACAATTCTGTTTGGAATAAAACAAAAAAAAACAACAACAAAAGAAGAAGAAGAAAAAAAAAAATCAAAACAAAAAACACTGAAGTCCTGTCTATAAAGTTATAGGCAATAGAATTCACAGCATCATTAGTTTAACAAGAAGGAAAATAAGAAAAAAAAAAAAAAAAAAAAAAAAGATTCTTTCCCATACATGAAATATCAGGGTAACGTCTATCAGTAGCATGTGAACTACATATGGAGTGCATCTTGGGATGCTCCAAATAAACCCACAAACTCAGGATAAAACAGCAAGGAGTGTGTAAGCTGTACACACAGGTTGATTGGGCACACACACATGGGAAATCTCAATGACAGCACAATTCAGAACACGGATAACTAAGTGGACTCAATTATTATGGCCAAGAACATGTAAAACCGTGTTCAGGATGGAAATACGCATATGCAAAAGTTCGTGGTAAAAACGGATAAGGCAATGGCCCAGCTGAAGTGCATCTACACCAATGCACGCAGCATGGGTAACAAACAGGAGGAGCTGGAAGCCATCGTGCAACAGGCAGGCTATGACTTGGTTGCCATCACGGAGACGTGGTGGGACCACTCTCATGACTGGAGTGCTGCAATGACTGGCTATAAACTCTTCAGAAGGGACAGGCAGCACAGAAGGGGTGGTGGTGTGGCTCTCTATATTAGAGAGTCTCTCGATGTTGTAGAACTCGAGGCTGGGAATGACAAGGTCGAGTCCCTCTGGGTTAGGATCGGCAGGGCCAACAAGGCTAGCGTCCTGGTCGGGGTCTGTTATAGACCACCGAACCAGGATGAGGAGACGGATGAGGAGTTCTACAGGCAGCTGACAGAAGTTGCGAAATCGTCAGCCCTTGTTCTCGTGGGGGACTTCAACTTCCCTGACATATCCTGGAAGCACAACACAGCCCAGAGAAAGCAGTCTAGGAGGTTTCTAGAGAGCGTGGAAGATAGCTTCCTGACGCAGCTGGTTAGTGAGCCCACCAGGGGTGGCGCCCCGCTAGACCTTCTCTTCACAAACAGAGAAGGACTGGTGGAGGATGTGATTGTCAGGGGCTGTCTTGGGCAGAGTGACCACGAAATGGTGGAGTTCTCTATTCTTGGCGAGGCCAGGAAGGGGACCAGTAAAACCACTGTATTGGACTTCCGGAGGGCTGACTTTGAGCTGCTGAGGACACTGGTTGGCAGAGTCCCTTGGGAGGCGGTACTGAAGGGCAGAGGAGTCCAGGAAGGCTGGGCGCTCTTCAAGAGGGAAATCTTAATGGCTCAGGAACGGTCTGTCCCCACGTGCCCAAAGACGAGCTGGCGGGGCAGAAGACCAGCCTGGCTAAACAGAGAATTGTGGCTTGAGCTTAGGAGGAAAAGGAGGGTTTATAATCTTTGGAAAAGTGGGCAGGCCACTAAGGAGGACTATAAGGATGTTGCGAAGCTGTGCAGGGACAAAATTAGAAAAGCCAAAGCTCAACTGGAGCTCAATCTGGCTACTGCCGTTAAAGATAACAGAAAATGTTTTTATAAATACATCAATACAAAAAGGAGGACTAAGGAGAATCTCCATCCTTTACTGGATGCGGGGGGAAACTTAGTTACAAGAGATGAGGAAAAGGTGGAGGTGCTTAATGCCTTCTTTGCCTCAGTCTTTAGCGGCAATACCGGTTGTTCTCTGGATACCCAATTCCCTGAACTGGTAGAAGGGGATGGGGAGCAGGATGTGGCCCTCACTATACATGAAGAAATGGTTGGTGACCTGGTACGGCACTTGGAAGTGCACAAGTCGATGGGGCCGGATGGGATCCACCTGAGGGTACTGAGAGAACTGGCAGAGGAGCTGGCCAAGCCGCTTACCATCATTTATCAACAGTCCTGGCTATCGGGGGAGATCCCAGTTGACTGGTGGCTAGCAAACGTGACGCCCATCTACAAGAAGGGCCGGAGGACTGACCCGGGAAACTACAGGCCTGTCAGTTTGACCTCAGTGCCAGGGAAGCTCATGGAGCAGATTATCTTGAGAGTCATCACGCAGCACTTGCGGGGCAAGCAGGCGATCAGGCCCAGTCAGCATGGGTTTATGAAGGGCAGGTCCTGCTTGACAAACCTGATCTCCTTCTATGACAAAGTGACGCGCTGGGTGGACGAGGGAAAGGCTGTGGATGTGGTCTACCTTGACTTCAGCAAGGCTTTCGACACCGTTTCCCACAGCATTCTCCTCAGGAAACTGGCTGCTCTTGGCTTGGACTGGCACACGCTTCGTTGGGTTAGAAACTGGCTGGATGGCCGGGCCCAAAGAGTCGTGATAAATGGAGTCAAATCCAGTTGGAGGCCGGTCGCTAGTGGCGTTCCCCAGGGCTCGGTGCTGGGGCCGGTCCTCTTTAATATCTTCATCAATGATCTGGATGAGGGGATCGAGTGCACCCTCAGTAAGTTTGCAGATGACACCAAGTTAGGTGCGTGTGTCGATCTGCTCGAGGGTAGGAAGGCTCTGCAGGAGGATCTGGATAGGCTGCACCGATGGGCTGAGGTCAACTGCATGAAGTTCAACAAGGCCAAGTGCCGGGTCCTGCACCTGGGACACAATAACCCCAAGCAGAGCTACAGGCTGGGAGATGAGTGGTTGGAGAGCTGCCAGGCAGAGAAGGACCTGGGAGTGATGGTTGATAGTCGGCTGAATATGAGCCAGCAGTGTGCTCAGGTGGCCATGAAGGCCAACAGCATCCTGGCCTGTATAAGAAGCAGTGTGACCAGCAGGGCTAGGGAGGTGATCGTCCCCCTGTACTCGGCTCTGGTGAGGCCGCACCTCGAATACTGTGTTCAGTTTTGGGCCCCTCGCTACAAGAAGGACATCGAGGTGCTTGAGCGAGTTCAGAGAAGAGCGACGAAGCTGGTGAGGGGCCTGGAGAACAAGTCCTACGAGGAGCGGCTGAGGGAGCTGGGATTGTTAAGCCTGGAGAAAAGGAGGCTCAGGGGTGACCTTATCGCTCTCTACAGGTAGCTCAAAGGAGGCTGTAGCGAGGTGGGGGTTGGTCTGTTCTCCCACATGCCTGGTGACAGGACGAGGGGGAATGGGCTTAAGTTGCGCCAGGGGAATTTTAGGTTGGATCTTAGGAAGAACTTCTTTACCGAAAGGGTTGTTAGACATTGGAACGCGCTGCCCAGGGAAGTGGTGGAGTCACCATCCCTGGAGGTCTTTAAAAGACGTTTAGATGTAGAGCTTAGGGATATGGTTTAGTGGGGACTGTTAGTGTTAGGTCAGAGGTTGGACTCGATGATCTTGAGGTCTCTTCCAACCTAGAAATTCTGTGATTCTGTGATTCTGTGATTCTATTCAAAGCAATATAAAAGAGAGGGGCATTGTTTCAAAGGGGCAGCGTTTCTATGAAATTAGTCTATATAACACAAGTTATGAAGCACATTTTTGAAGTAGTAAGATTTATTGAGAAATTCGGAAGTCAGTTAAGTGCACAGAGCTATCAAAGACATAGTATTGTTGGCTTTTTTTCTGCTACTTGCTGATGCTCAGGTTAACCGTCATATGAAATTGTTATTTCCTATTCCTATGATAGTACAGTTAAACTGAATATAAAAATCACAAATTTCTGCAACTGGGTTTTAGCATGCTACTTTTCTCCTTCCTTCTCACCCTCTTCACACATATGCAGGAATATAAAATACAAAGGCACACTCCGTGCCCACTGACTGCATTGCTAGAAGAAGGCTACAGCCAGTTGACATTTCAGGCTTTTGTTCCAGCCCCTGATGACAATTCAGTGCTATCCCCAGTTGGATCTTGGCCATTAAAAGGACCCAGTCGCCATGAGCACACTTAAGCCATCGTGAGGGGCTGGTGAGGTTTATTTCCTTCCAGCAGCCAGACAGCTGGTTAAAGGAATGTGGCCAATGCAAGCATGGGAAACTCCTTCCTTGGCACCCACTAGTGAACAGACCACCTAGCTGCAAATTCCCAGAATAAACTACTTCCTGTTAAGGCAGCAACCAAAGTGGCCACCATTAGCATATCTTTCAAAGTCCAGACAAGCATGCGAAGGAAACACATCTATCACGAGTAAGAAGAACTTGCCAGAGAGGTAGGTGGACTTAAACAGCTCCACATGTGACTACTGCCGTGAATTAAGTGCTAGAGGAGGACTTCTAGCACCAGATAATTTAGCTACAGTGGTATTTTTGTCTGTCACAAAACATGCATTGAAGACTATAGGAAAGACTATGGGAAAAGACATTGAAGACTATAGGAAAATTTAAAAAAAAAATAAATTAAAAAAAAAAATTGAAAACACACTCAGTGTCGTGGTGAAGGCCCCCTTGTATAACTTGGTAGGTTTTGGCTTTTCAAACTTCAGTCTAGTAGCTGCAGTTTGGTGTCAGAATTTCCCAACTTTCTTCGCTCTTCTTACATCACAATAAGAATTGCATTTTAATTAGCACAACATTATTCACTCTCACACAACATTAGCATTTTATTCTGCCATTGAAAAATACAGGAAATACATGTGTTAAGTTTTGGTGGTGGTTGTGGTGTTTTGTTTTGTTTTTTAGTGTTTGGTTTAATAGTTGCTAGTCATTTTTGCTAGACCTTTCATAATAAACTTGTACAATACTTCAGATTTTTTTTTTTTGTTGTATTCCCCAAAACCAAAAGTAAGCCAAACACACAACATCATGTCATGAACTCTAGCTTACCAAAACCAATATTCACTTACTTGCATTTTCAATCTGACTTTTGGTAACACCGCTTTGCACTTAAAATGTCACGAGTACAGAAACCAGTACAAATCCCAGTAATAAGAGATAAACATGTTACTGTTGGTCAGCTAAATTGCAATACCTGATATGCTTGTTCCTAGCATATGTCACAAAATAAAATGTATTGTGCTTTGTATATGCACTGCGCTAAGATCCTATTTGAAGAGAACCACAGCAACATCTTTTTTTGAAGAAAACACACAGAAGCCCGCCAGTCCCATGCTGGGTGGACAGCTTGCAGCATACGAAAGGCTGTAAATTATCAGTCTTAGACTGGAAACAAGGATCATCAACAAACATATCAAATTTACTGACTGTATTCTAATTCCATGCAGAAACATCTCTGTTCAGCAAAATATCCAGGATTAGGGTGTGTGGTGATGCAGAGATTGGAGGGAAGGGAACAAGCTACTTGAAGCCCTGATTTCAGGGCTTCTTGGCTGGTTCTGCATAAAAATACAACCCTGGAGGCTCCAAAGAACTTTTCCAGAAAGCAGGGATTACCGAGAAGATGCATATTACATGGATGGAGCCACCATATGAGAAATCTTTCATAACTCAGACCTACCAAATACATACTTTTTTGACTTCCACTGGCAAACTAACAGAAGTAGCTTCAACATCCCACAAAATCATGGTTTATATCAATGTTAGATCATAATTCAAGCACTGTGAAAGAGAAAGGAAAAAGAAACACCAAAGTTTTATAACAGCTATGCTAAATTAAGCAAAAAGAACAGATGTCTCTTTTTAAAGTTACAGATAGTATCAAATGGCTGTTTTTCAATAAAGTCTCCTCAAACCAGCAAATCCTCCTTGTAATATTTAAATCATGCAGTACTTCTTCCTAAGTGAAACACTGTAAAACAAGAATATACCTTTTCAGTGCTCATTTTGTTCTTTCTGCCTTTACTGCACATTTCCTTCCCTCTTGAATTGACTTCTCACTATTTAATGGGATATTGATTTTGTTTAAGAAAGTTAACAAGAATTGCCATATATTTTGCTAGTAGTAAAATAATTAAAAAAAAAAATAGCAATACTGCACTGTGAAAAGATGGTTAAAAATTCGTGTCCAGCAAATAAAATCAACAGGTAACTATAATACCCATAGTATTGCACTTCACAAATCTGCAAGAATCACACATTGCAATTCTACTAATTCTTCTTTTAAGTAGGTTAAATTACAAATAGTTTTAATATGGAGAGAATTAAAGAAAAAAGAAAAGAAAGAAACAAACAAACAAAAACAAACAAAAACCGGTCATCAACAAAAAAGAATCTTACATCCAAGAATGGGGTTCTTCCTCTAGAAACCAATTTTAGAGTATTTGTCATCCTACAGAGAATACTGCACACATCTGTTTCTACTAGATGGATACTTAATTTTCTTGTCAACAAAGAAACCTTTTAGTTTAATCATATCTTTTAGTTATGCTATTCAAGGAATAGAAAACTGGGTTGCTTGATTTGGGTTTTGTAGATATGTGTACCAACAACCAAAAAAACTGCAACACCCTTCCTTTTTATTTTTTTATTCAGAACTATATTTAATCCAAAAAGAGAAAAAGCAGTGTTCTTCACAGACATATATTAAATATTTATTACTTTTTTCATATGCTGGAGTCAAATATTAGAACCATATTAATAAATTCACTCAGAGGACACATAACTTCTCTAATTTAGTCTGATATGACTCATTGGGAACAAAATTGTAAGAACACTTACAGAATATTCTTCCACTTCTTGCGGCCAAAGGATACTAAGAACATTGTTTTTCTTCTCCCTTGCTCAAAAACAAGTGCTACACCCATAAAGCTGCTGTAATATAAGATATGTACCTCCATATTATATGCAAGAATAATATTCCAAGGCATATCTTTGAACACAGTGTAAGCGTTGACATTAAAGCTAGATAGGTAACATATGGGAAGAAATGACTGAAATGTGTTAAGGTCCTCTACCATTACTGTTCTTCATTCTTACTTATCTAGTTAAGCTAGAAGCATGTTCACAACACTTCTTGGGATAAGTACTTTGCTAAGTGTAAAACACTAAGGCATTGTTCCCTCTCGATGTTCTCCTCATCAGACAAATGACACAAAGATAGAAGTAAGCAAACAAACTGTACCACTGGACACAAAAAAGGAAGGAGATGAGTTGTGACTGTATGCTTTCTTTAGGAAATTTGGCCTTCAGACTAGAAATTTTCCTTACATATATATTGTGCTTGCCCTATTTTATCTCTACCAAAAAAAAAAAAATAGAAAAAGATTTCTTAAAGAAATAAACAATAGCACACTGAAAATAGGCTTTACTGAGAAACCTTCTATCTGCAGCATCTGTTGACAGAGACCAGCTCTTCGTATAGCACATTGGAGAGAACACTGTCCTGTGAAAGCTGCAGCACTGTTAGTTAATCACTAACCAGATCTGCAAGGAGTTTTATTTTGGAAATGTTTTCAAAAAGAATTAAAGAGTTCAGGAAACACTGCTGATTTCCTGAGAACATGGAGTGCATTCACCATGAATCATTAACTCTCACTTGAGATCATCGCTAGTCTTATAAAAGCAGAATTGTAGAACAAAACGTTTTCGGAACAACTTACCAACCAAACAATTGGATACAATTTGCTAATAAAACCATGAGTAATTTGGGAGAAAAATTGATCCACAGCCAGATAAACAACAAGATGAGTAAGCTGCTTTAAATGACATTGGTATCTTGTAAAACAAGGAGAGATGAGAACAAAGTTTTCAACCATCTTTCACACTTTCTCTTATGTTCTAATAGGCTACATTTCAAAATAAATACATTTTCAAATATATGAGGGAAGAAACACTTATGGACTATCCTTAAATCAGAATGCTAAGACAGATTATTCTTCTAACCTTGCTAACTAGCAATGCAAGATGTTCATGAAAGGCTGACACCTGATTAAAGGCCTGATTTGTTGGCTTGGTTAGGAGATGACATTAAAAACCTAAACTTTGAACGTTAAGTTTTTGAAGAAGTTCATTCAGCAGCTTCACAGTCTTTTGGTTTTCTTCTCCATTTTGGTTAATTCTGTATGCAGTACGGATAAGAAGGCTACGAACTTCCTTGCTTGTATCAGTTGTCTCAGTAATCTGAAGGAAAAAAGGGAAGATGGGAGATAATGCAATTAAGTTATTGGGTACTAGCTATTCTCTAACATTAGCAACATAACCACAGATCTGTCCCTCAGATATCTGAACATGTGAGATGCTCTGATAATAAAAGCTGAATTCAGAAGAAACTTCACTTCTGCTTAATCAGTCTTTTTTCACACACCTTGGTAGAACTGAGCACCTTTGAGATTTCTACAGTTCTCTCAAATTTAATTGAAAAAAAATCAAGAGGCCGAGAAGTTTTTAAAGGAAACACAAAAAGACAGACAGTACAACAATTTAGGAGTTATCTTCTTAGAAACCAATTGAAAACACATTAAGGGGTTTTGGGATGCAATTCAATTCTTTGATGTTTTAAAAAGCAAAAATGAATTCCTTCCCCAGAGACCAAGTGCCAGGAAAAGACTCTAACGTGGAATTTCTGCAGACAAGAATGGACTTACCACCACGTATCTGATGTGTTAATCCCAAAGTTTACTATGCTAGCCAAAACAACTGCCACACATCCCAGTTGGGTTCTGTACCATTCTGCTTTCCATATATTGTTTCAGACCTTTTCAAATCACTTGGAAGGCCTAGTTATAAATCAGTGATTACACAGATGCAATCAAAACAAATCAGACTGACATACTCTGGCCTGTAACAGCTCATGATCTCCCTGCAGTGGAAACTGAATACTCGGAATTTTAAAAGTTGTTTTATGTTACTTTAAGAAATAAAGAAATAAGAAGTTCCCTTCAGTCGGCTTTACAGTAGCAAGTTGGCATACTACAGCACCACTGCTCAACAGTCATGTCCTCAAAAGAGAAAAGCTGAAGGCAGCAGACTGTAAAACTAAGAACAATCCCCTTCATTTTATAATATTACAGTCTTATGCTGGGCAGAAATTGTTCATTTCTGAATTTATATCTAAAATGTTAGAAATATCTTAGCCCTCCTTCAACATATCAATGTTATGTCTCTTTAGCTGTTCAAAAGGAATAACCACCAAAATAATTTCCAGTTCCTCCAGTCACAGAATCACAGTGCTTATATAAAACATATAACCTATACAGAATGGAAGGGCACACTGCTGCTGGAAGGAAAAATTTTCAAAGTGCTAAAACCACACAGTACCTGCTTGTACAGGAAGCTTGTACTTCTTAAGAAAAATCTTGAGAGACACAAACACATTTTACAATTTGCACCAATATTCCTGAAAGCTCTCAACAAAAATAGCAAGATATTGTAGCAAACATACAACATTTTACTCCTTTTTTCTTCATTTTTTTTCACACCCTATGTGACACTCTCTTGGGTCTTCATTCTTTTTTTCTCTCTCAGTTCTTAAACCATTTTCTTTCTCTGTATTTGTTAAAGTACCAAGCATCTGCCTTATCAATGCTGACACTTAGTACTTGTTTTGGATAAAGGAAAACAGAGAGAAGACAGTTGCAGCACCTCTGCAGCAGCTGGATAATTAAGGTAGTGATTTGCAGCTGGGGAAAGCAAACAGCAAAATTTACAGCAACATGTTTACACATTATGCCAGCTGTAAATTAACTGTAGGTATCCCTGAGTCGCAAGATACTACTTGGACTATTTCTGCAGTCATTACAGCAATTTTTTTCAGTGTTTTTTTTTCAGTTTTTTTTTTGTCAAGATATGTCAAGAAGGAAAATACTTTGACTGTAGCTGAAATAGATACATAGCAGGTTAGCTATAGTTGCTGTAGTCTCCTTTAATTCACTGTTATGTAGTTTCTTTCTTAAGAGGATTTAACGTAAATCCAAGTAGTAAGAAAAAAAATATTTTTCTTAAACTGGAAAAAAAGTGAAAAAAAAAAACAAAAAAAAAACCACTTACATGGGAAATAAATTCCTGGGCAATCATACGTCCACCAGAAGAAAATAGTAAAAAGTTGGTAAGAAGATGTGTTGTAAAATGCTGGGTATAACATTGCTCTGTATCTGTTATATTGTTTACAGCAGCCTGCAGATCTCTGACAGAAAGGGTAGTTGAGTTGAAGAGCACCATTAGATGGTTGTAGACTGCTCGAGCTTCTGCCTGTATGGAACAATTTCAAAGTATGCAGGATCAGAGAAGAGTAAAATGGTATTTTTCCTATGGATTTATTCACTAACAGGACACTGAATACTTGGCAGAAACTACCCAAACATGAAAAAAGTCAGCATTTAGGCAGGGAGAACAGGAAAGGAAGGGCAGTACGCATTTCTCTTATACTGACTCACGCACACAAAGGTGAGCAGAAAGGATTTGTTAACTTTCTTTAGTCTTGCAAACTAAGCGGGCATGGCATCAAGCCAGGATTTGACCTTTTTAATAATATAAGGAAATAGAGAAAGTCCCTCAGTAGAACATGGTCAGGTTTTTGCATTGTGGGAAAAAGAATAGAGACTCCTCAAGGGCTTATTTCAGTTTTGCTGGTACAAATCAGTCAAATCCCCATGCAACCTGACCTCAACTGATAAAATGTTCTGGTAAGAATGCAGTTCTTTCCTTCTTCCTGTGTTGTTTGCAACTTATGTTTTTACCTTCTGAGTTAGCCAATAAAAACTCATTTTTTACTGGGTGTAGAAAACAGAAGACTTTGTCTCCTACACAACTGAAAAAGAACTATAAGCAACTATTGCAAAAAAAAAAAAAAAAAAAATCATAACAGCAATTCTGTCCACCCTATTAAAAACAAACCAAACAAATGTGTGTTTAAAAAAAAAAAAAAAAAGAAGGAAAAGAATTAAAAATCCACAACTCACAACTGCAAACAAGTAAGTGCAGGGACAATGGAAAAATGTAACAACTGCAAATCCAAAGGAAAAGGACATCCATTTCTCAACCATGTTCATTAGGGCAATTTATGTCAATCATTTACCTGACCTCATTTTTTTCTTCCCTTCCCCATAAACCAGCTTCTGTTTTGGAAAACAATTACATTCACAATTACATGTAATGCAACAAATGATACCAGAACTTAAAGAAAGGTAACTGGAATTCTCCAAAATCCTTTCTCCCTCTGTGCATCTTATTCATGGTGTGCCTCCATCCCTTGTGTAGGGAGACTGATAGCTAACAGGACCTGCTCCATGAGCTCATGCACCCTAGGACACTCATTCTTAAAGCCAAAGTTACTATGACCAACCTCCAAATTTTGTTCCTTCAATATTTCACAGTCTAAAGGTAAGAAAGAGCAGATGAATAAATAAGTGAAGAACAGAATATTCTGTCCTGCATGTAAAAGTGAACTCTTGTGAGCAGCAAAAGCACAGCTGCCTTCTTTAAATCATTTTAACAGTATGTATTCCACTTGTTCTGATATCTAAACTGCTACCTAAATTCAGTTTCAGGAATACACAATCTTAAGTCATGAGTGTGCACCTTTCCAGACAAAAATGTACTGAGTGAAAAAGTCCCTAGCTTGCTCTCTACCAGAAATTGCCATCTCATCTTAATTCTTAACTGGTAAAAGGTGCAGGGGTTGAAGATGAAACAGCTCCATTTGACAGTGCTGAGAGCTAACCTGACAAGGAACAAATAACAATAACAATAATAATAATAAATAAATCAAATATCTAAGTAAAGGCAGAAGCTTAGCATGAACTGTGGGAATACTTTTCAAGTAGCTTGACCTGTGCAAAAAGTCTTTTTCACTCTAAGTAACTGAAGAAAAGAAATCATACTGAACTGAAACATGAGACCTCTGGGAACAGATGAGTAACTGTGTGGGTTCTAAATGGAAAATATTTTTTTCATTGAAGTTTATCATACAGTGACTGAGAATAACAAACTGATAGCATAAGGGACACACGGGAAGGTGACTTTATGTATGTGGCAATGTGACTTCATTCTGTGCTGCTGGAGGTGGACAATGCTCCATATATACAGATGTCAGCACCTACAGTAGATTGGTTTCATTCACTCGTGGTTATTGTTTGGGTATTGCCTTCTTTCCCAAAACTGCACTCTAAAACCCTTGTTTCTTTGTTCCCCTGTAGCTCTAACCTAACTCTACTCAATCAATATTCAATCCCAGCTCCTGGAGTATAAGAAATTTAACAGAAGGAAAGTAAAAAGTGATTGGCATGTGAGTTTGCATATGTAGTAGGGGGAGGAGAAGGAAAGGAAACAAAATATTGCAAAACATACTGGAGATGTAAAAAACACACTGGAGATGCAAAATGAAAACATGATGTTAGTGTGGTGTATTTAGCTGCATTTTTATTATCATTATTATTTTTTTTTTTTAAGAAAAATTAGATGACTGCAGCCACATTTTGAATCTGTGCTTTTTAGAGCAGATTGCTTGGGCTAGTCCAAACTTGTGAATTGATCTAATGTATTTAGTAGACTTTCATGCATTTAATAGGCTTTCATGCACTTGCAAGCACACAAAGACATGCACCAGTCCACTCAGTTACAGAGAGCAAATTTAGAACACTGCTTCATTCAGTTAGAAATTTAGCATGTGAGAATATAACATAGGTTTTACAGCCTCAAACATGTCAAGAATCGATACAGAGATGTAAGATAAATCAGAAAAGATGGGTGAGGTTGGGATTCAGGGCTGTGTGTGATGAATGTCTTGACTGCTGCTGTGATTTCTCTTGTGATTCATTCTCAGAAGACGGCATAACATGGGAGTGCTGAATTCTGCCACACAAAGATTTCAAAAATACCATTCCCAGAGTAGTTTTATGTCTAATGAAAAGCACATGAGCTATTTCAAAGAAAGCTAAAATGATGCTAATATATATAACAGTCTTTAAATGGGGGGGGAGGAGTTTTCTAATTGTCAACAAGAAAATTCAAAAAAATTAGCTTCCAACTTCACTGCAATGCGATTCCCAGGAGACCTTGTAAAACCAATACGTTCTCCAGTGCAGACCTTTCATTTTTTCTGGCGTGTACAATTTGTTTTATAGCAATAAGATATAAGCAGACTATTGACTGCTTATCGCTGATTACTACTGTTACATTACTCACCATTGTTTGAATCCTTTGTTGGTTTTCATTCTGAGGACAGTAGTAAAATGCCAACAGCCACAGCAAAGCATCTGGTTCTACAGCTGCCTTCAGCAACTGTTCTGCAGCAATATCCAGCCACTCTCCAAAACAAGCAATCAAAAACCAGATTTCTAAAAGGTCAGAGGAACTGAAATATGAAAAAAAGATACATAAGTATTTCTTCTTATTAAACACTTATAAATTTCTTACATTAACTGCAAATGGTGTTGGCATGAAAATAAAGACCCCTAAGCTATTCTTCAACAGATAGTGCTTTACCTGTTAAGCAGAGCCTTGTACTCTGTTATCTGCAATACGGTCAATAGGGACAGCACCCAGTGCTATTAACAGATTAATTTTATCAACAAAACAGAATATCCATAACACCAGTTTCCAATAAATAGCAGTGACAAAACATTATGTATTAAAATATACATCATAAAAGTATTCACAGTTTATGCTCTTCAGTCTAAGGATTTTCAAAACTTTAAGTCATATATTATGTACTGTATTCTAAAATGCTGTTGCCTTATATTGGTTTTCCATTTCTCAGTTTTGCTTTTCTGGGTTATTTTCTGTTAAAAGCACATGTTTTTGGTAATTAATAAGTTAATTAATTACCAAATTAATAAATATCCCATTTAGGTGGGATAAATATAAAGTTTTTAAGGACATTTATCTCCTGGCTTTTAAAATTTGGATCTTCTTTAATGAATACTTTGAAGATATTACAATCTGGGCTAATGCATTAAGGAAAAGAAAGATCAGAATGGACCACAGCTCATCTCTACACTCTCTCACATTAGTTTGCGCGGGGAGATGCAAACTAATAATGGGCTTCCTGTAAGTAAAAAGACAAACAGAGAGAGGAAGGAAGAAAGGACATCTGGAAGGAAAGCAACAAGCAGGAACTAATATTACTATTAAGTGTGGCAAAAGGTTTGAAGAATCAGAGCTTTTCCTTAACTTTTATTCATGGGGATTCCAAGAGCTGCTGTAACACCCCTTCCAGGAAACTCCAAAATATTTTAGAAATTTCAAGAGTTAATGCAGCTGTTTGATACCAGCACATCACCAGGAGAATATCACGAGATGACAGTCGGAATAAACTGCTTTATCTTTAAGACTTCCTGAAGGAGGGATGCCCTGTTTTATGATGGAAAATGTAATGCACACAGATAATATTCTATGTCTAGAGTATACTGTTGACTATGTCACTGTTGACTACTGTTGTCTATGAGTACCCCAGAAATTACTGACCCTGTAAATCATACTTTTATACCACAGAATCCGAGGATCTCAAAATTCTATTCCTAGGACATAAATCCACCAAAAAAGCTTATCCTTATTTTTGGATAAGCTTGGTCACTGACATCAGACATAAGAGTTTAATACAGCATGGGCTGGAAAATAGTGTGCTGAAGTAACTGCTACAGAAGTCACTGCTGTTGATATTCCACAGCTTTTGGAGAGGTAACAGCATGTCTCTGACTGCAGAGAACTAGAGATGTATGACAAAGTGTGAGACAAAAATTCCTTAGATAAAGGAACAGGATCAGCACTGGTAAAGTATTTGAAGTTATTAGAATCCAGAAATGCAACATTAAAAACCTTCAGGAAAACCAAGAGCAACAACAAACAAATGCGACATTGATCTGGAACAACAGCCTTCCCCTCAGCAAAATAACCCACTTATCTGACCATAATTCAATGTTGTAACAATGTAAGTGGATAGGCTAGCTCTGAAACACAGTGATTTACAATTAAAAAAATAAATAAATAAATAAATTAAAAAAAAAAACTAATTTGAAGTTAATTACAGAGAACAGGTAACTAATGGTAACATTGACAATATTTATGACTGGAAGCATTCATAGCTCAAAGGTTAAACACATGTCCTTAAACTTGAGCATTAAACCAATTTTAACAGGTAGAATTAACAAGTAGAATAGAGCCCAACTCTTGCCTAGACAGTCTAGGCACCAGTGAACTTATAACTCATCATGACTTTCCATCAAACTGCCTGGTTTGGAATCACATAACCTCCACTTCTTACCCCATAAAAGTTTCTGCCCACTCTGTACTGACAACTACACTACTGCCATTGCCAAAAGTAGCCCTTTCACTTCTGGGACTTTTTTTTCTCCTAAATTTATGTGAGTTGATTTAAAATGTCACATGATATTTGCTGTTTACTGAGATGACTGCAAATGATAATAAGTAATGGAACAGAAGCAAATTCTTCATTAGAAATGCACAGAAAGTGCTTTGCTATAGGACTTAATATCTGGTGTAAAACAAAATCACTGAAAAAAGAAAGCATGGTATAAACATAGGAACAGTAACTATGAGACAAGAGGATAAGTTGTATAGTAGCTTTTTTTGCTCCTCTGTTAATCTTATTAAGTAGAAAGAATATAGAATCAGGAATAATGCAATGAAAAAGCCTATTAAATACAGTTACTCATTGATATTAGTACTGAAGAAGACAAGTCAGATCCATTTTATTCACAACTGAGAGGGATTTGTTAGAAAAAGTAATTGCTGTGCAAGTCCCAAAGAAAGTAAGAAGATATTATGACAAGTACAATGCTATTCAAACTAGTGCATTATCAAGGCAGAAGAGGTCAAAAGCCAAGAAAGGGCCAGGTAACAAAAGCAGAAAGACATGCTTCTATTATTGTAACATATTAAGATGGGTGATACTTGTTTGTTCAAAGTCTGAGTTATTTTTCTTTAAGAAATCATGGTCAGCTACTGGTCCCTGTTTAAGGGCAAAAAGGTTTGACATCATCGTAGAGTGGGCAAGACATTGCACCGAACTGCAGCTCATACAGAAAATAAGAAGCAAGTAGCAGACAGACAGGTCTCAGGGGGAACAGCAAAAAGCTTTTATATGCCATGCAACAACAAAAATAAAAGCTTTCATGTGTTAACTGAAACCAAGTGTGGCTTTAAGGATCTGCCATCCAGGATGCTGTGAACAGGGGGGCAGTTGGGTATCTTACTTTACAAATCTATCTGGCCTACGCATTCTATATTTCTAATATTTCAGTTTTTAAATCCAAAATAAATTGGTTCCTTGGAATTTAAAAGCAGTTCAATATCCTTTGGAAAGCTCACTCTTGGAGCAGATCTTTGCAGACTCATATCTAAACTCTAGCCAAGTCAAGTCTCATCACAGACCCAGAAAGAAAGAATTGCAGTGCAACAGCAGATAGGGATGTATCTTTTTTGCCTGTAGTCCTGGAACATATACTACCAAAGTAGAATTTATCTAGACAAACACTATCATTAATTACATTGGCTATTTAGGAAAATAAAACAAAACAAACAAAAACGACAAACAAAACACCTAAGGGCAACAGGTCAGAAACACTGGGTGTCAGCTCAAGGAGCAATAAAGCAAACAATGTAATAGTCTAGCAGACGTATCTTTATGAAACAACAACAACAACAAAACAATGCAGGAAGTTTGAAGTTTGAATGTTCGTACAAGCCTGCAGAAACCCAATATGATCTCGTACATAAAAGAGTACAACTCACAACGGACTCTTTCCAATTCTAGCTGTTTTGTTTTGGTTGGAAGAGTTCTCTTGTTACAGCCATAAAATGGAGAAGTGACAGATCAACTTTCCAATAAGTATCCTCAGCTCCCCCTCCTCCAGCTCATAGCCTAGGCTCTCTTTTTCCCCTGACAATCCTTCCCATATAATTTCTCACACTGCTTCTTCAGGACTTTACTCCTGATCCTTTAATTGACCCAAAAAGGGCTCCTTTTAAGCGTGCACTTTGACTCTGCATCCTAAAGGCAATGGCAATGCCCAAAGACAAATTCTTGTTGGCAACTTGAATTGGACCTTCTCTGGATATGACATTATTGCCCCAATAACTTTTGAAAGTTCTGGCTAAACAGAATTAGAAATTCAATCCAGAATCAGTTTAAAAAGTTTCATGGGACAAATGCCAAAGTAGGAAAGTAAGCATTTCTGTTACAGTTAGCTATTTGCTGAAATGGAAGCGACAAGACTTTGTTTACACAGGAGCTTATTGGACAGGTCTGTAAGTGCTACAAAGTTCTGGTTCAGTAAGTAGTCTAAGTCTTTAAACCAAAGCTATATTTAGAGAGGAAAATTACACTTAATGAAATGTAACCACTAAAGAGTTCGAATGGCATGACTTTTCACAAAGTAACACATTCAGAGGACAAAAAGTTAAATACTACTTACCTAATGTTTGTGTCTTCTACTAAGGCTTTGATCATACTGGAAATGTGTGACAAGTGTTGAGACCAGTGTGTAGCTGGCAATTCTGAGGAGGAAGGAAGAAATACAGTTCTTAAAAGATGATTTTTCAAATTCAAAAGATGACTTCTCATATTACTATTTTTTTTTTTTTTAAATGAAAACTTTCTGTCCAAATGGAACAGAACAATGAAATTAACCACATTAAGCAAGCATTAAAACTTGTTCAGGATTCAGTTATTACAAAGCATTTAAAATTTCCCAATTTTCAACAATAACTGTCCCTATGTTTCTTTGAACAATTCATTGACAGAGCCAACGTGAGGAATTACAGCTAGGAATATTATCCAAATTAGGCCGATGTACCCGTGTGTAAATTCTGCCTCAATATTAGCATATAATCAGTGCAGTAACATTCTCAAAGGCTCTTGTATTGAGCAGAATTTACTGCTTATTAAAAACTGTATGGAATTGAGCAGTGATTTCTTGATCTATGTAAATGGGAAATGTATAAAAAAAAAAAAAAAAAAAAAAAGGAAAAGAATTCAAGCTTCACAGACAAACAACAAAGCACACAGTATTTCTTGTCATATACACACTAGAATTTTAATAATGACAATTACTGGTATTATAAGAAAAGTATTTGTGTGTGTATACATGTATAAAAAATATATATATATACAGACCTCAGCAACCTATCTTAATTCCTAATATCACAGTTTTCATTAAAAATAATAATAATGCACTCTTTGTTATTCTCTTTTAGTATTTCTTGAAGTTAATGTGTGTAGATGTTTGTAGATGTTCCTACAAAAAATACATTAGAGAATATTATTAAAACTGCTAAGTCAAAACACCCAATATAGAAAATGGCAAAATTTAGTCTTAGTCCCTTTTACAGTTATTTTAAGATATATGAAGACAATGCAAGTTGGCTAATGCTGCAAATATGTCATTTAGAAACTTACCAAAATGACGTCTCAGTAAAGCTATTACAAGGGGCTGGTGATGGTGAGGGAAGTAGGCCTTCAGTGGAAATTTATGCTAAAATAATATATAGGTATATATTAAGAGCTTTCTGGTCAGTTTTCAAAACAAATCCACAGCAAACAATCTCATCTAACATAGTAACTAGTAACACAGTCTGAAGCAAAAGAACACAAATTAACTCTAAACTCAATTTTAAGATTTAGTATACAGAAGAAAGGGAGATACTTGTGAAAAAAAATGATTATAGTAGGTAATTATTTATGGATTTTTTTAAAAAAAATACGTGCATTAAAAAAGATTCAGAGTATAACAAAAATTACATCTTAATATTCTCAGTCTTTTTTTCCTGTAATCAGAAAAGTTTTTACTCTTCATACACAGAGGCTAAGAGATACTAATTAGTTTAATTTAATTTTCCACTGTAAAGAGGCTCATGGACCATATCAAACCAAGAAATAATAATATCCACAAAATCTGAGGGCGTGATGTAGATTATTGCATTATGTTCGATTAATGGAAAACTAAAATTCTTTGGATCTGATTCAGCACAACGTAAGGTTGTCATAGATAACAAATCTGTCCTCTATTTATCTGGGTGTGTGAAATTTGCATGACGTGAGCATAGCTGCTTGTATAAATGTGAGACTAACAGCAGAATATCCTTCAATCTTGTTGTTCTACAAGCATCTATGACAGGAATGTCCAACATATAATATGAACTCCATTTGAAGTGAACTGAAAACTGGCTGACGCCCAGGCCCAGAAGGTGCTGATGAGTGGCACAATGCCAAGCTGGAGGCCATAATCAGCAGGGTACCCAAGGGGTCACTACTGGGTTCACTCCAGTTTAACATCTTTATTAATGATCTGGATGATGGGTCAGTGCGCACCCTCAGCAAGTTTACTGATGACACAAAACTGGGAGGAGTGGTGAATATACCAGAAGGTTGTGCTGCTATTCGGAGGCACCTCGTCAGGCTGGAGAAATGATCTGATGGGAGCCTCATGAAGTCCAAGCAAGAAGTGCAAAGTCCTGCAACTGGGGAGGAACAATTCCAGGAACCAGTGCATACTGGGGGCCACTCAGCCACTCAAGTAGCTTTGCAAAAAAGGACCTGGGGTTATGGTGGACACCGAGCTGGCCATGAGCTGTCCACATATCATTGCCACGAAGAAGGCTAACAATATTCTTGGCTGCATTAGGCAAAGTATTGCCAACAGGTCAAGAGATGTAGTCCTTCACCTCTACTCACCATTGGTGAGGTGGCATCTGGAGTTGTGTGTCCAGTTCTGGGCTCCCCAGAGAAGAGAGACCTGGATATACTGGAAGGAGTCCAATGTAAGGCCACCAAGGTGATCAAGGAACTGAAGCACCTATCCTATGAGGAGAAGCTGACAAAGCTGGAATTGTTCAGCCTGGAGAAGAAAAGGTTCAGAGGGATCTCATTTATAAACACCTGAATGGAGGGTGCAAAGAAGACAGAGCCAGGCTCTTTTAAGTGGTGCCCAGTGATGGAACAAGAGGTAATGGGCATAAATTGAAACACTGGAGAGTCCTTCTGAACATCAGGAGACACTTTTTCACTGTGCAGGTGACTGATCAGGCTGGTCTGACACAGTTTGTCCACAAAGGTGGTGTAGTTTATGTTCCTGGAGTTATTCAAAAACTATCTGGACATGGTTCTGTGCAAAAGTGCTCTAAGTGTTCCAGCCTGAAAAGAGGGTTTAGACCAGATGATCAACAGAAGTCTATTCCAACCTCAGCCATTCTGTGATTCAGGTCTCCATACCAATGACCTTAGAACTCTTCTGGCTTCTTCCTTTACGAATAAGAGACTAGTCAGCAAACAGATCACCTCTTGAAACACAGACCTGGAATATAGACTATAGAATGTGACAAATCTCTAAACCCAATGAAGACCACATTCAGTCTAAGAAAACTTACTTAATTTGTGAAATACATCTATGCACCTTATAAATAAATGGAGTGACACGTTCTCTCTCTACTATTTTTGTTGTTATTGTTCTAAACAACAGTTAATTTTAATTAGAGCACAGTAATATGTGCGGTATTCTCAGGCAGTAGACGTATCACTGGTATGGTAAGACTCTAAAAGTGTACTTGTCAAATGGAATTAGGCTAATTAAAAATTAATAATCCCTGTACTAAAGTATGCGTGTAGCCAATTAGCTTGCATCAAGAATCCCCATGAAAAAGCAGCTCTTGACACAGTCGGTAGTGGCCAAGACAAACCACAGCATGAGTTACATATCGAAACAATATTGTAAAGCATGTAAAAACCAGTTTTCAGCATATGGTTTAAGCAAAGTAAAAAAATAAAAAAATTGCCTTCTACCACACACAGTATTTTAAATAGCTCTTTCCTGGCATAAACAATCACAAACTGCAAAACAAGGTACCAAGAGATAGAACTACTTTGGATGTAGCTGATTATAATAATTGCCATGATATCAAATGGGAAATAGAAGTTGATGACTGGCTTAAAATATTTATGCAGCTATTTAAAATAACATTCCCAGGTGAAAAACACTGACAATCCTAAGGGAAAACAACCCTGGAGAAAATTACAATTTCCACCAAATAAAAACATGAGCTTTCAGTTCATGAATTAACAAGTAACTTGACCTTATCCTCAAGTCAGCTCTCACTACTACCACAAACTGGAATGAAATTTGCTTCCACACAAGACAGAGATAATCACAACAGCTGAACCCAGTACAACCTACAAAGTTTCTAGAAAAAACAGCACACGGCAATAGGGAATCGTTCTCCTCCTACCTACCTTGCAAACCTGTGCAGCTGCCAGACATGACCTGGTTCTTCAAAACATTTTTTGGATACATCTGTTTGCATGCCTTTTTTCAATCAACTGTACTCTAAATTCCTATGGCCTCAGATGATCCACCCACAACCTTCTTCATCCTCTGGCATTAATGGTTTTACCATTAAAGTTTGCCATAAGAAATGTCACTGGAGCAAATTGAATCCCCCATCAAGGACATCCAGATACTACAAAAATGGTTGCCATATGAATATATGTAATATGTGGTATGACCACAAAAAAAAAAAAAAAAAATCACAGTGATTTAAACAATATTTAGGAAGTAGTCTGTGCCTGCATATTTTTATGTCAACTGTTAGTTAACATTACAGTTGATTCATAAACTGTGAAACAAGGGATTTTAAATTCTAAGAATGAAGATAGTATCTAAATTGAATTAAACTGTACAAAAGTCAAATACAGGAAACTTAACATTTAAAACCACTTTCAAAGAATTGGGCAATAGTCCATGTTGCGATGTCAGCAGATGAAGAACTTTTACCATGAATCAAACATCACCTGCACAACAGGATTAGCCCTTGGGTGTCTGATGGGTGTGGGATCTTTACTTGTGTTCTCCACCCAGTCACCCACACCCGGGGCTACACAACATGCTGCTGCCATGAAACCAGGGTGGCATAAAATTAACACGCACGGCACCTACATATTAAGCAACACAGCTGCAGTTTCATCCTTAAATCATATTGCCTGAAGCTAGAAGATAGATTCAATCACAATGCTAATTACAGGTCAGTACATCACAAGTTCCCAGATGAAGTCCCCACATTTTCTTAACTACTATGGATACAAAAATCAAAGGATGGAAAATTTTCTTGAGTCTAAACCAGAAACTATTAAATGATAGGACGATTTCCAAACTTACATCACAAGCATTGGAGTTAAAAACAAGCAAAACAAACAAAATGGTCAGGATGTGAAGTGACAGTGATGTGGTAATCTAAAAAAAGTTTGTAACCTATAAACAGAACAAAATTTATTCATATCTCCCATTGTAAAAATGTAAAGTAAGAAGCTGATCTTGCTGACGGTTAAAGTAGTAAAGTAAATCTACTTAATTCAGTTCAGTGTACAATGTCAATGTTCAATGTAAAGTTCTGTGCGGAAGAAGTGATGCTAAGCTGGGAAATTTGAAGCTTTAAACTGAGGAAAAACATCTGAGGCCACTGTTAAAGACAAGAAACTGAAACTAGTGTGTATACTGTGTGTTCTACCTTTTGGTATTTCGTATCCTACTTACTGTTATTTGTGGAGGAAGGGAGTGGGGAGAGACATACAGAATGGGAATGGGGTTGTGGTTATTAGCTCTGTTTCATGTATTATCAAGAAGTCTGCTACTGCAAAAGAAAAACTTATGTAAAAGTTTTTCATCCTGTCTGTTGAAGGTGCATGACGATGATAGTCATTGTATAGGCAGAAACTTCAGCACCGTGACAACAACTGTCCTTGAGAAAACAAAAGTTTGTATGTTCTCAACAGGTTGTGGGATTATTCCAGGACATACTCAGGTAAATTGCTCTGGTATATTGATTTCATGTTGCATTTTTATTCACAGGTGAAAATGTCTGAACTAAACTTTGGCACACATGTACAGCCATAGAGTCACTACCATTTTGCTCATAAATTCAATCACTGTTCCTATCAGCAGAACTGTTATTTTCTTTCAAAATTATATACGTTCTCGTTGAAAAGAAACATTAAGAAGTAGGTCTTGACAAACCTGCTTGTTTTCATTCTCGTGAACCTGAACGAAGAGCTGTGTAAACACCTGTATTATGTTCATAACTTCTGGAGTTCCATCAGTTTCCAGCAGTACATTCCTAAGCATAAACATTGAAAAGTTAGATTATGACAGATTAGATTATTAGTCTCCCAAACACACCACTGTTATTGAAAGGAAGGAAAAAAAAAGGTACTTTCCTTCTACACTGTAGCTTCAAGCTGTGTTTGAGCTCATCGCACTAATTATGCCAGTGTGGAAACTGACAGAATACCAACTTCACATGTTGTTTTTTTTTGGTTTGTTTTTAAGAAAACATATGCAACCCCTACAGATACTCTGGATTTATTTGCATAGAGAATTCTACACACAGAAATGTAGAATTTTCCTTACCAATAGGGGAGAAGGGATAAAAATAAAAATCAGACTATCAGACTATCATAACTTTACTAGGCAAATTTCTTATTGGAACAGTCTTATTGGGTTCAAGGCAAGTATTCCCATGCCCACAGTTAGGCATATTTCAGTGGGAAGGCATACATGGGCCATCTCAAATTAAAGAGAAATTACCATCTCCTGGGGCATGGTACCTAGAGGAAAAATATGAGAGAGAAAGAGGGAGAGAGAGACTTAAATTGTTAAGTACTGCACTCCTAGCATAGTCAGGAGAAAAGAAGAAAAAAATTGTCAATCAAATTTAAAAGTTCCATCTATAGCAAACTAGGCAAGGAGACCAAACTTAAATAACACAGCTGCTGTTCAATCACTGTGACTCTTTAGTGATCATCAAGCAATGAATCAGCAGCACAAACAGAAATAAGTATATACCAAAGGCATACTTTAGATCAGTAATTACTGAAGATTTAATTAGGGACTGATTCCAAAGTCCTTTCATTGGTGAAATCATAAAATCCATTCTGGAGGTTCAGGAACATGAACCCTTTAACTGGCTTTCCAGCATAACGAAACCTTGAGCAAATGGAGCACAAAAGCACATGGACAGCCAGGAGTAGTTTTCATTCCCATCTTTAAAAGATGTGTAATGGTCAGGAGAAAGTTGTTCAAAGTAAGCTGCCACTGGGATTTAATATATATATATATTTTTATTAGAGACTTGTTTATTTTTTTTCCATAACAATCAAGAAGATGAGAACAACCAACATATTAATATAATTCAGAAATTTCATAAAGCTGCAGGCAAATATAATCTCTAGTTTAAACACAAGAAGTAGTACACAAACTCAGGCTAGGCTTGTGGGCTCTATGGCTGCACAAAGCAACAAAGTAAGCTTCTACTTTTGGGGAAAAAAAAAAAAAAAAATACAAGTTAATGTCTTCTATCTTCCTTCATTAATATCTTGTATCTCCTTCTCCCTGTGATGAAACAACTTAGCACAATAAAGCCCAATAACAAGCATGCAAGTAGTAGGAAAAGCTATTCCTGAAAGAGACAAAGTTTAGATGTGTGCTTCTAAGAGTGTACAGGGGTCGCCTCTGTCCTGCCCTGAGCTACAGTTTCTGCAGTAGAGGCTCTTCTGTTAGTACCTGAACAAACCTAAGCATGCACAAATGCCCCTAAAGACATGCACTTGGTAGGCATTTTTTTTTTCTTATAAAGGAAAACACTTGATGAACAAAGAGCATCACCTTCTTCTTAGAAGGAAATTCATTACTGTTGCATCAAATCTGACTACCATAGCAATAGACCATCTTAAAAAGAATGATAAAATAGAAGAAAGACAAGCAAAGAGAAAAAAACATTGAAGCTACAAAGGACTGGAAGCCCCCATGTGGTGAACAATATACATCGCTTCAAAATAATATTGATACATTCAAACACAAACTCATTAATAACAGGCAGATCAATAGTTTAGTGCAAATAAGAGCATATCCGATGTCAATCCTGAAGATAAATAACATAATGTAAAAGATGCCACATTGGTAATTGCAAAAGTTATAGCTACGTTCCTTCTTCATGCTGGCATGGGCCAAGCCATTACAGACTATTTACAGTTTTAAAATCAAAATGATATTTCAATCACAAATCTCTACTATAGAATAAAACAAATTCTAACTTCTAAAGGCTAAAATACAATGTTAGTCAATTGTATCAATAATTGTTATAATGTAACTTTCACATAAACTTCCCAGGATTTTTAACATTTGCTATTATTTGCAATATATTGCACAAAGGAGTATACTGAGGCGTTCTGCTAAAGAGTATATCATCCAGAAATTATAACACGATATATTCTCATGAAGAAAAATCTCAGTGTTTAGACTGGGATTTGAGACACCTTCCGCTATAATTACAAAACTTACTTGAAGATTTCATTAACAATTCTGAAAATGGCAGGATGGCTTGCTGCTTGTGGCTGTTCGTAAACAAATGAAAGGAAATTAGTCATTAAGAACCAACTCAAACAACTGTCACTGTATAATCTATGGCTTAATTCATGGATACTATTATGCTGCAATTATTAAACTGTAAATCTCAACTCAACTCTTACTAAACACTCAGATTTTCTCAGGGTTATATTCTCCAAAATAACTACATTAAAATCATGAAGGGACAGCCACCACGAAACCAAGCAGGCTAACAGCTGATAAATGCAAACACCTGGGATACCAAACTGTTTATGACAACAATCACTAAAAATACTAAGACTGGCAGATAAACAGGTTCTTGCATGCAATTGCTGGAGGCAAAAGACAGGAAGCAGATTTTAAAAAGCTTTTTTCTTATCTTTAAAAACGATTCCTTTTGGATGTGCTTAGAGATTCTTGACACATCTTCAAAATGAAATTCCAGAAATTAAATTTATTTCCTTTAACACAACCACATGCATTTTGGTCCTAGAAATATTTTCACAGTATTATGTTCTGTGAATTCCAGAATTGCTAATATGAGCTAAATATCTCAGTGCATCAAACTATTTATTTATTTTTTAATTAGTGAAGCTTTTTATATTTGTGGTTCTACCACATGAAAGACTATTTTAAGAAAACTATATTAAACATTCATGGGTAAACACACTACTTGCTAATCCCATGTTCTTAATTCTAAGATTTATGTAGGCTTTTATACAGCACTAAGAAGAAATTGCTATTTACATGTTCTCCAAAGTGCATTAGCTTACGTAAAAACAAAACAAACATAAAACAAACTCATGCATTTTTTTGTTTGTTTGTTTTGTTGATGGTGGTGTTTTTTCCTGAAATTAGCACCTGAAGATTTGATGGGAACATAATTACCCAGCAATCTGGAATAACTGTATTTTACATACTTCAGGATGCATGGAAGGAGTACATATGGCATTTATTGTAACAGCTCTAAGTGTCTGAAGTACCATTCCAAAGAAATCTTTTTTGCATCTGTTTCAAGCTAAAAAGTATCAAGTAAATGTAATTTTTCTTTTTGCTTTTTAATTACACACAGGCAGAATGAGGACTTTACCCTACACGACAATC
Source organism: Nettapus auritus (assembly GCA_011076525.1). NCBI lineage: Eukaryota > Metazoa > Chordata > Aves > Anseriformes > Anatidae > Nettapus > Nettapus auritus. The sequence goes on from CM021797.1 coordinate 43,639,821, forward strand.
TCAGAAAACAAAAAGACAACCTTTAGGACAAACTGTCTAGAAAAGCTCTTAAAAGAGCAGTTTTTTTTTTTTTTTTTTTTTTTTTTTTTTTTTTTTTTTTTTTTTTTCCCTCACAGTTGTCTTTGGAAAAACTAGATAGAACCTCACTTTTAAGTTTTACCACACTTTGTCACACGGCTGTAGCTAGGTTTGTCCTATTGAACGTATGCCATCTAGCGTTCGTGAGTATTTACAGTCGGTAGCTTTGATGTGTGAAAAACAGCATTCAGCTTGTGGCAGAGCTGGTCTCCAAAATTCCACAGTTAGAGGGAGAAGAAAAAAAAAAAAAAAAAAAAAAGGCTGGGTGTGACAAACAAGCAAACAAGGCTTATTTTTTTCTTTTAAAAAAAACCTGAACTAGACAACATCCAGATATCCTTTCCAATCTCAGCCACTGTATAGAAACAGTGGAGAGTTAAAGCTATGATTACCTGTTTTGCGGGTTAAATTATTTAATTCAGAAATTTCTCTGCTGCCTTCAGATTCTCTACCCACCTTTAGCATACAAACCCCCTGTTGCCTAAGTCATGTGTTGAGTATAAACTAGAAAGGGTCCACCAGTACATTGCCACGCATATAAAGATCAAACCATAACTCTTTTGCAAAAGACCAAAATAAATTTTCAATACTGAAAATCTTTCCACCCCTTCCTGACCCACAGCACCAATCTACAATACCACCTATTCATTAGGAAAAAAAAAAAAAGAAAAAAAAAAAGAAAAAAAAAAGTTACCTAATTTCCAAAGACTTTGATAACAGACTGTATCCAATTCATTTGAAAATACTCAAAATAAGAATACTAACCATAGCATCAAAGTCTCCAAGGCTATCTGAAGATGTGCCTTTGGTGTAGCATGCCATACTAGATCAATTCTGGAGTTGGGAGGGATTCTCAAGTTTGGGAGGGCTTCTCATGGGGTTTCTGGGTTTTAACATTTTATTTTTTTATTTTTTCTTTTCCCCCCACATGAGAGCTTTTTATATTTGAATAATCTTGTCTGCAACTACATGATATTTTTCAGAGAAAGCTCAGAAAATGTAACATCTTGTCTACTGGCAGCTTGTTCAATCACTTTTCAAACATGCACATTCCACATAGCACAACACATGCTAAGCTAAAAAGATCCAAATGCAGGGAAATGGAATTGCATGTTTAATATCATGATTACGTATTTTGAAGAGCGAGATGTGGAGCTTCAAAAAACGAAACAAAACAAAACAAAAAATCAAACAAAAACAGAGCCATTCGCCATTTTTAAAAGGAGCAAAATAGGAAAAATATATTTTCCCTTTTTCCATTCATCAGTGATTTTGCTTGACTGCCATGCCTTTTCAAATATGATGGAGAGTGGTTTGGCAAGTACATCAGAAGATGACAAATATTAAGCCTTCTCAACCTATTGCAATATAGTAGGGTTTTCTTATATCTTTGAATGAAATAAAACTTCTCTGGAAGTCTAGCTAAGAACAGAATACAGATTATAATTGACATTGATTTGTTTGCATACTTCTTTACAAAAATGAGCTTAAAAATCTGTGTATATGTGCTTTACTAGAAATACATGCATATAACATTCTGATGTGCTTTTACTTAAATTTTAGTTGTTAATTCACACACAAAAATTTCAACATTACTTCAGCAAGCAAGACATCTATCCACCCACCAAATTCTGAAGAAGCCAAAAGACAATTTCTGATGGTCACTTCATTGTTTTTGTTACTTCTCAATAACCACAGAATTTCCAATATTAATTCCAGTTTAGACCAAAACCCCACAAACCTGATAGCATACCACATAAAACTACAAGTTAGTGGACCATCACACTGTAATTACACTTGGAATTCAAATTTGAGTATTTCATATCAAATTGCTATTACAATAGAAGCATAGTATTTTATAACCATAGAGGTAATGTAGGTCACTATGAGGTTTATGTACAATTTTAAAATATTTTGTTTAGATAAATGGCCTTGATAATGCAATTACAAAATAGTTTAATGATTTTTCCTTCTTATCACATACTATAATCAAAACACTAACAAATATCTGCCTATTTGTACTCCACAGGTCTTCTTGCAAATAGAAGAAATGTCTAAATCTATCAACTGGTGACTCATGTTTCCATTATTACTATACCCATAAAGCAAAGAGGTCACATCCTATAAATGCTTTAATCCAACTGTCAAAACATGCATACCCATGCTCCTAAATAAATATTCAAATGTCTTTCAGGCAGGCTGTTGGATTCAAGGTGCTGACTGATCTAATACCACACAACTATCCCTACAGTACCAGGTACAAGCTGTACAAAATATCATTAGATATTGTAGACCACAGTTTCTAGATCCAATCTTTTCCCTCTATAATTCTGAAGATTGTCATCCCATTGTTTTTAATTGCTAAGCCATCTCCCTTTTATACATCATCTCTCTTCTATCAACTCCTACCAATAAACTACATCCATCTTCCAAATGCTTTCTTTATGTCTGCCTTCATTCCACTCCTTGTCCACAGGATGTCCTCTCTAAACCAGCATTCAAAGCTGCTGCACTGGTCTTTCCCCCTTTCTGAATGTCTTCTTTCGAAAGAACCACATTTTTGGAGCAGAGACAAAGAAGTATAATTTAAGTGTGCTAGCACAGTAAGGTTCCGTTATTTTCAGGTACCAGAATGTGATAAAACAATGTATACATGAAAGGCATTAACAAACAACTCTTAACCAATAATTAAACAAACAAACAAACAAACATTTTACTTCCTGCTACATCTTAACTTTTTTCTTCTCAGCCATGTGTGGTACCATGTACTGTATTCAATTCATAGTGTATCTGATACCTAAAACTATATATAGGCCTTGTGTATAAGCTTTGCCTTCTGGGACACTTAGAATCCCAGATAATGCTTGATATGCTGTTGATGCCAAGCATTTATGAGATTTGCAAGTATTACAAAGACTCCCTAAAACAGAAGTTTGCAGATGCAATTAAAACAGAAGAATTTTTAAAACTATAGTCTTCCTATCTAAAATATTCAGTCTTTCATAGGAGGAAAATAAGATATGATGTACTGTTTTTGAGTGCCATCTATTTAAGAAATATGAATACATCTCGACTTCAGCAGTCTAAACTGCTAAACTTCAACAGGCACAGAGATTGAGGTAAAAACAGATTCAAATCCTCCCTGGCAAAAGGGGATAATTTTTAAAGACAGAGGCAGGTATGCAGCACTTCCACCAACAGGATTCTCAATTTCTTCATCTGTTTTTCATCACAGGATGAAACTTCTTTTTTGCCTTCAATCAATTAATTATAAAAACTAAAAATTTAGTGAAATTTATAAGATTCGAGATTTGCCTTTAGTAATGTCAAAGTTATTGCCACATGACAAGCCAGTTCCCTCAAAGATGCTGACATACTTGAAAACCATCACTTCTTAAGCTTGAAAGAGAAGTATCAAATGTACTACAACAGTGTACATACCAGAAGTGAATCTTTTATGACACAAGCCACTTCTTCCAGTGAATTCATCTGAATGGAAACCAGCTGGTCTAAAACATGTAACGTAGCATTTTCTAGGCTTGGTAAGTGACGAAGCCAGAGACTGAAGACAGCTGATTCAGAAAGGGAGATTTTCTTTCTGGGTTAGAGGAAAAAAATAATGTTTTTTTCCTTGAAAAACTGGAAGACATGCAAAAATGTAACTTTTACTTTTTCTCTCTTTTGCTGCAGGAGACCAACCTGCAGCAAAAGAGAAAATCTTGTTTACGGTACTCTGTTCAGTGTAAAATAGCAGTGGCAAAGAGTAATATGGAATCACCATCATCTAAAAATGATACTTTCCTACACATCTTTAAAATCCAAAAACATCATTAAGCTGGACCCCAGCAAATGGAAATTGAGGGTTTGAGGCTGGTATTTGCTTATGCCCCAGAGAAAGGTTAGACTCTATGCCCACTCATTTTCATGCCCAGTTTCCTGTAGACCTGTCTGCTCAGAGAGTGTCAGCAGCTGGCAGGTAAGCAGGAAGGTCCTATACAATTTTACCACTGTCTGCATCAAAGCATTACATGTCTTTGCAAAGAAATAATGAAAAAATCAAAAAGAAGTAGGCAGAGGTAGATAATTCTTGACCCTACCAACACTGACAGGAGCCAATGCTCCTGTCAGATAAATGCTTCAGAAGAGAAATATCTCTGCACCTAAAGCTTTCAGCTATAGCTCAGCTGAAGTATAGTGTTATATCACTAGGAAACAGAAGGCATAGTTTATTTTGAGACAGCACCACAATGTGCTGGCACACATCAAAACCTTTTACAGTAACCACCCAAGAAGAACAGGTATTGCAGCACAAAACATCCTGGAACATTTCTGCAGCTATTAGTGTTTCAGATCAAAAACTTAAAACCAAAACAAAACCTAAATAACAAGAAATATGTGTCTGGCAGTTAAGATTAAAAATAAGTAGACAGAAGAGTACATGTAGACTGAAGCTACTGATAAAAAAGAAAAGAATATTAGCAGGAAGATTTAACACCATTTTAGGTTCTCATTTTTAATCTATTTTATCATACTCTTGCTTAAATATCAGCCTTCAAAATTCTGATTTCCATGGAAAAGCTGTTTTTCTCATTCAAGTCTATTTAATAGCTTACTTTAAAACTGTACATCTGTAGACAAGAAGTATATCCTTAGAATTTCAAATTTTTTAAGTACTGCTCCGTTTTGAGATGCTGTATAATTAATATGGTATCACTATTAAAGCACATATGCACATCAGAATAAATTACAAATAATGAGAGATACTTTATTTTTTGACAATCCTCTTCTTTTCTTTATTTTTGAAGTAGCACAATAGGTATGTGAAAACTGTGTCCAGAACGCAATGACAGAGTTAGGGAACAGAATTAAACTATTGAAATGGAAAAAAATACAACTACATTCATCTTAAGATCACAAGATCTTCAGAAGCGGGCCAAGAGTGTACCATGCAAATGACTTGTGAGCCTACATCTGCTTTTAGGGAAACCAAATACTTTTGTTGAGGGCCATGTATGAATCACTTTGTCAAAAGACACATGAACTGAATTATTTTTGCTCACTGTGATAAACAAGTAGCTCAAAGATTAAGCAATGTTTATTTTAATCAGAAGGACCTCTTACAACTATCTAAAGGATTCAGATTCACTTTATGAAGTGGCAAAAGTATGTCACAATCGACTGCCTGTTGGCTCACTGTCATTAATATAAACTATCCATGCTGAAACTGTGTACTTGCTCTGCACTACTGCTTGTAGAACACATTCAGTCTGAAGCCATGCAAAAAGGACAACTGAAAGGTAGCTCACCCTTTTTGGGGACTCATGTTTCACTACAGACTTTACACTTTTCACTACTGACCTTCACATTCCTTTTCCACTTACTTTCCTTGACTTCCAGGAGCACGTGCACAAACCAGTCCCTGTGCTTTTTCTCATTTTTTTTTTTACTCATTTTTGCTGGAACCCGTGGAGGAGCAATGATGTATATAATGTTAAAACATCTCAGAAATAATGCTGTTGGGTAAGGGGAAGCAATTAAAACTTTGATTAAAAAAGAAGAGAAATGGATAATTGTAGTAAAGGATTCACAAAGGATCCTTTCTAGTATAAAAAAAAAATACTGTAATACATAATTGAAACTTGATCTGTTTTGTTGTTGTTGTTGTTTGTGTTTTACATTTTTATTTGCCTTTTTATTTTTAAAGCTTTGGTTTATATTTCCCTAGCATTAGGCGACCTTTTATTTGTCCCACACCAAGATCACCAAGTCCTCTGAAAATAATGACACTAAGTCAAGAGAAATGAGCAATGCACAGATCCGATATTCTTGCAACTGCATCCTACGTTATCTCATTTCACATGTGATTAGAACACGAGATGGCAGAGACTCCTAAATCAAAGATAAGCTGTCATCCTTCAGGATTGAGTGGAATTTCCTAGCTGGCCAAAAGTGAAAGAAATTGTCCGGTGACACAGGTACACAACAACGTTGTCACAAAACAAAATTTGGACCCACCTTTCTCAGTTACAACTTGAATAAATCAAACTGTCTTTTCTTCCCTGGCACAGCCAATCTTGCTGATGTTCAGCTTCTCTCAGCTGGCTTCCTCCATAGATTGATTTAATCAAAACAGTGGCTTTAGAGGCAGCAAAACAAGCAAAACTGTATTTCACAAATTGCTTCTATAAGCCTCATTAAAAATAATCTGCTGAAAATCAGCAGAACTGAAAATCTTGAGAACCATTTTCACAGAAAAAAAAAAAAAGAGAGAAATATGGAACCACTTAAACAAGAATTTATCTCGTGCACTGAAAAGTAAAGATGGCTCTCAAAATGTTATGCATGTTGATACACCTAGATGAAAAGGAGATTACGTTTCTATTAAAAGTGATCATATCTTTCACCAACTTCCTAAAATCCTAAAACTTTTACCTCAGTTTTAGAGAAAAGGTGGGATAAAGTTACAGTCAATATTTAAAGCTGTTATGCCACAATTTGTATACCAGCACTAACATTCTGCTTTGGCCAACAACCTGAGCTCTGCCATTCAAATGTAAAGAAAATTTTTTATTATAACACAGAAGATGTACAGTGCACTCAGCATACAAATCTAAAGCAAAGACATTTAACTGAATTAATAATATTTATCACAGAAAACAGAAAGGTCATAAGGACCTTACTTTAAATCATACAGCTACTTACTTTAAAAGGGCATCATTCACAGCCTCCAGGAACTGTGAGCTCAGGATTTCTTTTGATGCACCTCCATGGTAAAGAAGAAGAGCTTCCAGCAGTGGAGTTATATCAGGCAAAGTAATAAGAGGAACACAGAAAAGGGACACAGCATTCACACGTCTGGCTGGAACTCTGAGGAAAAATAAATATAGTTCCTGTTTTAGAAAAGTCAAAATTTAGATTTCTAAGCCAACAAGGTAAGAGAAATGAAATTAATTCCAGAAGATTAAAGACAAGAGATGAATACCTGACTGCAGAAAAAAATACATATATTTATTGGAATAACTGTTGACTTAATCATTCTACATTGCCTATTGCATATTGTCTGATAGAACTGTGATATTTTAGTGCTCAAAGAATACCACATGAGGGATATCAACCCAACTCTGAAGTGCAGCTAGTTATGTTCGCTCAGTAATTAATGCCTTCCTAGCAGGAAATGCTTTGCCCTTCCCAGAAAACAGCAAAGCACAGGTAAAGAAGACTGTAGTTTCACGGCTCCCATTTAAGTTTGCTAGATTCTCACAAGAGACAACCTATCTGCTTTTAACACCTCCTGTTTCCTTGACCTCTCTCCTCTCAACAGAGCAAACGTCTGTAAACCAAACACTACAAATCCTGCTGACTTCAGGCATTCGGGCAAAAACTGTTTCTCTTACAGTTGAAGAAATACGTAATGAATTTCAGTTTTTATCTATGAACCACTCACTTGACCTGCTTGCTAAGACTGCACACTTGGAAATAACTAAAGATAGTGATTTAGCTTGCCACAAGACTAAGAATAAAAATGTCACTTATAAACATATTTTGAAACACAGAAGCTGATCCCAAAATATGTTGCCTAAAGGTCACTGGCATATGTTGTGACAAAATGCTATGATTTGTAGACACAGAACCATGGTGATATCCACAGTGAGAGAAATAAAACATGACACCTTTTCAAAGACTCAAATTTCTGATTAAGTACCCAAACAAACATATACTTAAGGTTTTTCAGGCAGAAATACTTCGAGATACAGTTTTGCCATGAGAAGCCATTATGTAGAAATGGTAGTTATTAGGCTAATATTTATTCTGCAGTAGTATTTTCCAGGCTACACATGCAAAGTTCACAGGCCTTAGACTCTTTTTGAATCAGTTTCCTTTAAAAAAAATTAATTCCTCATCCAGGATTAGCAAACGTTAGCTGCTTACTTTACTGTTACTTTTAACTCTGGAAGAAAAACTCTGCAAAGGCATTTTTTTTCTTCTTTTACATAATCTTTAAAATATGTTCTTGGAGAACACTATGCAGTGCATGCAGTTCACTGTGTGCAATGAATTTCCACAGATATTGCCATGTTGCTGTGAGCATCACTGAACAGAGAAATGAAAACAATGTACACCTCTAACTGCAAGCCCTATTTGGGGGGTTGGAATTAGATGATCTTTAAGGTCCTTTCCAACCCAAACCATTCTATGGTTCTGTGACTTGTCTCTGTAAATTAAATAAAATAATAAAATATCATCATTTCTATACTCCAAATCCACTTTAAATCCAAGTTCAAACTTTTCCTTTTTTCCTGGTAGAAACTAGATATTCCTATTCTCAACAGTCTCATTAGCTTTTCAGCTTAGTCTGCTATATTATAAAATGCGGGTGTTTGTTTTCTACATTCAACAGTGCTTTGTTGTGGTCCTTACTAATCAGTCTACATGATCATTTATACTTACTTACACATTCATCTAGGTGCAAGAAGGAGAGGAGGAAAATAGCCAGACTATGCAAGAAAAACAGAAGGTATCACAACACTGTGAGGATCTTTCAATCAGCCTCCTCTTTCCTGTAAATTTACTGGCTATGTAGCATTGTATAGGTAATAAAAATCATTTTATCAGTGTCAGCAGCTTTGACTCTGAAGAACAGGATATGCACAGGAGAATCACACATTTAAAGGAACAGACACATTCTAAGTATATAGTTTATATTTAGAATACCTATTATTATTTTTGCTTTTTCTTTTCCTAGCTGAAATACACTTAATATGCATATAATCAGAAAGGTCTACCAATACACTTTGAGAATAATAACTTGTATCTACAAGTTATCTATTTACAAAAGATCATGATCGATGTTTCAAGGCCAGTAGAAAGGCACAATCATTTTGAAAATAGTTATAACAGGCAAATGTATTCCCCTTTTTTTCTTTTTTTTTAAAGTAGTGTGGATGAAGAGGGTGATTATTCACGCTGACTACATCTAGACATGTACAAACACACTACACGACATTGCAAAATGACTATTAGCATCTCCTGATAATCTGGATTGGAGATCTGCCCACAGCACATCACAATTTCCCACACACCCACTTTTCCAGACTTTCTTCCTTAGAAAACCAGGGTATGGAAGCAGTTAAAGGGTGGAGATACTATCTGCTTGGGTACATTTAAGACATTTGTTTGTGAAACACACAGTATTGCCACAGCACTATTTGGTACCAGATCAAGGAACTATTAATAGAAGGAAAATGAGGGAGCTTATTTAAATGAGCAAGGAAAATTTTCTCATAATAGCAAGTGCAAAGTAACACTTCCATATAAAACCATTACACAAGGAAAAAAGAATCCTTTGGAAAAAAAAAAAAGTGTTGTTTTGTTTTGTTTTGATTTTTTTCAGTAACTGCCAGTTAAGTTTGGCTAATAAGAAGGTATAGAGCAGTAAACACAGTGATTATCAGGTAATATGAAACACAGCTTAGCAAGCTTGTCCACACCTGAAACTATCTACATGCATAACCGAAACTTATAAACTGAAGCCTAAGTACTTGCATTTCCAAGACAGCAAAAAGGTCCTCACTGTACTGTAATGATCAATACTAAGACATACCTAAATAATGTTTAGGTAACACCTACCTCCCTTGAACGGTAAGTCCATTAAATTGATTTCCTCTGAGTTCTGTTACTAATGAGGAGACCATCTGTAAAATAAAATAAAATTAAAATTAAATAAATTTCACATACTGCAAAGAAACAGACATTAGTCGCATGGTTCTCTGTATGGCTGATATTCTGTGAAGTTATTAACTTTCCCTGCTGACTCAGTTCTAATTTTTAACTCACTGGGGCCAAATTAAAGTTGTCCAGATCACTGAGTAAACTGTTCAAAATATTTTTGATCATGTTATTTACCTTCCTCATTTGAAAACTAACAAGCTATTTTAGCTCTGCCAAGAGTTGAGGCAAAACTTTCAGAGAAGCAATAATCCTAGATGTTTTGTCTGATTTAAGTCAACCTATTATGCAGTATTACGCCTATTTTTTAATACATTAAATATAAAATACACTTTTCTTAGGATTTAAGGCATATCGGCCATTTTAAGTGCAAAGAACCATTTAAAAAGTAATGTTCTTGCACACAAAATAATATATATAACTTAATCTTCACAGGGAAAATTGAATGATAGCGCAGGAATTTGTGTTACAAAGCCACAAAAAAATTATCAACCTCTATTACAACTTCTATGTTTTAATCAAAAATATTCTTTTCTGTCCAAAGATCTCCCACCTCATTTTCTCCCTTAAAAGGCTGTAAAAGTAACTGAGGTAAGAAAAGATAAACAAAGTTCAGTTCATGTTACTTATAACAATGACAACTCCATGTATGTGCTTATAAACTGCTGATTTATTATAAACAAAATCTCAATTGCACAAAACACTTACATTTTCGACTAAGTGACAGTAATAATCTGCTGATGTGTAGCCAAGAGCTGATATGAATGTACTGGTTTCAGCTTCATTACTTTCCCACTTAGAAGAAGAAAGGAGATGGCACAGCAAACTCTGCAAGAAATCAACAGAAAGGGAAAAAAAAAAAAAAAAAGAAACACAACATGTTAGGCTACAGCATGACTTGTGAAAAGAACTGACTGCTTTGACCTGAATCTGGGGAAGATCTCTTGATGGGCTGTGGTCATTTTATACCATATCATCAAGACAGAGGAGCACGCAGCTCCTACAAACCTTTAGGAAAATGCCTCAGCTACACTACAGTCAAACACAGGTCCATATGCCACGTGATTTCTGTAGTTCTAGAATGGCAAAAGAGGCCGTGTCAAAGCAGACTGAGCTTAGGTAGCTTTCAGTTCTCTAGGAGCCATTTCAGATACGGCCCAGACAGCAGTATTCGTGTTGCCATACAGGGAAAACAAATAAACAAACAAAAAACTATGCATGTAGCAGTACCCTGATCTAGAAGAAAAAGCATTAAGTTAAGGTTTACTTTTCCGTATCACTCCTACAAGAGGTCCCAGTATATTTGTGCAGTCATACCTAACTCCTTGTGGCTAGGGCTAGGATTAGCAAACACTGCAAAAGACCTACATTTTAAAAATATATGATTAGGAGAAAAGTTCAGATGAAAGCTCAGTGACTTCTGTGGTCTTGGGGGCGTTACTCTGTATGTACTTTTTAGACGGATGATCTGATTAAAGACTCTAAAATAAAAAAAATAAAACCCACTTAGTTAATTTTCTGCTTTCAGAAATCCAAAAATATTTCTACACAATTTTTTGTTGAATATTCCTAGACAACTGCTTCAGAAGTCCTGGAATTAGATATATGCCTTTTTTTGATATATTACTGTAGAAGAGAAGACAAAAAAAGGAGAAACACACCAGAAATCTAAGAAAATTATTACTACAAAGTAAACAACAAGCATTTGGGACACATTATTTATAGTATTTTTGTTTAGGGTTATTTTACTGTGTTGCAGACCGAAATGCCTAAATACCATTTTCTTTCATCGTGAACTTTTTTTTTTTTCCTGAATAGTCACGACCAGGAGAAATTGCTGCTCTTGCGCCATCTAGTGACTTCCCTGAAACTACAGAAGGCAACAGTTTCAAAAGAAATAACTTAAAAGCAATTTTTGCATTCCTAAGTGGGGAATAAAGGGAGACGATTTTCAAAATGTATGTGATTAAGAAGACTAAAATCTGTTAAACTATACAATGTCATAACGTGCCTTGAATAATTTATTAATATGGAACCATTAATTATATTTTTTTTCCATTTCAACTATTACTCAAGTTAGCTTTTGTTTTCAGAACACTATCAAGGGGTCAGACAAGTAGTTCCTACGTAGCAGGAGGGTTTGGCAAGTAGGATCAGATCTCCAGCTGAAAATAAAATGAAGCAGGAGGTAGAAGAGATGCTGAGATGACATTTTGCTAGAGGTAAGGTGGAGCTTGAAACAAAGTCAGTTGGACTGTTCAGTGAAAGACTTCCATAATGGGAAGAACAAACTATTTTCCTAAGGACAAAACAAATCAAAAGCTCCTTATGTGAAGAGTAATGCCCTTGTGTAACAGTCATTAACCTTTTAATGAAGGAAAAGACAAGACACAATTACTAAACATCACCAATCTGCTTATGGCCTCCTACACTTATCCAAGGATTTTTTGCTTGTTTGTTTTGCAGGGCTTTGGTTTGTTACCCCACATCTCTTCCATGCATTTTACTACATCCCTGCTGGGATTTTGCAGATTACTTCAGCTATTTTTCTGGAATACACAAAACCTCTGAACAGCCAGAAGGGGGCAAGGGAAACAGGGCCAAGGAAATGCTGTAGTCAATATGAACGACGAATTAGGTATGTATAAGGAGAGGTAGGTACTAAACAGTGAAAAACATTAAGAATTCAGCTCCATGTCTTATATACTTCATTTTGCAGACCCTACTGCCATTGCAAAGCCTGAGACATACTTACATTCAACATAGATTTTGGTAACAATAATATAAAACATTTATCGTTCTTTAAATATGTTTAATTTATTTTTATTTTTATTTTTTATTTGGTGAAAAAGATGCCCAGAAAGTTCTCATCCTCTCTAGAAAATTTAGCTTATTTAGTGCACTTAACTCTGGTTGTCAGTAATGATTCCACAGTACCATACATTGCATTAGGAGATAGATAGCTGTCTGAAAAAGAGTAAACATACAATCCACTTCTATATAAGGCACATTGTTTCTTAAAAACAAGATGCTTTAAGTTATTTTATCACATCATCTTATAACAGTATACTTCTGTGTAAGTACATAAATGGAATGGAAGGGATAGATAATGGTCAAAAATAAAGCTTACACCTAATAACCTTCAAATACAGGTAATTTTATTTTATTTTATTTTATTTTTCATGTGAGTTTTCCAGCCACTTAGCAGACAATCTCCATAAGGCAAACTCGGTAGTTGATGGAGACCAAGTTATCTAGGTAGAACATGCTAAGAGAAAATGAGCAAACTATTCCAAGAGGGTACCAAGCCAGGTAAAGCCAGAGGACTACCACCCATTCCTAGTCTTTTGTGTATGGTTAAATGGGGCTGCAACAAGGAGACACCAAAACATCAAAAGGGATTTACATGCCTTGGAAAGATGTTGCAGGGATTGGGAGAATATAAAGCTCTAATATCCCAGATGGAGAATGGAACCCAAGAAGAAGATGAACAGATCAGGTGAATGGTGAGGTGCATGGCTGGTGCCACACTCAGGGTCTGGGTTTCTACCATCTCAGAAGCACTTTTGAGACACCAGGTGTATTGACACCAGATGGGATGCACTTGACAGAGGGGCAAGCAGAGGAAGGGGATGTGCCCCTGAATGACAGAAAAGAACCAGGGACCACTGACATGTTAGGAAGCAACAGGGAAATATACCTGTGAGTTGTCCCAAAGGAATTATGAAGGGCTCCTCTAAACAGGTGATGCAGCTGAAAGCCCATCTGAAGTGCCTCCACACCAACACACACAGCATGGGAAGTGACAAGGAGTTTGAAGCTACTGTGCAATTAGAAAACTATGACCATATTTAGAAAATTATGATATAATTGCTATCATGGAAACGTGGAGGGATACATCACACAACTGGAACACTGGAATAGAGGGCTACAAGCTTTTCAGAAAAGATGGGCATGAAAGGAGGGGCAGGGGTGCTTCCCTCCATGTTAAGAAATTGATAGATTGTGAAGAGCTGCCTCTAAGAAACAGGCACAGACAGGTTGAGAGCTTGTGGGTGAAAGTTAAGGATTGCACCCACAGAGTACACTTGAGTCTGTGGCAGAAATAATGCATTCAGAAAGGAAAATAACAAGGTGCCATAGTTCTGGAAAATGAACAGCAGTAAGGCACTTTATCACAAATTATTTCTTTCTCTTCTAGTTTGATTTTCCTCACCATTGATTCAGCAGGAGGCAGAAAGGAAACCATCTTAGTTCTACCTTCAAGAGAATACATCCATCCCCACAGCCTTGGATTAAAGTTCTGTGACAGAATCCCTTTCAGCTTGAAAATCAGTGAATCAATTTTCATAAAGCTTTCATAATGAACAACTTCCTTAAACTACCTCTCCCATGTCTTTATTTTACTGATGCAATTTATATTGAGTAATACTCTAGTTAACTGAATTTACCATCACTTGATGCGCTGAGGTTTCTGTTATCTTCAACAGACAGAAAATCCTATAAGTATTTGCATGAAAATATAAAATTAATTACTTCATTCATGTAAACACAGTGCTTGATATCTACCAAGCTTTGTAGCAGACAGAGGAGGCCCGATGTAACTTTTACCCCTCTGATTCATAGATAGGCTGTAAGAGTGTCCCTCATTAACTCAAGGAAGGTGGTGGTGGGAATGAGAATAGACTTGAAACTGAAGTCTTTCCTCTAAGAATAGAAGTGGAGAAATATGAATCATTGTGTTCCTGCTTACTGTTCATCTGAATCTAGATGAAACTAAGTAACTGAAAAATATTTCCTTCATACCACTTTTCCATTAAACTAAATACCATATTCCAATTAAGCTAAGACAACTCTTTAGGTACTTCTTTTTAAGTAACAAAGGCTGATTTCTGTGTGTAACAATGGGTTTGCTGAGTGGCTCCATTCAGTTTGTTTCCCAGAGACAAACCATCTCTTTGAACGCATGCTTCAACAAAAGCCTGGAAACCACTTTCCAGGCTAGAGCTTGCACTTCTGCTGAGATAAGCTGCATGGCACTGGACAGGTAAAACCCAGCCAGCATACACAACTCTGTACAGGAGGAGAAGGTGTTTGGACTTTTGGTAGTGCTATTACTAAGCAGGGATTCAAACAGGTCTAAAGGCTTTTCCCCTTCTTTCTGTAATAGCAAATATCACTTCCAGCATTGGGGGGGAAAGCCAGATTTAAAGGTATGATTACTTCTGAAATTAAACATCAACACAGAAGTAGTGGGGGCTTTGTTTTGTATTTTTTTAAATTACAGGATTGTGTGACAAGTTTTATTCTGGAATCTGCATTTGTGTAGCAACTGTCCTGGAACTGCTGACACCAAGGCCTTCCAGAGAACCAAATAAACCAATTTGTTTCTGGGAACTTCTCAACGCATTCTAACGTATTAACAATTTTGAATGTCCTTGAAAGCAGATGTTAAAATCAACAGCGGCAATCTGTTTTGGAGAAAAAAGATGGATGGTTTCACTGGGATGAGCCTATTGAATCTGATACTAATTAGGACTTCGCAGTGACACTGTTGTGCTTTTTTGCCAACTTGGATGAGTCAGTCAAAGTGACAGGTAAAGCAGGAGGGAACAGAAGGAGCTATCATTTATCCTAAAGGATAAATTGTATATTATCTTTCTAAGTAAAGTGCCATTATTTTTGAGAAGAGATTATTAATGACATTTTACTGAAAATTACAATGTATGTGAATTTGTTGGAATTCATACAACACTGATACCCAAGGGTAAATTTCTTAAATCTGATCACATATCTGGTTTATTTCTGACCTTTCCATCTGCTTAGACAAGAACCAGATTTTCTCTGTTGTGCAAAGAAAAAGCAGGTATAACGCAAAAAGCTAAATCTTATTCAGAGGAAGCATTAGAAGTAAATGCTATTTCCTCTTTACATTTTATCAGGTTTGGGAATGAATATTTCTTGTATGGCAATGATTTCAAAAGTCTGCAGATCAGTTTTGATCTGAAGTGCTCCCTGTACTGTCAGATGTGTCCATAGCTTTCAAAACAGGTCTAGAAGATAAGAGATCTCACCCTATTTCCAACCTGGCATTAAAAATGCTTCATGACTATGCAACATTAGTGATGATTGTGATTCAACATCATTGCCAATCTTTCATTCAAAATTTCTTTCTTTAAAGAAGCAGTGTTCCATCTTTTCAAATGAATTCTGAAATCATTTGACCAGAGTCCTCAGGAAGCAAGGTAAACACATTGCTCTGATGTATTTAAATTATTCCCTGGTTGATTTTTGTTTGTTTGTTTGTTTATTAGCTTTCAGCAGCAAAATCCAACCCAAATGCCTGCAGACAATTTTTAGTCAATTTTTCTATAAAATCCTGCCTGAAAGCTTAAGAGTTTTAATGTAGATGGTATGGGACACCATAAATGATTGTAAATAAAGCACAAACTGGTCTGGTATTTTTAGAACCTTTTTACTATGAAATAAACAGACAGTTATGGAGAATCATAGCAGCTAAGTCTGTAAATGTCAAGGAAGCCTGCTTATTCAGAGACCAACCATTTACAAAAGCAATCCTGTCAGCAGGATGCTAACATATCACAATTTGTATGATTTCCAAACACTTCTCCAATCATAACAAAGTCTGTGACTTTTAATTTTGCTTACAGGACCTCTTGCTCACTTGCTCCTTAGTTCCAGGAAAAGACAGAAAATTAGTTTTCCACAAACCAAAACCAACAAGAAAATAAGCAACATTATACATATTTAAACATAACGTAGCTTTTAGAGCACTAGTTTACTCTAAACAAAATTGTTTTCTAAACTTTTTATACAAATCTCAGCATTTAAACTAGGGGGAATTATATGGCATATATTGTTAACAACTTAATCATTACCAAACTGTAAGTGTGTGTTTTACAATCTAGTAAAAAAAATCTTTAACTATTGACTTATTAATGATAACCTAATGAAAATCTCAAATTTCTGCCTTAAAATTCAAACATTTTTAAAACATACTTCAAATACAGAAATTGCTATACTACATACACTAAACACAGTAAATGCTATACACATATTTAAATGATTAGTTAGTCAACACAACCTCCCACTTTACCCAATTGAGTCTATTCCAGTAACCACTCAAATGTTTTGCACAAACAAATCACTTAAGTTTCAACATAACTTTAAGCTTAAAATATTCCTCAGTAACTTACTGGATCATGGCCAAAGTGCCTAAGTATAGGGTGGGGAGGGGTTTCTTCCTACAGTTTTTTCTGACGTTTACTGTCAGGAAGTTTTTTTGTTTCAGCCCAGTTTATGGATACACATTCTTTACATTTATGGGATGTTTTTCATCAGCTAAATTTCCATACCAGCACATTAAATAAAATTGTTGGCCACATGTACATGGTTAGTATTTACTGGAGCTTCTAATTTTTCTTCTTATTCACTTGGAATGACAATCCAAGATCTGCCCACATCTAAATCTCCATTGATAACCATGAAAGACTAGCCAATAGTAAACAAATTACTCTGCTAAACTCTCCTACAGATACAAGGGCCTTGGCATTCGAGAATCTGACCAAGTTAAAGAAAATCTATAGACAAATGACTTAATATTACTTTAGAGTTTAAAATAATAATAATAATACAGAAACAATATTATTCTTTCACCAAACTGATGCTGCCAGATGTACAGAATTCATTGATTTTCACATATTACTGGGCAGGAAAGCATCGATTCTATCAAGTTCTCCACACTTTACCTGATGCAAGAGAGCACTTCATCCCATTTTGCCTTCCAAGCACATAAGCAGGCTTCCCTTTAGTCCGTGTTTGCAGCAGAACTGCTCAAATATTCTTACATTAGGCCAATTTCCTTAATTTTGCATCAACAATTGTAATTGCAATTCATTTTTAAATAAAATAATAACTGCTAAAATACACAGAAGGACTATGAAGGACTAGAAAAGCTTAATGGCAAAAAAAAAAAAAAAAATCAAAAGATCATTCAGACTGATTTTGTTTTTTTGTTGTTGTTGTTGTTAGAAACTAATACATGCTATAATTGCATTCATCTTGCTAATACATGTAAATTCACTAAAAGAGTAGGCTTACGTTTTTCCTCTAAATCTTAAAATGGAAGAAAAGTGATACATTCTTCCACACAATTCAAAATTAACCTGATCCTGATTTCCTAGTGGTATGCAGCAAAGAAAACTATGGGAAAGGGGGAGGGAAGCTGCATTGTTGTTCTCTCACCAATTTAAGCTCTGTTAACTTCTGTGAGACTAGGATAGGAAAAACATGTTGCACTACTACTGTGGCTAAGACCACACAACTTTGTAATGGATGAGTTCCAAAACCTAAGTTCCATCTGCAAATCACTAACAAAACCCTTGGAAATCATAAGAAAAAGCTTAGGAATTGTGGGGCTGGCAAGCTTTGAGGCTACGCTTGGCCTCAAACAGGAAAAGCAGTTTCAAATCTCCTCTTTTCTTTCTCCTCTCTTTTAAAAACACCCACCTAGAAAGCACTATTACTCTTTGTATTAAAAAGGAGAGACTTTTGCTGCTGAAATAAAACACACATTTACACTAACTTACAAAAGGAAATTCAATAGCTTTACCAGAGTCAACCGTAAATCTCTTTTTTTCAGTCCTCTGGTTTAAGTAGCCAGAGATTTAGAATTAATTTCCCTCTTCCTTCCACAATTTTCAAATGCCAAAATGCAAGCTTTCCACAGAAGAATTCTTTAAATAAAAGGCAAAACAAAACAAAACAAACACAAAACACCACAAGATGAAGACATTTAAGTTTAATAAGACTGTTTGCATCATAAAATTATTTCACTTTTCAGTTTAAGTCTTTAAGTCTAATACTTTCTATAGAAGATAATTTATCAATAAATGTATGTCCTCCATATCGTTTTTTTATGTTTCCATTTGGAATGTGTTTCAAATATCCAAAGGTCATCCAACCTAGGACAATGTTCAGGAGAAATTATTTTTAGTCTGTTGTTTTTGGACTTCATAAATATCAGGTTGTTAAAAGTTTAAAGGGATAAAAATGTTCTTAAACTTTTTAGTTAAAAAAAAAAAACACACATATAATTGTGATGCAATAACTGCTGGTCACTAATTATAGTAGGCTAAGCAAAAATAGCTAATACCAGCAGAATTTCTTCAAATAGAGACCACTTTCTTGTTTGTCAGTAACAAATCATTATTCTTTACTAGAGCCACCTGGCACTACTAAAGTGCTTTGAGAAATGTCAGCTGGCTAGCAAATTGTGACACTTGCTGTTAAACCTCAAGCAGCCTTGCAGGAAAGCAGAATCCTTAGTTTCCCATTTTGTTCTTTGAGATACTTAGCTTTTGTTTATTTTGACCCAGAAGCCAAGAAATTATTTATATTTATGTTAGCTTGGCATTGTTAAAGAACTGTCTATTTTAAAAAGAAGACCTGAGATCTGCTTTTCCACAGCCTTTTGTTATTAGCACACTATTCTTAACCAAAAGAATTTGGTAAGAAAGCCAAATACTTTCACATCCTACCAAGCAATTATCTATAGGTAGTAGAGAAAGTCCAAATCAGCTTGTGAAGTTGACTCACAAAAGGGTTACAATCTAGATGCATAATCTTCAATAGTTTAGAAATGAGTAAGAACTCCTTTAGATCGACTTCCAAAAACTGAAAGAACAATATTAAAAAAAGCTGTCAGTGAACTAAGTAAAACTTTGGGACAATAATCATCAAAAATTGATTATGCGCTGTGTTTAAAAATCCATATCCATTCCTACATGTTCTCTCTATATTAAAATGAGCCAGCCCCAATTTCTTCTTGTATGAATCTCTCTTAACACGCTCAATCATTCTTTGATCCTTTAATAACAACACTGATTTAGTACATAATCTATTAGAATTACTGAATATATACTATCAGTGTATTAACTATTTACTAAGCTTTTATTCACAGGTCAGTTGGCTAGAGTGACACACTCTAAACAATCCTAAGAATCTTGATTTTCAACCTACTAGTGGCAGAATTGTGTATTAGCAAGTATAAGAGGCAGATATGTCAAATCTTAAGCAAGTATTATTAACTAATTCTAAACAAAATATAGTTTTTAGAATACTCGACTACTTTTATGCTACAGAAACATTTTAAATTCTGAGCAAAAAGTATGGATGCACAGACTGTACAAAAAGAAAAACGCACAACAAGTGGAAAATTAAACTGCAGCCAGAAAAGCTCTTATATGTCTCCCACAGCCAAGTAATACCAGACATTTAAAGTCATTTTAATTAAGAATAAGCTTGCACCAATCAAACGTGGGGAGAACAATCTATGGTCTTTCTTTATTTCATGAGCATTACATTTCTCTAAAAGAAAAATAAGAAAGTCAAAGAAGAAAGTTTCATTTGCCCAGGCACAAAACAGGTCACACTGCTAGCCTGACTTTACCCAGCTGTTTGATGACATATATTTGAATTATCAGAACATGTTACTGAAATTGCCAACATATTATAAAAGCCATCAAAGAGCTTCCTGTAAATAACAACTAGAATTTACTAATAACTTGCAACTAAAATACAAAAAGTAAAAACAATTTATGTTTCACTGATCCTAGACCAAATTAGAACCTCCTCCCGGTGTTCCTGTGAGAAGTGGATCTCACTAGGTGTGTACCAGCTGTAATCACACACACTTAAACAGCTGGTGCAGCTGAACAAACAAACACATTAAACAATGGTTCCAAAATTACCCTGTCTCTGGCCCACGTATTTTGTGTATGCACATGAAATATACACCAGGGGACAGGAGTAAAGAGGGCCAGCAGCTTGGAAGAGCCTGTTATCCTTTCCAAGTTGATAAACGGGACACAAACAAATTGCAGAAATGAGTAAGAAAAGTGCCTTTATTGCTCATTACTCCCTTGGGGCATGCTGCAACACAAGCAGACTTGGTTTTCAAACTGAGGTTTAACCAGTAACTTTTAAGTTGAAAGCTCCCATATCGCATTAGGAATTCATTAAGTCTTAGGGCTATAATCAATAATGTCAGATCTTAAAAGAGCACATATATCTCATTTAACAGTCGTTTGCTTTCTGTTTTGATTCAAAAGAAAGCTAACTTTCACCTGTGAGTTATCCAGTGAAAGAGTTAAGACATTCTTTCGAGCTCATTTACATACTTGAGTTCTTTCCACATATGCTTCAATACCATGTAAAAACTCATCTGTCAAAACCTATCTTTTCATGCCTGTACTCTTCTATAATGGAATTACAGTATTTGTCCTCAACTGCAGCTGATTTACATACTCCAAAAAGGCCTATAAATACTGAGTAAGTATTTGCATGACACCCACCTTAGCCATTTAAATCTATTTCATGACATTCAAGACTCCAGGTCAAACATTGGAGGTGAAATCAGTTTCCAAAGCAGTAAACGGGCTGCCAGGTGAAAAAAAAAAAAAAAAAAAAAAAAAAAAAAAAAAAAGTTCCTGGTCATTTTGTTTGGAGGAAAAGTACTGTGCTGAGGGCTAAACTAACAGCAAAACCTTTTAGGGAAACAGTAAAACAACACTGAGCATCAAAGAAAAACAAATAGGGAGAGGGAAAACAAGGAAGATAAAAGGTTTTTTAAAAGGATTAAACATTATGCAGCATTTAACGTAAGTGCAGAGGTTACTTCTCATTGTCAAAAAACAACAAAACCTGCAGTTTTTAAAGTAACATGTATTTTTAAGAAAAAAAAAACTTTCTGGAGAATTTATATATATATTATATTATATACTATTAACTTCAAACAGAATTGATTTGGTAGGAAGTATAACCTGTCTGGTTACAGCTGACAGAAGCAAACAGACCAAAGGAGGGGCCAAAGAGAAGCTATACTTTCTCAAAATTAAAAGACCCTGAAAGTCTGTGGAATGCTGTTTACTTCAGTTCTGTTTTACAACCACTGTTGCATGGAGAATGGATTGACTGAAATGTCTGCAGACTGTGACCACCCACACTATGGGAAGCACTATGATTAAAGAGAGTTCTATGTTCTAGTATCTGCCAGCAAAGTCTGCTCCATGCTGTAATTATTATACTTGCAGTCTTCTTATAATCTATTGCATGTGTTGCGGCAAGTCCCCCTACATTGTCCAACAAGAAAACCATTGAACACAAATAGCAAGTTATTTTTAATGTGCACAAATGGCTTTAAAACTGGATACTTTAAATACTTGTATTTTAAGTTTATGAAAACATTTTGCCTTACAGTATAGCCAGTGCCATCGTGAAAGCAGATCTACAGCCAAAACTTTAACTTTCTTATCAGAAGATACACTGACACATCACCCTTCAACCCAACATTTTACAATCAGCTAAGTTGTAACTTTACATCTTTAAAGCACAAAAACTATGCGACTTGTGAACTAGACATATACCTAGAGAGCACTGAAGTATTACAATTCCATCTGCTACTTCGTTAAGTGATTACACACATTGAACATTTCCGAAGATCCTAAGTCTTAAACGCATTACAACTTCTCCCTTTCCCTTTCAGAATGCTCAACAGGTCATTGTAACAATAACTTAAGGGGAGGAAAAAAAAAAAAGAAAGAAAGAAAGAAAGAAAGGAAGGAAGGAAGGAAGGAAGGAAGGAAGGAAGGAAGGAAGGAAG
>CM021797.1:43662316-43684118 GCA_011076525.1 Nettapus auritus
AAGGAAGGAAGGAAGGAAGGAAGGAAGGAAGGAAGGAAGGAAGGAAGGAAGGAAGGAAGGAAGGAAGGAAGGAAGGAAGAAAGAAAGAAAGAAAGAAAGAAAGAAAGAAAGAAAGAAAGAAAGAAAGAAAGAAAGAAAGAAAAAGCCTAAAACATCAAAATAAGCTGCAGTTCTCTTAGCAGAAAAAAAAAATATTTATTTATTATTTATTTATTTATTGTATGGTGCTCTATAACACAAAACTAAGCTGTATGCTGCTGCTGCTGAAAACACAATGCATAGCTGTCATTGCATTCTTCCCTACCAAATTTATGAGGCAGCCTGTGCCATTTCCACAATTTTGCCTGGAGTTGGCTGCACAGATGCTCCTGTGAAAAGCACAGATTGTCTACTGGCTATAAATATGAAGTGTTACACTGAACAGCGTGCCACTGCTGAGCAATGGAGGGAAGAAGGATGTACCAGAAGCAAGGCTGAACGAAAAAATTCAACGACTGGTTAAAAGCCCATTCGTCTCCACCCACTCCAGACCACTTCCTGTGGAAATGTCTTTAGACTCCCTTTGATACACGCCTTTGATTACAGGCAAGGTTAAGTTCCACATATAGTGACTGAGTAAAAGTGCCACAAAGACTGCTGAAGGATGAGGGGAAAAATACAGCAAGAGTGAATAGGAAAAGTATAAACAAGATACATACTATAATTACCATCAGATGTCTTTCATCTGGAGGAATACACTACAGCCTTTGCAGTGATCAAAGTTCCTGATGATTATTTGCACAGGTTAGAAGAGGAATGACAACTCCTCTTTTCCAAACATACCAAAAAAGCCATAAGATCCCTAAAACCACAAAAGTGAGTCTCAGAAAGTGATTAAGTAACTTTGAACTACTTTGGCCTCCAGGAGACTTAACATTTTCCATTTCTCTCTTGGAAGCATGCCCCCTGGAACACAGACCTCCCTCTTCCCACAACTGGTAGGAAAAAACAGATCCCCCAGTCCACTCCTCCCCTACTCTCCTAAACTGGCATTCCCTTCTAATTATCTTATGTTTTACCTATGGTTAAATATTACAGTAATACTGTTTCAAACATAAGAAGTAGTCTATTTATTTATTTTAGTCTGAATGTTACTAATTTAGAAGGAAGAAAAACAAAAATAAAGTTTTGTTTTTAATGTATTTATAATAAAACCATTCTAAACCTTATGTTTTATGAAGCATTATTTCTCCTTTAACTTTCTCAATAATAACAAAGGAAGTTATGTTCATAATTTTAACTCAGATATTTTAGTTTTCCTTTCAGTCTCCCACTTTCCACTCATTTTCCTCATGTTACCTTAGAATTACTTTTAAAAGGGAAGATAATACTAAACAACAACAACAAAAAAATCAGTATTATATCTGGATTACACTTAATGTATCATGTTCTTTCTTAATAACAACATTTTGTGAAGCGTTTCTGCAAAGAATTAGTCACATAGATCTCCTGCTAAGGTCCACAGCTATTCTTTCTACATAGAAAATGTAGATTTGGCCCCAGGTTAACTGTCTAACAGAGTGTGAACATAAATAAAACTAGTATATAGACAGTTTTATTAAAAAACAGGCATGTTGACCACAAAATCACATGAATGTTCTTCACCTTAGAAAATGTTCTCCTAATTCCTGGGTAAAACGTATATCTTCACGTATAACTTCATGTCTGTATTAATATAACATTACAGAAAAAAATGAAGAGAAAGAAAATCATGATCTTCTAAAATCATGATTTAATTTACATTAAACCAAACTTACAAGCAACAACACTAAAAACCAGACTAAAGACTTCTTTTACAAAGCTCATTTTCCAGTAATGTCATGCCCTTTCTTCCAAAAACTACAAAATACAGTGCAATTGCAGTTCTTTTGAGATGTGCTGGCACATATTCCATGAAAGGACAATCAAAGAAAAGGAACTGTTTTGCAAAAAGAGCGTATCACACCCTGTCTTACCCTGTTGTGGGTGTTTGCCCT
Source organism: Nettapus auritus (assembly GCA_011076525.1). Taxonomy (NCBI): domain Eukaryota; kingdom Metazoa; phylum Chordata; class Aves; order Anseriformes; family Anatidae; genus Nettapus; species Nettapus auritus. The sequence continues at coordinate 43,664,332 of CM021797.1, forward strand.
CGGAAGGGTAGTATACACGCTATTAAATTCAATATCTACTAGAAAGGGGTCTGTAAGGAAGTTGAGTAAATGTGTAACAAACTCTCACGTTTGAGGACTTACCAGTATGCAGAGTCACACTGTGGGAGACTTTGGTCTTAGAAAAAGATATTCTGCCAAGGACAGTATTGTTTCAGGAAGTGTCCATGATGATCTGTTTTTTGGTTAGGGTACAAACAGAGCTTCAAGCAATTATCCCACACATACTGGATTGAGGCCTAACTTCTGGTGGAGTGTGCCTCAATCTCTTGACTACATCAGCACTCCTATAGGAAATAGTAACAGAACATGCCACCCTTATGGATATTTTCTGCATATAATTGAGTCTCAGTGAAGAAAATAGCCAAATGATCTACTGATCCAAAAATAGAAAGACAGGATATGCAGTTGAGTCCAAAGAAACTGTATGATAAACAAATGCTAAAAATAAAATAAAATAAAATAAAATAATGTTGATCCTGGGGAAAAAGAGGTGTGGGACAGAAGGTGTATCAGTCTCTGACCAACAGATGATGACAAGTTCCAGGCAAAATCACAGAATCATAGAATGTTTTGGGTTGGAAGGGACCTTAAAGATCACCCAGTTACAACACCCCTGCCATGGGCAGGGACACTTCCCACCAGAACGAGTAGCTCAAGGCCCCATCCAGCCTGGCCTCGAACACCTCCAGGGATGGGGCAGCTACAGCTTCTCTGGGCAACCTGTTCCAGTGCCTCACCACCTTCTGAGTAAAGAATTTCTTCCTTATATGTAATCTGAATCTACCCCCTTTTAGTTTAAAGCTCTTACTTTTTGTCCTACTTGTTGTCCACCCCCTGACAAAGAGTCCCTCCCCAGCTTTCCTGTTGGGCCCCTTTAGGTACTGGAAGGCAATGAGGTCTCCCCAGAGCCTTCTCTTCTCCAGGCTGAACAACCCTGACTCCCTCAGCCTGTCTTCACAGCAGAGATGCTCCAGCCCATTGATCATCTTTGTGGCCCTCCTTTGGACTCCTTCTAGTATGTCAATGTCCTTCTTGTGCTGCGGGTCCCAGACCTGAACAGAGCGCTCCAGGTAAGGTCTCACAAGAGCAAAGTAGAGGGGAGAAACACCTTGCTTGCCCTGCTGGCCATGCTGCTTTTGATATGGCCCAGGTTGCAGTTGGCTTTTTGGGCTGCGCATTACTGGCTCATGTTGAGTTTCTCATACACCAATACCCTCGGGTCCTTCTTATCAAGGCTGCTCTCAATCTGTTCTCTGACCAGCCTGTTATTTGTGCTTGGGAATGACCCAGCCCAGATGCAGGATCTTGCACTTGGCTTTATTGAACCTCATGAGGTTCACACAGGCCCACCTTTCAAGCCTGTCAAAGTCCCTCTGGAAAGCATCCCTTTCCTCCAGTTTGCTGACAGCTTGGTATCATCAGCAAAATGATCTCTTGGTCATCGCTGAGGCAAAATGGTACATCTCAGAAAACCTTCAGTCATGGAAGATAACCCAGAAGACATCATTCTTGTTTTCAAGCTCAGAATCTTATAAAGATAACGTGATAGAATCAAGGAGAAATGACAGACAAATGGGTTTGATGATTCACAGTATGCACATAGTATGCCTAGTTCAGAGAAGATTATGTTTTATTATTGCTTTTATTTAAGTAAAATAATTATTACCCACTATCAGCTGGACAGGATGATCTGCATACAGGGACTGAAAACAGCTTGAACTCTCAAACATTAATACACAAACTTCTCTCAACAGGGGAACAAAATTTTTAAAACTATTTATTGTGTCTGAAATAGTCTCTCTGACCAAAAGTAAGTCACTATGGCAATCATCCAGATTAAAGAGGCAAAAAGTGAAAGCAACTCATTCGCCAGATGTTAAAGAACTTACTTTCACAAGAGAAGGGATATTCCTGAATGCTGGAAAGTTTACTGTGTTGATTGAGAAAATAACTGTTTATTTGAAGTATAAAGGTACTCAGTGTGAAGTTGTGCCTAAAGAGGAAGACAAGCCTCACCTGACAGTACAGGGTCAAACTAGTAGGCAAGCAGTCACAAAAGAACTGTGTTAATGGAGATCAAGTCAATCCTACAGTCTCTCTGTTAATTCAGCCATATATATTAAAGAATGTATGTTTCATTGTTTGCCTAAATAACCAGGATGCTCCATATGTATGACATGTATGTGAACCTGAGCTGCTGGATGCACTTTCTCACAGCTATTTTTCTTGATGAAAGAGAATAAATCTCCTGAGATACTCACTGACAGGAAGACTTTCACAAAGCCACTGATGCTAAGGAAAGCTAAATGTCTGATGATAGGCATGAGCTATCTATGAAGTGCTGATACTTACAGCAAGAGTGTATTAATAAGGGAATCTGAGATTGGAGTTTGAAACTCTATGTGGCAGAAAAACAGCTGTATTACAATATATATTAGTACACCTGTCTTTTATTTATTTATGGTAGCAGTCCATAATGCCTGAAAATTAGCCAACGTAACAAATGGAATTACGTCATCCAGAGTCCCTGTGTAGAACTCTTACTTAAGAATTACACCACGGACAGAATGCTTGGATGGAGAATGCCCTAAAGAATGGGTTTCATCTTCACTGTGACACACTCTCTACACCATAAGATACTCCTTTCATCTGCCAGAATAATTTCTGTTTCTACTCTTCAAATCTTTACAGTAGCATAGTGCAATGAAGCAGCTGATCATGCTGGATGAGAAGGAAAAAGAAACTGTTCAGATTTCAAAGCTCAAATGGAAAGGAAAGAATGTGCAGTTTTCTGCTTTGACTGTTTCTATTTTCATTTGAATTTCAGGGTAGAGCTGAGGTTCTTTTTGCCAGTTAAAAGCAGGATAAGTGATTTCTGTTTTATCACCAAGACTAATGAATCATCTCACCCTATGTCAGAAGGAAAAATGACACTGCCTGGGGGGGTAACAAAATGTGTTACAATAATGTATTCCTACCTGAAACAGAAGATAAGGAGCTGGACAAGGAGATGGATGGTCCTAGCTCCTCAAACAAACAAACAAACAAACAGAAAAACACAAACTGATTAGTTAAGACAAAAAAGAAAAGCTTTATAAAAATAAACATTAGCATTAAATTCTGGAAGCTAGGAAGTCTTACGACTTACAGACTTCTTGGAGTCCTAACAGAAACTTGGGGCAACAGCCTCTCACATCAAAGAATTTGGAAGAACATGCTGAGACAAGGAAAACTAAACATCCAGACTGGTACCAAAGTTTACAGGCTAGTTAAAATGGAGTAGTTAAGAGAGACAGCAAAGAAACCTTGTACATCTTTTACATCTCATACTTCATTCTTTTTACATCTCATATGAAATAAAGCATTTACTTGGAAAGTGGTTCTTTCCCAAAGTATACAGAATGTTCATGGCAGAAAAATTATCGTCACAAGACAAAATTTGAAACCATTCTTTGAAATCAGCATGATATCAAAGAAGAAACAAGAGAGGGAAAGGCAATCTGGAATATGGAAACATAAGGAAACTGATGAGAAAACAGTGCAATAAGGATCAAGTAACCAGGTATCCTTTCTCTTAGCCTCACAGTGTTGGAGCAGCAGACAAACATAAAAAACATGTATGCATACATGCATACACACAAAGACACACATATTATAAGGAAAATTTCAAGCAATAGACAGTGATTCAGGAATAGAGTTCTAAAGTCACTACCAAAAATGCTCTGATTTGACTAGACACCTGAGGGAAAGTCAGAGTAGTAAAGCACAACACTGTTGCATGATCACATGCAAAGGTCATGGAGAAACTGGATGTAAGCCCATCAAGAGTTATTAAGTTAAACATTTTCAAAATTGCAAAACTCACAATGCATATGCCAGAATAAGAACTAACAATGCATCACAAATTTCCAGTATAATTATGCTCTCTCAGACTCACCCATGCTTGTAGAGCTCCTTCTCTCAGTGTGCTACTGTCTGGTTGTATATCAATACAAGCAGCTACCGAAAGATACAGGAAAATTAACTGCCCACACCCTCCTAAGATTTTTCAAGCAAAGTTTTGGAAACTGTACTCTTAGATCTTCTAATTCACAACTGTAGAAACCTCATTATGTATGACATAAAAATCATGTGAAGCAACAGTGAGACCTCAAAGAAATCTCAGTCAAAAAACAACAACAAAAAAAAATATCAGTAGTGTGGCAAACTCAAGAACAGCCTACTTAAGTGTGGCCTACTAATATGCTATACAGAAGCGATTTAAATGCCGTATATATACTGTATATGTTATGACTACTACAAATAAGTGGTCAGAAAAAAAAAAAAATACAACAAAAAATTATTAAATACAGTATCTTATAGGAAGGCATTCTATAGGAAACAGAACAATAATCAAAGTATGTTTATGTTTATTTTTCTAGAGAATGAGTATTTCTATGCCTACACAGCTTTAGGGGATTCTCTCTTGACTTGCACTGCATTTTCAACATCTTAACAGATTTCTCAGTATCATGTCATACCCATGGCAGAACAGTCTAAAACACCTCTACCAAAACTAAGAATTTCCTAATCTGAAAATAAGATTTATCTCTTTTAATATATTTTTCTCCAATGCCTTAAAAGAACCACCATGACAACCGTTATACAATCCAGCAGAGTACTGCAATAGCCTCCCTCTGTCCTCTCAAACAACAGTAAGAACTATGCTGTTGTGACCTTCTGAACTAGTATTCTTTTATCACATTCTTGCTCTTAAAATTACATTCTCTAATACTACTTTTAACAATTACTACATATGGGATGTTTGAAACAAGACAACTTTAATTACACCGTAGCATAATTATCAAACAAGTAACTTTCTATTTAGCCAGTATCTTGTTTCTGACAGCAAGTAAAGGAAGAAGCCTTAGGAAAACCTGGATGGCCAGAGCAAGCACACCTTACAGCTCGGGATCTTCTCAAGCTGGAATTGGTATCTTTCTACTTTGTAACCCTTAGTGAATTTGTCTTCAGTGAACCTAAGTGAACTAAAACCCAGACCATTTTGTGGATCCTATCTGCAGGCACAGTTAAACTGTATTTTACACAGAGAAATACTACTTTTAGTTTTCAACCTCTTACTTCTCATCTAATGATCCCCAGTCCTTATATTGGAACTCACTGAAGAATTAACTCATTTGCTGTTGACCCTCTCTAAAACTTACGGGATTTTACAGACCTCTGATATTTTATTCTACGTGTAGGATTTTTTTTTTTAAGGTGAACGGTCTGTAACCATAAACAAAGCCTAAGAATTATCATTAAAATAAAAAGTCATCACCATGCTCACGGATGTCATGTACCTCACCAAAGAAAACCTTCCCACACTTAGGTCTTAATAACATCACCACAACACCATCAAAGGTGTACAAGTTACATATGGAGTAAAACTCCAACCTCTGTCCCTTTACCACCACATGACAACAGCAATGCCCTTTTAGTCATTCCTCACACAGAGGCTATCCAATGCCTTGAACTATATTTGTAGTTCATCCCTTCACCTCTTCTACCTCTAGTGCTCTTTTCAAACTGGTGACAAAGAAACTCCAACAATTACTCATGACACAAAATAACATTGTCATCATTTTCTTAAGCAGCATAAAGTATTTTCCATTTTGTTTCGTATTCCTGTCATGATACTCTCTTGAATTGCAGCTATTGATCAGTGGCATTTCCACAGAAATATCCATTCTTATTCCAAGGCCTTACTCCTGAGCAATAATGATCACCTACGGGTCTGATTATCCGTTCTGCAGTCGCCTTGCCCTCCTTCCTAGGGGCCTGGCCACCTGTGCTCCAGGACAGCTATGACACAGCGATGTGTGAGCAAGACTTGTACTATGCTGGCTCCTCCTAACTTTGCTAGAAACCACATTTATGCACTGTCTTTGGTCCTTGCTTGAGCTATGTTGCAGGTATACTTGTGCTTGATCACGTACCAGAGCCTAGCCCACGGCCTTGGCTTGATAGCGTGACCTTGGACCTGCCTCATCACCACGATCTTGTCCTGGTGATCACTTTCCTCATGGCTGAGCCTGGTCGCCAACACTGGAGCTGCCCTGCTCTTCCAGTCCACGTACCATTCAACCTTCTGTATGAAGTACCATTTCTGCAGAATGCCACAGCCACACCTGCTCTGTTGTCACCCTTGGATCCTAGCTCACCTTGCCTCATGGAACAGCCTACCCTTGGTCCTCCTTCACACCAATATGTGTAGCATTTTCCATTTATCTACACTGAGTTTAATCTGTCACATTATGGCCTCAATACTCAACCTCACAAGGTGCAACTAACAAGTATTTTCAATTAGCCTCTGTCTTTAATACTCTTAGATATGAGACTAAAACAGTTGATCTACCTCCAAGTTTTGCCTCACTGATGCTTTTCCAAATGCTTACTGGATTTTCCAGTAACCAGCAATTCTCTCCAAGGTCCGAATTTAGGTTTGTAAATGCAATACTTAGCTGAAAAGTGTTTGATTATTATATTTTTCCTCAGACATTTTTCCTCAAATGCCCATAACCAGTTTATTATCATTTCAGCTGAAGTTTGACTACCACAAAGAAAAAAGACAAGTGTTCTACTGCATGAAGTAAGGCCTGTGAAACAGTAGTTCTTACTCTCACTTTTGCTAGGCCCATGATACAAATAGTAGTCATCCATTTTAATTGCAAGTCTGTAACATGACTGCAGTGATACCATCTCTTCGTTTGCAGAGACGACCACAAGCACTGAGGATTCTTTTCTTAAATTCATCTTCTTTTTCTCAAACTCTTAAAAAATGCATAGAATGCTTATTAGACAGCTTTTCACAACATTACACATACAGTCATCATTCAGACAACTTAAATACCTAAGGTGCCTTCAAAAAATTTTACACAATCCATGCACACTCCTTAGTGCAGTCTGTCTTGCTATACGATTCTCCACAGGTAATGTTACATCTATGAAAAGGTATTTTTGATTGTTTCACTTCGAAGTTCTGTTTCTTTCAAAAACGGTTTGGAGTTTCTGATCCTAGTCTTCTGTTGTTGGGTTTGGTGTTTTTTTGTTCATATGTTTGTTTGTTTTCATTCGTTTTCAGAATCATAGAACTTCTGTATTTTCAAACAATTACTGCAGTGGAGGGACAAACTGACTGTTGTAACCCAAACCAAAAGACAGACAAAGAAACAGAAGCAGTTTTCCCTGTGGAGAGGGCTGGACTTGAAAACATTTGCTCTGTTTTCCTAAGAACAACTATTAAACTTACAGCAAGTTTAATATCTGGCATCAGTCACTCCTTCAGATGTATTTCTCCTTGTGTGTCATTACCAGATATTCTCTTTTTAAGTATTTAACTTGTGGGTTTAGTTTAGGTTATTTTTGTACATGGGCAACAAATGTACCAGTCAAGTGTTCTTCAGAAGACCCAGACTTTAGAAAAGAATAATAGAAGCAAAAGCACTTTGGGTATTACTCTTGTGACCTGAAGATCGATTTCTTTTTTCTATTTTCACCCACTGCCCGAGCTCCTGACAAAAGTTATGAGGCACTGCCAAGAGTTTTGAGATATTCGTGCCCTTCTGAATCACCATTTTGTTTTTCCCGTCAGATTTGATTTGCAAGTGGACCCTGACAAAATGAGCGCTCCATCTCCCCATGCTTTAGCTTTGACTGATGCAAGCTTGTTTGACAAAACTTTAAGTGTCAAATTGCAGTGTAATGAATAAAAGGCATCAGAAGTTAGCTTTACATCTGCTGAAGTGTGGCTCACCACTTGTCCATATCCTGACCACATTGTAATCTCTTACTTTTGATTCTACGCTGAAGTCTGTAAGACTGATTTTCTTTCCACTTTGTATTATTTAGAAACTTTTAAGTAATTTACTAATTGCACTTTCTTTATGCATTCCCTGCCTAAAACATCTAATTTTTATGTTTCATTTTACACAATATGTGTATAGCTTTTGTGTATATGTCTGTAATAAGAATTCACCCAACTTTATCTGGCTGAATTAATTGAAAATTGTTCTAAAACATCGATTAATTTACTTGCAATAATGATAAAGAGGAGAACTATCTTCTGACTTTTCTGGGTTTTGATACAAAACAGAAAATCTGAGTCTTTTATATGTTCTTTCAACTCTCTTAGAGTGGGGTATAAAGCTGTTCTATCTTCAGTCAAAATAGCTTTTTAATTCCTGCTACTATAAATAATTGGAAAAAAAAAAAGCAATAGAACAAAGTGTTCTTCAGATACCCATTTCAGTCTCCTCTTGTAATCTAGTCCGTCAGTGCGCATATACACTACATGTCAAGAGAACTGGACTAGGTGAGCAAAAAACAATCTTATAGTCATTGCCATGACTACATATTTGATTTTCCTCATATAGCAAGACGGGCTGACCTAGAAACTAGGGGGGAATAAACACTTCTGATCCTTTTTTACTGAAGTAAAGAATGGGGAAAACATCAGTTTAACTGTTGTGACAATTGTATTCACTTGGGTACATTTGCTATTCTTTAGTCAACTTCCTTATTAAACACATCAACTTTAAAACAACAACAAAAAACCTGCAGATTTAGTTTCACACACACACAAAACTATGCAAACAGAATTTTAGACAGAATTGAGAAGCAGTATATTTTATGTTTTCCCTTTAAATCTAAGGAGCATATTAAAATAATCTTTTCCTATTTAGGGATATACTTTCTCATTATTCCTTGACTTATAAGTCAAACACAACATTCAGGTTTCTTGGATACCGCTTCAGTGGCTTGTCAACTTATAAACGCCATCAAAATCTGCATTTCCCATCCTGTCCACAGGATATGAGCCAATGTGGGATTTAAAATTGGATTAAATTTTATGAATAATGAGCACATTAATAACTGAATTGTATAACAATAATATTTCTAAAATTACATTAAGTTCAAAGTGTTTCAGTTTTCTGGTGGATCATGAGTTATAACAATGCCTGATTTCAACTGGGATGGAGTTAATTTTCACCTTTCCCTTCTCCAAGGTAGTTACAATAGCCCTTAAGAATTCTGAATATCCTTGGGATGTTCAAACCAGTATATTCCTATTGCTGTGTTTCCTGAACATGTTTCTGGTTTTGTTTAAGGTTAAACAACTGTTTAAGAATACCACCCAGAGATCTGCCCTGAGGCAGGTTGGTAATAGGTGGCAAGCAGCGTGGGAGGATATGTGCAGGTATCTATCACAGCTGTCACCTCCAATGGTTTGGGAATTCATACCAGAACAAGTGCGGAGCTCTAAAAAAATGACAGAATGTTTGGAAGAAGTATGCCTTGACCCTGGCATACTTCCACAGAGCTGCAGCTTGCTGCACTTTGCTGGGGCCTAGCCTGTGCCTATCAAGGAATAGCGAACACTATTGAGCACCCTCAAGGGGAAGGGCAAGGAGGCTGTTGTTAATCCGTAGCAACATTTAAAATAATTACTGTTTAAAAACAGTGAGTGAAAATGCATTTTCGTTTGCATATGCACACTTGTGTGAATGTACATACTGGCAATCACTTAATAAAGAGAGTGCCATCTACTGGTGTTCAGTGGTGTAATTTTTCATATGTTTTTGCAGAGGCTGTAGTAATGCACTGCAAAAGGCTTGTTCTTAACAAGGTATCAGAAACAAAAGAATGGATGCTTTGTCGTAGCCAATATTGTGGGGATGGTGTGACGCCAACAACAAATAAGCCTTTGAAAACGACCCCAGAGGAACAGGGGACTGAATAAATTAAACCACAGGAGCAGCAAAACAAGTAATATGATGACATACAAACTTAAAAAGTTCTGATCTATATAGAGGCTTTGTCCTTAAAAGTACAGTGCATGGCCATACATAAATGGGCCACCATAAAACTGGAAACTGTAAGGTTTGAGTAGGGAAAACAGAGAATGGGAGCTACAAAAAACCTGCACTGTTCAGTATATCATCTGTAACTTTATAACAGTGATGGATGGAGGAGGCTGGAGGAAAGAAATTTTGATTCTTTCTTTTAAACCTATTTGCATGATAGGTTCATTGTAGTCACTTTAGAACCAAAAATGTATTCTAAACTGTTTGTTTACAGTGCTTAACAAAAACAGATTTCCAAAGTCCCTAAATGCATAAATAAATAAATAAATAAATTTAATAAATTAATTTAATAAATTAATTAAATTTAATAAATTAAAGAATTAGCCACCATCAACAAAACAAGCAAAAACACGGGTAGAACTGTTCTATATCCCTGGAATAATTATGGGCAAGCAGACAAAAGCCAGTTCACTGCATGTATTACATATACAGGAAATTAGGAAGGCCATGAAAATAATTTTCCTATTAGTGAGTATCCTGAATTCGTTGTTGCTAGCAACTTCAGGAAGTCTTAACACAGAATTCTTACTCGTGCAGGTATCAGACAGCTAAGACAAACAAACCGGACAACAGTGAAGTTGTATTCTAATCTAGAGACACTAGAAAATGTTAATGTTCCCTTTGAAGAATATGTACTAGAAGGCCATGAAATGGAAAACTGTGTACTTATTAATGTAAACATATGCATACCTGTATATAATATGAAGAATGCCATCTGCTGGTGTGTAAGAATATACACTACTGGTTGTAAGGTAGAAGCTATCAAAATAAGCAAGAAAGTTGTAATTATTATTTACTGTGAACAATTGTGTCCTGTTCTAAACAATCTCTTTCTACATACTCTGCATACTGCATTTTAACAAATACATACGAGCTATATATCCCTAAAACTTTGTTCCACAAAGCAGACACATGAAGATACAATGAGAATTAGAGTCCAGCCCCCATTTCTTCTTCCATTTCCCAAAACAGTTTTCAGATACTTTTATAAAAATATATTGATAAACTCTGTATTTCTCATAGATAATCTAGTCCTTTTCAGTTCCTTCATGTTTTAATGTGATGCCTTATTGTCCTCATTGTGCTGGGAACACAGAAAGTGTTAAATGAAATGATTTTTCAGAGGCAAATAATTTCAGATAGAAGCCAAAATAAATGAAATTACACTTTCACAGTCTCCAACCTTTCCTTAATATGACTTCTTTCCAGTTTTTTTTTCTCAGCTATTCTTTGTAACTTGCCAGTAGCTCCATTCATATCTACTATCACTCTTTTTTCTTGTAATACTTTCCATTTCAATTCTGAAGTAAGTAAATAATCTCGCAAACCCCCCATAAATCAAAGATGAGCAACTCTTCTCTGGCAGACAAAATAGGAAGTCGACTCGAATCCTAAAATTTTAAGAAGTTTCACTTTGCAGAACTCTTGTTCTTTATATAACAATTTTCTTTTTCTTCTATTTCTAAATATTCAAATGTGTCACATTCAAAATATGTCACTAAATTAAACTATTAAGAATGACAGATTTGGTAGCATTTATTAGCTACATGATGCAAAATACAAGTCAAGAAGCACTTCACAGCCAGGGAAAAAAGGGAAACCACACAGAAGTCGAAGATTATAGTGAGAGGTAACTATATATTTCAGTGCAGGTGCAACTGCTCCAAGAAGTAAATCACAGATGCTTCCATTTTCAGCCATCACTGATAGACCATCCTTCCAATGATGCGTTAATTCACTTCGATATTACACATATGTAGCAAGTTTAGAATGACATTCATTAAGTGAATGCTCTTGTATAAAAACAAAAAACTGCTCCAGAGAAAGCAAAGGCCTTAAAAGAACATTTTGCTGAAAATACTGGCACAGATTCAGAACTAGGGGTGAAAGGTCAGTGCTTCGTTAACTGAACCAGCTCAATTAAAATTGTAGCTTAATGAAAAAGTCAAGATGATCATAAAAAAAAAACAGGTCATCCGGAGAACATCACTAAAAATCTCAAACATCCTGTGCTTAATTGGCAGTAAATTTCTTGTTCTGGCTTATTTGAGGAGTGGCAACCCCCTGAAAAACAATTCAATACAATTTGAAGATACGATAGACAGAATTCTATCAAATTTAGAGTGAACAAGTACAACCTTAGGGTACATAAATGTTGGCATATGAAAGACAAGGATATGCCCTTCCATTCTTCTGGAAAACCAGACTTCCACTCAAGATGCTTTAACATGTCCTCCACAGGCGGCAGATGTATCAATGCTAAAGTAAAAGATACTAACCAGAAGGTTCTCCTTGTCATTATGTTTTTATATTAATAACTGAAATAATAAAACACACACACACACAAAACACCACCACAAGGAAAACAAACAAACAAAGAAAGCAAACAAACAAAAAAGCCCTTTTTACCAGAAACATTTAAGCATTGTGTATAAGTTCTACCAAACACTTACTGTATTAAATGAATGGTTTTCAAATTGTGTAAGTGTTTGCTGTTCAAAAACAACTTAGGAAGATGATTTCATTAAAACTCAGGGGAAAGTCCAGAAAGCAAATGTTCCAATTCCCCTGCAAATACTGCATTTGGCCAAAACTGAAATCCTGTATCTGAAAAGGCAACATTTGCATTCTCAAAGAGGTAACTGGGTGCTTACCATTGTTTACTGAGTGCTGACGGTGTTCAAAGGAAAGAATAATATGGTTTCTGCTTCCTGGTAGCATATATTTGGAAATAAGTGGTCTTTCCATCAACACTGTTTAGCTCAGCAGAAAACCATGAAGATAAACTCAATGACAATAGGGAGAGGCAATAAATGCAGACCATAATTCAAAACTTTGATTTTACAGCAGAAATACCTCAGCAATGTAATGAACGAATAATAGGTAAGTATGAGAGTTAGAGTTTTGTTTTTGTTGTTGTAGTTGTTTTTTAAAATCTGTTTTAGCATTTTCATAGAAACTTTTCTTTTACACAGTTCTGCTGAGGAACTTTTGTTGCTCACTGATGCAAGAAAAGTAAAAGTTTCTGAAGGAAAACTGTTTTATTAATTTTGCATCATACCATCCACTATTTAAAAAACAACCACAGTTTATAAAAACAGTGGTAAAACATAAGTATATATGAAATCTTACGAAGATAAACCACACAAGTTTAATTACATATTTTTACAAATAATAATAATAATAATAATGGAATTTTACAATTACAGTGCCATTAAATAACTGGAACTTTATAATTACAGTGTCATTAAAAATTATTGTTATAAAGGACATCTGTTACTTTTGTGGCCATTAATGAAATATGGCCTTGCACAGCATACAGATAACCAAAAGAATCACACATTTCCAGAAAGGAAAATTTGGCCAGGCCCCAAAACCATGTTCAAAACTACATGCAGAGGCTGATAAGGCCTTCCACCCCTACGTTTAATATATTACACATACACTGTCTTGTTTCTTTGCTGTCCTTTGAGGGAAAGTAAACTATTAAAAAAATCTTAACAAACAAACAAAGATATATTAACAGTTCTTGTTTTTACCAAATTCTAAAGGAAAGAGGCTGCAACACTCTCACAAGTATGTACGGCCTTCCAAAACAATACATCAAAAGCAGTGATAGTATAATAAAGTAACAAATTTCAAAGCAGGAAACAATCCATAAACACAGTTTATAAATGTAAAGGAAAGGAGGAGATGTGATCAAGTTAATAAAATGGAAAACTACTTCAGAAAAGTAGTTTTCAATCTCTTGTTGATGCAATGCCACTGCAAGAGCAACCTGCATTGTGACTGAAACGAAGCATTTTTGCCCATGTTAGAACACCACTTGTGTAGCTCCAAAAGCCTCTGCTCAGAGAAGGCCAGATGGAGAAACTAAATCATTTTCTGATAAACTGGTTTTACCAGGTCACAACTGATTTATTCAGTGACAAATATGTGGCAGGGTGTATCTTTGCTTTCTACACTGTGCCAGGCTGTTACATAAACAAGGAATCTAGCTTTCAACATTCTAATTCAGAATGTTAGAAAAAAATAGAAGCTTCTCATTATTTTAAATAGCATACCATTTTAAGAACACTGCAGTTTATGTTGCATGTGTTAATTAAATATCTTTTCTCTGCACATTTGATTCTTTCAAAGGACTTACAGACATGCATCATCTTGATTTCTGAAGCTGACTAATAATGTAGATCAAGTGCAACTACATTTCTTTCCATACTTAACTTCCTTCTTCTCAAACATCTTCAGCTTTACTATTACAATGTCAAGAAATTTAGAGTAAGTAAGCAGCAAATACATTTTTTTGCCACTTGATTGAAAATCTAATTTAGTAGCTGAAAGGACTTCAGATCAGCTTTCCTATCAATGACCTTAATCAAAGACCCACTGACAGTCCACAAAGTATTCTTTGGTAACTGGTACTTACCATGACAAAAAGCAAGGTGCAATTTAATAGTCAATGAACATTGATGTGAAAACAAAGGAAAGAAGAATATTCACCACTATGCTGGCTGAATAGCATCATTTTGCCGTCACTTAAAACCTTCTTGGGAAAAGAATTTTAATCTAACACACAAGTTTAAAACCCATAAAACTAGGAAGCAATCTTCAAAGGTCAATCTTCAGTTTTTTTTCCTTGTTAAAATTTACTCGTTAGTAGTGAAGAGGTAAAGTTGTCTATTCAACCACTAACCGTTAACTACTTCTTCTTACTTTTTGTTTGGATGTATTTGTTTGTTTTATGGTTTGGTTTTGATGTTTGTTTTTGTTGCATTAGCATTGACTAAAGGTGCACCTAGACGTCTTCATTTATCTGATACATGTTGGCTTACATAGTGAACTACTTCACCTCTTTAAAATATAAGTATTTCTCCTCACTGCGTGCTGAGGCATGAAGCTGGGGAAATAATATCAACTCTGAGTTGCAGGGCAAAAAGGACAAGGCTACTGTTAAGGTCAGTTATGCAGAAGCTGAAAAGCAGTTCCTATATGTAAACCAGTATCTCTTCCATACCTCCTGTATCAGTGTATACAGAACTAACACAGAAGTCTGTTCAGTGCACAGTCGTGGAAGCTTACCATGGATACCTCCTAGATAGAGCTTAACTAGTTTAGAGGATCATTATTTCATTCCAAGAACAGGCACATTTTCCATAATACTAAAAATATTTTAAGTAAAATCTGAATTTCAGAGGTTTACTTAGAATTAATTTCTGGATTTCAATTTCCTTACATCATATTGTTACAAAATTATCTTCCTCGCCATCCCCAAGAATTTGTTTCAACTATGTATTTTAACCTTTGGGTCATTTTTTTCCATAGTGAACAACTGTATTTGGCATCTTCTCCACAAGACAGTCCCCACTGTAAAGAGCTCCCACTGTATCATGAACAAGGCTGAGATCAGACCAAGGCACTGCACAGGTTGGTCATCAAACCACTAGGAAAACAGCCAACACAAACTTCAAAATTATAGTTGTTACAGCAAAAGTATCTTGATCCCCCACTGTGACAATATTTTGTGACGAATAATGTGGAAAATAAAACAGATCAGGAGGAAATAACTGTCAGTATACATTAGATGGGTCAACAGACTTACTGGATGTTTCTTTTGCAATCTGATATTGATTTCTATTTTCATAAAAAATAAACTATTCAAGAGTAACAAAATACTTACATTCTTCTGTACAAACAAGTGCAATAGACCTTACCATATCACATTTGCTGGTAAATAGAACTACAACACTGATTTGAAAAAGGAGATAAAACCACTTTCTCTAAAAAGTGGTTGCACTATGATGCACTCCGGACTGTGAGGAAGTGAGAAGAAATTCTTACTACTGTAGAAAGCAATAATATCCTTTCTTTTAATCTCAGTTTGTGTATCCTTATACTGTGCATCTCCATTATTTAACCAATTTTTAAAATTAAAATTTTCTAAGGGTTATTTCTTTCTCTCTAATCAAAATGTGAACTTGTTACATTTCAGGCCATATTATGCTACACGCACTTTAATCAACTAGGAAAGTGCTGAATGACAGAAATAGATTGCTTTGAGTTCCTCCATGCCCTCTTCCCTATCACTTTTACATTAACTCTTGACCCATCGAGTCACAATTATTATTTAAGGCTGATTCAAACTCACAGGCTGGGTAGAAAAATTCCTGCAGAGTACAGTGTGTCTTATATCAAATGCTTACATGTCAGTCCCAACTTTGGACAACTTTAAGTGGCAGTGCTGCCAGGAGTAGCAGTCCCTCCTCCATCCATCCCTGGATGTTTGTTCACGTTTATTTGAAGCTTTTTCTCGTGTCACCAAAGCCACCAGTCCAGTTACATCAAACACAGGTAACCGATCCAGGTTAAATTGGCATGTTTTCCCACCACCACAAATGGAAGCAATCAGTAGATCACAATAATTGCCTGGGTTTAGCTCCCCTTCACCATGGCATATATGTATGCTGCTGTTAATTACACATACTATGACAAATTATTCTCTGTGGAATACCTAAGTGGATGCTATTGTCAATCTCCCATGTCCATATGAAGAGTATGTCCAACCAGTAAGAATGCGTAAGAAAAGACAGATTTGTTTTTGCATCACTTTGCTTTGGTGTTCAAGCAGTCTTTAAAAAAGTCCTTTACTTTGCTTCATGGTCAATCACAAGTATACTAACCTCCTGAAAAGCCTCTTGAGAAAGGTTCAAAACAGAAAGAATATACGAGTGATTTTAGTTATCATAAAATTAATGAGAATTTCATGGTGTATTGTACAACCCACCAAACACACACACACAGAAATGCAGGGGCAACAGAATGTGAGAAGGTAAAGCTGAGAATTAATGCACCAAAATCAATGCTACCACTTAGTTAAGTACAGCTAGTTACCAACATAAACATGGCAAAACCATTACCTATTTTATAATATTCTGTATTACATTCATACCTAGATAAATAGAAATGCATAAAGTCAGCTAGTAATTAAGAAATGAACTACTCAGAGATGTAAACTTCTGCTAAGCTGAATTTTTTACCTAAATGATAATGAGATTGGTGCTGCTGTCTCACTAGTTGTGAGGACAATAAGCTATAAAAAATATATTGACAATTCAATTATTTTTTTTAACCATATGATGATAAAAATCCACAGAGAATGCAAGGATGTAAAAATTAACAACTCTGCACCCAAAAATTGCTATTCAGCAATGTATAGCATTACGCATCAATGTGCTGCAAATTACTTACATGCTCGTGTGCTTTGCTGGTCCACTGTGGAAACAGACAAAATATGAACAGATGTGCCTATGAAAACCCCCTAAATTTGGGATTAAAGTTAAGGATTCATTACTCCTTAAGTCACTAAATATAAATCCACACACAAACACTACCCCTCCCCTCTATGACTGCCTTTGAAGAAAGTTTGGATACAATTAGCTTCTTCATAGGCAGGAGACTAAACAAAAGCAAAAAAGAATGAAACTAAAGAGGAAATACAAGCTGTTTTCAAAACAAACTATGGTATTTCGGCAGATTATTTATTTTGTCTTAATTGAAAGGTTCTTCTTTTTTTTCTTTTTTTTTTTTTTTTCTGATAACGCTTCCCTTCTGAGTTGTGGTCTTTGCTCCCTATTCACAGTTACTAGATTTAGAGACTGTACTAGGCTATAAGCCATCAGAACTACCCACTTTAAAATGCCACATCTTTTTAATATTTGAAATGACAGGCTAGCACAGATTGTGTTATAATTAGAGCAGTACACACTTCAATGCAATATGTATGGAAGTTGTGTTTGAAACGGTTTCTTAAATGACAGTGTCTCTATGCTGTAGATGTAGCACCTTTAAATAATCAATTTAATTCAAAGCAGTCCTGGGAAGGATTCATTCACTTACCCGTATCCAGCTGTTGGCCTTCAATTCCACAGGGTTCTGTGGTTCACTGCTGTACAGACAACATAAGCACCACATCAGAGTCTTCTGGCTTTCATCTAGAGAAAAAAAGTAAATAAGGATACATTTAGGGGGGGAAAAAGAATGAAAATCAAAACACAGACAGAATTACACACAACAATTCCTATCCATCCACAAAAATAAAGCCCCGAATATCAGCCTCAACTCATAATGCTTCAATCTACCAGATTTGCACAACACATTTAATACTATTCATATGTAGTAGTTCTTGTGTAGTCATTTCCTTAATAGCATTTTAAAAGGAGTCAGATTAAAATCTACAGAATATTTTGATGTTCTTAAGAAACATGTATGACCTAGTGAATTGTTTACATAAAAAATACTTGAAGCTATCATCAAGAAACATTCATTTAAGTATCTAATTAATATAATTAATAAACAATAATCAACTGTAGTAAATTAGTTACTACACTAGTGTCCAAACTCTGCACAACTGAAAGTGCTCATTCTGAAAAATTTAACTTTGTTAAGTATGAAATCATTCACAACAAGAATGTAGAACATGAAGTTTTCTGCAAAAATATATTAGAATTCCCCATGCTTCAGGAAAATGACAGTTCTGCGACAGCACAACACCTAAATGCTGATGGAAAAAATCCTATTTTCTCTTCAGCATGAGATCAGATTTTACTTAATTATAACGTGCTGCTGGAAACAAGTTTTCTTCTCTAAAAACGTACTATACTCATCAATACTGACACCACTTAGATGCACAGATATTGTCATAGAAGAGCTGATTATTTGGAGTAAGCAGATAAAGAGCCATGTAACTCACCGTTTTTCCCACTACTTTGCTTTCAATAGGCTTTTAAAAAAGAGGTTCTTTAGCAGATACAAGGAGTCTCTAAGCTGAATTTTTTCCCAGAATAAAATTGCATAATTGTAACCTAAATTATGAAAACTAGATGCATCACTGTAGCTTTGATATTGACTTAGTGAGTGCTATTATTCTTAATATAAATGACAAAAACAGGTAACGCCACATAACATTCAGAAGTTACATTAGGAGATAATTTAAATATTATCATGTTCAACAAATGACTTCTTCTGTTTTCTGTATATTTGCTACCCAGGATGTAATAAAGAGTATTATTTAGAGAGCTTTGTTGGCAAAGCCTGAAGAAAAAATAAAAGCTCCATTAAGTAATGCCTCTGTTTTCACCAGGTGATCAGAGATGTTAATTTTGATTTAAACCAGTATTCCTCAATAAATGTCCAACAAGCCTGTAGGCCATCACTGGCCTCCCACTGACTAGCATCTCTGCTCTGAAATGGTTTCTTATACACATTTAAATGACTACAGTTTAAGGTACTCTGACATTGTGTGTTTGGAGATTTTTTTTAATATGGGTTTTTACAAGGCTAATGATGTCCTACATTGTTTAAGATCAGAGCAAGAGACAACCTGCATACTCCTCAGCAGAAATTTAGAGTATCCTTAGACTTTGATTGCAACTATATTGAACCGGCAGTCAGACATCAACATGAGCATGCAACTCTATCTCCTTCAAATAAACATTTTACTCAATACAATTCTAATCTGCAATTTTTTGGGAGGAAAAAAAAACAACAACAACAACAACAGAAAACACATCTTATTTGTTTAAACAACTATGTGATAACCTTTTGTTTCTTCAAAACACAAAAGTTTCCGACCATTACAAATAGACAATATTTTAGTACCAGTAATTGGTAAAGTTCAGACTTTACTAACTGAAAAAGTAATAGAAAAATAATTTCACAAAGTCAAAACATACTGAAAAATTGACAGGAAAAAAAAAAAAACCAAGTCAAATCACCTGTCCTGAAGGTGTCACTTCTTCTGCCTCATCCTAGTTACACTGTACATCTATAGTATGTCATACAGTCCTTTTATTTAAGTGACAGCTT
>CM021797.1:43705433-43792861 GCA_011076525.1 Nettapus auritus
AGAAAAGAAAAGAAAAGAAAAAAAAAGAAAAGTCACAGGCAGTGGTATAACGTGTAAAAATAGGAGTAAATATCATAGCAAAGATTAAAGAAAATGACTAATATGCATAAATTCCAATAGGTGGAAAGAATACTTGGCACTTACCTTCTAATGACCCTTATTTTAAATACTCAAAAAATAATTGGCATTGATTTGAATAATGAATTAGGTAGTACAAATCAAGGGAATGCCAAAACAAATGTTATGTTACTTCAGACATTCTGTATGCAGCTTGCCACTATCCTACCTTTAATAAATGCAAAACATCTGAGTGTTTAAAAATATTATTAGGACCATTTTTCATAGACTTGTCCCTTAATAGCAGGCAGTACTAAGCATACAGCTAACCCAGCCATCTAGTTTTGAAGAGCTAATTACTAATAGTATATCTTTGAAACTTCCAGAAATTATCTCAAACTGTTGAAAGTCACCAGAAATACTACTGCTAGAAATAAGAATGCCATGACACCAAGATCTGAACATGAAGGGGAGGATATTCCAAACATGGGAGAACTGCTGGCTGCTCCTATAGAGCCACAGAAATCTTGTCTTTCCTCGGGTACGTTGCAAGAGCCCTCAT
This sequence comes from Nettapus auritus, assembly GCA_011076525.1. NCBI lineage: Eukaryota > Metazoa > Chordata > Aves > Anseriformes > Anatidae > Nettapus > Nettapus auritus. The sequence goes on from CM021797.1 coordinate 43,706,053, forward strand.
TAAGCAGCGCACTTTGATGAGACAGAGCAGATACTACACTTCGGTTCAGGGCAAAATATCACCATTTGTCTTCTGGCCGGTACTAATTTGGTAGGAAAGAATCCTCTGTTGGGAGACAAGAAAGAAATACATCTTTGACAGGTTTTGGAAAACAAAACAAAACAAAACAAAACAAAAAGGCCCACAGCTGTTTGAAACTGCTCAGAGGCTTGGGATGTTAGAATAAATACATGGGGAGGTAGATTAATAGGACACACTGCAGGTGAGACACTCAAAGGTGCGTGGTAAGTATAATTTATCAGAGTGCATGGCCGCTACATACACAATATGTTTTGTACACAGCTAAAGAGTGTGTGCTGCTATAAAGATGGGAAGAGCTTCTGCCTCTGGAAAGTCACAGTACCAAGCAAAATGCCCTCAGGCACATTACCTGAAGTAAGCATGCTAAGTATCTTCAGGTAGGACCACGTTTAGTTCAAAATGGTTGTTTTGAACAAAACAACAAGGTGTTAACATATCCACTGAATATATATTGTTGTCCATTAAGGACTGACTTGGACCTGCCTGAGTATTAGCCTGGCAAGCATAGTGTCAAAAACAGTCAAAAGGTGTCCTTTCCTTCCAGAGAAGACCACAGTGTGTAACACGCATATATATACGTTTTAAATGCCTATCTGTGTTTCAAATCATATAATAACCTGAGTTGCAAGGCACCCAAGAGGATCATCGAGTCCAGCTCCTGTCTCCACACATGACCACCTAAAAATCAGACCCTATCTTGTTGTCCAAATGCTTCTTGAATTTTGGCAGGCTCGATGCTGTGACCACTGCCCTGGGGAGCCTGTCCCAGTGCCCGACCACCCTCTGGGTGCAGAACCTTTCCCTAACCCCCAGCCTGACCCTCCCCTGTCCCAGCTCCACACCATTACGTATATACATATAGCACAAACACTATCAACTCTTTAGCTGGGGAGCCTCTGTAAGGTTCTGAAAAATACACCAGTGATATTTCATGCTCCTTAAACTGGACCTTAGAAGTTCTCTCAGTATCTATTCAAGCTATGCCCTTGCTGTTTCCCAATCTTGTGTAAACCATGTTCACAAGAATAAAATTTGGAAATCATGCCACATATTGATCTATTAGCTAATCTTGACACCATCAAGACTGTCATAATTTGTCTCGTTGCATATCTTTTCAATATGTGCATTTTCAATATGCACATTGCTTCACCAAGCTCAAGTATTTAACTTGATGATTGATTATGTTTCTGTCTTTATAAACTTCCTCATGGATTCATATCCTGAGTATAATTCCTGTCCCTGTACCTATCTGCACTCTCAGCAGGTGCTGTAGAGGAAAGCATGAATGAAGTCAGTCATTCCCAAGACACTGAGAAAGCAGCAAGACATAAAAATCTTCCATGACATCCCACTGTTGTTGTGGAAAGGGCAAACACTTGATGAATACTGAGCCATTTCCAAAGTTTGGTCCCCAGGAACTAAGTGCAGCGCATAGAAGCTGAGAGCTCACTCATTTCTGTGATATTCCCTGTTGATATGCTGAAATGTTTCTGGGACGTATTCGGAAGGAGCATAAAATACTTGCTGCAGAATGGAAAGTTAATGACTTAGCCTTGACCTGTTGTCTCAGTGACAGCTGTTACCAATATGAAATACTTTAGTGAGAACTTCAGTTTCATGTATGTGACTATATTACTTCTTGCTGTACATAAAATATACAGGCGAGGTGTTTACACATCCTAGAACCTGAAAAGTTTTAGCAAAATTTAAGATAATAAAAAGGGAAACACCAATTTTATCACCACCAGGTAGGAGTCAAAATAACAAATCAACAAAATGTGATAAAGATCATGCTTGAACCAATTTACAGAGATTTGGAGGTGTGGGAAACTGCCTGTTCAGAATCAAAATGCAGCTACAAAACTTTATATTCTCTCGTGACTTACATCATCATTCAAACTCGTGTCAAGTTATGAAGCATTAAATCTTAGAAAATGAAGTTACCAGCATAATTAAAAGTACATCAGTGAACTCTAAAACTTCACTCACTGAAGTATATTCACCCACTTTAGTATATTTTTCTTTTGCAAACTTGATTATTAAAAGTGAGATTATCATATTAAGAAATTAAATTTCAGTGAATTATTTTTTTCTTCGCAGGTTAAATGCATGCACAAGAAAGCTGAGCTCTGCCTGAAAATAAAATTTCAAACAAGCCCATAGAGCTGTAAAGCATTGCAAGGGAAACAGTTTGTAAGTTCTTATTCCATTAAACACAAGAAGTTTGAAATAAAACAAAAAGCAAAATTCATTCATGTGAAAGGTACACCTCAAATTTTCATAAAATGGTAGAAATCACTAACTGAGATAAAAGCAAAATACTGCCCTGTATTGCCCTGCTAAACTCAAAATTCAGCAAAACAAATTGCCTTTTCATCTGTAAGTCTTTCCATCAAAAATCACCAAAATCTCCATTAAAAACCAAAGAAATCCAAAGTACAAGGAATGCCAAAAATAAAATAAATTTAAATTAAAACAAAACGAAATAAAATAAAATAAAATAAAATATGCAGGAAAAGAAGACTGGATGGAGAGACAATGAGAAGATATATCTCTCAGGCTTAACCCATTCTCATACAGTCATCTTCAGCTAATCAGTTTAGTAAATTGTCTCCGTGGTCTGCATTTTTCAACATTTGCTGAATGTTGTATGTGATCCTTTGCTCACAGTCAGATAGGCCAGTTCGCTAGCCTAGCCTCCTCGCCTTTGGGAATTATGTGTTTCTTCAGCATAGCAGATCCCTGCCTCACAAAAACAGTCCCCAGGTAGGGATTCTTTTTAAAATGGAAAAGGTTTCCATTTACTGAGTATTCAAGTAACTACCAAAATAGTACAGCAACTCTGTAGTATCGTATTCATCATGTTGTTGGTCAAAACAAGGTTGAAACAATACAGGTCTGCAGCAGAAAACAAGAACTGCAATTTGTGGATTGCTTGCTTTGCCCCCATGTTTTCTATATGTTAACTGAAACCTCATATTTCTCATTCCTTCGTTTAGTTTATTGGACACTACAATATGGTGCTTCTTTGACCTCCCAAAGGAAATATAACTCCAATATTCCAGTGCCTTCACTGCTTCTTTAAACAGTTTGTCATCCACACTCCTTTGCCTGCAATATTCATAGTTGCAAATCTCCGGAATGCACTCTTTCATAAATCTCCTCTCAGTTGTTTTAGCAATCCTTCTTCCTTTATTGGTATTAACCTTTCTTTAACCTTGTCTATCTTCAGATTTAGTCCTTTCCTTATGACATCCCAGACAAAATATCAATTTGTTTCCTATCATTCTCTCATTAAAACAGTGTTCCTTTGTTTCCTTAATTTTCTTGTCACCTTAACTGAGTATTTACATTGGATCACTTTAAAATATTCTACAATCTAATATGGTGAATCTGATTCACAACTGGTAATAATTTAAGTGCATGTAATGCATACAGTTAAAATGGCTTTACACAGCTTTGTGCAGGCCTGTGAGCCCACTTTAAATTCATTGATTCAGATATCTCTACAAAGGAAAGATGGGTATACAAATACATAATATGTAATAAAATAGCAAAGGCAGAAAAAATCTGCCTGATATATACTGATAAAGTTGAGTATACGTATCACTAAATTACAAATCAATAAATTCAACATTAATTGTGTTGAATTATCCCAGATCTGAGAGGGAACTCAGATTAAGAACTAAGACTAAGATCACATATAAAATAAATCTAAATGTATTACAAAACACGAAGGAAGAGAGAAAAATCTTGTAAGGCTGTTCATGAAATAACCACAAGACTAAAATACAGAGTTTATTGCTCCATACAGAATTTTATGAATTTTGGAAATAGTTGCTTGTTTCCTGTTTCTCTCGTCACCCACAATGTCACACCCTTTATTTTCTCTTGGTGGTGACCCTGGAAGCTTGCTCAAGAGCTTTAACTCAACCGTAGAAGTTAACTGTGCATTTCCTTACAGTTGTGTGCTTTCATTCCATAGGGCATATATGAACTCTAAGAGCATCTACAGTGTTGTTAGAAGTTCTTTTGTATTTAGTCTTATAAAATAGTTTTTGTCATGAAATAACATGATGTCAGATAAGAATACAAAGCTGAATCCCCTCACCACTAGGCTGTACAACATGGGGCTCATAGGGACCTGAAAGTAGGTGTAAGCAACCATAATTCTTGCCCACAAAGCTGTTATCAGAAATCCACTAGTCTGGGCAGAGCATTCAAGAAAGATATTATGGACAAAGTCCAATATATTAAGCAGTGACATGTCCATACTTCAGGTGCTCCTCAGTACTCTGGTGTCGGGCTGCCCAGCTGTGAGGGCAGGGGTGTACAAGGGAGCCTTTCAGCTACCAGCACCTGAGCCAGCATAAGCCACAGGGTCTGCAGTGACCAACAATGCTAGCCTAAGCAATTCCACACCCACGAATAACTAATAAAGCTCAAAGCTGCTTATCTATGGACTACTACTGCAGACAGATAACCTAGATTGCTATACCAGTGGCCTCCTCAGTTATAGTTTGTACAGATGAGAATGGAAAAATAATTAGTATTACCAATCCTAAAATGTAAGCATTTGTAAATACTATTTATTCTCTATTTCCCAAATATCAAAAGCCCTCCTACTTTCTCATTAACAAGGCTCTTACTTCAGATATTCAGATTGTACAAATTGACTGAAGAGACAACTAGATTTGGAGTATCTCCAGAAATAGGTGGTATTTGACTCTAAAAGAACAGAGGTAGCAACCTTTTCACCCATGATCTTCACTTACGCCTGAAAGTAAAATGTATCCAGACTGACTTTACCGAAAAGCTGATGACCTAAGCATCCATTTCTGTCCTATCTAGAAAAGTTACCCTCTCTCACTGAAGCCACAGTGCCTTGCAAACCATAGGCAATAAAACTATATTCAAAATAAATCTATTGGGCAATGAATTTTGTGAAGAGTGCATTGGAAGAACAAGGAGTCTTCTGGCTGGCTAACGACATTTATTTCCTATCCTCCAAGTGGCAATTTTCTCCCATTTGTTAAATGAGTATAGTGATAGTGGCATTGTGAAATGATCTAGGAACAAGGGCTAAGGAACATGATGTGAAAAATCATTCCAATCATTATTGTAGAGTAAAAAAGATAGCTGTAAGATAGCCAGGAAGCCTGGTTCCTCAGAGTCATCATTAACTGGCTTTATGATTTCTAGGAAGACATTAACCTTTGGCTTTCTCCTGTGCTAACTAAATGCCACGAGGCCATAGTTAAAAGTAAAAAAATCAAAGTGTCAGTAGGAACTTACAGGGGGAGGCATCCGGGATGCAAAAAAAGGCTGCTGAGTGGTTTCCAGTGAGTATAGTCACTGGGAACATACAGGATACAGCACTGACATGTTTTAAATGTGGTAGTATGTAGCTGTACATTATAGCATAGGAAGGGCTGCAAACAAGTAACTAATTAAGTTAAGGAGACATAATCTGTCTTCAGTGGTTCCAAATTCCTCACTATTCAAAACGAATGTAGGGGCTGCAGCATCACTTGTCACCTCCCAGAAATCCACTCCAGGCTACAGGGCTGCAAGCCAAGCTGCTGATGGGAGCAGATGGCCAAAAGGACCAAGGGCTTGACCCCCATCTGGATTTTTTCTTTGGCTGCAACAGAGGGGAGCAAAAACTCGGTGGGATGTGGCACCTCTGTTGTCAGAGGTGCCCTTGAGCTGATGCTGCCATCTGGGTGATTCACACTTCGCCAGGCACACTCTTCAGAGGGGGCTGCTCTGTACCCCTGAAAGAAATCACAAATGGAGCATGATCAAATCATGCTCTGGGTTGTGCCGATGCACTGACATGCATGGGAAAGACATGCAACGACTGGTCTGTAACTGGGAAATGGTGTGATATGCATTTATCCTGTAGTAAATTAATTCTAACTAAGAAAGAGCAGGGGGAAAATACAAGAAGTATGTTCTTTTAAGAAAGTCTGTGAGCACTGACGAAAAGGTTTCAAAATGTCATTTTGCTAGCTTTAAGAGCACACAACTTAAAATTATAGAAGAATCTATATTCAGGAAACTATATAAGATCTAGAAAAGTCATTCTGGGCCAGTTACAAACAATGATATAATTGAAAAGATCACAACTGTGCTACTGTCCACAAGAACAACACTATTTTTTCTGTCAGCTGGATTTGAAGTTATGTACAAGTGGTATCTCATGCAGTGCTCATCATCAGTTTTTCTTCATATCCACATGATAAAATTCCTTAGCCTGCATGTGACAAAACTCATTTCTCATATTAAGTTTAGGACTGTTGCAGTATTACAATTCAAAATGAGGCTGGTCTTATGGTGGCTTATTAGGAGTTTGCTTCAACCTTTGCTGGTAGCCTGGCAAAGCAGTTGGTCCTGTGCTTCACGCCAGGCAGACTACTCCAGCAAGTGACAGCGCAGCTGATGTGCACGACACCCAGTGCAAGCCTACCTGGCTTTCCAGCATCAGGGCGAAATTTCTCAGCACCTCACTAAAGCTTGTGGTTGAGTGGGAAATGATGGCCTGAGACTTTGACTACAGTGCCAGCACAGAACAAGCCAGAAAATCTGGCTTTCAGCCCCCAGATTCCTCTGCTTTATCAGTCACTGGGTCTGTCTCTTCACCCTTCAGGTTATTAATGTCTCTGCATTAATGTTGCTGATGACAGGGAAGAAATTAGACTTACGTGATCCAGCTCAGCCCATTCAGTAATGAGATGTTCCCTCGTAAATCCCCTGCAGCACGCAGACATTGCAGGTAAGGCTATGCTTCCTTAGATGTTGTACCTATATTATAAGACTTAACTGCTTACTAGTTACATGAACATATATATATGTAAGTATTCTCCACGTAGAAGTGGTGGTGGGAGATGTTTGAAGACTTTTGACATATTTCCCCAGGGGATAGGTAAATGTGCATTAAATTCAGATCCTCTTGACCAAAAGCCAGAGGTAGAAGAAGGTAAAGCTTCTCTAGCCTACAGCCAGAATCAGCCATAGCTGGCAGTCAGACAACCCTAAGGATGTCTGATTTCTCAGAGACTTACTGTGAAAATGAATCTTCTTAGTCCTGTCTATTACAAAATAAGCTATTTTCCCAGCAACAAAAATCACCTTGGCTTAATTTAAATATATATATATATATTATTATTACTTTTTAGAACCCTCAGCTTGTAAATACTTTGGAGTATTTTGTGAAGGAAGGTACTATGTGCATTTAACAGTAATTATATTTTCTCTGCTAACAGCTATTTAGGGTCCAGGTTGTCTTGCAGTTAAGCAGTAACAATCAAGGAACAGAGCATTTCCTAAGAATTAATGACTGACTGGGCAGCATTTAAAGCCTGAGGTACAGCCAAAGGCTATTAACTCCAGCTGGTCATTAAAAATCCTTCGGAAATACCTTGCTCTAAGGTCAGTATTACTGTTAAAACAAATGTAGGCAGATGGATTTATTTCATGGGTTGCATTTTCAGTTGGTATGCAGAGGGCTTTTCTGGAGAATTTACACCTTCGTAACATTAACCAGCCAATTACTTGAGTCACCTCTCAGCATTCCAGTCTTCATACACTTTTAATTATACTTATTATGAAAAATGGAAGCAGAGCACTCTGACTTTTCAGATCAGTTTATCTGATTATCATTTCAGGTCTCTTAGCAGACATGGGATGTTTTCTGCCTCCCAAGCAAACAAACATTGCAATGTACATACATTTGCCAAGAAGTAAGGACTCCATCTTCTTCTCCTCATTATCTAGTATGTTTGCACAAAGACATGATCATTCAGAATACCAGCTGGCCAACAGGCCAAAATGAAAATTTAACAGAGGCAGGGTTTTATAGGCTTTAACAAGGGCCTATAAATAATAAATAATTCCATTTAAAACATCTTCTGGGGAGACAATGTAGTAGCAGAAAAGAATTCAAGAAAATACATTTGGAATCGATTTGCTGGAACAGAAAAGGAGCGTTCAGTGGAAGTATTCCTGCTCATAAGTGGAGATGGGAACTGCACAGTTTTGAATAAAAGAGGAATTGATTTAAGCACTACAAACTACTAAATAATTCTTTGGTTTTATGTTTCTAACAAATCAGTTATCTTTCTGGATAGCCATCCACACCTGGCTTTTTACCTTTATAATGCTCTGATTCAAGGGAAAAAAAGAAACAGTAAAAACAAAAAAAAACATTGTCGAAATATTGCTACTGCTGGGGGACAGGAGGAGGAGAAGAAATTCTGGAAGTTTATTAGGAAAAAACCAAACCAAACCAAACCTGTTTTATGTATTTGTACTGTGATATCACAAAGAAGTCCTGGTACAGGTAAGGCTAAATATTCTATATCGCCAACTGGATAACATTTGAGTCTGTAATTTCACTGATGATTTTCAGACTAAAAGTTAGACTACTGACCTGGAGCTTCCAAATTTTGCCCGTGCATAAAGTTAATTCTGTTTTTGTCATATGGAAACTTGTTATTTCACCAAAATTTCCCTCCCTGAATGATTACCTTTTGAGAGAGGTGGCAGGGCTCTGAGCTTTGGGCTTCGACTTCAGCACTTAATAGTAAGATGAAAGTGAGTATCAATACATCCCTGGTAGCTGTTGCTGGAATCACTGTCAGTAAATGGGGCAGATCTTAAAGCTAGTCCTCCTGCTGGGCAAAAAAATGTTTCAACTGTGAAAATAATTATTTTCTTACAGCGCTCAGAGCTGCAGCGCAAAAGATAATTCCAGCAGTTCTGTCAATGTCCTCCTGTGCTAAAAATCTCATGTCATTTCTAGTGAAATACTCTTACAACTGTTTGGTTTCTCTCCATACACACATACACCCCAATACCCTTTCCATCCTATTTTGATATTATTTCCACTGACACAAAGGTTTCCTCTATTTCCAGCTCAAAAACTTTTCACCATCCCAGCAATGTGCATGTATGTTATTTGAAGGTTTCTGAATATCTCAAACCCAGCCTCTATTGAGGTTGGTAGGATTCAGAACGAGACCTAGGGAACAAATCCTGTAAACAGTTACACATCTGCTTAATTTTACAGACTTGAGAGTCCTCTGGGAGTTAAGCACTTAATAAACATTTGCAGAATTGAAGCTTAAGTATTTTTTATTGTAATACATTATTATGTATATAGGAGTACGATCATATCCTGTGATGCTATTGTCTGTTCACAATGTAAATTTTCCTTCTCTGCCACCAGCGTCTGATGGCAGTAGCCAAATGCAATCTATGAAGTCAGCCTCCCAGCCCGAATTCAGGGCAGTCTAAGAAATTCACGTTTCTGCAACAGGAAAAAAAAGGCACTTTCCTAGTTAAGGCTGAAATAGTTGCAAATGCTGCTTGTGCCTGGGCATGAATTATGGACTTTTATACACTGTTTGGAAATCTGTGCTTTTAGAGTAAGAGACAGTGTGTATAAAACCAAATTTTGTCCTTCTAAATGTGCTTTCGAGATGAAACATCCACCCCTCCGACATTAACTGGATAAGTTGCAGCAGTTAGAGTGAAAGGATGCCAAGACTAAACTATTTACTTAAAGGATTCCAATTTGTCCAAGCACCAAATGGTTTAAGTCTCTCAACCAGACAATTAATAATAAAACCACCATTCCAAAACACAATTTAGCACCCCAGATATATACCCAAGTTTAGCACTATCTGATTGTCCAACATGTTGCACATTGCTCTGAACAAAAATTTCTCACCAAATGGATAGCTTCAACCCTGAAATCCGTACCAGACATTCAGAAGGGATACTGGCAAAAGATATAAATGCCTCTAGGTTTTAAACTGCAGTTTATCTTTCTGTGGACAAACTGAAAAAAAAAAATAGTCTTTGAAAATATATGTATTATTTTTCTGTTTCTGTTGGGGTATCCCAAGAACTAACACTTCTCCATGCTAAACAGGTTTTAGGCAGAAGTCTTTCCTTGCGAGCATAGCTACACGTCCCTCGACTGGATATAAAGTGTTTTTTTTGTTTGTTGGTTGGTCGGTTTGTTTTTCCTAAACTGAATATGTTGTATCAAAATAAAAAGAAGCCTTCTTGTAGCACTGCATCTTAGCATTTGTTATTTGTATGCTATCTGACACCCATTTAGGTGGCTCGGTTCAATAAATGTCACAGTTTTTAATGTGGATGAAAGATGGGAATAGGGGCAAACCCAAGTGAAAATCCAAGTGAAAAACACAAGTGGAAATATCTGACCAATATGGAGGTCCAAAACAAAATGCTGAAAACTAGAAGTGAACACAAATTTCTATTTTGACAAAATAAATACAATCACTGCAGAAACTTTCAGAAGTCACGGGCCTTACCAAGCAGCGTCCACTAAATTCATAATTTTATTCATAAATTCATAATTTTAGACGAAAACAAATTGGTTGATGCTCACACAGCAACGTGGTTGGGTTTCATGAAGGGTTAAACTAATCTATGCACAGAGATCCTGGGATTAACTAACGATCATACCCAACATAACAGGTCAGGTGTATGCCCAGTAGAAGGAGGAGCTCTGGAAGGCAGTGTGCACATCTTGGAGTCACTGCGTGGGGAAGGCAGAGTGTCCTCGCTAGCAGGATTCTAAGTATACTTTTCTTCATTCCCAGGAACTTCCTCAGATCTAGCTGTATGCACCTTAAAAATGTTAGAGAGAACCTAACAGAGGCACTTTCACATTAGACTCCTAGAATGAGTACAAATCATTTTATATAGCAGCATACAAAGGCATACATTTTATAGAGACAGAGTCATCTTTCAACAGCTTGCAAACAACATGCAGTTTCAAATTCCATATTCTCTAGAGTGCTGTACACCACGGTCCCCTGGCTATGATAAAAAGCTGCTTAAATATGCATGCACCTAGGCAGACCAGTCTTATCAGAGGGCTTGGGAAAGAGGACCAGTATTCTGGCTATGTTTCTGCTGCCCCACTGAATGCTTTTTCAGCAACAAGTTTTGTAGCACATACGAAGCTGTAGAAGTAAATATCTGCTCAGGCTACTTGATCTGAAGCCTTTGCACCTAGCATAAATCCAGCTGTCAGATTTGCACGTTCACTTCAGCTCATCTCTTCTTAACTAGTTACAGAAAAGTCCTTCCTTGGCTCCTCCTTCCACGGTGCTAAGCATGGAACTGATTTCAGGGAAAATTTCAGCAGAGCAGAATTAAAATCCTAATAAAGATATAGGAGGGAGTTTAAATCAAGTGCAATTGTATGAAACTGAGAGTCACACATTTTTTATTAGTCTAGAAGATCATGCTGCCAGTCCTTTCATCCATTTTCTGATTACAGGATCACTCAAAATCCAGTCACACTAAACAAGCAATAAGCCATTTAGAAAACCTCAGTTATAATGAGTTAATCTCCAAAGCTATCGAGGTAAATAATCCAATAAATATAGTAAAAAATTCTTTAATATGTTATAAGGGGCAGATCAGAGATCTATGTTTTCCATTAGAGTGGGAGAATGATCTTAATAAGAGGGCCTTATTATGAAATATGCTTCAGCTCAAAACTCTGCAGACAAAATGCCCTGACCCTATGCATTGTTCTAGGAGATCATATTGGATCAAAGGTGCACTGGGATGTGGAAAGTCTGTGATGGATGAAAGGCTTAGATTTTATCAGTTATTACAAGATATAACATAAAGAATGGGGAAGGATTCATGGCACACAATAAATGGGATGTGTAGGCATTTTTAATTTTAAAAAGAGATTAAAGGGCTCTCCAATGGTAGTGTGCTGTGTAAATTACTTCAAACCATTTTGATTTTCATACATTTTTGAAAGACAATACAGCTACCTCTGTTCTGCCGTGAATGCAGCACTCCTGAGAACACAGAGCAGCGGCTGAACAGATGAACAGATTGAATTTAAGCCGTGATTTACAGCAGTGAATGTTTCCAGAGCCCACTTCCTTTGGAACAAAGCGTAGCAGAAAAGAAAAGCTTTGATAACTCTTTCCTACCTCTGTAGGGTGGAACAAAGGGGCCAGCCTACAACACACAAACCACAGCTGAGTTCTCAGCGCTCCTGAAATTTTGGTGAGCTGTTTTGGTGCCTAAATAAAATTGTATGGACCTAGAGGGACCCACAGGAAAAACCAAAGCCAGACGAGCCTTTTAGGAAGGCAGAATTCCCTATCCACTTGCTGCAATTCACTGTATCACAGTGTATTTCTCTTTCCTGATTAAAGAGGTGTTTTGTTCTAGAAGCTTTAGAGAAACAAATGTTCAAGATGTTAGTGAGAGTTAGTGTCAGTGAGAAGTGCTCTTTGTCACAGACTGTAGATGTGCATTGGTGAATTTGAAAGCAGAATTTCTGAAGTTAAAGAATATACTTAATTGTATGGTGTTCTTAGCAAAGTTATACTCTTATTGACAGCCTATCACGACATCCTGACACCCCACTTGCCTTTTAATTCCTTCTTTATAAATAAGATGACAATTACAAATTTGATCTTGCAAAAAAGAAACCACTTTTAACCAAAACAGGAAAAAAAAATTATAAAATTCATTCTTTACCACTGGTGATTTTAATATAGCAGAGTTTTGTAAGAAAAGGCTCTAGGACAGCACTGTCCCCTCCTTTATTTTTATTTTTTTTTTCTTTCTTTTTTTCATTTTTCTTTGTGTCATTCCAAGCTATGAAGAAACTGACAGCAAAGTGGGCAAAGTGTCAAGTAAAGCACATTTAAGAGAGAACATAGTCTCCGGGACACCAACACTTGACTGCTCTTAGGTCTGTGATCTGTAAGTGCATTAGCTTACCCCCGTGACGGCAGTCCCTTTCCTCTCCAACAGTGTCTTAATCTTTCGTAGTATTTATCATTGTTGTAATGTAGGGCTCGGAAATATTTGGACCGAACAGATAATGATCCCCTGCTTTCAATGAGTATTTTACAAGAACTGATTTCTTATGATGTAAAAATAAAGATATTGATATTACCTTTTATTTCAATTGCAAATGCATCAATTTCCAGTTTGTGCATTCCATTTTGTTGGTCTGTTACAAAGTTCTATGAGTATTTTAAGTTTGATGAATACTTTTAAGTAGAGAAGGTGGATTTGATGGCTTTAAACTAAGGCTTCACTCAGAGGGTGGTGAGGCACTGGCACAGGTTGCCTGGAGAAGCTGTGGCTGCCCCATCCCTGGAGGTGTTCAAGGCCAGGCTGGATGGGGCTTTGGGCAGCCTGGTCTGGTGGGAGGTGTCCCTGCCCATGGCAGGGGGGTGGAACTGGGTGATCCATGAGGTCCCTTCAAACCCAAACCAGTCTGGGATTCTATGATTCTGCGGTTGTATGATTCTGTTATTTGTTCTTACGCTGTGTTTCATTCACTTTTCTGTACATTTACATTGAAGCAGTCCCAATGCCCCACAACTGATCCCAGCATCTCACTCCTCCCAAAGCCATGCTCCTTCTAACCCATCCCCTCCTGGCTCAAGCCCCTTTCACCCTTCCCCAGCCAAATCCCCGATGTTTCCCAAACCTTCCTGGCAACTGCCTGAACACAAAGATGGGTCCCGTGGCCATTCAAGGGAATATTGCTGCTGTTACCCATAATTTGGACACAGACAATGCTCTTTCTGGCATTTTTCTCCCCATCTGCCACCCTTTTATTGGCTTTCATGGCTAGCCAAGTCCATTCATTCTTTCAGTTCTTTTTGACCAGATGTTCAGGGATTAAAAACCACACACCAAGCCACATGTACCACAAATCCCCAGAGAAAAGCCAGGAAAAGCCATTGTGGCACCCCAACCCCCAGGTGTCCCCTAAGCGACGGCTTCCTACACACCTCCTTCTGCAATGCTCTGTCATGAGGTCTTCCACAGCCTCTGCTTTTTGACATACTTAGCCTGTTAGGTGGCACGTGAGGAACAGGATGATGGTTAGTAAGGGGATGTGTGCTCCTTGCAATAGGAAAAAGGCTTCTGCTGGGCCACAAACAGCTGACACAAAAGGTTTCTGGCACAAAATTTCCATGGGAAACAATTAAGCATTTGTCCCGGTATCTGTGCAAAGATGACTTTAAAGGGAAAAATATTTTCTCTGAGGCCAGAGAAAATAATTTAAAATGACACAGTGCAGTGTCATCAACTCAAAGCCTTTTTCTTTATGTATATGTATAACGTATAATAAGGAAACTAACATGTATAATAAGGAAGCTAACAAGACCATTTCCAGTAAGTCAGTGTCCTTCCACCATTCTTAGTCCTAGTTGTACCCTGGAGAAATGAATCAACACAACAGGAGTATGAAAAGGCGGTCTAGAGACTCCTGAAGTCTGTAGGGCAGTGCAGAAGAAAATCCTTAGGAAGCGTCAGTGAAGCCAGCCCCCAGACTGAGACAGTCTTCTGAAGCCTCTTCCTTTACGCTTCCCTTCAGGATTTTGCCAATCAACAAAAATTAAAGGAGGAGCAGAGTATTAAGAGATGGCCAACAGGGTCGTCGACCCCAAGAAAATTCTGAAACCCCAGGTGCAACTTCCTGCATTTTGGAAAGCTTTTAAAACATTTCAGGACAAAAAAGCACATGCAAAAATATGAGCCTACCTGGTATTTATCTTGGACTCCACGCTAGAATAACTTGCCAGTAGCAAATTCCACACACTGAAACCACAGTTCTTTCTACATGCTCGCGTGTTTCCCATCATACACACACACACAGAGACACACACACATTGCATAGAAAAACATTCAAAAAGCCAGCATCAACATTATAAAAAATATCCCCCAAAGCAAGTTATCACCTCCCCTATGAGTAGGAACACTGGGCTCTTATGCTCAGCATCTAGGCAGAGCTAAGCCTCCCTTGTCCAGCAGAACGGCTCCCCTCGTCATTTTACACAGACTTCAAACGCACCTTTTAAATAAGCTTTTGTGAGTCCTCCCACATGCTTTCAGGTATAGCTCTCTCTTGTTTCGCTTTTTCTGCTGTTCCCCTTCACTTTCTGCTCTGTGGCTCACTGGCTCTTTGGTTCTCTCTCTGTATCTGTTCTCCCTGCATCTATGAGGGCAAGCAAACAAGTGTGACTGCTGTCTGCGCTGTGTGTTCAAGACCCATGCTGCCACACTGAACCAAGTCTCATCATCATTAATAATAAAACTCAAACTTTCTCACGTGTTTTTGCCAGTTACAGCAGTGACATCCCATTTCTGCAACTACTTTAGCACTTGTGTAATTTTTCTGGTTTGAATAGTTCCAACTACTTACCACGATGAACAAAGGACTTAGATGTTTAGAGGGCCCGTGTCACATTTTGTTAGAGAAGCCTGAGTTTTCTGTAACAATATGTTTTCTGCTAAGTATGTCTGATAAAAATGGCTTCGCTTTTAAAAATGTAAAACTCTTCCCTAGGTTCATGCAAAACTGGAACCATACATCAATTTGTGAAACATACACACAAAGCACGGGAACAAAACAAAGCAGAAAAAACGCAGGTAATCATTTCCCAGGGAACATACCCTGGGAGGTTTTTTAGAGTCGTTTCATTTTTGGGAATCCTCAGGCCTCTCCAGCCTCGAATTTGTACTATCTTGCTGGCTCACAAGAGATCTTGTAATTCTGCACCAGCTTTTTCCACTGGCTTTCTGGAGCAGCTCTGCTCGATGTACGTGCCACAGATATCTCTGGGCATTGCTGTATCTGCCAGGTAACAATGAGCCTTGCTGGATGGACATCTGCATGGGAATGCCTGGGGGAAGCAAGGAAGGGGAAGAGAATAGAGAGGAAGAAATCCACTGTCACAGAGATAAAAGGTACAATCTGGGTCATTGCACTTAGATTATAGTCATTCTCTTGACTTACTAGTTTTGTAAGATTTAAATAAAGGGAACATAAAAAGGTGATAATTTAATACAGAATGGTCAAAATTAAATGCACTTTTAAAATATCAAAATAGTGACAGAAAGTGTGGATGTAATGGCAGTGAGCCGGAGGCCTACAATTACGGTTCTGGAGCATATTATGGCATAGCTCCTCTGCATGTCTCAGATGGCAGAGAGATAGGTCACTTCCACAAAAAAGGCCCTCTGCTCGCTGTCTTTACTTGTGCAACTTTGTGTTTCCATTGCAGCTCAAAAAGACTCCTAAGCATATGAATCTGTTCAAGTCCCAGAGTATCATCAACAAAAGTACAATCTGCAGGCTGAGGGAGGGGAAAAACACCCTGACTTGATTCTCATCCACAGTTTTGGTAATCTAGATCAAGCATGAGTGAGAGCCTCTACAGTTCATATACCTTCTGCAGTCAATGAGAACAGGTGGAGGGATGACCTCCATGTGACCCATGTCACATATTTTGGATTAAAGGAAGGGTGTTAGTAGTATCACCAAGACCACACTTTTCGCTATAAACTCTGCAGGACAAACCATGAAACATTGATACTGATGCAGATTTACCAGCAAGTAATCCTGCTGAAGACAATTAAAAAGCAGTAGTTGCTTAAGGGTCTTAAATGCCCTTGCTGACTCACAGTCTATTCCCACTTGATTTGGCAGGAATTTCCATGATGCTCCATGTACGTTCATTTCAACAACAAAATGTTAAAAAGTTCTTAATAGCTCCTAAGGAACCATAACCAGCTAATGTGTAAATCCTCATTAATTCATGGGCTACTGATTCAGTGGACTGTAACGATTACTTGGGAGCATTACAGCCTGTTGCATTAGAGAACATCCACTGCACTTGGTTTAAATCCATGTGTTATTGAATTAATTGGGAAACCTGCTTATGAATGAGGTTAGATCTTTCACAGAGAATATGCTTACAAACACTTTCTGCCTCTATACATACACTTTTCCTGAAATGCCTGACAACTGCATGGAGATGCAGAATGAAAAGTTTAATTAAATCAAGCGATGTTAAGTAACTTAAATAGTCAGACACCACAGCTTATGTATTTGTTGGTATTTTTAACAAATATATGCTTAATAATCAGCTGTATTCATACTCAAGACATTTTAAGGGCTAAAAATAACTCACAGTTCCCTTTCCTCATGTGATTCAATGTAGGCCTAACTGAATGAAAGAGCAACTGCATGGTGCTCACCGAGTTCATGCCATGCATACTTTTATTCCATTCATTTAGTTATACAAGCACTTTGTTGTCACTTTGGTTTGCAAATCATGAGAAGCTAAAACTGAACAAAAAGAGGTCCTCCCTGCCCTTTTGCCAGATAGAAAGCTCTGTACTACTAACTCCAAAATGCTGCTTTTTTCCAGCTGTTAGATGTCATCTGACAATTTGCATAGGTCTATGGTACCATACAATAACACTCTCCCTTAGCATTTACAACTGTTTGAAATTGAATGTGTCTTCTAAAGTTTTGCAAAGTGGTACAGAACCTTATTAAATTGGCTACTAAAGTAAATATTCTAAAGTTAAAATACATAAGCCTGCTTGATTGCCTAATTGGGAAGCAATAAAGTGAAAGAGGGTTTGACCAAACCATCTAATGGCAAATGCTAGTTATTTAGGGTGAAAGTTGTGAGCTTCCCATTTACACTATTCTACTGAAAAAAGGTACTCAGATCCTTTATCTTTATTAGAGTTAACAACTAATAAAACACCTGCTTTCTTGTTCAATGAGAATAAACAACCCATTTGGCTCATAATAGGGATAAACTGTCATTACAGAAGCGTTATATGTTTGGTAACTAGATAAGGATAAATTGGTATTTTAGCCTTGAGATTACTAGTGTAAATCCAGCCCATCTCAAAGGTCGTTTGTCACGTCTGCTTGGTGACTTCAGGAGCCAGACGTACTGCTGACAGTGCAACACCTGAGCAGGAGCAGCTGTCTGTGGGGACAGCTCTCCTGAAGGAAGGTCCCCACGGGAGGCCCTGCCAACGACCGGCAGGCCTGGGAGGTGCAACCCCTCCTTCTGGGCAGGACACAACAGGGAGGGAGGGAGAGGAGAAAGATTGCCATTAGTCAAAGTAATGTAAGATGGAAAAAGGAATCATAATAATGCTCTTCCTGCGAGCTCTTTCTAGTTACCAAACGATTCTTGCTTAATTCCTTTCTCTTCCCCTCATCGTTCAAAGGGCTGGCCAGACATTTCTCCCTACAGGCCTACTCCCCATCGTGATGTTCAGGACAAAAGGTCTGCCAAACTGGACAGGACCTGGAATAGAAAAAAAATAATCAGTCTTACCCAGGCTCTACAGCGCATCGGCAAGGCCCTTCTGGGTCTCCGAAATCAGACGGTGGAGCTCTCTCAGAGCACTCATGGTCTCTCCCTTTCAGCATAAATCACTTTCCAAACACTTCAGCAGATGGGGGAACCCACCTAATTCACTCACCCATGAATGAGGCCTGACCTGCACCTCCCAGCCCTCCCTTATTCAACCAGGGCAGAGCCCTCCCGTGCCTAGGAAGCAGCCTCCAGCTTCCAACACTCCTCCTCTTCGTGGTCTGCCCTGGTTTATGGCCTTGCTTCCTGGCAGGTTTTGTAAGGCTCTGGCGTCTGCAGGCAGCAAAGGCCTGAGCTCAAGGGGCTGAGAGACCAGGCAGAAAAGCCGGGGGGTTGTGCCCTGTTGTGCAAAACTGTCTCCACCATGTGAACATGAGGTCCTTATTGAAGTCTGCATGCTCAAAGGCCCTCCAGCTCCTAACTGGCAGGGTGAGCCACGCCTGGGGAAAGGCCTGGGAGGAGGCATGGATTAGCAAAACAAGTAAAATGTATGCTGGCTTCTATGTGCTGCTTCTTTAGGGCAGCTGTTACAGTACTTTAACTAACCCCAGGCAGACACAAATTTCTCCGTGCAGCCTTACCCTAGGTCAGTGCTGAGCAGGTATAGCTACCAGGGCAGCACAAAAATTAGCGACCTGTCTGTGCAGTTACAGCTGCCAAAGGGAGGGTGGAAACATCTTTAAGAAGAGCTACTGTAGGGCAGTAAGAAGCTCATATGCTGCTGTAGGTGATGCCACTAAAGGCAGCCGAAAATCTGAGGTAAAGATTTCATTTACTTACATAGTACCTACAGAGTCAAAATGGTTTCTGCGGTACCAACTATGCCAGTATGCATGTTTAACTGTTTGGTCAAAGCAGCAGTGCTGCTTCAGTTTTGTATGCAAGTGCCTGCAATTAACCATGCAAAGCCAAAGCGGGCAAGCATTTTTTTCAAGCTGCTCATGCTGGGTAATGCAGTTTCCTGGCATGCATCCTGTTCTAGCAGTGAGCTTCAACATGTCTGCAACAAAAAGGACAAGAATGATTAAATGGAATAGGGAAGTAGTAATTGTTCTCATTAGTTGCAACAGCCATTAAAAGTAATTACAATTTGGCAAAGGCGGTTTTCAGGTACAAAGAGTCGGTGTCTCAGATGCTCATTGGGAGTGAAAGTTAACAAAAATGAAACACCTGTTCATACATCAGTGCTGCTGCAGTTTAGCAGCATGCAGCATTCCTGAAGCTGTTAAATACATGCATTACGCCAACAAAAATTTGGCCACATGTTTACTTAAGGCCTGAATAAATATGGCCGATCTCTGACAAAAATCTGATTAAAGTCTTACCTGGGGTTAATAATACTGACAGCAAGAAGTGTCATTTATAAGAAATCTACACATGACAAGTAGTGTAAGGTAAATAAAAATGCCTTGATGTAAAATGGAATTTTGAAAGAAAAATCCTGTGCTCTGACTGGAAGAATGTATTGATTTATTCCCCTCATCTCTGGTCTAGCGAATGGAGTTGCTCCTGTGCGTAGCTGGGACACAAAGGGCGAAGTCAGTGATTTCAGTTAACGCAGGATTTCAGTGGATGCTGTTCTCATGGTGTGTAACCCACTAAGGCCAAATATGTAATCTGACTTAGTCTGGCCAGTTCCAGGCATCTGATGGAGGATAGCGAAAATATGTGTAGGAGTTTGGCAGTTCAAGTCCTTTAGCTGTATTTTTTGTTTTCTTTTCTGGCTAAACTTTGAGAAAACATAGAGTTGTGTTTGTATTTCATCTGGCTGTGAAAAGTACAGGCTGAATTCTAAGCTATGCTGAGACTCACTTGAGCCTTTTAAGAAATTGAGAAGGCTCGTCATGAATGCACGTGAAGGCTGTAAAATGAAGCAGAGGATTGCTGCCTCTGTGGTATTCCAGTGGGTGCTTGCATGTGGCAAACCAGGCAGGGGTTTATGGTGCTAGTGGCTTCTGACAGAAATGCAGTGGTCTCTCCTCCTTCCCAAGCAATGCTTGAATGGGCACAGGGAACTGCACTCTGGCTGGCAGTCGTTGCTTGCATGCTTCTTAAGCCTCCCTTCTCAAGGAGCACTGTAGTTTTTAGAACCCCAAATTTATTTATGTATTTATTGTTCCATGAGGTGGAAAAAGCAGGCTATTTCTCTAATCCAATTTAGGGAATGAACTAAAAGCCGAAAAACTTTCCCCTACTTCTAAACCCACATAATGTGTGCATAAGCTGCTTTGTGTTCAGTGTTTATATGAAACGGTTTTCTTAGAATGAGAACGAAATCTGTAATCCAGCCCAATCCCCATGCTCCTAAAATACAGAAGGAGCAACAGAATCAACAGATAAGTACCAGTTTATCACAATTTAGGCACAATTTTAGAATTGGCTCCTGCTCCAAAGTGGGCCAAATCTGAACCCCCGTAAACATCTCAAATCTATGCTTGAAATCAGCGTAGCTGCATGAATGTATATGCAGAGTTGACCAGTACATCAAAAGGCATTCTAAAAACAACCAAGTCCATAAGCAGTAAGTTATAATATTTTTTTATTCATGTTAGAATTTCTATCAGTGTTTGAACATTAATATTTAGAGAGTTTGTAAAATTTCCATTCAAAGTTTAAAATGAGAACCACACTAGATCACAAATGGTAACTAAAACACAGTTCAGAATTGTATGAATATTCACACTCTCTTTCTCTCTTAACACTGTTAAACACTTTCTTTTCTGCCAGGGGGTTTACAAGGAAAAGTGTGCACCGTAATCACATCTCAGCAGTGTTCCAAAACATAATGGTATCATCATTACATATAACTCTTTAAAAATATACTTCTGTCAAAAGACTTGATGACTACTATGTACACTACAAAAATAAATTTTCATATAAATAAATTATATGGCATAATTTTATCTTTGTAACTGAAATGACACAAACCCACTCCTACCAAAACAGGCAGGCAATGAGACCCAGTTTGAATATTTTTTTTTTCCTTTTAACTCCTTAATGCTAAAAGCTACGACGAGTCCTTAATGTAAATGTTATATACTCTTTCCTATTTAACATTAGTAAGCACTCTATACAAATAAAAATCCATTAAAAAGTAAAAACATAGCTGTAATAGTGTTTCCAATAGAAATAAAATCCCTGCATTTTGTTTGTTATAAACTGGCATGACAAATACTGTAAGAAAACATTCTTATGATACAAAAATATAAATATCACCCATGATTAAAAAAGTTTAAGACAAAGCCAAAACAGAACAAAAGTTGCCAGCCACTGAGTTCAACCTTGGCCAATGTGACTACTGGAGGAGGCGGCGCAGACTGTGCACGAAGCAGCAGACAGCTCTCCCCCGGGGGGTGGGAGATGCTGAGGCTCTGGCCACCGCCGCCTCAGGAGGAAGAGGAGGGAGGGAGGAAGGTGAGGCGAGGCGGCCTGCTGCGGCCATGCCGGCGGCAGTGTCAGTGGGAGGGAGCCCTGCTGACCTCTGACACAGGAGCGCGCGCACTTGGCAGTTGAAGGTAGCTTCCAATTAGTATCATACAGTTTTGTTGCAGAGTTTTCATGATCTGAGGTCACTATGCTGCTAGTGCTAAACTGGGGCCCCTCGTCTTTTTGCCATTAAGAGTTTTCACGCTAAGACAGTGAACTGGACCAGTAGGCAGTTGCGACATTAACCCTTAGTGTACGTTGAAACAGTAGCTTATGTATCGCGGGAACAATACCAGGCTCTCACCTGCTCTTTGAGCGTTCACATTGGAGATCTGTAAACAAGTGCCTCATATCAAAGTGTTTTCAAGTGAGCAAAAAAAAAAGGCATGGAAGTTTGTGCATTCTAGTTATCCCCATTTGCTGCGCTAGGAAGGTCTGTGGGCAAAGATAGACTCCCTGAAGCCACTGGAGAAATACCCTTTCCCATCAAAGAACGGCCACTGCCCTTCAGGCACCGTACTTGAAGAAAAGCCTCACCAGTGCTGTGTTTAGAAACTGAATATTGGTTTTGTTTACTTGGCTCCGAACACACATTTGCACTTCTACCTGCTCTAAAAAACAACTTGTAGAAGAGCAGAAAAAAATAATGGTGAAAGCGGAGGACAGAGATAATGAAAACTTTTCTTCTAGTATTTTAATCTAAGGTTCTCCATACTTAGGGTTTGTTTCCAACCAGAACACGTATTGTTGTGGTTTTTTTTCAGACCCTTCACCTGCAGCAATCCATCTTTAGTTAAAAAATAATAATACAAAAAGCTAAATTAGTTTTGCAAAGAGATCCCCATTTAGCTGTTTTAATTAAAAGTGCCAATGCAGCATGGGAAAATACAAACAACAGAGAAAAGAACACCCCAGGTCTTGTGTGTCATTAATTACAGTCCTGGACCCAATAGAAAGCCATTTATAATTAATAAGTGAAAACAGAGGTTTTATATATATATAACTTTATCCTTCCATTTGATTTTTATCACTTACTATTAACTTCTTTCCTGCCATGAAAATAAGGTGACAGAAGATACTGCTTTGAATGCTCTAAGGACAAAGCTGAGCTGTGGCTCACCATCAGACAACTCGATTATTCAGCTTGTAATGCCACTCATAGTTATTAACAGCATCAAAATACGGCATATGCTCATTGAATTTCTGTAACCACCAGCACCTCTCAATATCCAGCACCTTTGGAAGTGACAAAATAATATAGTTTTTGCACTTACCTGGCACCTTTTAAAAAGTATCAAAGCACTTCACGAACAGTAATTAAGCCTCACAACTCTCCTGGAGGTAGGTAAGTATAATTATACCCATTTTACAGAATGAGAAACTGAGGCACAGGGCAGTTAAGTGACTTGACCAAAGTCACGTGAACCAAGTCATTAATAGTGTGGGAAGCAGAACCACAACACGAACACCCTGTCTCCCTGTCTTCTCTTCTATTTTATCTTGGGCCTTTGTTGATGGCAGTCTATGGTACATGTTGGTAAACAACGCACTTTTCAGTACGGCCTGCTAAGAGGGAAAGGCAGACTCACATCAGCATTAGCGGGTTTGTAAGCCCACTAAAGGTTACCGTACAGTATAAGAGAAACTACAGTGCATCAGGAACACACATGCACAGGCACGTGTAATTCCAGACGCACACATGGATACACACAGCAAAACAAAACCTGCACATAGCTAAATCTATTTAAGCCTCCAAGATTAACGTGCTTTTCTTCATATCTGCTTATTTTAAAGAATTACCACGCATAGCGTGTTTGAAAGTTAACAGTAACATTTCATACTACCACAGGGTTGTGATATGCAAACTTAAAATATTTTAAACAGACATGTACCTTTACAAAAAAATCCTATTACATAAGCAATATTTGCATAGAATTATACAAGTAAATTATACAATATTTAAGCAGCAGCAACTTATGCTGAAATTTAGAACTAGATTAAGCTTAGTTGTGGCACAGAGATCAATGTACAATAAGTACAGAGCACAAACAAAAATGTCCCCACTCTATTGTCTGAAGGCAAATGACTCCAGATTATACTACTTTACACTGATTTTTTGTATATTACATATGTGTACATCTTTTAAATACTTAAAGAAATATTTAACAAAATAATACAATAGGTTACAGTAACAGTGAACTGTTGTCCTGATGCAGCATGTCCTTTTCTATAACTTCAAGCAGTTCTTCTCTTCAAGCAGTTCTGGAAATACAGTTTTCCATCTTTGGCCTCTTCTTTGCTTCAGTTATCACCCTTCAAAAATAAAGAGGGGAAAAAAAAACAAACCAACAAATAAACACTACAGTTCAGGAAAAACAAGCAAGTCAAGCTAATTTAAAACTCATTTCGTGGTTCCTATGGTTACAGTTAGCAGTCAGGAAATGTGGGCTCTTCTTTCATTTTAGTCACGACCCTCCTGGTAAAAAGATACTGACAGCAATTAAATAAAATGTGGATGCTTTCATTTCAGAGTGCACAGTGTTAGATACCTGCCACAAATTTAGTGAAAACCAATCGACGCCTCAGGGAGTAATAAACTGTATTGGATACTGGGCACAGTTAAGACTCTTGCATTAGCTTGCAGTTAAACCTGGAAAAGCTGAGCCCAAGTTGTTTTTCCTCATTCAATACTATTACTTGCAGTATTTCTAGACTGTGAGGCTGAAGGCATTCAGGGCTATTTGAACTTTGAGATGCTTGGAGAGAAATTTTATAAATCAGAAAGCAATTTTATAACAAGCCATCAAAAATCTTCCGTCAAAGCTCTCTCTACTTATGTGTGTGCATGCAGAATACTTCTACAGCCAAAATAAAATGGCTTGCTCTGGTCACACTAGTGTCTGTCCCTGAAAGCTCTGAAAAGAAGTGACACAAAAGGAATCCACAGCTAACAATTTAACACTTCCTCTTCTCCCCAGTAGAGGAAGATTGAGTTAAAATACCGAGACATAGTTTTGAAGCCACAACTGAGTTTTTAAGTAAAAAAAGTTTTCTACTTAAAAAGTAGAGTTTTTAAGTAAAAAACTCAAATACTTTCTCCTCTTTGAAGCAGCACTCCCTGTGAGATTAGTGTAACGTTTTCAAGAAAATAAACAGCATTCTTCTTCCTCAAGCATCTGCTAAAACATCTTGTCTGCTCTAAACAGCACTATTTCCCGCAACTTTCTCTTGCTCGCTTTAGGGAAACAATGATATAAGTTTCAAATAACACAAACTCCTGGGTGAATAAGGGGAATACTGTTTCATGGTAACACATTAAATGCCCTTGAAGGTCAGCTGTGAGCCACACAGATCTACGACAGCCACGGCAGCTACCCTGGCAAGAGGGAGAGCTTGGCCAAGGGATGACTCCAGGCTGTGAACGTGCAGGGCAGGGACCTGAGCACAATGAAAGTCCCCACAGCTCAGCAGTGCACTAGCCAAGGTCAGGCCTTTCCACCTCCCTTGTTCAGCCCATCTCCCATCTCTCTTAAAATAGATAGCAATTTTGCACTCTCCCAGACAATGTCATTCAGGATTGTGTTTTAAAACGCAGATGATTCAGTAATTAGAAGACAGGATCTGTCAACAGTAAACATGATCACACAGCTCTGAACACATAACACAACGTATCTGCTTCATTTTCCTCATCTGGTAAACCGGGACTGCACTATTACTATGTACTTACCCACTTTGCAAGGTGCTTGGAAATAACTCAAATCTGGACACCCTGTAACTTCTGTAAAGTGCTATCTCATCCAGTGTAAAATGTACTATCTTCACAGTCAGCAGATTTATGATGAACAGGAATCAAGAAGTACACCTACCTGAAGGTAAGGTACTTCAGAGAAATTTTATCTTTCCCCTTTCTTTTGCACACCATTGCCCAACACAGGCAAAGCTCACAGCTACAACAGACAGACCCACCTTTACACTGAGCTTTTGCCAGCTGTCCTTTCCTCACATTCGACATCTTGAAGCTCTATAACTTCTACTTTAGAATTTCTTCTTTCACACCGCACATTAAAAGGCACATGGGGGTCCTCGAACATCCCATGGTCAGCTTCATGGTATCCCTCGTAGGATGGAAAGCTTCCTCCCCGAGAGCTGTGGCTGTGCACAGCAGGGTGGACAGCGACAGTCACTGAAGCTGAGGCAGTCACAGTAGTGATAGGCTGGCAGTAAGCTGGTCCCGAGGTGCCCATGGCACCGAACGCTGGGCTTCTCATGTTATGAGAACGAGCCCGGTGGCCCAAGCGATCCCTATTGCTGGGTCCTGAATGCCCTTCAGTAGAAATTTCAAAAGCGTCCCTGCGAGGGCGGTAAGGAGGTGGTCGCAGCCCTTCCCTCACTTCCCGTTTGGGTTGTCTGCCCTGACGCCACGCCTGCTGTGTGCCGGCCTCTGGATTCGATTGTAATCTGGGACTTGACTGGTGCCTCGTCTCTGGCTGAACCACCTGGAAGATAGATGCACAGTCAGGCCTCTGAAAAAGCAAGGAAAACAAATGCCATGCTCCCTTACATCTTATGCTAGGAAGACTTATCAGACTGCTGTCCTGGCTCTACAGAGGTCATGTTCTGCAGTCTTCTAACTCTTGATTTTTCCAAACAGTTTTTGTCTGAAGTTACTAAAAACTGGAAAGTATAGCACCACAAAACACAGGACTACAGCTGAAAATATTATTATAGGCTTCCTACATAGTGGTCCATGTTTTCAAAAGGTTGGATAACAAGCACTTCATCTTAACTGATTCAGCAAACAGAATTGCAGGCTTTTGGAAAAGGCTCTGTTCCGTGCAGGGTACATACACAGGATGTTAGCAGGGTAGTTTGTATAGACTGTAGGAATCTGTTTTCTGATTTCTGTAAAAAGCGTGAAGCACAGCAGCCACATCAGTCAATAAACCGTGACCAACTTCAAATGTGGCTCTGCTTGTACCTATTTCTAGGCCTCTGCTGAACAAAAACAGATCCACATTGCAGCTCAGCATGCAGCATCAGCAGGGGTAGGAGACAAGAGCTTTTTCACTTTCCTTTGAAACTGCAGTTATGCCAACCCAGTAGCAAGACGCAACAGGCCAGAGATTTGGTACAACCCTGAAACTGCTTTTTTCCAGGCTGTATTTATCTTTCTCCCCTAAGTTTGCTGTCAGAGAGAGGTATATGAGATGGTGATCCACGAGGAGCTGCAAGGAAGCGGTTTGGATCTCTTTATCTCTCCTGACTCTTAAGAGGTCATCTAGAACAGTCATCAAACAGACTGAGAGCTCTCTCTTGTGGTTGGTGCCAATATGATGTAACACCAATTGCACATGCCAGAGACCTCAGCTCTGGTACCATCACTATACATACAACTTGATTCTAGATTGAGGATAAGAAAAGCCCTCACTCCCTGTTTATAAGTGCTCTAAGTTTGGGCACAAAATCACGAAGCATAGTCAGCCAGAAATATGAAAAATTCTTCCACAAAAAAATAAACACATTTAAATAAAAATCCCCAAACGCTCTTCTTGCCCATCCAGCAGCCAATACTTACAGTGGATCTCGCAAAGACGGGATTCTCAGTGGCTTCCACTACTACTTGATGGACCGGTGCCCCAGGGCCTTGGGTAGCCTCATAATGATGGAGCTCTTCACTGATGCCTGACACTGTGGTTTGAGAGCTGTACTCTGAGTCAGAGGAATCTGATCCATTATTTGTGTGCCCAGGTGGCAGAGCAAACCTCACGATGCTGGGGGGTGGCTCAGGAGATGGTGTGGGTAATCTGTTTCGTCCATTGGCTGGTGAAACCTGGTGATGACAATGCTAATTATAATTACAAGCATTCAGTAACACGTGATTAGCATTACCCTTTTAACTGTGATTGCTTGGTACAAACATTCTTCTGCCAAATACATCTTTCAATGCTGTGAGAACCCTAGCACATTTTCTGATGAACATTTGTACTAATCTGAAAAATATGCGTGAAAGTGAGACACGATCTCCACCTGCAGATATGTATATGAACAGGACGAAGGAGGTTCATCTAGGTATTGTTGTTTCAGCAAGCGCATCTTGGCACTTAAAAATACAGAAGTCACATGTGGGCTTCCCTCCCCCTGCAGCCTACACTAACAGTGGCTTTATAAATTGCCTCAAACGTGTGTATAGTATGGTTCAGTGACTATTTGCAAAAAGAGACAGGTAAACACTTAATAGAACATAGTGGTAATAACACGTACATACATATTGTTTGAATAAGGGACAGGCTGTGCATACTGTTGTGAAGATAAGAGATGTCACACTTGTCAAAAATGTTTTACTAATTCAAAAAAAAATACATCTCACATTACTAATGCTACATACATACCTTGTGTTCTACTTTTATACACACACATATACAGCCAAACGAAGCGTGGCACACTTATTCTACTAGTGCACAATAAAGATTACCCTATGTAACACAGTAATTGTGTTAACGAGAGTGAATCAAATACAAATACACAAGAGTGTATCAAATCCAAATTTGATAGCTATGAATCCTTTTTTTGCTGGACTTGGGCTTCACACTGTAAAGTCATTGACATTTAAGTGAAGCCTTCCATCTGTCAAGAACCTTGCTCGAGCCAAGAGCATTCTGCAGGGAGGGGCAACTGGATGGGGGGGGACCTTTTGGCAGACTTCTGGTCATGGTTATAAAGGTGTGGTCTGTGGACCACCACTGGTGTATGTTGGCCCACACAGGCCTTCCTGGTGGTCTGCTCAGTTAAATATTTTGAGGAAAGTGACAGAGGCAGTGAGGTAGGAAAGGAGAAGGTGTGTGTACAAAAGGAGCTGTCTTTTGTGAAATGTTGAGGAAAAGCCTAATTTTACAGACTAGTTTGTATATCATGTTATGCTTTTAGAAGTGTACTAAAACCTACATTCATACCTAGTTTGCTGACAACCTCTAAAACAATACTTATTAAAAAACATATTTAAAAAATGAGTATTAAATAAATAAGAAATAGCAATTTTAATACAGATTTAAAATAAAACTAGAGCAAGAAACTTATACATTTAAAAATAAAATTTTAAAAGTAATGAGTTTCTAGAAAAGGGGAGTAGTCCTGGGAGGTGGGGTTGCAAAGACAATGTTATTATTTCTTCTGTTCTCTATGAGTTTTACTGACCTCAGGGTACGGTCCAAAGAACGAAAGAAGAACAGGAAGCAGCACCAATCCATTGAGAACTCCCAGAATGGTTAAGATTGCCAAAACAGCAAAGAAATACCTGAAGTGAGGTTTCGGGGTTTGGGGGGGGAAGAGAAAGGAGCCACAAATATTGTTAGTAATAAGGGATTACAAACTACTCTTAAATATATTAAAACAATACATTTATAAAAATAAACGTCAAGTATTACTAATATTATACTAAATAATTGTATCACTTTCTATATAGAGATACAGAGTTTTTTACCTTTTGTATTAGAGAAGCTACATTCCACAACCAAAATGTTAGTTCATAAAGGAAAGAAAAAAAAATTACATTTGTTAATTTCCCAGAATCTGGAAGCATGCAATGTTATTTATGAATGTGTTACACAAACACAAAAATATGGAATGTGCAGTGAATAGCTGAATGGACTGAAAGCACAAATACAATGAAAAGGGGCCCCCATTAGTGAAAACCCAGCAGAAGCAAACAAATGAAGTGAAGGGTGTAGAATTTAAACAATTTAGCCTAGAAGGAAAAGAAGCCCTCTTCTCGCAGCAGCTAATCCACTGTGAAATGCTTCTGCATCTTACAGCAGAATCTCTAATTAAATCTCTAGTGTATCAGGTAAGGCTTTCCCTTGCTGTTCATTAATCACAACTTTCCGCCTAGAATTCTGTGAGTTCCAGTTTTACCAAATAGCTCAAATTGCAACCTTTTTACAACACAGGAACCCGCTTTCTGCAAAGAAAATGCTGCCCATTCTATAGCGAGCTTCAGCATTGTACTGAGTAAGAGCACTCCACAATGGCAGAGCTGCATTGCAGGCTAATCTTTTGTTGAACAATTTAGCATCTCTGAATACTCTTGTTTTGCGTCAGCCAATTCAAACATAAAGGCTGAAGTACTATGGAAGAAGAGGAAAGTGCACAAGTGGTTGTCCTTTCCCACCATTGAGGGCTAAGGTCTGGGATCCTTCATGAATACCAAGGTAAACCTGTCAGTAAAAGGAAAGCCTTGCTAGTTGGTATTCGGCACAGCTGGGGCTCAGACTAAACTTAAGGCTGCGTTGTAACTAATGATTTCAGGGACTCGGTCTTGGTAAATTCCTGGAGGAGAAGGGGTAGGAGAAGAACTGAGGGCAAGGTTGCTACTAATGGGTCTGCTGATTACATTGTCTAGCTGGCAACAAACTTTACTGCCTCTGTCTTTCCACATTTGATCAAATATATCAGACTCCTGTAAAACTACAAATATCTGACTATTATAAACATTTTGGAATTTCTGATCTGCATTAGCAAAAATCAGCAAACCAATCTACTCTACTAACATAAACCACCAGAACTTTATACTGGGACAGAAATCAACAACAGGCATTAAAAACATTTGCATCTCATCCATCTAGCACTAGGATAAACAGCAGGATTTTAGCTCTGACCACTTGGTGTATACAATGTCTGTTAATTTACTTAATCTTCCACATTGTTGGACTAATCTATCCCCTTCCGGAAGTTGGGGATCTTCTTCACCCACTATAACAATACTTGGGCTCTGATAGTTTATTTTACTGTATTTTTTTTTTTTTTTTAAACAGGGCAAACTAAAGTCAGATTGTGCTAGAAAATGAGAAACTGATGGCCCAAAAAAGTAAAATAACATAAGTTGAAAAGTTGAAAGGCACATTTTATATACTAAGAGAATATCCAATCCAAATTTGGCATGAAGGGCTGCTACAATCATCCATTTGCAATGACACAAAAATATTCTTGCCAAAATCTGGTGTGTTAAGTAGGAAAGTAAAACACCAAATGGACCCCTGTAAATTTAGGTTAAATCTGTAAGTAACCTATATGTCAAACACCTCCATCTCCTACAAGAATAATTCTAACTTATTTCTTCAACACCAACAAAATAAAAAATCCTGACCTCAAAAAATGCCTATTATGCTTCAGGAGATGCAGTATCTCTATAACAACAATCCCCATGCAGGTTTCATGAGGTCCAACTGCAAACCTCCTGCCACCTTGCTTTCTTCAGATTTCTTACAAACATAAACAAAAAATCTTAATGAGATTTAGCAGCCATTCTCTCAGTTCCTGCTTCTGATGTTTTGTTGCTGTTGTCAAGTGGATGTCAGCAAAGTCTGGTCATTTATCCAGCTTATGTCTACCTAAGTAGTTAAGTCATCTTTAAGACAACTTGTATTTGGCCCGGTTCTACCTCAGTTCTGTTTTAGGTCTTAAAATATATATTTTTTTTCATGCTGTAGTTTGCCACAAAGAACCTGTGTTACTTCTAAGATTAGCCATTTTGCAGAGTTCCACAGGTTGTTTGGAATAGAATAGGATCTGTTTCACTGCAATTCTCAAATTCCCCTCAAAAGAAAAACTTGCTCTCCTCTCATACTCAACGAATTCACATTCTTAATTAAATCCACAAGAAACAGTCTGCCTGTAGTTCTAAACAGAAGGGCCTTCAGGCTTACTTTTACAAATTTTTAATATGAAGTTCTGTGT
This sequence comes from Nettapus auritus, assembly GCA_011076525.1. NCBI lineage: Eukaryota > Metazoa > Chordata > Aves > Anseriformes > Anatidae > Nettapus > Nettapus auritus. The sequence continues at coordinate 43,737,525 of CM021797.1, forward strand.
TCATACTTATGGTTCCCTAGCTCCCAACCAGAGCTTTCTTTCTCTCCGCTTTCAGCACTGCTGTAAGCCTCATATAACGACAGAAGGAGAAGGCCCGGAGAACGATGCTTGCAGCACAGTTGCAGCACATTTGTAGGTTCATGTGTCCTTTCAACACAAATTTTTATGCATACAAGAAGTCTGGAGGATCTAAAGGTTAAAGGTCAAACCCAGCTAATACCAGACAATACTCGCTATTTTGAACTGATTCAAATCCAGAATTAGGTAGCTCTGCTAAAGAGGGCCATTTTTGTTTCCTTTCATGCTGGGAGTCAGATTTTCCTGGAACAGATTTTAATACCAGCAATGGAAACACTACTATGTCTAGCATGCAACAAGGAGTTAATAAAACAGAAGGAAAGCAGGACCATGATGTAAGCATGCTTGACACACCATGCATAGTAATAAAATGACAGATACACTGAAATGACTAAGTATTAAAAGCATACTTATTTTCATTTTAAAAATAAAGTCAAGACACACACAAATGCTTTACCTGACAATAAAATCAAACTCTGATCCTGCGAGCATTAACACTCCAAGCAGAGTGGACACAGCTCCATCCAGCACTGGTGCAAACATATGTTCCAGGGCAAGGACAGCCCTGTGGTTCTTGTCTCCTATGGCAGTTAAAAATGCCTGTAAAACAATGAAATTCATTTCATTACACAGATACATACAGCCTGTCAAACAGTCTCTCTCATAGCATGCACAGTTTTTTGCCAGTTAATTACTTCAGTCTACAGTTTATGAAAATATCTCTGTAGCTGGCTAACCTTCAAGACAAGGTCTGAATCTGCAGTCATAGCACATAGCTGCCGCTGAAGTCACACGACCAGAGTAAGCACTGATTAAAGAATCAGAGCCCTAGCAATAATTTTTGGAAACAAAGTGTGCTCGCACCAGTAGACTTTTCATGTTGCCAGCTTTGCTTATTTCCACCTGGAAAGAATTCATTTCATGGCGAGAGCACTTCAGGTGTAAAAATTATAGAGCTACTCTTCAAACTCTCAAGGCTTCCATTTCTGCCATGGGAAGTTTGCCGTAAAAATAGCCAACACTGACTGAGGTTTTCCTATACAAACCTAGGACCAGCAGCCTTTGTTCAGATACGCCCACCCATGGTAGCATTTATCAGTGAATCAGGTCTTTCTGTCATATGCAAAGAAGTGCCCATTGGAACAGCGCATTTCTTCTTCACTGGTCTGAGGATCCAGACATCATAGGAAGAAAGTGCCCAACTGATGGAGAGTTGCCAGCATATTCAACGGGATCAGCATAAAGTAACACTGGTCTGTGTGCTGTTTTAACACTTCTGTTTCACTCAAAATTAATATTTCTTGCAACTTTTACTACTTCAAAGCTAGCAGCCCTATACATAAAATTGCCTTAGGAATAATACCGAACAGAGTAGTGCATGAGCAACAACATAACTCATAAAATGTCTATCTTTCTCCCTAAGACTACTCAGTGAACAAGCTGCATCAAGAACACTCAAATGGTGTTTCTTATGAATTGGTCTCCTCATTGTGTAGCATAACAGTATGAGAAAATAGCAATCCGGTTGATACTCACCCTTGAGTATCACCCAACCAACTATAAATCACAATTGATTTATAAGGCCTCTCTCTTAGGTGAATTCTCTTGCACCTACTAATATATGTGCTCATGACGCTACCTTCCTCATGGTCCTGGAATTTAAGTCTCCCTTCTCTGGCAGCTTATTTTCACTTACCTAACAAAATTTGGCTGAAATCAATCAACTTATTAGAAAGTTATTCAGTGGGACAAACAGACCAAAACCAGGTACTTACACATGTGGAGTGAGATTCCCAACCCTCATTTCTATAGGAAGCCCAAACATGTAATATTAATCTTTAGTATTGGACCAACTATGGTATATGGAAAATTAATGTGTCCAGCACATTTTACATTCCCATATACACAAATGGATAAAGAATCCCCCTGGGGGAAAGGCAGCTGTCAATGAGATGACTCATGAATGGCAGCTATGGGACCTGTGGGATTTGATCCACAAACATATTAACACATTATCTAAACTACACACATGTATGTGTGATTTTAAAGGATGCATAATATAAGAATCTACTATTGACTCAATTTATTTGCAGGAATGAAAAAAATATGAAAAAAAAAAAAAAGGAAGTTACAAGCCACAGGTGACAGCAGAGAACTGAGCCACAAGTGGACTATGAATTACTCTTCAACAAGTTCAATCCAAGTTCTGTACCAACAGTGCCTTTTTTTAATGCAAGACTGGTGTATATTCATTGAGTCCTACGAATGTACTGCTGACCATCATCTGAGGTCTACTAAGCATTTATGTCAAAGCCTGTGTTGGAAAGATTTTGACACCAGACTCAATGTGAAAAAAACACAATTTTAAATTCACTTGGCACTCCAGCTTCAGCCATAGGCGATTTTTACTTATATATAAACAGTAATATAAATTAAATTGGTTTATTTCCATTTAGAAACAAACAAGTGTTTTGTACTTCTGTATTCCAATTTTCCTATTTTAAAATGTCACTTCTGTGAAACTGTGATTTCTTTCTTCCTCTTGCACAGCTGGTTTCTAAAATTTCCCAATTTATCAAGTGCTGGCAAACACGTTTGCCTCCAAAAGTCTAACTATCCATAGCATAAGGGGAAAAAAAAAGCATCACCACTTCAAGCATCCGTTTGCTCCTATTTAACCCTAACCTACTTCCCCTACAACTTTTCTTAAAATTATTTTTATCATCCTGCCACTTCTTGTACCCCAACTTTGTATACACACCTCCAGTGCACTAAGATCTGCTTCAGTTCTCACCTTCTTTTGCTGGGTGTGCAAAGTGTTGGAAAGATCAGCACTTACAACGTCAAATGTGAACACAGAAAAATAGCCCTTTAATCTCTTCTTTATCATTAAATAAAGCAAGATGAGTTTTGCAGATTTTGATCACCCAGAACTGCCCCCTTGAAAGAGCTCTGTCATTTTGCCCCATTTGTGCACATCAGGTTGACTAAGCTGTGTGAATAGGTGCACTCTAGATTTGGACACTTAACTTTGCAAATATTGAAAATGTTTACATAAAATGCATTTATTTTTTCCTCTGCTCCTCCTCATCACATTAGAAAACTATTTTTCCACATATTTCATATTTGTGCCCAATAGTTGATGAGTTCTGAAAAGAAGGTGCATATTTTTCATGTGGAATATGAACTTGAATCCATTTGAATTTTAGTGGCTTGGAGACATTAAATGACAATGTGATTTTGAAAATCTCCTTTCAGAGGCTGCTATTCCACAAGATACAGAATGTACACACAAGAAATGTTTCTCAGCACTGAGGCAACAATAGCCACACTGCAGACAACGACCAGGGAAGTCTTATAGTGACCATAAGGGTTTGTGATCTGAACATAGCCACAACGTTATTTTAAAGTACTTTGAAAATGCTTCCTAGTTTTACATACCAAAGCAACATGAACAGTGAATTCCACACCAATCCCAACGGAAGCAATCAGGATAACCACAGGCACTGCACTCAGTTTTATTCCAATTAGACCCATCATGCCAAACAGCTCCACAGTCATCAGAGCCAGCACCACCACCTAGATGATTTCAAAGAGCTGTTAGTAACTTCTCATACACCACACAAATTAAGAGAAAGATATTTCAGAACAACATGGTGACTATAAAAGCAGTCCTATATTTCCAAAGACAAACTAGTTTTCCTTGTTTCATTGTGCTCAATGGCAATGACTTGCTAAAGAACTGGTTTAAATTATACTCCTAAGAATCAGTTACCAGAGCAAGCATCAATTTTCTGTTGGCTACAATCTATCGGTGATCTGAAAAATAATTTATTCTTTTTAATGACAGTTACCCTTCAAAACCTACATTCTCCTTTTCACCTGATTCTCTGACTATCTTTCCAGAAAAAGTAACTTTCAACTACCTTTATTGGAATTCTTTTTGTAGAACTGTGTATGTAAGTGAGGATGACTCTTGAGAAGGTTTAAAGCCCACAAGAAAGTGAATGCCGTAATCAGCTGATGAGTCTCACGTTACAGAGGGGCTTTGAGCTTTTAAGATACTTGGAGGGATTGACATGAACAAAGTGAACAGTTAAATCTAAGGGAAAGCTTTATTTTTCTTTCATCTACCTTGTAAAAAATTTGAGGAAAAGGGAGGGGAGGAAATCGACTTTAAAGTTTCTAAAACCAAGCAAGAAAAAAAGATTGACATACTTATACAAGCAGTGGTAGACTCTGAAAATAAACCCCTTTTCTAAAGGAAAAAAAGTATGCACTACAATAAATGATTTTATAAGTTAATGAATCAAGAATAATAACATAAATTGTTTGATTAAGTGCTATGAAAAATATTCTAGACTAAACATTTACCTTTTAACATACCTGTCGTATAAACGTACATTACAAAAACTAGTAACCATTTTATGCTTTTCTACTTCTGGCATTTTATAAACCATACGATAGTTTATGGAATTTAAACATAGGAACCTCATCATTCAATTTAACTTGAATGTTTACTGTGAGACTTATGGTGCCTTGCAGAAAGCATGGAGGAGTATTCTCTTCAGTTTAGAATTTTATGACTCTTTCTCGTCAATAGCCCAGTTACACTCCTTCCACAGAGTGTACTGTACAACCTAACCATTTCAGTTTTTCCAGAAAGACTGCATTCAGAGATTGGTAGGAAAATTTACAGGCAAGCTAGTCACAAGCAACTGCCTTGAGAACGAACATTGTTTGATAAAAGAGGAGAAGGAATAAATAATTACAAGCAACTTTAACAAAATTGTTAATTTTCCTCGGTGTCTTTATCTCCCCTGTTTGTACTCATCTAAGCAAGGGCAAAAGTTTATGTGCCTTTATAAGAAACCTTTAAAGCTGCAAAAAAGGTGGCCAAAGGATTAAGGTTACTGAGGTTTGTACCTTTAGTGTGAACCCTACCCCCTCAAGTTGAATAAATATATAATGAATGATGCAATATACATACTCCACCAGAGGCCCAGACATAAACAAAACCTTCCCGACTACAGCAAGAGCTATGCTGAAAGGAATTTGACTTCAACAAAGACCCTTATAATAAACTTACAATGATCCCAGCCGTCCAGGGGTTTAGGAGGAAGAGGGCACACACCAGAAACGTGCAAGCCAAAACCACGCTAATGGATAAGAGGAGCCAGTGGCGAAGCCCAATGTACTGTTCCCAAAACAGAAATGGGTAACCATTTGGGTAGCTGGCGATCCCCAGACTGGTGTAGTTACTACAGATAGCTCTCACTTTCTCAATAGCTTCCACAAAGTCAGAAGTTTCACGCAATCCATTGAGGTAGAAAGGAAACTGAGCGTATTCGATGGGCTCAGCTGCTGGAACTAAGAAAAGGATAGCAATGTTTAAATGCATGTTTGGGAAGAAGATACAGAGAGCACATGATTAACAAACCACTTCATTCTCTGTAGCAAAACGTTTAAAGGTGCTGAATTTAAATTTTACTTCTTTGGAGCAAGCAACATTTTAAAAACTCTAAATAAGGGAGATGACTATACATTGCAATACAAGGGGATGAAACCAGTCTATACTAAGTTCCCAAACAATTTTATATAATTTAAGAGCAATGTGTTTAAGTTTCATCAGTTATATAGTGCTTTTTATTGAATAGATTGCCAAAAGTCCCTATCTGCAACAGAATATTGAAGATCACATCATGTTAAAAATGTTATCCAAATGTTTTATGCAAGTGCAGTTCCTTTGAAATCAAAGGTCATTTCCCTGAGTTTGACTGAGGTCCACTGACAAAAAAACAATAGAGGAAAGTGATACTCAGTCAAGTTGGTTGGCTTTTAAGATTTCCATTGAATACTTTGAAATTCAGATTCAGAAATCCATGTTTTGTTACTGATGCAAATGACTGAAAAAAGCCTTAATATAAAAGTAATGGTTTAGTGAGGAAATACATAACCTTTTATCCTTTAATAATTTGACAAACCAAAGCTCACCATGCTTCTTTTTGAGCTCAGTGCTAAGTCTACTGTACCACAAGAAAAAAAAAAAAAAAAAAAAAGCTTCCACAACAAGCATTTTGTTACTGCCGTTGTGTGTTCCAGACCCTGCAGGGTCATTCAGTTGACTTGCTAAACATGATTTGCCCTATTATAATCTCAACTATAAATTTTCATTAAGACAAGACTTGGCTGACTGCCACAAAGCTCTAGGGTTCAGATCCACTGAAGCACAGCTAGCTTGTTACCCAATCACATTTCCAAGTGCACCAGGCCTCCCCCACATGCCCTCTCCACTTCCCCACCGGTGCCCAACTAGCAATCTTCCCAATAAATTCAAAGCTGAAGCAAAGCAATGCAAACTAGCATTACTACTCAGGAAAAAAAACAAACAGCATGGAACAGGACTGCTCCCCTATCTAAGCAGCTCTTGTACCATACCAGTGTTGGTAGCTTAGACACATGAGCTAACTTGATAAAAATCCCTTAGGTATTAAGAACTGAGGACAAGCATGATATAATCTGAGTGATAACACTTCGGAACTACACAGGAAGCAATTTCAAGCCATCTCCAGGTTTCTCTCACAAAACTATCACGCAGCATTAAAAAGCAATTCTTATTACCAGTTTTTAGAGCTTTAAGCTGTTATAAAACTCATTTTTCAACATGATAAAATCCTGCAGTGGCATCACATTTACAATGGTACATTTATCTCTTGAGGCTACAGAGTAACACAATATATTGTTCTGTTTATGCTTCTGAGCCCTGCGCAGCATCAACCAACTAGAGAGTTACTGGTCCTTGAAGGAAGGAGTGGGGGCACTTATATAAACTGTAAGACATTAAGATGAAATGTTACTTACTTCTCAGCCTTGTTTCTGGCATATAGTCTGCTTTGTCATGGACCCATTCTGGGCGGTGAGGCCGGATGTTGGCTTGAGAGGCAGCATAGGCCACAGGGTCATTGCTAACCCAGGCTGTCAGGTAGATGTAGAAAGCATTTGGGTTAATGATTCCATCTGCATCCACCAGACGCTGTTTAGTCAACTGCAAAATGGAAAAATTAGAAGCCTTTCAAAATGAGTTTTGTTTTCGGGGCTCTTGCTGTAAAACTTTCAACGAAAAAACACATATACAGGAGGGAAAAACAAAAAGTATGAGCTTTCAGTTGAAGTGACTTATCAGTGAACCGTTGTCGGACAATATAGAAGAAATGTAAAAAAGAACTAGTGACAGTAGAAAGCGGTTATTTATAAATTAATACTCAGAGAGTATTTACTATAACCACTAAATCAGCAGACGGTTCCAGAATAGACTGAACCAATTAAACCTGAATTCTAAAAGCCTGCAGCCAAGAGTGAAAAACAACCAAGTTGGAGAAACATATTTAAAGAAAGGGAAAGAAAATCTGGCAAGAGTCCCTATACACGTCTGTGTGCAGTTAACCTCTGTTGTTAACACTGAAGGAAATGCCACCCAGTAAATGGAGGAGAGCTATAAAAATAAAACAACATCTGTATAAATTTTGCTAACACTTGCCTCCTATGACCTATGTATTCAGAAAATGCCCAGCATCAAGAAAGCAGACGAGTGCCCTATGCTATTTGGGTCACCGTGGGCAACTGTATCTGTGGGGTAAACAGCAGTGGTACTCTTCGAGGGTTCTGAAGCTAAATACTGCACAGCTAGGGCTCTGACAGAGGACCGTGTGGATGAAAAGTATTGCTTTTTTTGTTTTGTTTTGTTTATTTAAAATTCTGGCTGGGCTCCAGTTTCAGGTCTTTTTAATGAAATGAAAAACAACAGTGACAGCCGTTAAAAAAAAGCTGGATTCCAAAGATCTGGATTCAATTAATCCACAGGATATGCAACAACTGTATGTCTTCAAGCTGTCTTTGGAACTGCATAGTACAGGGCTCAGCCCCTGTGGGTGCACCACACTTTTCTCCCTCCCAGGCACAGGAAATTATATCAGCAGCTGTAGTCCAATCACATTTGTTCCACCGCGTACCTGGTACACACTGCTAAACAAAACCTCACCAAAGGTTTTCTCTTCAGCCTCCTTTCTTTCCTTAATTCATAGCTGAAGCTTCATTGAGACCTGACAGCATGCTGCATGTTGCTGTACAGCCGTGTGTTTTACACACCATAGTAACTTTGAACAATGTACTCTGTAAATCTTTCATCTTTAATGCCAGCAGAAGAGAGAAAGACAATAAGCAGATCTGCCAGGAAGCTCATTAGAAAGACTGTTTTTCTGCCTAAAAGCACAGTGAGTCTATAGGGATTCTAGGGCAGGAGAAGCTAGATTATTGCAGATTTTTTTTTCTTTGAGGTTTTCAGTATAATTTTAGCTGAAGGAGTCAATCCTAATGTGTTTCCACCTACCAATGGCTACAGCAGTCATATCCTGTGATAACCTTATGAAAGCACGTCAGACATATTCTATTTAGGCAGCTCAGCCAACTACCATTCCTGGTTCTACTACAGTATGTCTGTATTTAGTGATGACAGTACAAGAATATGATCTTATCATTAATCAACATCCTTCTTTTAAATGTAGGTTTTGAATAAACTGGTAGGAACTAAGCAAATGATTACAAATGCTAGATGCAAAGCCACAGCAAAAGCTGAGCAAAAATTGACCCTGTAAGGAAGCTTGATTCAAACCAGCAGCAATGCCTCTTAATGCAACAAGGCTGATGTTGGCTCACATGTCTCACATAGGAACAGGCTCCATCTATGGATGCAGCAATGCATCCTCCACAACTCCAGTGAGATCAGAGAGTTTGTTTGAGATGGGAGCAGCATTTAACACAATTCTCCCAGTAATAACCAAGGACAGGCATTCCCAGTGTTAACTTTGAACACTCTGCAACACAGGCCAGACTGCAGCTAATACATAGCTCTAGCAAAGTTGGCAAGGACACAAGAATGGTTTAACTCAGGTATTTCAATTCTTAAAGATGAAAAAGGGACTACTCTCTCCATCTCTCCCCACTCCTGATGACTTGTGCATTCCTGTGTAAACCAGTATGGACGCTGATACAGTACCTGGCTGATGTCAATGGGCTTTGCTCGGTTCCCTGTTTGTACCAAGAGTTTGTAAGCCAGAACAGCATCATCAGATCCATTTTTATAATTGTTGTAAGTGATCTTCCCAGTTTCCCAGTCGCTGTCAAATGCATCCTGAAGTCCTGAAGAGTTAAGGAAGTCAAGAAGACAGAACAAATCGGTAAGAAACCAAATTTCAGTAGAAAGAAAGAAGGATGACTTTTTTCAATGTAAACTTTGACCCTGTATAGCTGCAGCAGGAAGTGAATTATCCATCCACAGCCTCCCATATTTGGGTTCCTCACTCACAGTAAGGTAAAAGTGCCATTTTCATGTCCTGTCTTTTGTGCAGAGAAAGGAAGGAAAACAAGAAGGTGTAAGCGAGAAGCCTCAACACTTCCCACATTGTGCTGACCAGCAAAAGTGAATTAGCATACCACAGATGCAATCTGCGCTGGAATAACCAGCCTACCCTCAATGCGTAGAGGAGATCTGAGGTAGGATTAGGACTCCCAGGTCAAGTGTCTTCAGAGACTTTCTCGAGTTTGTATAGCCTCACCACTGCCTGACAGGAATGCTAGATGTGACACAGCAACCTAGCACTCTGCTTGGAGAAATATGTTGGGAAGAGTTAAAACTAAAATAAAAAGTGTTTACCGTCATGAACTACAATTCCAGAATCATTACACACAAAATCCATAACTATATCTGATATATTGCCCCTTACACATACACCCTCCTCAAGACAAAGCTAACATGGATGGTGCCAAAACAGAAGGGTCTGGGTTCAGCACTCATTTAATGTCACTGCCTACCTGAGAGTTAAAAACAGAGAGGCATTTAGCGCATTATCTGGAAGAGAAACACTCTCCGTGCTCCCCCCTCCCTCACCAAAATGCTGGCCAAGAGCATTAGGGCACAGAGGAGGAGGACACACTCCACTCTCATTAACTGTTTTGCGCTACTGCAGAGCACCGAGGCAACAGCTCCTACGATATAACCAGAAATTCCACTACAAGGGGAAAAAAAAACACACTCAAACTTTCAACTTCAAACAGCAACTCAGCTGCTCCTCGAGCGCAGCGTGAGTGAACATGATTTTGTCAATTTGTTCCATCTGTTCAACTTGTGTAGCTAATACAAGTCGTGGGATCTGCTGCCAGCACATGTAAAGATCACAGCCAACACCTATTCACTCTCAACTGTTATTTTCCTCTTTGCCACCCTTTAAGGGGGAGGGAACACCTCACGGCACAAATTTGGATCAGATTTAGAACAGGAAGCCGCAGCCCGGTACAAGGAGGCTCTGTGCGAACAGATGACAAACCGCATGTCCAGGGAAGGGAAGGAAAAGGCCAGGGGGTGGTGGTGGTGGTGGTGCTGGAAATCACCAGCCCACCTCACAGCTGCGCTGAGGAGCTGTAATGAAAACCATCATTACAGATCTGATAGGTTAGCTACAGCTGTAAGAAGATAAGAGCGCTGGAAGGGAAAACAGGCCCGACCGACACCGCTCCCGGGCCTGCGTACTTGCTCCCGTTGACAAAGTCTTCCCCCGCTCCCCGAGAAAGCTGCCTCCCATGTTGTCCTGAAAAACTGCACCCGAAAAAAAGCCAGAAAGTGGGGAACAAACTCATGCAAAGGGCCTGGAAAATCTGCCACTGTGGCACCTGCCCTGGAGGAGCACGGTTCATCGCCGGCCTTCCTGACACCACCAAAGAAGCTTCACAGCCCTCCTTTAAAAGCACTGCCTACTGGTGCCCTTGGAGCAAGGAAAACACTGTTAAAGACACGCAGAAATGCAAATCAATCCCCCCAGAACACAGCTCAACTCTGCGTTAGTCTCTGAGGAAGTGGCTAGGTAAGAGCATTTCTGCTATCATAATCATCACGTAAAGGGAGGGACCACCCCAGAACAGCCTGACTTTTAAGTTACAGCAGAAATGGTTTCCTTCAGTAAGAGGAGCACACAAATTGCTACGCTAGACAATGTTTGGGGTGGAACCTCCAGCCTAACGTGCAGCTCCTGTCACGGGGCTACACTGACACACAATACCCAAAACGCTCATTTGCATGCAACATTACCAATTTGTGGTTGCAAGGTATGTTAAAAAACAGGCATGTACATTTTACATTGCTACAGTGGATGGAAATTCATCTTTTTCACATCCCCCCCCTTTCTGCCCCTTCGCTATTCCTACAAGTTTGATCATCCTTCAAAACCTGTTCCCTGTTATGTCTTTATTACTCAGATGGCTTAACCACCTTACCGTTTGGGCCATTTAATTACTGACCTTGCTGAAACTGAAAGTCTGTGGAAAGAACATCAAGAAACCACACTCAGTTGTGTCTCATTTCTAGAGAATTTCAAATTTTCAGTAATTAAAATTTCCTATAACACCTTGAAAATAATAGCAGAGTCACTGCTTACAAAGCAAATAATACTTTTATTATATATTGTTTCCACCAATGATTTAAAAGACCTTTAATCTACTGTAAAGTTAACTGAGATTAATGAAATGTTTCTGGTCAGAAACATAAAAGTAACTTGTTGATGCTGTTCTGCAGAGAAGTTTTAAAAAATAGTATGGGAATTTTTAAATGTTATATATGGGATTTTTTCATGTTAGCAATGACTTTTGGTTAATACTTCAGAAGAAAGCAAAATCCTCCAAAATTACCTGGGATGCTGGAATGGAGGTGATGAAGCAATTCCTACCTACCCATGTGAACAGCTGGCACCATGTAACATGAAATAATATAACTCTTTGCAGAAGCAAGCCTAATGTCAAGCCAGGAAGTTCAAGCTACCTCATTTACATTCATTCACTTACAAAAACAATGCTAACATCCCCAGTTTAAATGAATGATTAGTATTAGCTCTCTTCTGTTGCATTTTCAATAGCAGAAAATATGTTAATATGACTGGACACCAGGAAGCAAATACATGAGAATACACTGCCAAAAGAAGTGTGTTAGGCTGATGGCACTCAACCGTACAGAAACTAAAAGTGTATGGCTAAACCAAGGATGCTGTAATCATAAAAAATGCTTTTGTTCATATGTTGTTGCTTCCCTCCAATCCATTCTGTAATCTTCTGGACAAACGCATACGTGTCAGAAGGCCACCTTGAGCCATTAATCTCTAGTGCTAAAGTACTCCAGTGAAGTCAGTAGGAATCAGCCATTAAGTTCAAAGTTACCCCTACTTCAATTATCCTGCTCTCTCCAGCATGAAAAAAATGCAGCAACAAAACTATTCCCATCCCAAAAAGGATCCTCCCTGGATCCAGCCTAGAACTGCGCTCTGTCTACAAATTCTGTTTTCACCTTCCCTTCCTTTACTCCCTTGGCTTCAGTACCATTTGGTAATGACCATATATCTTCCTGTTAATTGGCATCTACACCTTCAGATAATTCCGTAACTATAATGGAATTTACTATAATAGCTTAGTTCCCCTTTTACATTAATGCCCTGTACTCTTCTTCTTTATTGCTTGGTAAATGCATTATCTGTAAAGACAGCCCTGTGTCACTACAAAGCAGCTAACTGTTTTGTCCTAATTATGCCCTCCCCTTCTTGGGGAAGATAGGGAACAGTGGTAAGGACACAGGCCTAAGTGCTGAGTAGTAATCATAATGATTCATTTGAAATCTGTGAGTGATCAGCAGGGAAAACAACGTGCCTTCAGTCACAGAGCTGGCACGTCCACTTCAACCACCACAAGCCAACACTTCCATGCTGGGAATGCCCCTGACCACTCCCATGTAACATTTTAGCTCTGGGCATCTGGGGTCCTAAGACACCCACAGCTCATCTATGTAGGAACAGCAGAGGGCAAGGAGGCAGGGCCCGCAGGCTAATATGGACCAGAAGGGGCAAAGTAACCACGGTCAATAAGAAGAGAACTGGAACACCCCTAACACTAGTGCACACTTTGAAAGGTCACCTATCAACATGTACATACAGCACAGAGAAGGCATTGGGTGATGGGGTGCACAGACAGACCTTAGCACTAGGAGGTGATTATGGAGAGGCAAGCGAAATGAAAGAGATCCAGGAAGGTAAGTGGTAGGCCTGGGAGAGGAGGCACAGAGCAACCCCTGCAGCAACACCAAGTGGGCTAGCCTGCAGCGTTTTACTGTGAGCAAAGAAGCAGATCCAAGGGCACCTTTTCCTCGTTTTATCATTGGCAGGCTATGCTCAGATTCAGCACTAATACATGAAGATGGTGAAAACAATCTTCTCAGACTCCTACCTACCTCACAGGTTCCACAGGAGTGGGACCAGACACATTTTTCCCTAGTGTTCTGGACAACAGAAAAAATAACCGCAAAAGAAATAACATAAACATTATGAAGCATTATGAGAGTTTGGAAAAGCATGTAGAAAGATTCTTGCTTACAAAGCTATAAAGTATATTAAGGTTCCAATCCAGAAAAACATGTAAGCTATGTTGAATTTTCTTTCTGCTGGTCTTGCCTTCCCTTGCAGCTCAATATGCTTATGTGAGCAAAATATTTCAAGTAAAACTTACAGTAAGGAGACTGTCATGAACAGATCCAATACATGTAATAATAATTAAAAACAAACAAACAAACAAACGAACAAACAAAAAACCAAAGCTAATAGCTGAGATCCTGCTCTGCTTGATTTTATCAATGCATTGAACACACATGAAAATTGATATTTTTGTTTATTATGCATGTCACTTAGATGCCTCTTCTTTTCTAATACTGCCTAGGATAGTTTCTGAAGGGAGAAAATACCCTAAATACTGGCAGCTATGCAAATGCTTTCTAAGATTCATTGGTTATCTGTGAAAAGTTATGGTTAAAATTTATATTTTCACTAGATCAGCATAATTTATTCTTCTCTTGGCAAAAAGCTTCCTGTAGATTCTTCCAACAGAAAGGCAGAGGTAGGACAGGCATATTTCTAGGCAGAACGTGTTTGCTTGCAGCAAAGCACTGTTAAATTTGCTGAGATGTAACTGTACCATTTATTTTAAATACAAAACAGTTATTTGTCTCAACACATGTAATTATAATATCTTTAATAAGCTGACTTCAATTTAATTATCATCATAGTTCCTTAAAGGCCATGCCTCCTCTTGTCTCCCCACAGCCCTTTACAATTTAGCTCAGAAAAAGCAGCACAAGAGAAAGAGCTAGGACACTTGACTGGAAATGTAGAATGTGTGGTGCACTCCCAGTCCAATAAAACGCCTAAGCCACACTGAATTTTCTTCATGCCAGCAGTCCCAGCTGAAGCCAACAGGATCACTCATGTGCTGAAAGTTAATCCTGTGCCAAAATACATTGCTGAACTGGGACTTTTCATTTACTGTTCTCAAAACACTCAGCAAACATTTATTTTCCCAAGATACTGTGCCGTATTTAATCATTAATTAGAAATCAGAACTCCTCACTAGCTGCTTAGAAATTAATGGCATGAGATGGCCTCTCAAGAATATAATCTTTAAAGCTTCAAAACTTTCTTAACAGGGAGTAAAGTTAGCCACAAAAACTGAACTGTTGGAGAAACAGCCAGGCAGTGTCCAAAATCAGATCAGAACCTAGATATGCCCCTGATGCAGCCTTTAACTGTATTTACCGGAAGACAGGAGCATTACTACATTGAATAAGTGGTTGCTACTGTAAAATGAAGAAAGGTTCATGCAATTTTCCTCCTACCTTGCAGCCAGTCTCGAAAGTAGTGCAACCACATTTTGGGAAGCTGCCTATCTTCTTCCAGCAAAACGTATGTCACATTGCTGAAACTTTTGTGAAGTTCATAAAGTAAGTGCTGGACATTTGGATAGTCTGCTTTCTGTGTCACAATGTACATGTTGTAGAATGAAAAGTACTTGAACTGTGCGGCAATAAAGTCATATTCCCGTGTCTCCCGTGGTACAATGTCTGTGAGATCTAGTCCATCTCTCACCCGGGTAGTTCCATAAAGGCTGAGCCCAAGTAAACCCAGGAAAAGAAAAATAACCACAATCTGCAATAAAAAATAGAAATGCATTTGGTGTTAGGTTTTTAAAGAAACTAGCAATTCCTAACAGTATGCTGCAGAACCACGATCAAAACTAGCACTCATCACCATACTTTTAAACTTTTATTTCTCTTCTTTTCATATACACATAGGAGAAGGCTAAACTGTGTTTTATTGAAGGGGATCTGTACCACTGCTGAAAAACTGACACAGTAACAAAGTTAAAAGGTGGCTTTAATTTCACAGTTCACAAGCTTGTGTTACTTAAAGTCACCAACACCCTCTCTCTTAAAAACTATGTCACTACATGGCTAGCAAGATAAGATTTTTAATGTATGAATATAGCTTTACATTATTATGAATTATTATTCCAAAATAATTCTATTTATTCCTTATATTTATTATTCCTGTCAGGATAATTTTCTTTCTAGACAAGTCAGAAGTCCATTTTTGAGAAACTGGTAAATTGTTCTCTGGTTACCTTAGCTTTTGGTTTCAGGAGGAACGGAGCATAATGTTTTTCTGCAAAAGTTGAGAGTGTCCACTTTGTACAGGGTGGCTCAAGGCAATGCATACTGGAGTCTGAAAATTGGGAAAGCAAATCCCTCGTCGAGCTTGTGCTTTCTGGGCTCTGGCAGCTAAGGTTATCTTGAGTCACTGTCACAGGCTGTACAGATATTTCTGAGCGCGGTTCTGCTGTGGTGTAGTACACCTGCGTATGGGGATCATATTCTGTGCGCAACTGCACTGTAGACTGCATTGTAATCTGGGTTTCATGTGCAAAACTGTGACTGCTGTACGGGGGTGGAGGACTGTAGCAAGTATTGTCATTTTCCGCATATGCTTGAGGCTCAATTTGAATCACTCTAGTGACACATGGACTGTAAGAGAAAAGAAAAACATCTGTTCACATCTTTATTTTAATCAGACTAGATTGGATAATCTGCTTCTGCCTGCAACTGCTTTTACTACTGCTAGATGGTTTAAGTTAATTAAGCGTTGTGCTTTGACATAAATTTTCTTCTTCACCTCTCTGTACAGACACTTCTTAGACACGGTTCTAATTGCAGGCCTCAGAGAATATGCGCGCGTTTCTTTGCTCAGCAAAAAAGGAACCAGTATTTGTCTGAAGACATTGACATCAACTCATATAACTCCATTAATTACATATGCTAATAAGGTCAGTAGCTAGGTAGTCACACACAGTCTGAATGCACAATGCGTGTGAGTTTGCATCCATGTGCCCATGCTGAGAATTAAGCTATTTAGATCAAAATGTAAACACATGACATACTGAGTTCTTCTGTTTAGAACTATTAAAGTAACTGTTAAATAATATTTGGGCCTTCTGGATAAGATCTCAGACTTTTGGGAGGCAGCTTGAAACCACTTGCCATACACTCACTGAATGTTTTAAAAATGAAGTAAACATATGCAAGGATTAATTTCCAGGAAGGATGGGCTACACGAAGAGACAAAATTACAGAAGTATTTATTTGAAGCATTCTCTAGTCTATGCAAGAACCTAACTTATACCTAGTTTATTAAAAAATAATTAAAAAAAAAAAAAAGAGACAAATCTCTTCCTTTAATAAGAAATGACAAATTAACGATGAAAATACTATCAGATATTTTTCATCAAGTGAACAAATCCACCAAAAAATGAGGAATCCACAATGTTGCTTGCCTAAACAAAACATTAACTGAATTGCCTCTTAGCTAAATGGGCCCAAATTCTGATACATTTGGTGCAACTGTAGATGGGGGAATAAAGGGAAGGCCTGATTGTCTGCTGCTTCTGAGAAGTAAGCCTCCAAAATTCAAGTACATTAAGCCATCCAGTGGAAGCATGACTGAATCAGAAACAAAAAGCAAGACTACTCTCTTGTGATCAGTTCCCTGTTCTAACCACTCCTGCAGAAACAAATTTAGGAAAGTGCTTTCTCTCTTTGACATCAAAATGAAAAAGGCAAACCGTGTCTGCTCCTAGGTGAGTGTGAAAAGCAAAGGTGACGCAAGGTGACTAGAGAGAAAGAGACAGATAGATTTACTTTAACTTTTCCCCTCAGGTAAAAAACATAGTAGCAAACACAACTTAGTCACTAGAAATCAAGCCATGACAATAACTCACTGACCCTGCTGCAATGAACTCCCACTATTGACCAGGGAGTTGACTGGCAACAGTGGCATTGACTGGACACACCTCATCTGCCAATCTGTCACACATTCTCACCTTGTGAAACAGCAGAATATATCCAGCCTCCTGTCTTCTCGACGATAGAGGTCCATGCTCAGGATAGCAGGAAATATTAGCAGAACCATAGCAAAGTTGAATACCACCACAACTGCTGCCTAGAGATCAATCATAAGAGAAGCAGTGTCGTTACTAAGTTCCATGTAGGGCATCTCCTTTACAAAGCATAAAACCTCCTTTCAGTTCTCATCTATCCACCCACCCATTTATCATATCAACCTGTCAGATGCTTTCAAGCTTCTCCCTGAGGGAACGGGGAGCTATATTTTCACTTTCTAGTGCCATTTTGGTAGTACTATAGTTAATTAATTTCTTTTAACATTAAACTTCTTATAATATGTCTGTGCCTGAAGATGTGGTTTCACCGTGATTTTTAAAGCAGAAAAACAAAGTTAATAAATCACCACTCCTTGGTATGAGATTGTGCCCTATTGAGAGTCTCACGGTAAAAAAAATGAAAGCAAAAGCAAAGCTGGAACAGGGACTGAAGTTCTCACATTTAAGGGATCTGAATTAATTTAAACATTAATTTAAACATTAGAATAAATTAAATTTAAACATCAGAATAACGTTAAAGCACATTATTAAATCAATAATGAAATAAAGGTTTAATCAAATTTTAATGAGACCGCTCTATTTAGTTTAGTATTATGCACTTGATGTACGTACTTAAAAGTCTAGCCAGAAGGAGTAACATTTTGGGATTATCTGCTATTATTTTCAAAGAAGAACCAAAATTAATTTGACAACACATAGTAAATCTATGTATTAACATGCTTAATGAAACTTGATTAATGACCAAGGCTACCAAAAGGAGTCTTAAACTGGAACAAGAATACATCTTAAATTGGAAAACTACTTGGTGTAATTTGTAAAGTGAACGTTATTTAAGGAAAAAAATAAAATCCCTGAACAACCACCTTTAAACCATACTTCAAACCCTTCCCACACAGATATTCACAGAGAATCTCCATAAACGCATGTGGTGCAGCTTCTGTTACTACTAACAGCGTTTATTTGTAATGCAGAATTGCTAAGAGAACTAGCTCTTAAAAAGGGGAAGCCTGGGCATGGATGGGACTGGAAGACGGTAGCTGTGTAGGAGACACACTGAAAAAACAAAGTGTATTGAGTCACCATCAGGTAAAAAAAAAAAAATGAAATCCTAATATTCTATCCATTAAAATAAGCAACAGGCATCTCAGAAGCAGCCCGAATTCATGATGGGGAAACTAGCAGTCAAAAAAAAGAACTAAAGTTGGGCTACAAGAATGAAGTGGTGGACCTGACATAAACATACCCTCTTTCTTCCAAAATAAATAAATGTCTGGTTTTGATGTTGAAAAATCAGGCCTCAAAATTGGCAGCTGAATATATGTACATGTTTTAAAGATTAGTGACTTACGTGTCTCTAAATTATGCAATTTTGATTTTTCCCTTACCTTTGAAAATCAATGGATTAACCTACTTAATGATTTTGAGAGTTACGAAGCTGTGAAGTGTGATTAAAAGACTAGGTACCATTTTTAGTTTTCTGAGAATGACAGAATCAATAATGTAAATATTTTCTTGTTTCTTCTATCATGAACACATTGTACACGAAAGTGGTGTTTACTGGTGTTGTTGTCTCCAGTCAGCTTCAAGTAAAATTTTGGTCCTGCTGATTATCTGTACAAATAACTACTAAAACAGAGTTCATGTAGTACTTAAAACCTAATTAGCATTTAATCATCTTAGAGAGAAGAGATTCAATAACTATCTCATGTTTTATAAATATCCCCACAGAAAGGTATGTAAGGTCATAGCCAAGAGATGATTTTGAGATAAAGCGCTTTCCTTTTGATCCTGTCCAGAATAAACTGAATCTGTCAGAAAAAACAAACAGCTGTTGTTGCAAGCAAGGTGTTTGCTGGACCTGGTTCATACAAACCCTCCCTTTATTGCTGCTAAACCAGAGAAAGTTCAGTCACCCATATTACATGAATAATTTGTTGTGTCTAACAAAAATCTTCTATCAGCTAAATTTTACTGAGATGTTCAAAAACCTCAGCTGAGGCCTGACTCCAGTTCTTAGTTCTCCCTGCATGGCTGAAAAACTAACAGTAAGTCCTCCAATCCTTCTCTGTAAACTTCTACAAATAGCTCATGCCTTACCAGTTCCCTCTATAGATCCCAACATCTTTGAATCTCAAATGACACTAAACCTGAGAACTAGTACTGAAGTGTATGGCAGGGTTGCCGTTACAGTTATATTCACATACATTTTTTAAGGAAGAATCAAAACTATTCCAACTACAACTAGTAAATCTACTCATTAGGATGGTATATCTTCTAGATTTAACTAGATTTTCCAATGTGCCATTCCGGTGTCGAAGTACTAACTCTGCAAGTCAATTATTTTTAAACAACCACCTCTGTTCTAGTTTGTATTTAAGCATACTCCTAGAGTTTAACACCACAATTCCTATATATTGCAGGCTTTCTCTCCCTCACCCACCTCACCAGCATTTCAAGGTTGCACCAGTGCTCAGTTTTCACAGCTGAATAAAATAGGTGAAATATTGTTCTTCTACTAACTCTTATTTGTTGGCTCAGCATAAGTCACCCTATGACCTGGTAAGGTGGAGCATGCCTCCCAGTTCCTGCTGCACATCCCCAGCTCCAGGGGCACTTGGAATAGCATGACATGGAGTAGACCAAGGTAAGACGAGGAGAGAGGGATGGATGAACTGTTGAGGGTGACCCAGTCTATGAAGGTGAAGCATTAGCTACTACCTCTCCTCCCAGTATCCCAGCATTAGCTACTACCTCCCCTTCCCTGATGGCTGGGAACGGGAAGACATGAAAAATGATCACGGCAGCATCACCCATCTGTAACAATCACATTCACTGCAACAACCAACAAAAATCTGTGGTAGTAGAGCTTGCAGAGTATAGGCGATCTGTTAGCAATACCCATGCTGAAAGCATGCTTAGGATTTTTTGGAACAGGACATCTGCTCTTGCCACTTAATAGAAAAGTGATCAAATGCAAGGGGAAAGGCCGTCAGTCTTTCTTCTTGAGAAACCAACAAAGGTAAGATTAGTACTAGAGGGGGAAAAATGGGGCCTACCCAAGGGTGGTAAATGAGGGCATTCAATGAAATGAGATCAGAAGGAATTAAAAAAAATCCATTTATCAGGAAAAACATTGAGAAACCTGCTCTGATTTTGCATCTTTTCATAATGCACAGCCTAAAAATATGATTGCTGCTGCAACTGTTAACTGAGACAGAAGAATGGCAGTCTGTGCTGGAGGCAGCAAGGGAGAAGGGAGCCAAGCTGGTAGGCTGGGGCCCTGCTGAAGGTATGTGCTGCTATTTGCCATTCCTGGCAGCCCACCCAAGGAGAATGGGTGTGCTGTATAGCCAGAGGTGATGAACAGACGAGGAGGTCTGTCAGGGAAACTTCCACCCCACTGCTGCCTATCTGCAACTCCCTCCTGACAGCATACAGACTCACTTCCCCCTCCTGCGCCCCCCCCTTCCCTTCCCCTTAGGCTTTAATTTTGCTTGTTAAATTCTCATGTCAGAAGCAGGGAAAGCTAAAAGATGTGGGTAAAAGGAGGGGGACAAACAGCTTCAGCAGAGTAAGATAATTGAATGAGCTTAAAAACTTACATTCTTTCTGTCCACAAACCTACCACCAGCACCTGGTAATGCACTTTTACATTTACGAAAAAAATAAAATAAAATATAAACTTGTCATTCTTACTGTGAGGGGAAAAGTTACTGCTAAGACTTAATGGGCAAAGTTCCACTTCTGGTCATTACTAAATCTACACCACTCCTCTGTTGATGGGGAGGAAGTTGATGGTGTAAGCAAGAAAAGTTCTGTGAATTTTTTATGAAACCATGCCTTCTCTTTTTTTTAGGCGGAATTTATTCCACAAAGGTGTCTGAATATTCTGTCTGGGGAAAGAATTCAGCCCAGTGGTAGTTACATTCTACCATGCCTCCTTTGTTTACACTTAAAAAAAAAAAAAAAAAAGGCACTGTATTTAAGACATTCCTGCAGCAAACTTCAAACACTTCCAGTGGATTTATTTGGTAACCTCTCTTCCACCCAACTCCCAATTTTAAGAGATGACATGCATCTGAAAATTCAGAACCTACTCCTTCACAGTCCTGAGTGCTCTCCTACAGGTTATTCTTGGGACTGAATATCTGGGACACATGCAGCTTCTCAGAGCCTAAAACTGCTTAAATAAGGGGCTAATGAGATAAATGAAATGAATAATAAATGAAATAAATGAAAAAAAAAATGCAAACATTAAAAAAGCTAAAATAGTCTCTATTCACATAACAAAATTATTATTTTTTTTAAATCTCACTTTCAAAATGACCAATTTCCATTTTTTTCTAACTCAGCAATTGCTAACCCTAGTGAACTCCAAAAACAGCAGCAAACTTGCAGTGCTTAAGTTCCGCAAAGTAAATGAACAACTCAGTGGTATCAATGAACCGCTTTAGCAGAACAGGACAGAAGCTGAGAAAGAACAAAGCATTGATATGTAAAATGTGAGTTTCTAAATAAAAGTTGGACTTGCACATGCAGGAAACCATTTATTCTCCTTCAGCAGCTGGGTTATTTTACAGATACTGTGCCTCAAAAGTTATGGAAACTTTGACAATTATCTTGCTGTGTCTTAAGGAAAGTGTACGAAGAGCAAAATAAGGTCAAGAGCAATCCTTTTTTAAGCCCATCTGTTAAAAATTCGCTATCTAGATGAGAAGAAGGCAGCATCTGTGAAAAGTAAACTGCAGTATTTCATTGCTTTCTAAGTCTTGCTAGGGAGCTATCAAAGACAGCAAAGAGTCCTTGTTTAAACAAGGCTGAGTAAGAGGGAGAGGGAGTAAAAAGACTGTAAATAAAGAAATCTATATATAAATACAGACCACCCACCAAACCTGCCATGGTTATCTGACTCTGAATGCTGTAATTAACGCATCACCTACCACTGATTTTACCTGGTGAAGATGGACAAAGCAAGTAACAGATGCTTTGGGGATATCACATTAGCTTACCTACATATGTTCCTCTATTTCCAATAAATCCTCAGTACAGGTCTCCAGCTACCCTTTTTTTGCATATTTTTGCATCTTTAATATATATGTGTGGCGTTGCTATTTGTAACCAAAGACAGACTACAGATGCAAGTGAAAGAAGGTTGAGCAACTCAAACATCAGTTTCTGAACACCCAAGTGCTCCTACACATAAATTCCGTATTAATCACTGCCTTAAGAAGAAATTTGATCGCGATGTTTTTATTCTGAATAACGTCAACATGTTCATACAGGAGTATGTTGAAATCTCATCGAGAACTTTTTGTTTGTCATTTTGTTTGGTGGATTTTCTGAACTTCCACTGATTCAGCCTACATGGTGGCAGCAGGCAAGAAGACTCTAGAAAAAGTATATCTAATTTATGTTCAGATTACATTTACAGCTGTTGTCTCCATTTATTTTCCCAAGGCAACCTGTCATGTTCTGATGTGAAGAATGAGAACAGAGACAGGCTGAGCAAAATTTCATCAGAGAAGAAAAAAAACAATTTTGGCGGCTCTCACTTGACAGCTTAGCAGTATGTTTAGGTCAAAATGGCCAATCTCTGTTGAGTACTTCTTACAAGATGTGTTTAAGCATAGTAACTTCTGCAAAACACAGTTACTACAAAGCTAGACAACAGGAAAACAAGACTCAGATTCTTAGAAAAGATCTCCACTATCCCATTAACTGCTTAAGGTATACGTTGGATGCTTGATTTTGGGCCACAGATTTAAAAGACATAAATAACTTCTTCCAAAATAAGAAGTACTACACTTCAAAAATATTTCACATCTTAAGACTGGTCTTTGCCATAATATAAAATAATTCACTGTAACATTGCCTGTAAGAATAGACATCTAGGTTTTGGCAAGTCAGCAGAACTAAATACTTGTAACCATTCAGGACCAAAGCTCTAGCTTTAGCTGACACAGATAACTGCTTCTCAATTGTGCAACAAACCAATAAGGCCTTTTCTTCCTCTATTATTCACTACCAAATTGCTTATTGAGAAAAAAGTGGTAAATGAGTTATTAATGCTTATTGGTCATGTAGCTGCAATCATAAACAGTTTACTATTTTACAGCTTAACGTAGGCATATCTAAATTTTGGAAAACAGCAATAATTGCAACATGTATTAAGAAAAATTGCAGCCCTTGCTTCCTCTGGGTAGCCAAGGGCTCAAGGAGAATGAAAAATGACTGGAGAACAAGGCTGCATCAGAAGAAAAATGGCTACTGATAAAGTATGGTTTGCCTGCTCTGCACCAAGGTCAGACACTGCTATAAATTGTTTGTTTGTCAAAGCAGTGTCTGACGGGAATCTCCCAAAGCCTTCTTCAAAGAGCCCTTGCTTTTAAAGGAAGCTTTCTTCAGCACCCTTAATATTTCATCTTCCTGAAGTTATATTATCACAAACAAATACAAGAAGACAGAGGAAAAGGGAGAGAGAGCAATATACGATTCAGCATATAAAATTCACATTTTCTCTCAAAGCAGTTGGAATATAAAATTCTTGAAGTTTTCTCCAAGGCTTTGTTAAAACTACTCTGGGAACAAGGCAATACAAAGACGTTTTAGCAAAAATTAACATGGCAAATGCATTATCCCTGCTGTCACTGTACTTTGGTTGTAGTTCTGAAAAGCAGCAAAATCGAGAAACCTGAATGAAAGGAATAAAATTTCTACATAAGAATGTTACAGTACACTAAAGGACAGTCCAATGCTCTCAACTGCCATAAGAACGCAAATCTTTCTGGTGACTTTTTTCTGCTTAGATGCACACATATTGCTTTTTGCACTCAACCCGGTTGTGGTGGGACAGGGTGTTCTTTCACCTGCCAATATGATGCAAGAGACTCCAGGCATGAGAAATGGGAGGAGCACAATCAAGGGCAGACAGCTGTTGTTATTACCCAGACCTATGGTAGACAGCGGTCACATACTGGTTCGGTGAACTGCAGAAGCACTGAACATGGGCTTCACTACTATCACTAACAGGTATCATCATTATTAGTCCCATAATGGGACTAATCTACAAGAGCTAACAAAACAGCACATAAACTTACTTGGAGTGAAAATGCTCGTAAAGCAGGAATAGGGATTAAGGCAGCCATAAAGAAAGCAGTAACATTGCTGATAGATGTAAGGGCTACACTTGCTCCTGTTCGCTTCAAACATTCACCTGTTCTGTCCTGCAAAACAAATGGTGTATCTTAGAAGTCACGTGAAAAAGCTGATGTCCTGCGAATAAAGGGGTCATCCTACAGATAGAACACAGTAACAGTGAAAAACTATTACAAGGAAATTCTGAATAAAAGTGTGCATTTCAGAGTATTTCAATAAAAAATGTACTAACTATACCGTCCAGGAGAAAAGAATGACACATTACATGCTGATGTTATTTTTAAGGGTAGAAGACATTATCAAAGCTGATTCTACCTTCAGTAGACACAACTAAATTGGTACTGACATTACATCAAATAGATTTGTAATTTAACTAGGATGCACTGTCTAGTGTTGGAGTCACTTTGTGTTCTTAAAATTTTTCAGACAAAATAAGCATGCATTGATCTTGAAGATAGATATAACAAAAAACAAGCAAACAAACGAAAAGAAAACAGCAACTCCAAACCCAGGAACACACGCAAATGAAAAAAAAAAAAAAAAAAAAAGTCAGAAATCAACATAAGCACAGGACACTTTCCCAACCCTATTTTGAAGTAGTGTGAGGTTATGGGAACTGCACGCTGAACCAGCTGCAATGAGCACATGGAAAACATTGCTTGTACAGAACAGGATGGACAAGTATATATTACTTTTAAATGGTTTGTACTGAGGATATAGAAGTTTGGACTGAGGACAAAAAAGGTCACTAAAAGGAGAAGATCACAGAAGTGACAACATCTTTGATATTATAATATGAATATGTTACACTTTATAATGTCATTGTAAGTAACAGTAGAGAAAAACAGAAAAAAAGTAAAATCTCAAGTTAAAGGTCATAACAAATAAATAAAGGTAACATAATACAAATATATATATATATTTTCCTTCTCTCTTTTTTTTTTTTTTTTTTTTTTTTTTTACCCTGAAGTGTTTTTGCTCTTCTATTAAAAACACTCATAATTTTAATGTCTGACTCACATTTGAGCATGTTCCCAAATTTACATTGACTTCCACAAAAATTTTGGGCAGAATTCATATTATACAAATCAGGAAAAGATCTCTAGGGGAAAAAAAAGTTGTGTTTTTTTTTTTGTTTGTTTGTTTGTTTTAATTATTACTAATTAGAGATACAGTGTCTTTTTTCTATATGAAGCCTCTTCTTTCATTTTTACCCCAACACCCCATGTTGTCATTACCTCAAATGGAATTCTCTTATTCTGCCCTGTTTCACTGAATGCATGTGCCAGAAGGAAAACATCATCTACACCAACTCCAAGAGCAAGAAAAGGCAAAACCTTGGGGGAGAAACAAAACAAAGAAAAATAAGAAGGTTGTTTTATGGTCTACCATGCAGCCAGTCATTACATGGCTAATTAAAGTAACTTTAACATCACACTCTGAACACATATCCAGGGGTAAAATGAAAATCAAAAGGATGCAATATAGCAAATTAACTTTTATTCTGAAATACATTCAAGAACTTCCAGTATACTGTTTACAGGCACAAAATCTCCCTAAAAGTAATTTGAGTTTTGGGTAAACAAAGAATATCAGATAATATTTCAAGTTATTTTCAAAATATAACATCCTGATATATTCAGATGTAAGGGCAAAACTTGCAGCTTCTTATGCTCAGCCAGATACCTCCACTTGTATCAAGACACAGAAAAACAAAGAACTCAGAATCTAGTAATTATACAAACTAAAGGATACCTGCCTTTTTCTTTAATATCATTTGACATCATTACTTAATCTCTCACAGCACAAACTATGAGATAGGATAAAGGAACAAATAAAATCTATAATCAAAATACTTTGGCAGCTTTTTTTCCTCAAAGATTCAGTTGTGTTCATTCAGTAGTGAAGTACTAGTAACATAACATCAGACTTGTGGCTCCTAAATACCTGAGTTGTGGCAGCATTAAAGGAAATTCCAATCAATGAGCACAGGCCCAATCCTGCAGCCACTGAGAGAGCAACCAGCAAGACTCCTGCCAGCCCCACAGCACCCTGAGACTTGGCACAATCCCACCGCAACATTGTTAAACAGGCGTAGGCAAGCTGAAAGGAAGGGTGGGGGGTATGGAGGAAAAAAAAAGGGCAAAATATTAGAGTGGATTCTTCTCCAACAGCTACCGCCCTGTTCCCCAAATACACTTTGTTACAGGCGCTTTTAAATAGGCATATTAGAGATGTTACACAGAGCAACAGATGACAACACTGAGGCAAATGTTTACGAATTGTATGGGTGGGGTTTTTTAAGTATTCAAAAAATGTTCTGGACTACTGACTGGTAACAATGAAATGGATACTTAAGCCATGCTCTACTACCAGAGACAAATAAATAAATACAATTTGCTTTATTACCATTAGTAAGTAGCCGCTAGCTACTCTAATGACGCTGACATCAGAAAATGACTTCAGGATGTCATCCAGGGTGGTTGTAGTAAAGGAAAGCACCTTCTGAGTAGAGTTTTGTGCAACACTTTGATGAACAACCTATGAAAAGAGAAACAAAACTTGGTGTGACTAATTAGAAAAATTGCCATTTTCAAGCATGCATCTGAAACTGCTTTTGCCTTTATGTTCCTGTTAAAGCACACACACATCCTACACAGGAGATTTCACTGATGCTATTTGAAACATGCATATTTTATAATTCTTTCCTACAAGCTACACCTTATCAAACAAGAATTTGTATCCTTCAGGAAAGGCTACTGCATTCAGAGCTCATTTCAAACATTTAGTTTAAATGCTTAAGTGTAAAGGTTTCCTCTTTCCATAACTCCACCACTGACTTGCTCCTGTGAGTTTTGCCTTTAATCCAGGGCCAGCACACGCTCTTCAGGGTACTCCCCTCTCCCCCTCTGCCTGGACATTTCACAGAGGTCAGAGGCAGCACAGCGGAGGTCAGAGTTTGGGACACAAAGGCCAGGCACTGTCACATGGCCTCCCCACCCGGGCTGCTGCTGGGAGAGCAGTCAACGGCTAGCTAATGTTTTCCAGACACCTTTAGAATAATCACGCCAACCAATTGCTTTTGAATTCCAAGCAGCTCTTCAGTTCCTTCTCACTCTCAGCGAAGCAGAAATGTGAGAGAGAGCAAATTGCAAAGCCTTTGTGGCTTTTCATATCTGAATAACCAAGCAGCTTCTCAATTAAAAAGAGAATAAATCATCTTTAAAGCCGAGAGAGAAAAACTCAGTTTTAGTTAAGCATCTTCCCTGAAGGAATACTGTAAAAAGCTGTGAGGAGGAGATGTGGATCTCAGTAAGACTTTATAGTACAGCATTCTAGGTTATTTTCAGTTTTACCTCAACATACATCCTCTGCCAGGCTTCCAGAATTGCTGCTGCCTTATCCTCATTCCAGTTGATATGTGAAACATATTCATACCCCTTGAAGTGTTCATACATTTGCTTAGGAGTCATTAACTGAAACATGGTTTGCAAAGCCTGGGCACTGTAACATGGAGAGAAATGAGAGGAGAAGAGGCATAAAGTAAGCATTTTCAGGAAATTATTTTCATGGCATGAAAACCCAAATGAGAGCCTAATAGGAGCTTGCAGGAGTTCATGATTTTATAGGGCACGTGTTCATATTAAAATTGAACAGAGTATAATTATTCTACTATGTATCTGGTGCAGCTGTATTGGTCTATGCAGTATTGAGGCTAAATCTGTTTTCCCTGAAGTTAATGGTAGTTTTGCCATTATTTTTGGTAGGATAGGTTTTGTAAGCAAAGAATGTAACCCTGTAAATCAGTTGTAAGGATCATAATTAACAGACAGATTGCTGTGAAGCGGCCACAGGAACAGTTATTTGTACAAGATCATGTAAACGCTGTTGGCAATTTGTCATTTGAAGACCTTGGTATTTTTTATCCACCCTTGGAGAGAAATACCAGATTAAAGTTATGATGGCTGACAAGCTTTGAGGAGTATACAATGGCAACTATGCATCCTGACTTTCCACAGTATGCAACTGTATCCAACAATTTTAAAACGTTAAGGAACTATTTTATTATTCACTAAGAATATGTTCTTTGGCTACATAAATTCTTTGGCTAAGTATATTCTTTATGATTCTACAGAGGTTAGGAGAAAATTATTCACTGTAAGGGTAGTGAGGCACAAGAACAAGTTGCCAAGAGAAGCTGTGGATGCCCCATCCCTGGGGGTGTTCAAGGCCAGGCTGGATGGGGCTTTGGGCAGCCTGGTCTGGAGGGAGGTGTCCCTGCCCATGGCAGGGGGGTTGGAATTGGACGAACCCAAGCCATTGTAGATTCTACCTGTTGAAAGACTTATTGCAAGAAATAAAGCTTCATGCTTAGTGCCAATGTAAAAAAAAAAAAAATCAAAATCCGTATCAGAAGTTCTAGAAAAAGTTCTCTCTATTAAATATGGGAGAACTGTGCTTCATTTAGCTTAGTGTGTCCTATATTTTTCAGA
Organism: Nettapus auritus; assembly: GCA_011076525.1. NCBI lineage: Eukaryota > Metazoa > Chordata > Aves > Anseriformes > Anatidae > Nettapus > Nettapus auritus. Next base: position 43,766,615 of record CM021797.1, read on the forward strand.
ACAACTCTCTCATACCTTTCCACCCCCCCTGAAAACCAGTGTTCCATGACTTCTTCAAGAAGTCTGAAACAAAGGGTTTTGTTTTATCAGTCAAAAATGTATTCAGGATGTAGTAACATAAAGAATAGACTTTTCTGCATATTGAGTCTAAACAAAAAGCTTAGTGGAGATTTTTGAATTCTGAGAAAAGTTAAACGTGTGAGCACATTACCCATATTATTTTTCCCCTTTTTCCTTTGATCATATTTCAAAACATGATCAAAGTTGTTCAGTGCTTTAAACACCGTTCAGTTCTTTATGCATACATGCTAAACAACAAAGCTGCCAGGAAAAAACCTTTTCTCTGAGCAATGTACATTATCATTCTGAGGTTAGAAGCAGGAAGTAACGACACCTCCTTAAAGAATTGACCAATCACTCTTTTAAATTCTGTTCTCTTGAGGCGTATCCTCCTAAACAACAGTTCATAATACACATGAAAGGCAGCTGATTTTGCATGATCCTCCCCCCGTGCCCCAAAAACCAAATCCTAATGGGGAAAAATCTTAAAATTTTCTTTAACCATTTGTTTGTTTACCTGACAAGTTTACCAGAACTGTTCTTGACTGTACCACCAATAATCAACTCTTCCTGCCAATGCATGTATTTTCTTGAGAGTCCATAGCATCCACCACTCAAAACAAGGGCTACATCAAGAGGCTAGAAAAAGTGATAAAGAAGCAATTAAGCAGTTGCCTAGCTTCAGACAAACTCACACCCTAACTCAACACCCTGTGCATTACAGTGACTGATATTAAAGATATCAGCCTAGGAGACAAAGATAAACGTGTTCAACAGATCAAGTGACCAAACAGCATCTTCTCCAAAGCCTGCCTGAGAGACAGATGTATAAACTGGGACCCATTACTTCAAATTCTTCATAGATGTCAACAAACTTGGCCCTCCCTGAAGGAAGGCTATGCTGCATGGTCAAGTGTACAGAGTAGCTGAGCTGTATTCCAGTGATGGCTACCTCTGTCTGATGCATTAAATCTGCTAAGTGCCTCATCACCACTTTGCCATGCTGGGCCATCAGCTGACAATTGTTCTCTCACTCTAAATATGCAGGATTAAGTATCGCATCGCCGAATGAAGGAAGGTTAGAGACTCTGGGCTAGGAACAAATAACAGGAACTGAAAAATGAAGTTGGTCAAGAATATGAACTACATATTGCCTGGTACCTTCTTCTCCCTTCCCTGCGTCCCTCCTTCCACTAACAGATACACAAAAGGATAGGAAAACTTACTTTGGTGGAATTTTTATTGGGAGCTGTGATTGGGCAATCAGGATCAGCAGGATTCAGGCAAGGTCGATCCATGTAACCATGACCAACCTCTGCTTTATTCAGCATTTCTTCCCAGCTCTCCACTTGGTAGTTTATTTTCTTTAACTCTTCCAAGAATTCTAAGGGGTCAAAGTTGATCCACTGCAAAGGAGGCTTTCCTCTGCAAGAGAAATCAGGGAGAAATGATTTTAAAAATGGAAGACAAAAGAAGTACTGAAACAAGCATACTTTAAAAATTCATATTTGCACAAATAATTGAGTCATTTTCTGTTGCAAGCTATACTGTTACTGGTAAGGTTGTTTCATTTAGTGTAAGGTGTGTTTTAATTGCACTTTTGTTTTATGTACTTTTCTTGTAACCCTGTTGTAATTCTAACAAAAATACTCAGTTCTTACAAAGTTATTATATCAAAGGGAATATTCACAGGTTAAAAATACTTTCATTTGCAAGAAAAGCAAAACAAATTATCAAGCACCTAATAACAAAAAAGCAGCCAACTGCTGCTTGAAAGAATTAGGGGGAGGGGAGTGGGAAAGAACAGAGGGGGCTGAGGAAAGAAAGCATTTCTCATAGTATCAGATTACTTCTTGTTACTATGATAATCATCTTGCAGATGTAATCAATCAATAAAGCTGATGTTTGTTTATCTATAACAATGCTGTGCTCCTTCAAACGCCTTGGCAGCTTGACTATCAACCCTCAAGCTTTCCTGCTACTATGGCTGTCACCACTATCACTGTCACATCTCCCACCCCCCACTTCTGAATTTGTGATGTTGACAGACTAGAAAGGCTTTTGGCTGCCTTATTCTGTGGTTCAAACCACACTGTATCTGCTTAACCAGGCTTAAGTCATTATTCCGAATCTCCCAACCAGAAAACACAAACCCCCTTATTTCCCCATCTAAAACTGTACACTAAAGGTTACGAGATGGCCATTGCAAATTGCTTTTACAGAGATATGCAAACCAGGACAGAAACAATAACTCAAATGCTAACTCTTGCATAATTAACAGAAATGCCTACACAGATTAACAATTAACTCTTTGAAGGATTCAAGGCTTGTAATATCACACTTCTAAATTGTGAGAAACCACCCACAAAAGATACTATATATAGTTTCTTTAATGATCTCATAAGCAAAGGATTTGTTTTTTTGGTCCTTAGGAACACCTGAGATTTAACCCAAGATATTTTCTTAGAAATAAATTCCTTATTAGGGATTTTTTTTTTATTTATTTGGGAATAAAAAAAGAAGTTTATTTCCAAAAGAAGGATAAAATTCTTAAAGCATGGATTCAGAACTTACATCTTCTTTAAAACGCTAGCAGAATAAGAAAAAACAACATAGGAATTAAATCAATGCCTACAAATGATTGCCTAGAATCAGAAATGAAAAAAATAATCCATGCATATTTTCTGTAGAGACACTACAGTTTCTGTTGTTTTGTTAAAACTCAAAATCATACATAGTTACACAATTAAAATCAGTCAGACTAGAAAGTTATACAAAAGCATGCTTACAATAGATAGGCAGTTCCTGACTGTAGCTTTGCTCCCTCCCAGAAGCAGTCCAAAGGAGTGATAATTAAGCAAGGATAAAGATACTCTATGATCTGTCAAAATCAGAAGAGGTAAAAACACAGTTAGACTAGAATACCATCTAATAGAATACAATCTGCAATCTAAGCAAACTGAATTACGAGAATACAAAAAGCTTATAACTAAATCCCTGCTATGCATACCTGGTCCATGTAACCTGCTTCTGTGATGAGTTCTCCTGATTTGTAACATAAATGTTCCAATTTCCATTGTCTGCAATAAAGAGAAAAAATACTTTTCTTCAACAACTACTGAAAAGTTATTTTTAAAATGTAACATACTTTTAAAATTGCAACTTATATTCACACGTTGGCCTCAAGTAGCAGATCATTGAAGAGGGCAAATTTTATTCATCATATATATATCAAATCTCACATAAAAAGCAAAGACTTTTCTTCTTGCAGTTACAGAATAGATATGTTCCAGTTATTGTAAACACTCTCCGTAAATGGAGCTGCTTTTGGATGAGCAGGATGGCCCACATTGCTTAATAGGAGAGAAATCTGGCTTTATAAAAATGAGACCACTTGTGATTTCAGGTATTACTTTATGACACAACTGAGAGAGAAGTTGTCTTCAGGCTCAGAGGACTAGCATATTCCTAACTGACTCTCACACGCAGGAGGAAAGAAAGCATTAGGATTTCTGCCTTCCTTTTTGCATTACAACTTCCTAAATGCATTACAACTTCTGTTGTCATAACTTCTAGTATCTAAAAACAAAGTAGGATCCAGGCAAGAGATAATTAGAGCCTTGGCATTAACTCATTGATGTGCCGAAGATATGTCCTGAAAGATACTGGGGTTCATGCCTCAGACAGCACCCGCAGACACTTCATGATGTAAGCAGTAACTCTGAAGGAACCACTTTTCAGGAAGATAGCTCACCAAGCCGACTCTACTATGACTCCACATTAACAAACAGCTGTTGTTTTACCCACTGACACTTCTCACGCAATTCCATTTCCCTTTAAATCCAAACTACTAGAATGGTAGTAAATTTAGTAGTGCTCACAGATGTTATGCGCCTCATGGCAGTGTCAACAAAGGGATTCATCTCTAATATGGAAGGTTTTTCAACATTAGGAATCCAACAAGTAAGGTCCTATGTTAAGAACACAGACACCACACCTTACTGAAGACAGGTGTTGGATACTGTACAGCTGCTCATAGAGGTATGTTTTCTAAATCTCTTCCAACACCATTTATCCCATTTTATTTGTCAAAAGCCACTTCGTCACTGCTATGATGCCACAATGTCAAGCATCAAAAACGAGTGACGTTCAAATCAGGAAGTCCTACAGAACAGGCTATGAAGTGCTAACCATTTAAAAACATAGGGAGGAAAGTATGCGTCCACTTTTTAGTAGTTACAGATAACAAGAAAACTTTTGCTTTTTCCCTTACCTGTTATACATATAGACATGTACTCTGCTGGCCTGAAGCGCAGAGTCAAGGTGCTGTCGGAGTGCTTCTGTTGTTAGTACATTAGCACCATCTTCCTGTGGAGTCTGAATCATGAGCTGGGGGTTAAACATGGCCTCTTCTCCAATCTTCTGCCGTGTGTAATTTAGCTCCCGGCTCACTCGTCCACCAACTGATGGAAAAAAATCAACAATTTGTATTAGCCAATAATTGCTTATTCAGGACACACACGATGAGCACTCTCCAGTCAAAAAAACTCTGACACACACATGGACTACTCTACCTCAAACTGATCACAGTATAACTAGTAACAAATTTATTTTAGCAACACTGCAACAAAAATTATATTCCTCATAAAAGCACAATTGCCCCAACTGCACTAAAATATCAACATGTAAACTGAAGCCTCAAACTGTTTTTCTATGTTATAACCAATATTCCTTACGTAAGAAGGTTTTTTTTAAAGGAAGAAAAAAGAAAAACCTTTTCCTTGCAGACCAGACCAAATACTCTTATGTTACAATTTCTTACACTTGTATAAACAGTCTGCTCCAATAGCACATTTCAAGATAAATGGCTTTAATTTACACTCTTCTCCTAAATAATTTGGCAACGGCAGAGGGAGAACGTTTCTCTTCAACTAAAAAAAAATGGAAGAGGGAAAAAGTAAGTGAACTCACATACTTCTCTCAGTCATAAATAAAAAATAGAACTAAAAAAAAAAAAAAAAGTTCACATAAAGAGATGCGATTTTGAATTTAGCAGAAAGGACTGTCTGTCATCTATTTGCCCTAGTAGTTCGGTACCTGCATAGTATGCTGTGATGCAGGAGGTAATTAGTACACAACATCTGTTTCTAAACCCAGATGAGCTGAACAGTGTGCTCCATACCAAAACATGATTAAAAAAAAAAAAAAAGGAAGAAGAAAGAACAAAGGAAAAGGCAGAGGAAAACCACAAAGTAGACAGGCTCTAGAGGGAGCCATATTCAATTTGCCTTGCCAAAAATACTACATAAGAATGGAAAATTATCTTCCCACTTACAGAAAAGCATTCAGCTTGAGTTCATATACTTCATATAACCTCCCCTGTAGTCTCTCTAACAAGTGCATGTGGGAAGAGGGTTCAATTAATTCAGTCAACTAGCTGAATCAAGACCACATCCAGATGAGGAGGACAAGAATACCACCAACATGTTGTTTCCATCTCTTACAATTTATTACCTTTATTGCTCTGTGAAGTCCAAGCTACACACCTGCTCTAATTTGTTACATTTTTTTCAGTCCCAGTCACCTTGGCACTGGTGATCTGAATTACTGCCAAAGTTTAGCTCTGCAACAGTGTGAACAGAAATTAGACATGCACATCTATCTCTTCCTAGGCCATATAATGGAAGACGAATCTGCAACCAGTTGGCAGGGTGGGAGATGACATTCTCAAGTCTGAACAAGCCAGGGACATACTTACATTAGCTGGGCCCTCAACCCACCCATAAAATGCCCCCAGGGCTAAGAGGACCACCAGGCAAGAAGCTGGGCCCCTGCAAGGATAAAGCTGTCAGAATCAGACCCTCAACAATTAAACTGTATTGTCATTTTGGCATGAGGCATCACTTAATCTCTAGATCAAGAATTCTTTGAAAAAATAAGTATTTTACCAACACGCTCCATTTTCTCAGCCTGTCACATGTGGCATTATCTCCTTCACACCCACTAACAGTGGCCAGCTGGCAGAAAGAGAAAAATGAAAAGCAAAGTACAACTCCCCCACCTAGATTCCCTTTATAACTTCTTAGCATCCCTTTTACTACTGCGTATCTTTGGTAAATAAATAAATTTGTTAATTTATATCAAGAATAAAAAACTAAAACACTTCAGACTTTGCCTCAAATGTTTGGCTGTATATAGGCACAGAAATCATAGCTAAATGCAAATTCAAGTCAAATACCATCCTCCATAACTAAGCAATCACTCCACACTGGAAGTTAGTTTGCACACTCCTGTATCATATTTGTTGTATTTTTTGTGTGGCTTATTTATTGAATTTCAATACTTTCACTCATCAGCCTAATGTTCACGTCCACTGCCTTCTGGGCACTACCCTACAGTATGCTAATAAAACCTGCTCTGTCTTACAGAAATACAGGGGAGGGTGTAGAGGACCACAGTTATCCTAACCTATGTGTCTTGGAACCAGAGCTTTCTTTTGCAGCCCTTTACACTGCAAGCACTTCAGAAGACAAAATGTCTTTCTCCCTCTTTTGTGTCTCTATGCCAGCCAAGACAATAAAGCCCCAGTTTTATGAGGACTGTGGAGTCTACCATAAACATCTACTCCTGGTACTATATTCTCTCCCAGTCTGCTCAGACTTTACTTTTGAATTTAGCTAGGACTTAAACCAACAAATCATGCGTCATACAAGACAAAGGACGGCATTCCTATCTCTGCTGAAAGTGACCAACTGTTTACTATCAACAGAAATGATTGCTTCCTAATCAAGCTCCTGTCAAACCACATTAACTTCACTGAATAAGGCAGATTTAGCTAATCAAAACTGCATCACACGAGTCAGTCATCAGAACAGAAGCTGTTTTTCCCCCCTTTTTCATTCAAAACAGGAATAGCAAAACCATCCAGGAACACGGGCACATATTCCAGAACTTAACAATAGATCTGCTCAGCATTCTTCTTGAGGCATTACATCATTTAATTGTTTTTTTTTGACGGGTCCATTACACACATTTTGTCTGCCAAATAGAGTAAAGATAACTCCACAGGCAAACATAGTTACTTTATACAACATAACACTCATATACAAAGAAATTATGAAATCAAACAGTAGAGGATAATTCTGACTGCCAAAGACAGACAACTTGAAAACACAGGGACAAGACCAGAAGCAAAGTAGATCACATCATTGGCCTTTCAATGTATCAGAAGAAATAAAGAACAAGAAGACAACAAAGAAACAAAACACAGCATGCTTCTACCAGTTGTGATTTCATTTATTTTAACTAAAAATTTGCAAAGATCTCTGGAGGCTGCCATTCCCAGAGGTCTTAAGCCTCCACAATCAGCTGAACAAGAATTAACTTTTTGTTGTTGTTGTTGTTGTTCAAACACTCTTCTTGCTTTTTTAAAAGGCATGTATGTATCCATAATTGGTGCCAAAATCTAGGTGAGAAACTGCTAAAAATGTCACCGAAACGCACCTAAAGCCTCTAGCCTCATTGTGTACTGACATTATGCAAAACTATGCTCAACATTTGCACACTCCACAGAAACTCATTCCTTATACTCGTAAGAAAAAAAAAAGCGTATTACATTCATCATACAATTTCCACACTACAGGACAAATGATGTAATGGAAAAAACAACCAATGATTAATATGGTGGTCTTTTGTGGTTTTCCTTTATGGACCCTATTTTCTTATATTTGGTGACAGCAACACTCAAAACGCTACGAAGGTCAAACGTGCATATAACATTGAGTAAAAATGCTTCTCATTTTATTCCATATTGAAGACAGACTGAACTGTTTCCCTTTAACATTCTGGTGACAAAATCCATACATTTTTCTCCTTTTTTTTTGATAGATGAAATGTCACTTGATGGATTTTGAGTCCTTTCTTACATGATTTCTTATAATTTAGTGCCTAGACAGCTGAGTTGGTGGCATAAATGCCTGCAAGCCATAACACTGATTTAAATAACAGATCGGTACATGGTCTCATGGCCAATGGTAAAACAAGGCAGCAGTTTGTACACTATCCTTCAAGTGCTGTCAACAGGTTCTGGGCGTCTGTCTGCTGGAAATGAGATACCTTGCCTTCTGTAAAATTTAGCTAACAAGAAATAAAAAATAAAAAAATAGAAAAAAGTATCAAGACAAAATAATGACATCAGTGTCCTGGCACCATACCTCTGTTAACATACTGGTTTCTAATGCTCAAATATGCGCATGAAGGCTGGTGTTCAAGATAGGACTTCTTTACTGCCAGCATCTTTGTTGCAAAATATTGGTTCTTGTGAAAAACCCAAGCGGCTTTTCTGGAGAAGAGAAAGTGTCTTCCCTTTGCCCCCACCAACACAATACCCACCCAGAAGCCTCCCTCCTTGCTCTTCACCAGAGCATGGCAGAGCTGGCTTCAGCCAGTCGCTGTCCTGTACCGCTGAGCACGCCGCTGCTCCTCCTCAACTTCCCTGCGGGCTTACACGGAGGCACTAAATCCCTTGCCCTTCTGGAGGGCCTGAGGAGAGCAGGAATTGTCAGTGGGCTGCTAAGAGCCATGTGAGGACCATCGCCTCTCCCTCCCCCGGGAGCAACGAGCAGCTGTCAGGTGGAGACCAGCTTTAGTCACCCTTAACTCGGGGCAGGCCAGAACCCTCGACCCGCCGTATCGCGTTACGGAGCACTTGGGCCACAGTCCCAGCGTCTCAGTCATCAAACTGAAATGTCCTGGTGCATCCGAAGCGACAAGCACGCAGAAAACCAAAACTCCTTCCCTACAGTACACATTTGCACAATACTGATGCATCCTCAAGCGACACAAGAGCAAAACCTTATTTTTTTTCATCAGCACAACTTCTGATAGATTTCCACTGACTAACAATTTTGAAGTGACTGAGTACTTCCGTTGATGTATTCATTTCTACTGTGCATGTCATGGTATTACCTATATCTTACCCATGATTAGCATTCAAAATTCACGTGGTATTACATTAACATGCTTATAAAAGAGCTACGGAATCTGCTGCTGGGAATTGCAGTCCCTTCCATACTGAGCAGCTTCAGGAGCAGAGCTGACCTCTGCTCCACTAAGAGACTGATCTTAAATCAGGTGACGAGCGATAGCCAAAAGCCACTGCTTGCTAATTTACTGCCCATTTGTTCAAAAGGCATGAAATTATTCTATTTCAGAGTATCTTAAAATGTTCCATTCCAAGTTACTGGAATTGCAACATATACCCTGAAGTTTTGTTCTTTTTCTTTTCCAGATACCAATGCTACCTGTATTAACTATTCAATAGCTGCCTTGCTTGAAACAACTACCTCAGCAGAGAGCAAGCTCTCTCTAGAAAAGAACATTTCTGAGAGCCAAACACTTGGGGTAAAAACGTTTGCCTACCATTGTGGACTGGTGGACTTTGGGAAACCAAGACTTCCAGACATGTCTACTGGTTTGAGGGCCTAAGTTTTTCCTTGACAAGTTTAATGTGCTTGAAGGGTGTAAAATTTTCTGGAGAACCTCCCCTGTGAAGACCATGGGCCTTAAGGTGTTCATATATGAGCACGTTTTTCCAGGATTATAATTGTGTATCATGAGAGCATTCCTGTGCAGTCTTCTGACAGCAACAACTCAAGGCACTGAAATCATACCTCTAATAGGCACGAGCACAATGGTTTCATTTCATGAATGAGAAGATCCAAAAAGGTCCAAGATACAGGTCCTATTTTTAACTGATCAGATATTTAGGGGTTTAGATACCCTTACGATGCTTACATTACTGCCTAAGCATTACCCAATGCAGGCATCTGCCATTTGTGCTATTTTTTACTGCCACAACAGGACTGAAGAGAAGCAAAAAATAATAACCCCTCACAACTCGGTAATCATATAAAAGCAAAGACCAATAATTATATCCCAGTGTGGTCACCTGAAACTCAACCTTTACCAACCAAGCCAAAGGGCAGAGAAAGACTGCTACACTATACACCGCTATACAGATATATAGTATAACTATAAATGACACAACTATACAGATACATAGACTGCTATATACACCATGTGTGTGTAGGGGTGTTACTCAAAAACTGCAGATGGAAAGAGTGAAACCTCTTTTACAACGACGAGCAGAAGAGACAGCCCACCACAGCCTCAGCCCCCTGTCCGAGTCGTGTATCAGGATCAGAAATACTCATACCTGTCACACATCACAGAAGGGCACTACCCAATGAACATTGCACAGGACAGAAACCTCCTAAAAAGAAATTGAGATATAAGAGTTGAGTTCTCTGGTATGAAGATTACCCTGCCTCTTATTGGACACAGAAAAATAATGGCCTTTTGATTTAAAGCTTCCTGTTGCTCTCAAGGGAGTCTGTCTTTGTGTTCTCCTGGATGTTTGAGCCTGTGCGTGCTGCTCGCTCATCACGCTCTTTGTCAGCTACAGAATACAGTTTTTCTGAACACAGGCTGTATTAGTTAGCATCCTGATTTTTCCTGAGAGGAGAGCCGGCAAGGAAGCACCTTCTTCAGAATTAACTTCCTCTAGGCCTGATTGGCAAAGCACAGAGGTACTGGAGTTCAATTTTCATTGAAACTGAAGTTTATTCAATGTAAGAAATGGGACATTTGGCAAGTTCACTTCTTGAAATGTTTAAAAGGCTGTCTACTTGTTAAGTCAGAACTGTTGTTGATTTACAGGGTCAATGGTGGTTAATTTATTAACTACCAACTGTAAGACATTACATCATGTATTTGATGTATGTAATATTCTAAAGATGCTAAGGATTGATCTTGTCAATCCATCGGGATTACATCATTAAACGTTTTGGTTACCTGCACTGAGTTTTTTTAGTGTTCATTTATTTAATAATGCAAATAAAAAGGGGGAGTGTGCAAGTGATGCAAAAGTTAAGGAAGTACCTGAAACTGAGCTATTAAAAAAAAAGAAAAAGAAATACAAAACAACCATGAGGAATGATGTGCTTGCATAGTGGTAAGCAGTCAGTGCCTTAAAGAGATTACATGGTGATTCAATGGTCTGTTCAACAGCTCAATGAAAAATGATAATCTTTATCCTGTAATTAAACATGATCTATGCTAGCACTACACTACAGACAGTCAGAAACCCCCTGCTGCATCTAGGCTTTCTTGCAGAGCATTTACTCCACTGAATACACATATGTGCATTTGTGTAGCGCACAGGGAATGGCAACAGTTGTGCCTGCCCAAGTTGAGGCAGCCTGCACTCTCCTATTTCCCTTCCCAAAGTCCAGGTGAACCATCTACACTTCTCCCTCTCCTACCATGCTCATGTTCAAAAGGACATCATCACATCCCTATACGAAGATTTAACCAGCTTCCATCTCTTTTGGCACTGCTGGCTCCAAGGAAAATCAGGGAGGAGAAGCAACATGACCACCTCAAATACTTCTGTCAGGATGTGAGTTAGATAATGCAAGGATCTCTGTTATTACTTAAAAGAAAAAAAAAAAAAAAAAAAAAAAAAAAAAAGGAAGGCTATGGCTTACAAATATATATGAAAAGATTACGAAAGCCACCAAAACACTTCAGAAGGCTGCTTTTTATTTCCCAAGCCATCACACGATATAAGTTAAGTTACTTCTCACACATGCTGGGGAGGACTCCAGTGTTGCTGTTACAAATTTCATTAATGCTGACATGACTATGAATAGCAAAAATAAAAACACACATCAAAGATGACTTTTCATTCTGTCACAGTTTGACAAAGTTTAGAGCAGTGACAAGGACACAAAGCTGTCTGCAGGCTCAGGAAGGCAGCCCAACAACAGCTGCCTCAGACTGCAGTGGGAAACCTTCCCTGCAATTTTAGAAGCTAAAACCTTTTCTTTCTGAAAATCAAATAAACGCTGCTTTTACATGTATGCATCTGTATCACCCACAGGCAGAAAAAAGTATCTTATTACTGATTAGATACAATATACAGATCACTAAAAAGGATTATGTGTTTTTTGATATATTTCTGGCCTCATGTCCTGAGAAATTGGGAAGTGAAATAAATAAATAAAACCCTAAACTGACAAATTGAACAGTACAAACTGGGAAAAAAATACAAGAAGCTTTGAAATATACAAGAATATACAACACAGGCAAAACTTGTAGATGTAATTCAAACTTTCCAATTAAACATAAAACGCAGTAGCTGCTTACTGAGCTGTGACACATGTCCTTGGTAACAGGATATGAGCTGTTCACCTCTGGGTCACTGGTTCTAATCCAGCCAGGAACAATAGTGACCACAAGTTGTTTACCATCTGACAGCTGTTTGCTAGCTTATGTGAAATGAGTTGGTGGTCTCCGTCCATTTCCTAATGGGCAGGTGTCCATATTATAGAAAACCACCGTCACAATTGGTATCCTTGTTGACCATCTCAACAAAGAGGCTGAGGAATGAATGGATATGGAGAGAGAACTACCCTTTCTTCCAAAGATGTGGTCCCTTCGGGTCAGAGCTGAGCCACAGGTTGTGGTGGAGAAGCCCAACTATTGAATTTTCTGGGTGAAGTACCAAAGGAATAAAGGACTCTGCTATTTCCTAGAAATCAGGGAGACGGTCTACAGATAGGATAGATGGCTAATACAGACTGTTGCAACTGTCTAGCAGTTTATGGGTCTGTAGCATTTCACACCCATTGGTGAGCAGAGCTGATTTTTTTTTTTTTTTTAACTTTTCAGTAATTAAAAGCAAACAAACATTTGTGCATGCTTAATAACAGGCCGTAATCCTCAAACGTACTGGAAGTGACTAAGTTTCCAGGAGTTCTGCTGTGAAGGGCATGTAAGGGGCTTCAAGATCTAAACCTACGGATTTTAAAACAGCTGAACAGAACTGTTTTAAGTTACTTTAACTTAAATACGGGCTTCTGCTGGGTAATATGTTAAAAACAATTTGCTGTGTTGTTCCACAGCAGTCAGCTTTCCTCTAGGCCCAACTTTTCATTTAACCTCTCAGTGCCCTTTCCTCAAATATGTAATTGTTTTCCTGTGTGGTTAAAAGCAGCATTTTGAAGTCTTTTCATCTGCACTCCTGGGATAGCACAAATTTCATCTGTACATGGAGTAGCACACAATTCGAATGCACTTTTTTTTTTTTTTTTTTTAAAGGAGCAGAAAACAGTAAAGCAAAACTCTTCATCCAGAACCTTTCAGGAGATACCATACCCTAAGCAGTGCTTTTAGGAGACAGCAGAGCTAACATATAGAAAAATGAAAGGAATGAACATGTTATGAAACAGGGTACAGTTTCTTTCAAGTATTCCCTACCAGCTGCTTGCTGTACCATCTGTTGTTGCCTAAGCAGCTTCCTTCTGAATGGCTCTGCACTGAAGCAGAACTGCTCTCACTGTTGGACACAATCAGGTCAGGTCAGCACTCCCCCCAGCACCGAACCTGCTGCCTGTCACGGCTCCCCCCATCTCGATATTTCTTGCTGGCCACCAGCTCCCACGACAGTGCTGCATCTGTCAGGAGGCCCATTTTTCATAGCTTGCCTGCTATTCACACCGCGCAGTAAAGCGCACATTTGATTTTGTGCAGGATGCAATCAGAGATTCCTGTCAGATACACTGAGAGCACGACCATATGGCCGAGTTCATTCTAAAACAGAAAGGACTGGGAAAGAAAGTTAAACAAACGAATGCAACCACGTTACACAGAGCAATCCCGATTTTATACTTCTGGCTAGCTTGGTGGTTCAGAAAATTCTGTGTCACCTTCTGCTTTTCGAAACGGTCTGCTTTCCTTTTAAAACCAGAACAACCCGAAGCTCTGCAAAAAGGAGGAGAAATGCCCCCGCTGCCTCAGCGGCGAGCGATGTGATGTTCGTATTTCACGAGGCCGAGCCCTGTGCCTTGAGTCGAGACCCCCTGCAACCTGCCTGCGGACAGTGCCTCACAGATCATTCAGCCCCTGCCACCTCCCTCCCTGCTTCGGCCAAGCCGAGAGCACCCCGGGCTCCCCAGAAAGCCTGAGGGCACCCCAGTGCACCACTGGAAGCCCCTGTGTCCATGGGCTGCCACCGGAGGCCTTGTGGGGCCCGGCACAATGGATGCCCCTGGCTTCGTGCACAGGCTGCCCCGGCCTCGGAGGAGCATCGCGCTGGGCTGATTTATTTCCAGCGCTGCTCCTTCTCTCTGCATCTGCGCGGGGAAACACACATCACTGGGAGCCACTTTCATGATTTTGTTGCGATCAGGATTAGCTGGATTAGGGGTTGATTCATAAGGACCCCCTGCGGCTGTGAGGAAGTTTCATCACAAGGTCAGTGTGGTGTGAACTATATTCTGTCAACACCACCACTCCTTATAGCCGGCTACAAAAAATACAAAAGAAAAAAAAATTGTGAACGTGAAATATATGAATGAACAGTTTACGGCAACAAAGAGATTTACAGATTTCCCCATCAGATGTGTACACTTCAACGCTGTGTTCCTTTAAAACAAGAAACCTGTATTAGTCATTTTTAATTTATAAAGAATTTAGTGGTTTAGGAGGTGGGAGGAACCTGGGGAATAAGTGTAGCAACCCACACACTAAACCACAGAGGAACTTCTGGCACTTACTCTAAAACCAGTCATGCAGCTTGAAGATTGTTGCACTGTTGAGATTTTATTACATATAATGCTGTCACCTTCAGGACTATTTAATTCCTAGCCCCCGAAGTGCAGTAACAGAGACATTGAAAAAAAAAATTGTGGGTTGGAATGCAGAAGGGAGAAGCCGAATTAAAGTTTTTTGTTTGTTTTTGCTCCTTAAAGCATAATTACCAACCTCTTACCTCCCCCCGAAAGGTTCCCCTCCCCCCATCATAATGACATTGCTCAAAGACAGCAACACATTTGTAGCCTGCACGATGCAAAATAAAATCTATGGTGAAAGAGGGGCACTTTTGTTTTGCATGTGTGTGTAGGGTTTTTTTTTTTTTTAAAGGAGCAGCCCCTCTCGCACAGAACCAGGCTGTTCAATCAAAGCCTTATCTGTTATATTTCTGTCTGTCTTTCTCTTCTGTTTAGTGCATTCACCAACAAGAGAAAAGGGGGTAAAGCAATGGAGGCTTTGACCTGCAGCTGTAACACAATACTTTCGCACAGCCCTGTCGACCCCTGACATAAATTTTACACCGCAGCTGGCATTTACACACTTAACATTACCATATGTATAGCCTACTCTGTGCTAATTATGCTAATCACCTGTCTAACTCTCTGCTGCGAAAAATGGTTGTATTTAGCAGTCCACTGCCTACCAATACAGCTTACTGTGTGGCTGAAATGTACATTCAGACGGTTCTGAATGGCAAGATTTTTCCACGTTGCTGGCTTCATTCAGACCACAGAAAAATTTATTCAAGTCAACTGGTTTCGGTCCGCAACAAAAAAGTTACGAGAAAAAAGTGAGTGTGTTCCTGCCCTAACATTCTAAGTCTGCTTGCAAGCAAAATGATAAATCAATTGGTGTGGGAAACAAAAAGGGAGAAAGATTTCTATTGCAAGCCATGTGAAACTGTAGCCTATTTAAAAAAAAAAAAAAAAAAGGAAAAAAAAAAGAAAAAAAGAGAAAAAAAAGAATAAAAAGGTCATCCTATTTCCCCAAATCTCCAGAAAGAGCAGTTAATAGATGTTTACTGCTAATCACAATTCTCTCAAGTTGCTAGCTTTTATCTACAATTGGAAGTCATACTAAACATGTTTTAGTTTTGTTACTTGACCTTAATAATTTTCACTGGAATATCATATTCTCTACCTATCTGCCACTTACTTACACGGCATCAGATGCTAAACAGCAAAGGCTTCTTTTCTGAGCATGGGGAATAGCTTCCCTTTGAAAAGCCAGTCGAATAAGGGTGGCGTAAATGAAATCAGAATCAGGCCCGCGTGGAGAAACAAACAAGACAAACGCACGAGAAATGCTCTCCAGGTAAAAGTAAGTACTTGCTTGCATCATTTAAGTACCTGTATAATTTCTTACCATTACAGGAAAGGGAACTTACAAAGAAAAAATTTAAGTTGCAATGGGTAGAGGGTTTTTTATGTTATCATTGTGTCAGTGGGAAGGGAGAGGTTTAAATGAGATACTAAAGCTCACTTTTCTTCTGGGTATTTTGCTGAACAGATTACACAGAGATCTGCATTGGGATTACATTCCTGCAGCTATTTAAATACAGTTTATCACAAAAATAAGGTCCTATAACCCCCTTCCTCTCTGCTCACACCCAAGGAAGCTATGGCAACTCAACAGATTTGTCAGATAACCCAAACGTAAATCTGATTACTGCATCACCCTTGGCAATTTCCTTTCAGGTCAGATTTGTGGAATCTCCTTTCAGCCGTGTTTTCAGTGTTATGAAATAACACGCATATGAAAAAAAAAAAAAAAAGGAAAAATGTAAAAATAAACCTCCTATATGCACTATTGCTTCTAAAGGAGATAAGGACACTGGAACGAGCTTTATTGTTAACACACAGCAAAGGATGTTGAATTAAAGACAAGAACAGTTCTGCAATGTTTATACTCAAAAGGTGCAGCAACACACCCAGTCTTTCCATTACACAGCATGAGGTCAAGAACAACCCCATGCCTCTGCCTTCCCTACTTCCCATCCTTTGTCCGCTTTCCTTCCATGTGCAAAAGACTACTCTTCACAACATGGTAAAGAGTTTTGCCTGTCAGCAATGGCTTTTGCTTTAATATTTCACTTATTACATGCCTGTTTGACTAGATCAAGCAGCCTCAGCCAAGCCACATCTTGCTTTCTAGTATCTCAATTTCAGTTATTATTATCTGCCAGTCCAAAGTACTAATTTATCAGTGCTCTCTCAGCTCCAAAATACTGGCTGTGCAGCCAAAAACACAAATAACACTACACTACAACTACTGTGCTTATTTCAGAGCATGTGGATTTTTCCCCCTTTCTTTTCTTTCTTTCCTTTTTTTTTTTTAACTAGGAGAAGGACCACCCTGCTCTCATGGCACAGAACACTATTTACATTGCAATACTTGACTGTGTAATACATCTGGCATTTTTGGGCAGGATTCCTGAGCTAGGGGCCAGAAGCCCTTAAGCAATGATTTAAGGGGGAAAAAAAAATCATACAACTTGACTTAACAGTGCTCATTTCTAGTTTGTTGCACTTAGCTTTTGGTTACTGACTGAAAAGCAGAAATGCATCAGACAGGTAAACAAGAGAAGACTGTTTCTTTTAATTTGTCTTACTGTTAGTAAATGAAGACTGTATTAGGGTTTAAGGGCTCAGTTCCAGCTTCAGGTATACGCGTGTACAACACTGCACATATGCCTTAAAAATACCAGCTTTTTCTCGCTCATGAGCAATATACACATGTTTCAAATATACAACGATTACTTGTATATTTAAAGCTGAAATTAAGTTCAGCACAATTCTCTAAAGGAGCAGCACCTTTGCAGAAAGAGTCAGGTTATGGTTCTGCTCATTCCCTTACCTCTTATATATTTTGCTCAAGGACTGCAATAACTAAGTTTTCACAAAACCAAGCAGAAGTTAAAGCCAAGACATTCATTCTAAAAACTGAAATTAAACTTCTCCATACATCAAAATGTATATATGATCAGCAGTTTCTGTAAAGGACTCTTTCCTTTAGAAAACAGACTTTTGCCAAATTCAGGATGTTTATGGCAGCTGAGGTGATGCTGAATGAAAATAACAGAGAAAAACAACAGCAAGGAAATTGTATTTATGGATATTAAACATTCCTGTCAAAGACAAAACTGAGTTTAGAGAGGAAAAAAAAAATTAATATTTTAACTTCTGAATTCAAAATTATTCTTTGCAGTTCCACTCCATCTATTTCCAGTACAATGAACCACAAGCCAAAATTATTCCAAATCAACACGGCAACATAGCCTATTGCATCCAGTACTAATCAATCATATTTAGCATGCCGTAAGTAGATAATAAAACAGCACACATCACGTGGAACAGGAGCAGAATACTTTTCTATTCTTGGTTCCTGGACACGGAAATGAAATGGCCATTATGCACAGAAGTGCAGAAATGATACTTCAAAGTGCTGAGTTCTCTGTCGTGAGGCACCATCTCAGGAATCTGCTCCCCCAGTAAATCATCAACAATGGAAACTCATCCAGTTCCTGAAAGTAATAAACACAACCCAAGTTCTGTAGCTGCATCTTTCTGAACTCTGACACGTCTTACTGCAAAACACTCACTCAGCCATTGAGGGGTTTTTACTGGTTTCTTCAAGCTTTCCCAGGTACAGTTACTAACAAATACAAACAGGGAAAGACCTCCTGCATAGCGCAAGACAGCAGACACAGAGAGATGAAGGGAACCAAAGGCATACTGAAGATAAATAAGGATGACTGAAGAAAATATATATACTTGTACGGTAGACACAAAGAAGAACGAACTTTTCAGTAAAATTCTGCACTCCATTTCCTGCTGATCTCCAAAAAGAGCAGCTAGAAGCATGCACATCCATGCCATCATCTGGAGAGAGAAACAGCACTGTGCAAAGGCTGGAAGACTGAACTTTATTCTACAGACAGGAGAAATGCCTGACAAGGAACAGTCCCACAAGGTCTATAATCCAAACACTACTTTAACCAATCAGAATATTGTTGAAAAGCTAACTGTGGGGCAGAAAACTTTACAAGCAGAGTTTTACCTGGATGCTCGCAGGCTGAAGTACATAATTCACTGTTAAGTTAAAAGGGGTAGTGCACAAATGCCCATGAGTGTCAAAAGGAGAACATGTTCCATTAGACACCAAAAGGAAAGCTGTTGCAGAAACATTAAAACTTGCATTCTAGTGGACACAGCTCCAACAGGTCACAGGGAGGTCAGCTTTGAAGGAGAAATCCAAATGAAATATAAACATGGCATTGTGGAAACCAGACAAATCTCCCATAGCTTTGTCCAGCCAGCACTAATCTAGGCATCAGCTGTGGTGCATAATCTAAACAAAGGGATCAGTCGGCTCATACATCTGGAAGCTGTCATATTTTGGAGCCTCCTAACAGTTATGTGTAACTGAAATATCCACTTGCGTGTAATAGCCTTTAAATTTGTTGTGCGGTCAAGAACGTGCATACACTATGTAGTATTACTACTTTCTGGGGAGCCACCACAAATACTATTTAATAACAGGGCTTTGACCACCTCTTCCCACGGAAATATTAAATCATGAAAATAGATGGATTCAGGGTAAGGAGACAGTTTTCCTTAATGCGTTTTCTGTTGAAAGCGAGTTCGAGTACCCATGGCTTTTAGAGTTCACTCTTGTCTGAACCCAGTGTCTGCTGAGGAATAATGAAGGAAGAAGACCCATTCTCTACCAAAAAAAAAAGAAAAAAAAAAGCCCATTTAGCAGGTAACAGGAGGCGGTAGCAAAACAGCGAACTGTTCACCCATACGAATACCCCAGGAGATGTTCAGGCCGAACATTAGGAAAAAATTCTCTACTGTGAGGGTGGTCAGACACTGGAACAGGCTTCCTAGTGAGGTGGTCAAACACCCCGTGCCTGTCAGTGTTCAGAAGCCACCTGGTCAATATCCTCAATGGCATGCTGTAACTTTTGGTTAGCCCTGAAGTGGTCAGGCAGTTGTACTCGAAGATATTTGTAGGTCCTTTATAACTGCACTTTTCTGTTCTGTTCTGTCCTACACCTCCACAGAGCACCTCAACCACAGCAGCAGAGAGCCCGACAGCTGAGCCAGCCCTACTGCTTACCTATACTCCCCCTGTTCCAGCTCCGCAGCAGCAGCCTGGGGGCCAACAAGAATGTAATGTGGTTTTCAACTATTCTGCTTCGCCCCAGCATTTCTGCATGGAAATCACCAGGCTCTCCACAGCTACAGAAATGCCCTTGTACCCTGTTCACGACCAGCAAAATCCATGGGGTGTGGGAAGTCAGTCAAAGCTCAGGAGAAAGGAAGCAAAGAATGGTGCAAGTGAGGCAGCAGTTCAAACAGACATTGCAACAGAGTGAGCAGACCCTCCCCGACAAGGATCTACGGGGCGCATTCTGGCATGCACATTACCACAGCATGTTAAGTTTGGAAATAGTGATGACGATTAATTTTCTGGAGCCTTGAGTAAATTAAACGCCTCTGAAGCCTGAAAGGCAGAGGGACCCAGGCTACCCTGTGGTTACAGCCTAGGTGGAGTGTGAGCTCCACAGAGCAAGGCCCTCCTCTTGCCCTTCCCACAGCAGGAGCGCTCCATTAGTCTGCAGCGGCTTCATACCGACGCTGGGTAGAGGCCTGGTCGTGCTCAGGTTATTCTGCCTTCTGCCACTGCGTTCGCTGAGTTCAGGATTTTGCCCTTTGCCTTCCCAGTGACCCCAGATGGTCACTGGCAATACCTTCGCTGAAACTCTTAGGGACGGAAAGGGGAGTTTAAACACCGAAACTGGTTTGTTTTTGCTTTGCATGCAGGAGCCTTGCAGCAGTGAGCACCAACCCTGAGCACTGAGTGATGCTGGTGCCTGTCAAGATGAACCCTGACTGAGAGCCCCAGCGACTTTGATTTCAATAGCAGGCCCTTAAAAGACAACAATCATACAACCACATAGCTAAAACCTTAAAATGCCTTTTCTTAACATAAGAAAACTGAGGGGGGCTCACTCCACAGGAACATAATACCCATTGAACTGCTGTTTTTACCCACAAACATCGTGTAAAGCCTAAACACAAGAATTTGATGGTAATCTTCAAAACAGAAGCATGGATTGAAATACAACCCCATTTTGATCAGCGGACTTCAAAAAGAGCATGCGGCCTCGGTGACCATCCTACAGCCGTCACGTGGGAACACCACTGCCACGTTCACGTCTGAGAAACCACACAGTAAATCACAATCAATTCAAACAAAACAGCGGCCTTGGAAATTTTCCAGAAATTTTCCAGCACCTTTCAATGAACCCTTACACACTCTGAGGCACGCAACACAGTGTGAGGCAGAATTCAGAGATAAGTAAGCTCGTACATCCTGCAATCCATATGAAACTGTTAGATTTGGTGATGTGACGGGACACAGCTCCCCAGACCGCCAGGCAGCCCACCAAAATCCTGCCTCAGAAGTACCTGCTGTGGTGATGCGCCTCAAACCACACTTAGTACTCTGCTGCCGTGAACAAACGTGAATCTTTGTGGAAGAACTGAATTACAACTGACTGGGTCAATTCCTGCTAACTGTATTTAAACCAAACACGTTACTCCGGACCACTCACATAAATTTGTCTCCTTAAAACAACAAATTCACAAGGATCTGTTCCTCTAATGCTCTTTTTTGTTTCTCCCAAGAATACTAGTGTGAAGTTAACTGATGCCTTAGGCAGAACTTAAGAATAACTTCCCTCTCCACCTGCACTTAATCTTGCTGGGTTAAGCAAACTGAGAAGCTACAGAAATAATACTGATCCCTGCATCACTCACATGCTTTCCTCTTCTTCACCTCACTCTTGTATTGCATGGGTAGATTAATGTATTTTAAGATGGGTTAGCCACAAGTATGACAGTAGAGTCACTTGTGTTTTCTTTTGCTCTTAAGGGGCAAAAACCACTACACATCATTCAAATCTTCGCCTACAGTTTGTTGTACACACTTAGCGCTAATTCACTTACAATGAGAGAACGCTTTGTTCCAAGTACCAAAACTGATCATTCTTTGTGACTACTGAGGCATTTTCTCTTCCCTGCAGGTTGTCCTATCCCTGCTTGTATCATGCACCCTCTTGCTTCCAGCTGGTGTAACGAAGGGGCTCTGCATATTAGACCTTGGTTAGCTGTGCAAAGAGGACTACCAACACAGAAAACGACTCGCAGAGGGAAAAGTCCAACTGAGCTACAGATAGCACAAAAACTTCAGAAAGCGAGAGAGTAAAGAAAGACCACCATGATCTTTGACCTCTTAGAGAAGAAAAAGGCATGAAAAAAAAGCGAGGAAAAAAAATCCCAAGACAATGGCAACACGAAATGAAGTATCAAGGAACAACACGAGAGCATCTCTCCCCTTATGAGCTGCTCCAATTAATGCCATTCAAGGCACTGCAGTAGCCAAATTTCAAGCTCCACTTAGCAGAATCTTCTCTGGAGCCACAAAACTACCTTCTTTCAGAAGCAGAGGCTGTAAATTTACATGTGTGACTGCTGTTCACAAGCCAGGGTCTTAGAGTGCCTATTTGAGTGGTAGCAGAAAACATAACCAGTTATGGGCATGATTTCTTTTCCATCCAGAGCACTTCCTAGTTATGAATGGATGTTTCTAAAACCACGTCTGCGTCCAACAAAATTCAGTCACAGAGGAAATCAATGCAAAGCCCTTTTTGTTCTCTCGAGGGCGTATGATGCATAAAGATGCTAAACAGTCTCTGCAACCCCAGTATACAACGGACACCCACACGCAGCAGTTCAGCTAAAGCGTAAAGGCTGTGGATAGCAGAGCTGGCGTTAAAATGCCAGTCTGGGATTTGTTTGTGCAAGAAACTACAGTGAGCACCCTGCAACAGGAAGGTGTGCACGCCGGGATGACAGACCTGCTGACGGGCCAGGGAGCGCCACGTGTGTGGCCCCCTCAAGGGTGCCAGCGAGGCAGACCGCAAGACAGGAGCGCAGACTGGGAGCACACTGCGGGGCACACAGCAGTAACTGAAGTGCTCTGAACAGCAGCCAGAGCAGGGCTGGGTTTTTAAAAATAAAAAAAAATAATAATAAAAAAATAAAAGAAATGCTACTCTGCAACACTTGGTGCCAAGAAACAATTTGAGAGGAAAGCCACTTTGGTATCAGGAGGCCAGGAGCGTTGGCACAAACTCTGAAGGAGAGAGACTACTACAAGAAAATTGAAAGAATGATGTTTTGGAGATCTGTTTTGCTTTTTCTCTCTTTGAAAGTTTGCCTACCAGGTGGGTTTCTGAACTTCTTATGTAAATATTTCAGCCATAATAGCTTCAGGCCCAGACTACTAAGCATTTATCTTGGAATGTGGATGGTCTTAAAACTCATTCAAACTTCACTTCACTATTTTTAATTAATTATGTTATAGTTTTAAAGCAGCCGTTTACTTCTAGCAAACTTCAGCGCTGTGTTATGTTCCACGCTCCATGGTATTCAGAAATACACCATATAAAACCAGTCTCTTTGTGTAAATACTGCCAATTTATTCAGCAGTAATAACTGTAAAAAGCTTCAGTAGCAAATCAAAACTCATTTTATTGCAACTGTGACTAGAAACATATTTCGAGTAATCTACCATATTTGGCCAACGTTGCCCAGTTCATTCAAACTCCTGGTAAACAAAAGGTAAAGGCAAAAATAAGACTGTTATTTTAATAAACAGTGCAATTCACACACTGCTTCCATTAAAAGAAAGCTTGATCTATAGGGCCCCTCAGTGTAACAACTTTCACAGAGTGTCCTTTAACTACGAGCTCAGGAGCACGGACCAGGCATCCTAAGCTCAGGGAAGTGAGTTTGGTCACTGCTTTCCACTCCTGCCTAGGAAGAATACTACCTCAGACACCACCTCTCTCTGTACCTCTTCCATCTCCAATTCTCATCCTGTATTTCTGCCTGCAGTTTGGCCACAGAAACACTCAATTGCTATTCATTAGGTTTATTTGTGTAACACCCTTGTTCATGACCAGAAACGTACAAAGTATCCACAATTCAGCATGCTTTTTTTTGTGTCGATGGTCATGTTGTGCTAGAACAGGAAGACTGTGAGTTAATTTAAATTAAAACCAGAATATTTTATTTCAATGTGATTAGCTAGCTATTTTGCACAACCAACACACGCGAGGGTTTCTAAGCTTTCTCCATTTAAACAAAGTTTTAATGTTCGCCTTGTTTAATTCTAACATGGAAACTAAACTCAAATTACATGGGTCAGCTCTGTACAACCAACTGCCTTATGAATCCACCTTGGCCATAAAAACCTCAGAGATCAGTTTCAGCTAGGTTTTGTGCTCAGGACCTCCCCACGCACCCCGCGAAGCAATAATGACAGCAGAAGAGGTCAGTGCGGTAACTGAACCAAGCGGCTATTTTGCAAAACACGTTTTTCCCCTGACAGTTGGATTTTTGCTGCTGGGCCAGCCACGCAGGCTGGGTCAGCGAGCGGTTTCTTGGTATTAGGCTGATAGGAAAAGCAGGTGGCTTTAGGATGGGATCATCCTTCCTAGCCGTGGAACCCAGTGACATCGTGACAGGAAAACACGGGGAACCACGCCGGACAGGCCTGCGGTCAAGTATTTCTAGCTAACACACAGAAAAGCAGAGGCAAAAGGAGCGCGACCAACAAAAACCGATAAAAGGTGCGGTTTTTGGAATTGTTTGTGCTGGTAACCGAGGGACGGAGGACCCAGCGCCTGCCACGGGACGGCCGTACCGGGGGATCCCTGCCGCTCCTGGGCGCTGTGGCGGCAGGTCCCACCACACCCCGCAGCCCCCCGCGGTCCCCCCGCAAGGAAGAGCCGTCAGCCCGCAGCCGTGCCTCTTTTATTTTTTTATTTTCCGCCCCGAGACGAGCGCTCCCCCCCGCAGCTGAAAGCCGTCCAACTGCACGGACCACACACAGCTCGCCCGCCCCCTCCCCCCCACACCCCCCACCCCCCCCCGCCCCGCGGGCGCGCGCACTCCCAAGATGGCGGAGGGGCGCCTCCCCGCACCGCCGCACCCTCCTCCTCCTCTTCCTCCTCCTCGGGCACGCGGCAGCCCCGCCGCCCTCCCGCACGGCGGCGAGCCCCGCAGCCCAACGCGAGCACCGGCCGCCCGCCGCCCTCCCGGCGCTCCGCTTCTCCTCCGTTGCCCGTCCGTCCCCCCCCCCGCAGCGGGCGGCCAAGTGGTACCGCCGAGCGGCCGTTGTGCCGCCCCGCCAACCGCCCGCCCAACGGCCGCGGGCCCCCGGCACCGGCGGGCGGGCACGCGTCAGGGACGGGCCGGGGCCGGGGCCGGCCGGGAGGGAGGGCGGCGGGTCCGCGTCCCGGCGGCTTACCTTCCACCCACAGCTCCTCCACGTTGGTCTCGAGGTTGGCGGCCCGTAATCCGACAGCGAACGCCCCGAAAATGAGGAGGCCGACCACCAGAAACTTGCCGCAGTTCCTTTGAATGTAGCAGCC
Source organism: Nettapus auritus (assembly GCA_011076525.1). Taxonomy (NCBI): domain Eukaryota; kingdom Metazoa; phylum Chordata; class Aves; order Anseriformes; family Anatidae; genus Nettapus; species Nettapus auritus. The sequence goes on from CM021797.1 coordinate 43,791,846, forward strand.
CAGCCTAAAGAGCAGGCTCTGAAACTTCGCTCGCAGCCACAGCGGCGCCTTCCTCCCGGTCGCTCTCCCCTGCAAGGCAACAACAGCGCGGTCGGGACCGGGCCGGCACCGCTCGAACCCGGGGCCCCGGGGCAGCGCCGCCCCGGCCCCGCCTGGAGCGGGGGGAGCCGCCCGCCGCCCTCCCCCGGGCCGGGCTCCCCCGGCTCAGACCCCGCGGGGCCCGGGGCGGCGGCGGCCCCTGCCCCCTCCCCGGCCCCGGCGCGGAGGCAGCACCCACGTGCTGAGCAGCCCGGCGGATCAGCGCCCCGCCGCCGCGCTGGGCGACGCGGTGCGAGCCGGGCTAGGAAGGAGAGCGGCCATCTGTAAGTCGCGGCAGTGATTGTGAACGGAAGAGGGCAGCCACACGGGGTTTCTTCCCCCCTTTCCCCCTTCTTACAAAGCCCGCGGGTCCGCTCCCCGCGGCCGGGCGGCCTCCCGGGGCCGTTGGCTCCCGGCGTTTTTTGGCCGGCAGGGGCCGGCGGCCGGCTCCATCCCTTCCGGGCCCGAGCCGGGGCTGTCCCGCAGCCCCCCGGCCGCCTGGGGGGGAAGGCGCTACGAGCTGCCCCCGCCCCGGGACCCGCTCCTCCGGGGGCAGCCCCGGCGCTCCGCACGCCCGGCGGAGGGCTCGACAAAAGCGCGGCTCCTGCCAAGAAAGCGGCCGCTCGCTCTCCCCCCGGGCCGGGCGCTCGGGGCGCTGCGAGGGGCCGGGCAGGAGGAGGGGGAGCGACCCGAGAGCCGCGCCGGCCGCCCGAGCGGGAAGGCAGGAAGGGAAGGAGGGCACTCTCCCGCACGAAAGAGTCACAGACGTCCCTCTCTTTTTTCCCAGCATTTTATTGGTGGCTGTCGGGTTTCCATCTCCTCCTTCCACCCCCGCGAGAAAGCACGCCGCCCCCTCCCCCGCCGAAAAGCTACCGCTGGCGCTCGCGCTCCGCTGCGGGGGGAAAAAGAGAAGGGAAGGCACCTTAGCGATCTGCTCC
>CM021797.1:43797861-43815054 GCA_011076525.1 Nettapus auritus
TTTTTACCCCAAAGGAACCGAAAGTGTAAAAAAAATAACCCTCCTAGGTCGCAGGCATTCTGCAGAGTGCTGGAAAGGCTCACAATTACATGCCTGTTTCTATTAAGCAGCTCCATCGTCCTCCATGTGGGTGGTCTGGCTCTCAATAGGCAGGACCTGTCAGCGTCACGTGACGAGCCCGCAAACTTTACCCCTTTACAATAAAATCCAGGAAAAAAAAAAAAAAAAAAAAAAAAAAAGCGAAGGAAGCGACAGCCCCGTGCCGACCGCCCGGCCCCAGCCCCGCTGCCCCCCTCGCCCCCCTGATGATGGGGAGCCGGGAAGGTGCCCGCCGGCGGGGCGCGCTCTGCCTGCCAAACCAGCAGAGGGGCGCCGGGATTGCCCCTGCCCTCCCCGCCTGTCGGTGCCCGCAGTGTGTGCCCGTCCTGCTCGGCTGTGCTGGAGGTCACTAGGAAGTCACCTTTCAGGTGGTGGAGCAAGGCAAAGCGAGGAAACGGGCTCCTGTGAGCAAAACCTGAATGCTGCTGTCACTGGGAAAGGACAGTGATTTTTCATTTTTTATTTTTATTATTTATTTATTTTTTTTTCCAGCATCTTCTTGAATAGTTCCTAGCAGGAAACAAACTGTGCAGAAGTTTGCTGCCACCGTTTCCGGGTCTCGCGGTGGCTGAGTGTCACTACAGGATCTGGGAAAAGTGATGTTCAAGTGTTGCTCTGGATTAGCACACGTTGCAAGGAACAAATGATGTGTCTTGGAAGACATGTCACTAATTGCTCGTGGAAGATCCTTTTATTCCAGTCAGTCACGCTTGATTTGCTGTCAGATCTGCAATATCTACAAACTATTTTGAGAATAAAATACATTCCACATTGCTGTAGTCCTGTGCCCAAGCTGCCCAGAAACTTCTGTTTGTGCTACGTTCAGAAAACGTACCTCAGGATTGGGTTCAGTGATTTCATGTTTTTGTTCGTTTGTTTGTTTGTTTTTAATATATATATATATATTAGGCTGTTTTATCTATATTACTCCTATTACTGAATTCCTTTCGCAGGAAATAATGCGTATCTAGGAGTTAAATGTTTACTTTCAGGAGTGGAAAAACTCTATAAGAAGAAATGTTGGGGAACATCTCACGATCAGATTGCATTATACAGCCAAACTCCATACACATTCTTATCTACATAAAGCCAGGCTAGACAACAAAATAATGAACAAGACGGATATTTTGCCTACAAAACTGATATTATTTTTCCATGACAGGGGGGCTTGTGTCAATGATAAAGAGTTGGAAGAGCATGGGAAAAGACATTTTACAGGATTTTTAAAGAGTGCATGAAAAACATACATCACTTTTTATGGCCTCACTGATCAATCACAGAGTTAGATACTTAAGCAAGAGACAGACAGCAGGGATACAGGGTGCATAGATGTCATGGTTGTAATCCTTCAGTCTGTCCTCCCACCCAATACATTCAATCCTGACAATTTTTCCAGAGAAACTCATCATAACTCCTGGTAATGAGTTCCAGTGCTTTCAGGCTCTGCTTATCGGACAGGATAGCCTCCGCAGTGCCTCGCCTAGCTGTGCCATGTAGCCACAGAGCTGTTCTTTGAACAGGTGGGGGGCAGAAGAGCAGCACAGCCCCATACAGAATCAGCAGCTGCCCTGCTAGGGAAGGAAAGTGGGGTGAAGAAACACAACGTGCCAGTACACAGTTTTAGAAAGTGGCATGATGTATGGACAAAGACTGAAAAAACAAAAAACAAAACAAAACAAAACAAACAAAAAAAACAACTAAACCAACAAAACAAAAAACAAACAAACAAAGAAACAACAAAAAAAAACCAAACAATAAAAGAAGTGGGATGTTAGTGTGAGCTAGGAAATGTCAGAGAAAATAACCCGAGAAATATGTTATAAGCCTCCTCACTTGTTCAACATCAGAAGTACATCTGTGGTAAATACCATAGCTTCCATTGCATCTTCCATTTGTCAGCCCAGTTGCTGCAGTTTCTTCTGTTCTTCCCAGGGAACATGAGTCTTCTGCACCCCATGGTACTGCAGTTCCTAATGTGTTCAGAAAATGTAACTTAATCAGACATTAACTGTCCAGACATGTGATAGAAAATAAGCTAGAAGAGAATTAAACATGGATGGGCATCACCCAGAATTTGTCAGAGGAAGCCAGAGGTAATGGTGGCAGTTTCTTCATTCTCTAATGCAACTATTTAAGCAAATATATAAATACACGTGGTTATACATAGCTGGAAGGTTAAAGCAGGAAATAATTATTTTATAACCACCCTGTTTTCTATACTATTTCCATAAACACCTCTACCCAGACTCTGTTGGAGGCAATATGCTGGTCAAGCCGGGCTTTGCAAAATGATCTTTTTATTTATGGTCTTAGATAGCAAATGATTTGATATTTTGTCTATAAATTCACTAAATTTTTATTTACTTATAGCAGTTATTACTAAGTGGCAAGTAGCCATTTGTGCCTGCACACAGATCCAGTTACTACACAGCTTGTACTCTCAACAGAAGCAATGATTATAATCCATTGAAAATAAGATTTGAAAATGGTTGGGAACAAAATTAATAGCCTGGCGAACATGAACAATCACACTGTCCCAAATAAGTGCAAGTGACTGCGTGAGTTCCCATTTGCAGATTAATTGTAAGAAGGTGGTTACTCAAGTGTGAAGGCTCAGAGGCTTCTGGTAGACGGCTTCCAAAACTCACACAGCTGCCTAGCACAGACAGGTAACTCCACAGTGGCCAGTGCTGCCACATTTGCTCTACCAATAATCACAAATAATAATCTGGAAGTTCACTTTGGCTGGATCTCAGTGCTTCACAAAGGAACGGAAGGAGGAAGTGAGAAAATTAACCTGACTTTTCTAAGGTTTTGCTGCTTAAAAAGAGACATCTCTGTAAGTGGCACCATCCTGCAGGAACTTAACCTTTTTTATTCCTGGTAACATCTATATTAAAAAAGACTGAAGTTCAAGCCTATTCTGTACTTTCCTTCACTTCTGAATGTGTTAAGCTCAAGCTGTTTTGGTTGTAACTACAGGCAGCACAGCCAAGAAAAACATTTTCAACTTGTGACAATGCCATGGTGTCAATGGTTCTGTGTCACACCTCCCTTGGGGGACACAGTTAAGACAGAGGCCTAGCTAATTCTGAGAGGGCTGTCTCCTGGCCTTGCTATGGTCATAGCAGTCTCGTGCCTGGATGAGTGAAGCTGGTACCAAGTACCTGCTGATCTGATGCTGTAATGAAGCAAGTTCCCAACAGCCTTTATAATAGACGAGTCCCTTATTAACTCAGTGCTGACCCTCACTACCAAGAAAACGAGTGTGGAGTCCTGATCACCCGCTACTGTTAAAGTCCCATGGTTTTCAGCCTTGTGTTCACCTCTGGAGCAGAAAAAGGAGAAAGAAAAGGTGGAAGAAGAAAGTATTGACTTCATTTATTATACAGAGAAAGAACAGCTGTAGATATAAATTTGCTAGCCCTTTGTTGAGGTGAAACCACAAGTATCTTAAATCAGTTGGCGGTTTAAGGAAGAGATGTAGAAACTGAAAAAATATTTTCACGGAAACCCACTATAAGGCTTAGGTCGTCTAGGTCCGTCACCCTTCCTAAGACAGGCTTGGTTCATATGCTATTCCTGAAAGAACGGAGTAACTAGAAAGTTTTTACCAAGGTCAGACCTTTTCTTGTCATTTTCTATAGATTAGACTTGTCTTCTTTACGGTGAACATAAAGTTTATTTCCTTTCTGTTTACACTGAAAGAAGTAAATAACAAAGAAAAACAACAAAAACCGCAAACCAAGCCAAAAACCTGTCCATGGTTTTCCTTAGTTTTGAGTCTCTAGACAGTTCATTTAACCTTTCCCCAGAAGCATATTTTCTAAATCTCTAATCATTGTTATTTTTCTCTCCATGATATTCTACAGCTGGTCCAGTGTGGAATCATGACTTGCATACAGTAACTTTCTATACCCTCTTACCCTCTTTTGCAGTATCCTTCCCTGAAGTCTTCTTTTTAAGTATGTCTGTATATCACTGGAAAACTGTCCTATTCCACTTTTTTTTTTTTTTTTTTTTTTTTTTTTTTTTTTTTTTTTTCCCCTCCTAGTATTCAGCTTTTATGAAATCTCATGATTTTCTTGTCCACTTTACTTTGGTATCATAGAAAACTTTCAATTAAGACTGTGGTGAACATTACATCAATGAAAACATTAAATGTTTTACCCTGCCTCTGGTTGGTCTAGTTAGAAAAAAAAAAAATCTTGTTAATCATGGAAGGGAACTCAAAATACACTGACTTAATTTAAAAATATTGCTTTATATATTTGTTTACTTGTTAGGGATACGCTAAGAATTAATAAGTCTGGAAACTCTTCTTCTGGGAATTAGTCCATCTTCTACAAGCCATTAACAGTATATGATTTACATCATTTATTCATTAACTAGTTAAAACTGATGGTTTAATTTCAGAATGACACACTAAGGATACAAGATTCAATGTCATATTAATGATTCCTGCCATGCTAACAGAAATTTAGAAGTGAGGGAAGCTCTTTGCAGAAAACAAATGATTGCCGGGCTGCTCTTTGGCCTTCCCTGGACCAAGAGGTTTCCCAGGCTTGCTGAGCTAATAGACCAAGCACTTAAGTTCTCTGTGTTCATGAAGGAAACACAGTGGACTCCTAGACAGACTGCAAGCAAGAGAAAGCAAAAGAGGCAGATCTTCTACATGGTCTCTTCCTTTCCATCAGCCTCAAAACTAGAGCTGTGAAGTTTCTCATTATGCCTGCAAGTTTCTGTGGCCTTTTCCTAAGCCTATTTGTCAGCCTAAAGATGTGGTGCAAACTGTCTCTGCGGGACCAAAGGTTTGATATGGTGCAGAAGAGCAACAGAAGCAGCACCATGAGCGTGACTGGTTGTGTGGCTGGTCATTAGCAATTTGCTTGGATTGAGCAAATGGAGTCACAGTTTGTACCTTCTGAAGCCTTGGTCATAAAAGAGGACTTAGGGTGCATGGTTAGGAGGACATGTCAAAGAGTGTGTCGGCCTGTGAAGGTCCAGTTCCTACAGTAGCATTTCCCAGATCCGTGCCTCGCTGTGCCATAGGGATTTGTAATTTGTAATTTGGCGAACCATCCCTGGGCATATGGGTGCTTGTAGTGCTTGGCAAGCCAACGGGCTCTGCAAGTTCACAGGCCTGTTGCACAAGGAAATGTTATAGAAGGCTAAGCAATTCGCTCTTCTTTGAACAGCGTATTGTAGGACATTGGAAGCTGTCAGGGGCAAGGAGATTTCCTATGTCATCATTTGCTATTAACTGAACTTACCTCTACTTTCAAAATTGAGTGACAGTTGTGTTGGGATCACATATGTAAAGATACAACAAAAAGGCAATTTTATTTATTTATTTATTTATTTTTAATTGGAAAAACTGGAGTTGTTGGGAATCCAGGTAAACTTGTGGATACAAAAGTCTTTCTTCAGTTCTGAAAGAGAAACATCAAACTTCAAAGTTATGTGCAAGTTAGGAACTGTGCCTGTGGATTTAATTATACAGAGTTTAATTAGAAATGAGAGGAAAGGTATTTGGGCCTCTGGAGTAGAGTGAACGGGTGCTAAGAACTGTTATCTCCTAAGATAGTTGAGAAACAGGTAATTTATGGCCGAGGGAACACACGGAGTTCTTTAGAGGGAGCTGAAGGAGAAAACAGAAGAAAGGAAGTATGCCCTAAAACCGCTAATGAATCCAGGGCTTCTCCTGTCTGCTGTGGTTATGAGCTTTAGTTCCCAGGTGCATCTTTTGAAGGGAGTATTTAATAACAGAAAGGTTTGTGCACCCAAAAGCTATCCTTTTCCCTCCAGCTGTACAAGTTGGACTAATAAAAGATATTATCACCACCTACACATCTTCTCATTTTCACAAACTGGCAGTTCAGCTTCAGAAAAGCCCGATGTGTCTGAGTGCCAAACCGTTCATACGAAAGCCTCACTTTCCTCTCCTCTTCAGGCATTTACTTTTTCAACTGTAGATGGCAAGACAGAAATCTGCTTTGTCCTTAGCTGGTGTATTTAGGCCCTGAAGCGTAAGAACTGAAAGGCTGTGCTTGGCATTTTATCCCAGCTAAGTTAGCTGCAGAATATTTCTCCCCAGATAAATGCCAGCTATTTGCCTCAGTAACATGATGAAGTTGTGCTTTGCATGGTTTCTATGCCTTTCATTTTGTCAAGTACTTTCATGTTTCAGAGGGGGAAGAGAAGCCAGTTAGTCTTCTCTACAATATTTAATGAGTCTGGGTAAAACTACTGTATTATGAATTGTAACCCAAGACACTCTTGTGGTAGAGTATTTCCTCTTAAATAACAATGGAAAAATTTTGTCTTTTATTTTGTAAAGTAAGGAAGGAATGCACAGAGCAACTCTTTCCCGCTTCCCCCAAGAATCGTGCATCACAATACACTTTCTACATTTATTTTGGCAGTTTCATTTTCTTTATTAACGATATTATTTAATCTACTAGCAAATGAGTTAATGAAGTCTTAGCACTCACTATGCTATTACACGAACATAAAACTACATTGTAATGCTCTGCTGGTAAGTCTTTGCTGAACGTGAAGTGTAAGAAAGTACCCCTGTTAGTTAAGTTCAACAACATATGCTATTGAGTATTCTGTACTCATTTGTAACAAATTGTCTGGGCAATAGACTAGGTTTCACTAAACTAACAACTACTCAAAGACACAAACACATGCTAACAGTCATTTATAATGCTTACTCATTTCTCATCATTACTACTTGTACACCAGTTGAACATTATTCGGGAAAAAAAAAAAAAAAAAAAAAAAAAAAAAAGATATTTGTCCTCTGAAGAGTTGGTTGGGGCTTCTGCCGTCTTGCAAATGGCTATTTCCACCTTTTGCTGACAGTAGTGATAATGGTTCTTCAGTTCATTGCCGAGGTATGACTTGCATTTTCTGTTTACATACATTATTCTTCATTTTGGGAAGCACTTAATTTCCTCCACTTCAGAGGCAGTCTGGAGCCCCTCCTCAAATATATAAATAAACAAGAACCCACTTAAAAAAATGGGACCTCACATAGCAGAAGTGAGTGTTCATATCCTGGTAAAATTTGTGCTTCTAAAATAGTTGTGGTGGTATCTTTTCTGAGCAGTAATTCAGTTGCAAAATGAGGTGACATGGTATCTGGATGGAAGAGCTTAGAAAAGCACAGCCTTTTAGAGCTATGGGCTTATATCCAGCTGTGTTGACTTCACTGAGAATTAATTGCTCTTGAATGAAGTAGTGCTGTTGATTTATTCAGCAGAACTCTTCCATCTGGGTGAGTCCTAGCATTATGAGCCAGTTAGAGAGTTCATTTGCATTTTCAAAATCATGAAAGCTGCTCATTTTGGCCTACTCATGTGTTATGAAAGAAACCATCTCAGTTCAGATTTTATGAACAATCAGAAATGCCTATTTCTTCTTCAGTACTTTATAAAGAACACCTTTTGCAAGCCTGGTGCCTGTATGTTAGCAACAGAAGTTATTTGCCTAGAGTGAAGTCTCCTGAAATGCAGCAGATAAAGAGGAGCAACACTTTCAAATCTCCAGCTAGCAGCCTTTCTAGCCTTTTATATTTAGTTTGAATGTTCTATATAAAAGCTGTGTGGGCTGAGTGACACGAGGTTAAATTTAGAGCCACTGTACAATGAACTATGCTGAACTGTACTTTGAAAACTGTCTCCTTGACTGCTGACCTATATAATATCATTAAATCTTCTAACCCATATTTTCTTGGCATGTTACTTCAAAAGAATGTTTCAGAGCATGAATTGCTTTAGATAATTAAAGAGAAATGAAATTCCCTTTTGGCACAGGGCCATGGAGTACAGCTTTGGTTACAGGAAATAAATTCCATTCTCAGAATTGACATTTCTGGTTATGGCTGCCATTGATTTGGCAGTCCTGTGGCCTAGAGCAAGCATCACAGAAAGCTTGACAGATTTAGGGAATCAGAAGAAACATCTCTTGAAGTGTGATATCAAGAGGAAAAAAGTATGCTTTGATTATCACTATCAGCACCAAAGAGGCTTGTTGGTGAGGATTATTGTAGTATAGAAATAGGGGATTCAAACCCACCAGGTGTGACAAAGCCTCTGCAGTCCTGTAGGTGCTAGGTGTCTTTTGATCTGAGATTACAACAGTTTGATAGCAAGATCTGTGCAGCTGCTGCATATTAAGGAAAAACCATACCAAACCACCACCACCACAACAATCAGTTCCCCTACCCTCCCACCTCAAAACAACAACAACAACAGCAGAATAAAAAATGAAAACAACAACAACAAAACAAACAAACAAACAAACAAAAACAAAAAGCCTCTCCACCCTCTCTAAAACAGAAACAACAAAACCACAAGGCCTTGTCGTTAGAAATACCTCTAGAAAGCAAAAAAGGAATGGTGTCTCATTAGTGGTATCTGTCAGGGAAGCACATTTTCCTTTGTTTTATTGACACACTGCTTTCCTAAAAGCAATCACCCTCAGCTATAATAGATTACTCCACCAGGAGGAAAACTAATCTTCCTCTTTAGCTGCCAATCAGGGCCGAAGAGTGTTCCAAGAATTCCACAAGATGACACTCTTAGCAAAATAAGAGTAGCTTGGGGAAATCCTTCCCGTTTGTTGTCTTGTGAGGGAGTCATGATTTACAGGGGTTTCACATTGGTCTGGAGCTGTTACTAAGATTTCAGCACCTGTGTCATAAGAGCAACATTTTTTCTTCTTTCATTAAGAAATAAACTGTTGACCCATAATCCCAGCAAAAGTGTCATGGAAGTTATATATGTATCACTAGGGAGTAATTGTTAACTCTTGCTACATAATCTATGTCTTTTTGGACTGTTTTTTCTTATACAAAACAAAAAGTAGGACATATACCAAATAAAAATGCATTCATAACTACAATTGCTAATAGTTCCTAATTTTTAGCCACCACAGTACATAAAAACCTCCTTGGCTGATCCCTTGGATTACCCTGATATTTGTAAGACCACAAGGAAGCTGTTCTAAACTTGAGTTTTCTGAAGTTAGTTGGATACAAAGAAAAAAAGTAGGGATCCATATTTTTCTTCTGAAATTCCTGAGAAATTTGAATACCACCACAGTGATATGAAGAAAAAAATAGTGATCATAACTTATTATCAAAAATTTTCCCTCCCTTCAAAATTTTCCTTCCTCTTCAAAGCAGAAACAAGTCAAGGGCAGGATTCCACCGTCTTCTCTCACATAGAAGCGTCATTGGCATGGAAATACTGAATGCACTACAGCAACTTGTAGGACACATCCCTTAACACACAGTGGAAAATGAAATTTAAAAATTTAATTTTTTAAAAAATTACATGCAATTTTGAGTTTGAATGCTGAGGTCAACAAGACCTTGGTTTGAATGGACAGGCACAGCTGGGAGACAGGACATGGGCTTTTGGACAAGTTGTGACACTGAAGGCTGCATCTTCTGCAAGTATTACAAGAAGACATCATGCCAACCAGCCTTACAAGTGATTTCTTTTTATTTTTCTTCTTCTCATTCCTGTTCTCCAAATGTCTCTTCCAGTTTGCTGTTACCCTTCCTTCTACCCCCCACCCCTCCCAAAAAAAAGCAAAAAAGAGCAAAAAGAAATTGAAAAAAAAAAATAATAAAAACATCCATGAGTATACCTGAGCTTTCTGAAACCTTCCAAACCACTTCCTCAGTTCTGCTCTTTCAGTTTTTGCTGAACTTCAGTTTGAAATCTGAGCTGTTGAGACAGTTTTCCTTTGCACTAAGAAAATGGTAAAAAGGAGAAAAGATTCTGCTGAAAGTGAATTTCTTTAGTAGAATGTTGGCCACCTCTATTAAAATATATTAAACATAAATAACTCCTATAAATTGAAGTGGTCAGATCATATGAAAAGGTGTCAATTCCAATTGAGAGAATACTAACAAGAGCTAACTCAATTCCAATAAAGCCAATGGCATTGCATAAAATTTAAAAACAAAGCTGACTTCAGCACGGTGCTCAGTCTCCAGAGGACATTATATAGAGCTATACTATAGGGGAGGACTTCAAGACCTCTAGAACTCTTCTGCTAATCTGATGGGCAAATGGAGTTTAAGTGAAAAATGTTTAGTTTTCTTGTGTTTTGTGAGATGGGTTTGAACAAACATCTTTGTGTTTAGGTACTAAATTGAAGTGTAGGATAGGGACTATCTTTTAGGAGTTTGATAACACTTGAAAGTGAATTTAGATGAAAGGGTCTGAATTCATGGCATTCCAGTTATTTCTGGCTTACTTAAGATGTGAGCAATCTCACTGGAGGGTAAAGGGACCTTGCTCCCTTTTAGTTTACACATTTTCGGGATGAATTAAGATATCTTGGAACATTGTGTTCTTGCTTGACAATGAGGTGGAAGGTATTTGGGGATAGTTATGGTACTTTATGTGTAATCAAACTTTATCTTGTATATCTACTTTAAGAGGGTTCTGATCCTGCCTAACACTTTTTAAAGCTGTCACTGTTCAAATGACACGTAACGCCTTTAATAAAGTCCATCAATAATCTGAAGCATGAAAAAGAAAGTCTCTTTTGCACTCTGCCTAACCTTATGGCACCTCTTCTTATTGCCACAGCATAAATAAATAAATAAGAAGAATTGTCATTTGGTGTGTGGATGTTGATCTGAATCTTTGACTGTACTCTTCAGTTTGTACAATTGGTTTGAAAACCTCATGTATACAAAAGTCCTCAAGAGATTTCTAATGCATCTGAGCAGGCTAACAGTCCTCTGCAAACAGCTGTTTTGTGGCATTTCCTCACTTCCACTTCCAGTCCCTGCAGCAATCAGAACATACAGCGCTAGCAGGAAAAAGAGAGAGAGAAACAATGGAATAAAGCAATTACACTCTTTCAAACTGCCAGCAATGCTTGCTTTAAGCTCGTATTTGTTCTGAACTGATCTCTCCAGCTCTGCTTACAATTTTGGGTGTGACTCAGCTGAGGGGGAGGGGGAGACATCAATTGTTTTCTGTGGTGAAGAAGGCTTGGATTCCAAGAGAAAAAAATAAATAAATAAAAATAAAAATAAAGTAGTGGCTTCATAGGGATCACATTAGGGTCCTAACTTTAAGAGGCAAATAGCACTGATCAGTGGGTATATTTGGCCAGCACTGGTTGAGTGGTTTTCAATGGTTGCCTCTGCTTAGCCCTTGGCAAAACTGAGCTGCTTTACATGCAATGTAAAGATTGCATTTAAAATAACAGTCAGTAAACACAAAGCACTACAGAAATAAGGGATCTTTACAATGAATTTAGGACTCATGTAACATCATGAAAATTATTATAAAACTTTTCTTAATAAATCTCACTTTTGAAGAGGCTTTTTTTTTTTTTTTTTTTTTGTCTGTGTTGAAGAAATTCACTTACAGGAATATTTGCTCTTTGACTGCAGACAATTGCATAGAAAAGTATAGGGTTTTCTGATCTTTAACAAAAAAGATCAGTCTTGTTAGTAAAAGTCTATACGAGGATCCTTTCTGGGAAGGCTTTTCTTTGCATGATAAGTCTTGATAAGACTATTAAATATGCTTTCAAGATCACTAGTAGCTTGCACACTGTTGTGCAGAGCCCAGATTGGTATGCGTCTTAACATTAATACCTAAATCTATACATACATGGTTAGACTGAAGTCCATATTTCAAAAGAGTTGAACTCCCTGTAGTTTCTTCTGCCTGATTATTGTAGCTGCTGTAGGTACCACCCAGTGCAGCACTGGCTGGTTAGCACTTGTAAAGATCTGGGAAGCCACTTCCACCTCAGATTTTTAAAGAGAGAAGGAAACTTTAACAGATGCACAATCGCAGAGGAATTTGAGTGTTTAATTTCTTTTTCAGTCAAAATGTGACTTCCTAGTTTGCCTTTTATATCTTATAAAATAAATTGGACTTTATTCCATTGGGCTGAGAGAATGCAGGACATATTTAATCTGACAAATTTATTCTGAATCTAAAACAAAATGGAAAGGTCTGAATGCTGAAATTCATAACTCATTCAATTTTGCTTCTCTAATACTTGCTAGAGTTTTCCTCTTAAATAATCAAATAGGTGCTTAACTTTAACAGATGATGATGTTCTTTCAAGCAACCAGTTTTTTGCTGTCTAACTTGCAGACAGACCTATATAAGTCCTCCAAATTTTCTGGTGCCCCTCCTAAGCCCTAATAAATTGGAAATAATTGTCAGTTGCAGGGCTCTGGATGGCAGATTTAACAGTGAAACTCTTTACAAACTGTTGTCAACAGCACCCATATTTTGGAACTATTTAAAATAGTATTTTTCATTTCTCCCCTCCCCCTTTAAATTACAGTAATGACTATGGTATATACAAAATGCTATTCATACACTATCCAAGCTGTTATAATACATTATTTTTATTCAAGATTAGATAAAGTAGTCAGGATTTTTTTTTTTTTTTTTTTTTTTTTTTTTTTTCATGAGAGTGTGACAGTATTTAAACTATAATTTGTGCACACTTAAATGTCAAGAAGTAAAATTGAAAATTTGTACTTAATTTTAGCACTTCCACATCTTACATTCCCTAACAATATGCCTCTAAGATGTTTTTGATATGGCTTTTAATATTTTTTATGCATGTTCATACAATGAAATTAATATTTTATTATTATACATGACCTCTGAACACCAAAACTGAACAAATTCTGAGTTTGCTGCAGTAAGATTACAACAAGAGGGTTGTATCCTACCAACACTGTGCTCTAGAAAACAATCTCCCTCTCAAGAAAAAATAAATCTAAGCAGAGGTAATGAAGTCTGTATCCACATCCCTGCAATTGGTTTCTTCTGCTCTTCTGCTGGTGGAAAGGTCATTTTTTTTGCATGCTGAGGGTTAGATACAGTTGCAAGCAGTTATGTTTAAAAGAGACATTGAACAAGAAAAGTTTGGAAAATAATGCTTGTGTAACTCTGCAGTGTGTGAGCCAGTCCAAGGTCATTATGTGACTGTTCTGCATTGGTGAAAGCAAAGTAACTGGGGAAGTGTTCTCACACAATTCTCTAGCATTTAAACTGGATTAGCGCTGTGAACTGGTGAGAGTGAACCAATTAAATTAGGAAGTTTTTAAGGATTGATAACCAGTCTTTTCTGCTACTATTAGGTTTCGGCCAACCTGCTTTCTTACTCTGTTTCACTCTATTTTATGCAGCCAAATGGGCACCAGAACTGGCATGCCAAACAGCCCCCATCAAGGCTGGAGACTGGAAGATCCCTCTGACAGCCACCCTGGTTGCACATCCTTAGCATGGGGACAGACAGCCATGTGGCAGGAGAGAATCTGAGTGCTTGAAGGGCTGAAATGTAGTGTGAGGAAAGAGCAATGTGGCCTTCATCATCTATAACTAACAGCTGAGCCAGTCCTGTTGTCCTTAAAATACTGTCATTCTTTTGCTGTGTAGACCAACAGCTCATGTGGATTGTGTCAAAAATGGCAAAACAGCTGTGTAAAATTTTGCTGTTTTAAATGTCAAGACTGCATAAACGATCTATTGCTTTTCACTAAGGACTTGTTCTTAGGTCAAATAATTTTTGAGAACTTCGCTATCCCCTCATATTACTTATTACACCTGTCGTGTAGCTTAGAACCGAATCATTCCTTTACTGAGATTGTGTTATTCATTAATACTAGCTACCACACTTCAAATATTACCCAAATGGTAATGCAGAAAACACAGTATATTCTGCTCGCTCTTGTCAGCGTATGTCTGTCATGACTTAAGGGAAGCAGGGAAGGCATGCAAAAATCAACACTGCTCCACTCAGACCCCAGGAGACAGCAGAGCATTAAGGCAGAGCATTCTGACTCTTGGGTGGTATGACTCTGCAGCTGGTAACATGGCAACACAGAAATCATCAAAAGACAAGGAGAATCATCCAAAGGAAAAGTAAACATTGTTGTCACCATGTCTGACAGAACAGAAAATCCTTGCAAGCAGCATAGTGTAGTAAATCAGCAAGAAACTTTTCAGGCTATTCTGAATCCTTGACCAGAGCAAGTAGTTGCATGTCTACCTTTATATATCTTTAAAAAAGAAAAGAGAAGAAAAGAGAAGAAAAGAGAAGAACAGAAAATAGAAGAAAAGAAAAGAGAAGAAAAGAGAAGAAAAGAGAAGAAAAGAGAAAAAAATAAAAGAGAAGAGAAGAATAAAAAGAAAAGAGAAAAGAAAAGAGAAAAGAAAAGAGAAAAGAAAAGAAAAGAAGACAAAAGAAAAGAAGACAAAAGAAAAGAAGACAAAAGAAAAGAAGACAAAAGAAAAGAAAAGAAAAGAAAAGAGAAGAAAAGAGAAGAAAAGAAAAGAGAAGAAAAGAAAAGAGAAGAAAAGAAAAGAAAAGAAAAGAAAAGAAAAGAAAAGAAAAGAAAAGAAAAGAAAAGAAAAGAAAAGAAAAGAAAAGAAAAGAAAAGAAAAGAAAAGATGCACTATTTATTCACCACCCGCAGAATTAGTAGGGTAGCCTGTGTAGAAGCTATGTTGCCTTTCCTATGTTTTTCCTGAGTCTCAGCCTCTACAGCTGAGAATCAAAACTTCTTTATGTCTCTCTTATGACAGTGTCAGATGGAGTGACAAAAGAGATGACTTTGAATATGGAAACAAACAAAAAGTTGTTCTGTTCAAAAACACTAATTTATTTGGTTTCCCAGATGTACTTCAGGCCCTTGCAATAACATTAGAAATGTCTTATCTTTCAAATCTGGTCAAAATCAGTGAACAGCCAGGCTACTTAATTCCCTACTTCCCATTTTTCTCAGAAAAAAAAAAATAATAATAAAAAAAAAACAAAACAACAAAAAAACAACTAAAATCATGTAGTCATTTGCCTTAAGACACAGAACTGAAGAATATTTCATAGGTATAACATTATTTTTAAGCAATTCAGTCTTTGGCAAGGAAGACAAACTATTAGAGCCATTGTATATAGAGAACTGTGTTTATAATTTTTGCCCTGAGTTGCAATACCCCAAGTCTTTGTTATTCAATAATATGCCTGAGCATGGTTATATGTCCTTTTACAGCCAGTCTATACCTACAGAAGCATGGTTACTCATTAACACCAATTCCTCTGGCTGCCAGAGTTGTGGATTACTGGTGATACCCATACTACATTAGTCAATAGCAATCAGATGAAAAGGAAGGTACTCATGCTGAAAAAGTCAAAATATTTTATTGTATGATAGCTTGTTATTTGTAAATGAGGGTTTCACAGGTGTTTGGAACCAGGATGTGCCAGTGCCAGAGGACTTGGGATGTTTGTACTTGATCTACTTGTTCTGAGCTTTTACTCTGCTTTCCCAAACACCATAATGTACTGTGGTAACAGTCCAAAGGTGGGGAATAGGGATGGTGTTTGTCTTACAGAAACCACAGGTCTAAGGATGGTTTAATGGGCAGAACTACATTTTAGATAAGCACACAAACAACTCTCAAGTGCAGTTCTTGCCAGGGGATGCTTATTTCTATTTCTGGATGTCTCTCTGTTTAACAAGCTGCTGTACCATGGAAGACCGAGTGTATTTTTGACAGCTAAGGCTATGTTGACAGCATCTCATCCACATGATGAAGTGGGCCTAGATAGCCCCATCATGCATGAGTTGTAGCATATTCCTTTTTTCCAAGGGCATCTGCACATAATACGAGTTGAAAAAGCAAAACAAAACAAAACAAAAAACAGGAAAAGTAGAACATTTTGGGCAGACTGACTTTTGGGAGCAAGATGACTTTTTGTCAAATAAATATGGTAGAGTATGTTTGAAAAATAAGCAGAATATTAAGCTAAAACAGGTTGATATTTAGCCATCTTACAAGCTATACCTCTGTTGACACTCATTTGTCAATGAAAAGCTATGTTTGGGCTGGTTTGTCTTTTAAGCAAAGCAAATTCCTCATATATAACTGTTTGGACAAATTACTTTGAAGAGCTTTAAACTACTCTTTTCTGAAAATTGCCTTTATGTTCCTTGTTTCCATGTACTTAACACATATAAAAAAAGCATTTCACACATATTAAAAAAGCATTTTGCCCTTCCTTCCCTCTCTTGCCTTTTATAATTGGTGCAGCCTATCAGCTTCACTTCGCAATGATGTCTACACCTCTGCTGACTCTTCTCTCTCCAGCTTTACATCCACTACATTTTACTGTGTTTTTTTTTTTTTTTTTTTTTTTTTTTTCTCCTTCCTATTCACTCAAAGCACGGTCTCAAAAAGCAGAGGTTATCAGCTCTTAAAACTTTTGCCGAGGGATCTGTAAGGTTTCTGAGGAAGAACAGCAGCTTGTCATCCACTCTAATTATTTTGGCATGTAAATACAGTGAGGGTGACCAAGAAAAGGCAGAGCTTGCTGCCTTCAGACTTCCTGTAGTGATTGCTGGAGGCACATGTCCACAGATGTGTTAGCAGGGAGAGAGCAGTGCAAACTAAACTGATGCATGCAGGACTGACTATGAGGGAAGGATGCATTTTATGGACAGTCGATGAAACTCCTCAGTTTCACCTCCTCAGTCAAAAGTATTTCCCCTCTCTTCCACAACCCTGCCAGGAAGCATAGGATGTCGTTGCATTTGGCTACTTATGTTGCATAATAGATTAAGAAATTAGGTGTAGTGCTCCTCAATCTGTTTGCCTGGAGGCTGCTATTTTGCTGACCACAGAACTTCACAGTGGCTGTATTACCTGCGTCAGGATGTACAGGTGTGCCCGAATGCCAGCTTGCCACAGACCTGGGTTAATTTTCTCTGTACTGGCCCACATAGGACATGGAAGGGTTTTTGGAAGTTAATAAGTCCAGAGGAAATAGGCAGGCTCAAGGAATTAACTTGTGAATGTAGCACTACTTGAATCATTCCATTTCAGCACTCTTTTATAACACTCATTTTCTTGTTGAGGAGTTTGAAAGAATTTAATCAACATGCATTTCTGCTCCTATTTAAGCAGTCACTCAGCTGGCTCACTAACTGCATGATGAATGTTAAAACACTAACATACTAGTCACAAAGAAAATATGCAAAACTGAAAGCAGGAATTGACCCTGGAAATATTTTTT
>CM021797.1:43815154-43834103 GCA_011076525.1 Nettapus auritus
TTTTTTTTTTTTTTTTTTTTTTTTTTTTGGCTTCTCTAAACGTATCACTCTGGGAAACCTCATGATTACAAGGAATAAGGGAACTCAGAATATGGAAAGAAAATACCATTGCCTGTTTCTAAAGGAATCACAAGACATACCTGTGGGTTTATTTCTATGCTAAGAGCATGGTTTATGCATGCCTGTTTTTCAATGGCAGTACCATTTATGTTGCTTCCACCTGCTTTTTTTTGTCCTTTGCTACCCTCTCAGTGGTGTCAGTATAAGTGCTCAAGTGCTTATGAAGCCACAAAATAAAGTACCCAATGGGTATACCCATTTTTTAAAAATAATCTTTTTTTTTTTTTTTTTTCTTTCTTTTTTTTTTTGGTCTCTCTCTCTCTCTCTCTCTCAATTTTTAATAAGGATCATTTCAAACTTGTCTCACTCATTGGCCCAGTCCATCACATAGTCCCATAAACCAGAGTCCCAGCACAACTTGTGCCAGGTGGAAGGGAGGGCATCTCTCCAGGCGCCAAAGGATACTCACACTCTATCCTTTACCTTCCTCTTCTCTGTCACTGGGATGGAGCAAAGTGACTGCAAAGCACAAAGCGAGATTTGCTCCCACTAAAGTCACAGGGCAGAGCAAGAAGCAGTGGGATTTCTCTGAATGAAAGCCCCACTCAGACAAGATTGTATCTTCTGGTGAAACCTACCCGCAGACACTGCTTGTCCTCTGCAATTAATGCTGTGTGCCAGAGCAGTCACCTCTCCAAAGTCTGCAGCCGTCTGGAAGAGAGCTGAATTTTGATGCAGAGCCTCGTACCCAGCACCAAAAGCTTTCCCACATACTAAGTGCTATACATGGCAGTTGTTCATAGCAGCTACATTTTTATGCATTTGCAGGAATAATATAGTAAGCATAATGTAAACATGCATCATTCTTTTGGCTCAACATTCATTCATGACTGCTCTCATTGCAGTTGTAGAGCTGCAAAGCAGTGCCTGGTTTTCTCTTACAGACACCTCTACAGTAATTTCCTTAGGAAGTAAGCTCACTCTCCCCCATGCAAGGGCTCTTAGAAAATGGGGGAACTCCTTTTAGTGCCAGCTACACAACACTGAAGTACATGTGCTCTTTATTTATTTATTTTAAACACCGAAGTATTTCTCTGTAACAACTTGTCAGCTAATGAGTTCTTTTTAAACAGGGCTCCTAAATAACATACACAGTATTGTTTTACTAATAGTCTCCAATTAATAGGCACTATAAAAATATAAACAGCAGGAATGGAAAAATCATTAAAAGAGTGGCTTTTGGCTTCTTTCATTCAGGCGAAATAAATGGGTTATATTGCTGCTGTTATTACCGATACTAGACATAAAGCAGATTAAAACAACATATGTTTTCAGTACTAAACTCTGACTTGAGATGTGCATGGATGCAAACTGAAAACAGAAGAAGTATACTGCTGTCAATTTGGCAAAACGGCAGCTGGTTCGGCAGCCCTACATCGCAGAAACCAGGAGACGCTGTGTGCCCCAGGGCTTGCACAGATGACCAGGGAAGCACAGAAGAGGTGTGACTTCAGTTGTAAACGTCGGAACACTCATTCCATTCCTGCAAATATTTTGGCTCCATCTATGCCATCTATTTAAATAACCTTTTTTCCTCAGAGCAGGAATAAACAGCACTATGCCTCCCAAAGAGCATTTATTTACTTAGTGATGTATATCCACAGCTACCAGGGAACGTGAATGCTTCATTCAGGCCAGCGCTGGTACCTCAGCTACAAAGCCACTTATACACAAGCTGCACTGCTCAATGTGTTTATCACATCAGCGTAGCCTGGAAATAGGTTGTGCAGCACACTGCTGTCTTTCATGAGAGCTTCTAGATCTGTTGGATATGGTAAGGTGGAGGGCAGGAGGGGGGGGGGGGGGAATAAAGCATACCTCCTCAAGCCCACAGGACATCACCTCAAAGACAGTAACATTGGTGGGAAGTGCCTAAGAGGTATCCCAAGCAGAGTCAGGCTGACCTCAGACTTGATTTGGTAACCAAGTGGAATTCAAAAGGCTTGTCTCAAAGAACCAGCTTCAAAGAAGTGAGTTTAGGTGAGTTTTAATTTTAAAACAGCAGCAGGACTAATACAGCCAGTGAATTGATGGCAATACAAATAATGCATAACCATGTTTCAGCAAGATATGTACCTTAAAAAATACTCCCCAAATTAATTGCAGAGATAGAAAGCTAAAACACCTAGAGATGCTTGTTCCATGGGATAAGAGGTGCTAACAGCTGGCTGTCTCAGTACCAAGACCTGGCCCAAATGCAGAGGTTAACTCCCATATTGGAAAAGGTCAAAGGATAAGATGCAATGTGATTTGCAAGCAGGACAGCACACAACAGGGGAAGACCATCCCCATACAAACTACTAGACAAACTGCTAGATTCTAAGGGTGGTTGGCATACCTGTTCTCCAACTTTGCCACTGAGCAGGAGCTGTCTGGGCTACAGCTGATTCTGGGGCTTTGAAGTCTTCATGCCGCTCTTGTTACTGATCTTGTCTTCTCTGATCAGTTTCTCATGCCCATTTCTCATTAGCATTTCTTCTTTGCCTGGCCCACACTAATTTGCCCATGGCCAATTGGAAGCCCGCAGGCAGGTCAAATCTGCAACAAAAAAGTTTTGTTCAACAGGAGTCAGTATCTTTTTCAGCCCTAAGTTCACTGCTTCCTGAATTCGTGAGATACAGCTTCTTTCATACTGTAAGAACAGTGTTTAGCTTTTAGCTGATGAATGTATGCATATGTGACTGTAAAAAGGGCCATTGGGTTTCCCCAGGTGAGACATCCTTGTAACAGGCAAACCAGCTAATGCCTATGTCCCTTTCAGTCAGTGCATCTCCTTCTGTCAGGTTTTATCTCTCCTGCTTTTAATGGGGAAAAATGGAAAATACTACCTTCACACTTCCTGTCTATCTGCTTGTGCTAAATAGAATAATGATCTAATTGTAAGCTTCCAGCTATGTAAATCAGCAAGCAGTATAACTCATGACTTCATAGCAGCCTGTTAGGTAAATATATAGTCTGCAGTTAGAAAATGTACTTTAAACAAAAAAACTTTGTTATCAGTGTTTGCTTTGATTCATGAAAGGAGAAGAAAAGTAATGTTATATGGACCATTTCGGATCTGTAAACAGATCTTGAAATTTCAAGCCAAAAAATGACTGTGCCAAGAGAACAGATCAGGTTTATGTTCTTAAAATTTTCAAAGGTCATATAGTAGGTTTTATTTAATTACATTTTTGGTTGGAAATATTTATCACATGTTTTTTAGTTGTGGTCTAGATTTGACTCTCTAAACTGAATAAAATATTAATGTAATTTTACCCAAGAATGTTTAAAAATCTATATGTATATAAAATGTAAAACTATTATATGGTAAATACTATTCCAGAAAAAAAAAAAAAAGTTTATAAAAAATGACAACCTATTGAATCTATAGTATGAGCAATAACTATGTTTTGAAGTTTAAACTTTTAAAATATCCATCCTTTTAAATTTTTTTTTTTGTTGTTAATTTAATTTACACTTGTCATTTTTTTACACTGTATTTTTCAAGATTCTGACTTACAGAAATGTCTCCCTCAGAAATCTCTACAGTCTTAAGTAGAATGAAAAAATATGGTCCCATTTTAAAAGAATAAACTACTGTGAGGAAGTTACTTGTAGAACAGCAGCATTTCAGTGTGAAACTGCCAACACATTTACTGTCTAATGCCTATATTTAATTAAACCAGCCTGTGAGCACAACTGAGAATGCAACTTCTATGTTTTTGAAGATGGTCCAGTGTGCATTCCACATGGACCAAGTGTGTGGTCTTTTCATGGTCAGAAAACAATATTCTTCTCATGTCCCATGTTTTCTGTGGTAATCTTAGTTGGCTGTGTACTCCAGCCAAATGCTGAACAGTCATTTGCTTGCAGATTCACAATGAAACCCTACAGTGTCCAGTATTGCATGCAATAAATACTCTACACTTGGTATTATACTGTAACTGTCTGTGAAAGCTCTGTAGACGAGCCTGTGACATCCACCCTTTAACATTAGTGGTTTTATTTTGGTGTGGGGGAAAAAGTGGATTTAGTAATGGTTTACATTTTTCTATTTGTGCTCTAATTCCCATATTTGTACTAAGTTAAAACAGTTTGCTCATTAACTGTTTCAGCCTGGTTGTGAGAACACTGACTACCGGAGCAGAGGAGAGCTAGCAGGAGATTCTGTACCATCAAAGAAGGAACTGGAAAGTTTAAGGCATTGTTAAGCAATCCAATTTTTACCAGAGTACTGAAGAATCATAAAATCATAAAATCTGAAAAAAAAGACTGAGTAAGCTCTTAAAAGACTGACAACTGCATAAATAATACTAATTTTGTTATCAGCTGACTCAGCCCATTTTTTCTTGAGATGTTAGAGTTGGGATCTTTGATGTTTGCTTTTCATAAGACTTTGAGATATCTTCAAGTGATCTTTAAAGTTTCAGTAAAAGACATCTTGATGAGGGGTCTCAGTTTAAAAAGCTCTGCCTGTGCCTTCACAAAGAGTTTAATTTAGTGTAAAAAGAATACAAGAAAATTACAAACAGGAATTGGCATTTCTTTTTTTTTTTTCCTTTTATTCTCCTGAATTTGGGACACAAACTGACAGCTATGTACTTCTCATACTGTTATACACTAACTTGGCCAATATCCTAGTTTCAGTCACAGCTCCCTTACACAGAGGGAAAAGAGTGGAAGAATGGAAATGGATGTTTGAAGATGCAGCTCTGGTCTTTCTGGACAGTCAAGACAAAGAGTGATAGCAGGGTATTCATAACTTTGGAGACTGGTTCATCCCTGATTCATACAAGCTGTTCCCTTCAATGAAACAGGAAGAAGCCAGTACAATAGAGGTTTTTCAGAGTGAAGAAACAGGGAAGGACTTAGCATCACAAAGTAATAAAATGCTGTTATTATGAAAGATGTTATGAAATAGTTTGTGGTTCTAAGATTAATTTTAGCTTAAGTTGCAACTTCAGAGCAGTTGCCAGTTACTGACTCTTAACCACTCCTTCTCTCAGTCACAAAATGAGGGGCAAGCAGCGTGCAAAAACCCTTCTGTAAACAGCTGCCCTGGTGCACACATGAGGCATGACCCCACTGAATCTGAGTGGTCCAGTCTACAAAGGCTCTTGAGACCCCTTGCTAGACCCAATGTGCTCCAGATTTTTCATAGTTTACAGTCAATTTCCAGTCTAATATGAAAAGCTTATGGGACACAGTTCTTTCCACTAATTTAGTGGCAGATAGACATGTTTATCCAGTTTTAGTTGTCTGATTTTTTTTTTTTTTTTTTTTTTTTTTTTTTTTTTTTTTGCTGTGAAGGTAGAGGAAGACTGTAGTAAAACATGTTGAATTTCATTCTGTATGTCTGCCATGCATCTGCTCAGTCATACACCCAATCCTGGACTTCTCAGTTCATATGTAACTTATTGATTCTGGGCTGTCCAAGATTTTGCAATTCAGGTGTAGCCAGATTCTTGTGGCAGCTGTCCTAGACACTGTGATATCCAACATCTTCAGAATCTTTAAACAGTACTAAGACGTTAAAAAGTCTGTTCTGTGTATAATTTTTGATTTCATCTTTGGCTATAGTCTTATCTGTAGCTCTAGTGAGGTTGAATGTAGAATTAACACACTTCTTCACTCTTGCAAGAGAACAAAGACAGGTAAACTATCCTAGAATTATTTTTGTTTTGTTTTGTTTTGTTTTGTTTGTTTGTTTGTTTTTGTTTTAACCATGCCAAGACAACAAGGCACTCAAACACATTTCTATAAATATGCATTAATCATAAAATCATAGAATGGCTAGGGTCAGAAGGGACCTTAAAGATCATCTAACTCCAATCCCCTGCCATAGGCAGGGATGACACCCTTTATCAGGTTGGCCAAGGCCCCATCCAGCACCATCCAAGGCACCCACCAAGACCTCCAGGGATGCGGCAGCCACACCTTCTCTGGGCAACCTGTTCCAGTGCCTTGCCACCCTTACAGTGAAGAATGTCCTCCTAATGTCTATTCTAAATCTATACTAATTTAATTTAAGACCATTCCCACTTGTACTATCATTATCTACCCAAGTAAATAGTCCTTCTCCATCTTTTTTTGTAAGACCCTTTTAAGTAGTGAAAGGTCACAATGAGGTCTCCCTGTAGCCTTCTCTTCTTCAGACTGAACAGCCCTCAGCTCGCTCAGCCTTTCTTCATAGGAAAGGTGCTCCATCATCTTTGTAGCCCTCCTCTAGACTCGCTGGAACAGGTCCACATCTTTCTTGTGCTGGGGACCACAAACCTGGACACAGTACGCCAGGTGGGGCCTCACAAAAACAGAGCAGAGGGGGTCAATTACCTCTCTTGACCTGCTGGCCACTCCTCTTGTGATGTAGACCAGGATGCAGTTGGCCTTCTGGGCTGCAAGCACACACTGCTGACTCATTTTGAGCCTTTTGTCTAATAGAATTCCCGAGTCCTCCTCCACAGGGCTGTTCTCAATGTGCTCTTCTCCCAGTCTGTACTCATGTCTGGGATTGCCCCAACACAGGTGCAGCACCCTGCACTTGGACTTTTTGAACCTCATTAGATTCATATGGGCCCACTTCTCCAGCCTGTCCAGGTCCCTTTGAATGGCACCTCTTTCTTCTTAGGTATCAATTGCACCAGTCAGCTTGGGGTCATCTGCAAACTTGCAGAGGGTGCACTCAATCCCATTGTCAATCCCATTGATGAAGATATTGAAAAGCACTGGTCCCAAGACAGATTCCTAAGGGACACTGCTCACCACTCTTCTCAACCGGGACATAGAGCCATTGCCCACCACTCTCTGCGTGTGGACATCGAGCTAATTCCTTATCCACCAGATGGTCCACCCCCCTTCAAATCCTTATCTTTCTAATCTAGAGATTAGGATGTCATGTGGGATCTTGTCAAAGGCCTTAAAGAAATCTAAGTAGATGACAGTCAGTATTTCCTTGTTGACTGATGCAGTCACTCCATCATATAAGGCCACCAAACTGGTCAGGCATGACTTGACCTTGCTGAAGCCATTCTGGCTGTCTCAGACCACCTCCTTGTCCTGCATGTGCCTCAACATTGCCTCCATGTTCCATGGAGGAGAATTTGTTCCATGATCTTGCCAGGCACAGAGGTGAGACTCATTATTCTGTAGTTCCCTAGGTCTTCCTTTCTACCCTTTCTAAAAATGGGAGAGATGTTTCCCTTTTTCCAGTCACCATGGACTTTTCTTGTCTGCCAGGATTTTTCATATATGATGGAGAGAGGCTTGGCAACTACATCAGTCAATTCCCTCAGGACCCTGGGATGCATGTCATCAGGACCCATAGACTTTTAGTTTGCAAGCTGCATTAGGATGTCCTAAATTGCACTTCACTTACAGTGGGAGGGACCCTACTCCCTCAGCTCCCACCTACATGTTCGGGGACTCAAGAGACGTGGGAAGCCTGACCAGTGGTGAAGACCAAGGTAAAGTTGTTAAGTACCTCTGCCTTCTCCTCATCTGTCATTACCTGTTCTCCATGTTCATTTGTCAGAGGCTCAGAGGCACTACACCCTCTCTGGTCTTTCTTTTGTGGCCAATGTACTTGTAGAACCCTTTCTTGTTATTCTCTGTATTCCTTGCCAAATTTAGTTCTGTCAGTGCCTTGGCTTTTCTGATCCCATCCCTACACATTTGGACAGCATTTCTGTAATCTTCCCAGGGCACATGGCCCTATTTCCACCACGTGTGAATTTCCTTCTTTTGCCTAAGTTTGACCAGCAGGTCCTTATTCAACCCCATTGGTTTCCCACCTTCCCTGCTTGATTCATTACATATGGGAATACAGAGCTCATGCTCTCCAAGGAAAATATCCTTAAAGTGTTGCTTTAAGTAAAGATCTGATCAGATCCTCTGTCTTAAGGACAGTGTCCCATGGGATCTCATCCATTAATTATTTGAACAGCTGTAATTTGGCTCTTCTGAAGTTCAGGGTCCTGACTTTGCTCTTAGCCAGGGCCATGTCCCTC
Organism: Nettapus auritus; assembly: GCA_011076525.1. Classification (NCBI taxonomy): domain Eukaryota; kingdom Metazoa; phylum Chordata; class Aves; order Anseriformes; family Anatidae; genus Nettapus; species Nettapus auritus. Next base: position 43,823,263 of record CM021797.1, read on the forward strand.
AAAACCATGAACTCAGCCAGGGCATGGTCACTGCAACCCAGGTCTCCTCTAATCGTTACCTCTTTAATGAGCTCAAATTAATCACATTGTTCATTTGATTTCCTATCCATTCTTAAAAATAATAATAATAATAATAACAAATAATAATAATAACCTTTAGTCAACATTACCTAGAACTGTTACAGAGATTTTTTGATATGACAGACTTCCATCTGCCAGTGCACCTAACTGCAGTCTTAACCTTGGCAATTTTTTCATCTGCCATATCAGACAGAAATATTTTTTTTTGGTGTAGATGGCAGATTTTGTATATAATGCTTCAGTAACACTTTCCAACCATTTTGGCATCCAGAGCAAGCTACCTTTAAATGCTGCAGAGGCCTGAAAAGAATGCAGCAACATTTCAAATGTGGCTATTTTCTCTCGTAACTGTTCCACTTTTTCTGTCCCTCCCCCAAATTCTTTTTGATAGGGAAACAATAGCATGAACCATTCTCCATAGACATCATTTTGTTGCCAGAAAGAAAAAATATAAGGAGTAAAGTTCATGGTAGATAAATACACTTGTGGCTATACAGATCAAGGGGAAAAACAAGCAAACAAACAAACAAACAAAAGCAGTATGAAGTTGAGAGCCTCAATATCTTGTTTTCCATTTGTCAGAAAGAAAACGCAATGACATCAGTTTTACAAAATGCCATGTAGTAAATAAAATATAGTTTGGTGTGAAGGACGGGACTCTGAATCCAGAGCAGAAATTTCAGAGAAGTGGGCAGGTGTTAGATAATGATAATGGGAACAGAGAATAAGCATGCAGATGAAGGTCAAAAACCTGAGGATAAATAACTGTTTTCTGTCTATTTGTGTTCTCAACATAAGATGGGGGAGCAAGTAGTGACACTTCATGGAAGAACAGGCCACTGAAGGAAAGAAACTCAGAGGAGTCGGTAGTTCCAGAGAATCAGGTCCTTATTTCTACTCTCTACTTCTCACCAGTCTTTGAAAGGAGAGGGAGAAGGTAACATGAGTTCTTTAATCTGCTGAGTTACCATGGGAAGCTCCACCACACTCCTGATGCTGTGGTCCTGGGATACTGCCATATCCTTGGGAAAGAACAGGAGTGATCCATGAGTGTACCTTAAAGCCTGCTTCACCACAAACCAGGGGAACCATGGCAGCAACTTAGGACTCCTGCCTGTCATGGGCTTTCCTTCCAAGGAAAACTAGAGAGCGAATACTGTGTGGTAGCAATGTACTCAGATCTCAACCCAGTATGAAGCTAGGAGGCAAATACGAGGTGGACTTCTAGACAGAGGTTACTGTATACAAAGCAGGTACATCAGTTCTAGACTGTGTATAGCCACTCTGATTTTAGGTTATGTATGACTTTTTTTGTACTGAAAGATGATAAAGATTCTCCTTGTCCCCCAAATACAAGAAATATTATATAAACAAAGAGCCAAACCCTCATTTGCAGCACAGATTATTCCATTCAGAGCTCTGCTGTTGAATTTTGCATATTCCAGAAGTAGTTCAAAATACACATTATAACTGTAAAATCACAGCAGATTTAGATTGCCCTCCTGCCCACTCTACACTGTAATATTTCAGAACTAGATGTGCTTTGTCCATATATAATTAGGCAGTCATTTTTTAACTGAATTTGCACAGATGGTGAGACATCCATCAGCATAACATGAAGACTATGTTGTAAGGCCTCTGGAGACAGGACCACCTTTTAAATCAGCATTTATATAATGACCTGCACAATGTGAAACCAAATGCTCTTTGAATTACTAGATGCCATCAAAATGTGTCTATATCTAAAAGTGTATATATGTCACCCACACATTACTTATGCATTATAGAAGGATTGAATGACAAGTAAGTAAAAGACAGATTCCTTGCTGCTATTTACTTTTAGTGTGATTTTTGAGGACTGCTGGATCTCTTGCTGAAATGCTATACTAAAGGGCTAATTTATTATATAATAAGTGTATGAGGCCCAATTTTCTGGAATAGTTGATTTTATATGATGTTACCTACCTAGATCTAGTTATGTCAGGGGCTAAGGCAAGGTCACAGCTCTGCTATAAAGCTTACAGAAAGCTCTTTGGTCAAGAATATGCATGGCTTCATAATTTAATAACTGTAGATCTCAGACTGAGATGAGACTATTTTCTTTGAAAATCTTTCAAACCATATCTGGGTGCACAATTTACATGGAGCTATGAGAGAAGTGAAGGGTGTACCACAGGCTCTAAATGCCCCTTGCTGACTGACTGGATTTCTTTGGACCCAGGCATTTGAGAGCAAGATCTGTGATCTGATCCCAAAGGACTATAGCAAGATTAAATCTCAGAAGAATGATCTGCTCAATAAAGATCATAGTCTTTTATCCTGGAAGTAGAGATTTGAATAGTAAGCCCTGAGACACTGGTAAAGACAAACACATAGCAAAATATGTTCAGCTATAGAGACTCTTAGGAATAAAAGAGCTGTTTATATATATATATATATATATATATTTATATCTGAGTATGTATATACACACATGCATATCTTTATATGTACATATATTTCAAATTCAAAAAGCCTTTAAGCAAACTAAAATATTTTTCCTTGAGCTGGTTTCCTAACTTCTCTTGCAGCCTAATTTCAGAGATTATATAGCTGAAGGACTCTGTGATAGGTATCAGGATGAGAAGTATTTAACAAAGACTGTCTTCACCAGCTATTTCTCCCTTACTAAAATGGAACACATTATGTCCAAGGCCACCCTGGTTTTATTGAACTTGAAAACACTACAGGGACTGAAAGTGACTGAAGCTGTGAGCATAAACCTTCTTTGTTGTGTATGTGTGTGTTAGCATGTCATCTTTGGGGATAATTGTCCAAATGTGGTGCCTATGGAGATGTGGCTGATTCAATACTTGTGCTCCCGGGTGGTCAGCCTGTAATTTAAAGATTCACTGGCCTCATGAAGATAGCCACAAATGGAACAGTAACCATAATTACAAGAGGCTGTTCCACTAATCCATGGTTAACAAATGTTAGTTAAAAGATAAATAAGCCTTACGCAAGCATTTCCTGGAGGTATATGAGCCTTGTGTTTTCATTTGTTCTGACTTCCCTCTTCTTTAGAGAGGGGTACAACAAAACTAAAAAGATTTTGTTATCTAATTTTGCTTCAGTTGTTAGAAATCACAGGAAATCGCTGAAGCAGTTATCTCTTTATATATATATGTATTTATTTATTATTAATAATAAAGAAAACACCACCAAACTATTACTCTTTATTTGTAAAACTGAGAAAAAAAGTAATTATTTTCCAGGCTGAACTTAACTGTGTTGTTTGTTCTATTTATCTTATTCTAATCTTCACTGTTTATAGAAGGGAACAAGAAGTTTTTACTATCTAGCACAAAACAAAAATAAATGAATAAATTTAAAAAAAGGGGGATGATTTTCCTTTATGAAAAAAAGAAGGGCGTATTTGCTCTACTTTCAGTATACTTGTAACATTTATCCTTGGCACTTTTTCTGCAGTATCTTACTGTCTCAGTTGTTCTAAATTATACTTATTTTTCAAGACAAAATTGCATCCATTTTCTTTTAGGTGACAATCTGTTTTAAAACTTAATGCAACTGAAACAAGGTTGATTACATGGCAATGAAGGAATATAGGAAATATATTCCTGCTTCACTAAGCTAGTCTTCCTAAGCAGAATGCATATATCATCTTCCATTCCTGCAGAAAATGGAGTAGCAAAAAAATGCTGTAACCTACTAACTGGTAAAAGTTTTTACTTAGCTCCCAACCGGATAGTGTTTGTTTTCAGAATTTAAGAATTAAGATTTATTCCTTTATTTATTTATTTATTTATTTTGGTCCTGCTTAATGTAACTTTGGGTATTCTCATTATCCACAGAAATGTCTAATCCTTTCTTGAATCCTGCTAAGCTCTTGGCTGCACACACAATTGGTATTCTGCCATATCCAAACATTGCTCATACCACCAAAGAACTATGCAGTTGTGCAGGAGGGATATAGAAGCAAAGATTTTGCCCCTAAAAAGCATCTAAAAGCAAATAAAGGGGTGTAATTTATTGAAACTAGTCAGTTGTTTAGGTCTTCTCTCTTAAACTTATAAACATTTAAAAATGTTGATATAAACAGTATACGATGAAGATAAGTTTAGTCAATACACTGTTTATTCTTAACATAGAGAGATCCTTTGTTCACAGAAGACTATAGGAAGAGGTCATATCTTGTTAGATGAGATGCTACAGGTGGAAAAACAGACGAAGCTTTCAAGTCCAATATTCCTCCACCAAGTTTGAGAAGAAGCAGGAAAGTCTAACCTAAATATAAGTTAGGTGTAATTGCTTTTAGTTAACTATGGTAATGTTGCTTAATTAGAGCACCTGAGAAAGGCCATTAATAACAGCGAGCAAGAGATGCTTGTTCTGAGGACAGACAGAACATAGAAAAGTTGAGAGAGATGGTGGAACAGAAGGAAAAAAGTTGTTAATACTTATGCAATGGGGAAGGAGTAGCTGGAATTTTATGAAGTGCCAGAAAATCAGTACATATGTTGAAAAATGTGCTTTTTTTTTTTTTTTTTTTTTTTTTCTGTAAAACTATAAGCTTTTTACATTTTTCTTGAGAGACTGAAGTGGAACTATGACTGTAAAAGTTGTTCCCCTGTTGGTGTATGGTTGCTTTCACTCACTGCTGTGCATTCTGGTCAAATGATATTTGCTTCCTCCATTTCTTTTCTATCAGATCTCTCAATGTACTGAAAGAAATAGATTGTTTCTTGGTCTGAAGGTATGGGATTCATGTAGGGTCTGGTATATCTGCATGTTTTATTTGGGTGGTAGGTTCAGAGATGTGATCTATTTCTCTGGATGTGAATGTGTGCATGTGAAGATCATCTTTAGGTCATAGTAAAGTATATCACACGTAGTGTATATCACACATATCACATCAGAACAAATGCAAATGTTATTTAAGAACCTAGCTACATGCTGTAGATTTCTTGGGTATTTGGTAATTTCTGGAAGTGAAAGTATTGCTTATGAACTCTATGAGCACTGGTCTGTTCCCATAACCTTCTGTTTTTCTTTAGGTTTCTTTAAAAGACAGAGTAGTTAAAAATAGCTTTAGCATGGTGTAAAGATTCTTCAGGAATTTCTTCAGGAAAAGAATCTCAAAAACAACAAATGGTAGCAAGCCACTTTCTCTTCTGTCCACTACTGACACAATAAGGATGGAATATGATATTCATGAAGGAAATATTTATTCTCTGGACTGGTCAGAATAGATATAACTGTATAAAAACAAAATATTTTCTCTGTGATAATCAAGTGGGCATAGGAACTGCATTCATTTAGTTCTAGTGTCAAGTTTAAAAATGAGGATATACTCTTAAGAGGGCTTGGGAGACTTCCAAAGGCCTTAGAAGAAACTAAGGTGAAAGTTTTGTTGCTTTAATTTCGAATTTGAAAAATTATTTCCACCAGAAGAATTGGTCATGTGCCATTAAGAATGTCCCTGGAAATTATGGTCACTTCTTACATTGCTGTATGGGTACTATTCTCCAAATGGGAAGATGAGACCTCCTGAGAAACTGGAACATGGGGTGATTTGACCTTAGAGCAAGGCAGAAATATCTGTCATATTTCTTCACTCACAGGTAAAATCCAAATGGTAATTATTGCTGTAGTGGATCATAGCAAGAGGAATGATAGATACCTCCTCCAAGTGTTCTTCATATGAGGGCAAAACATTATTCTCATTAACAGAGCAGGAATACCCCATAAAATACCAAAAAAAAAAAAAAAAATAGAAATGAAGATATCTCTGCCAGTTGTCAATCAAAATAACAAGCTCATCTTTTCTTCAAGCCTTTTTTCAAGCAACAACAATTCATTATTTGGAAAGCCATAAAGCCCTCTGAGCCCCTAATACTGAGCAGTACCTATTCTTCTCCATATGAACATGCTTTCAAATGCCTCCCTGGCCATTTTTTACTATTGCTCAGGTGGGTTAATGTTCTAGCTCTTAATAATGCTCTAGCAAGGGATGGCTTCTCCTAGTCTGACTTTCTCTAGATTTTTTTTTTTTTTTTTTTTTTTTTTTTTTTTTTAAAAAAGAAACAAAATTCTTATTACTTATAAATAAATGGCACTTGATTTTGGTAGAGAGAATCTAAGATTAAGACAAGGTTTTCAACTTTTGTTTGAGATCTCTAGTTTCTTTTACTAAATTGTGTGCACCAGCATAGGTGGAATATGCAGAGGTGTGTGCAGCAAAAAAGAGTGGGGAGGGCAGCAGCTGTTTCTGTACAGCTGTCCTGGGGGCAAAGTACCTGTTTTGCAGCAGGGGACTGGCCATGGGGACTGGCCAACTTAATTCTGGAGATTTTAGTTGGACCAGCCAGTACAGAGTGCACTATAGACCTGATTTGTCACCAGATCTCCTACCTATTCATTGCCCTCCAGAACAGTGAGAGAATACCACGGTTCCTTAGAGGTGTAATCTTTTCCTTTTGTTCTGATTGTGAAAGGTCAGTCATGTACATTGTAAGTTTGTTGTACCCAGTCTGTTAATGTATTTGTTTTCTACAGCATCATGGTGCTTCCAGTCCTGGGTCTGTCGGAAACAGAAATTTTGTTGAATTGTGTTAAATTCTGTTGTGGTTTTGTGATGTGGAAAACTGCCAATTGCTGCTACAAGTCCTTTTTTATTATTCTCATCCAAACTACATGAAGACAAGCAAAAGCTCAAGTATTTGGTTACCTTTATTATTCTTGCCTGCTCATACTTCCCTTACACAACCCAACTCCATTTATTATCATTTCAGGCTGACTGACAAAGCAGGGAGAATCTGCACATAATGCCAGAAAAAACTCTAATCATTGATGCTGTGGTTAGAAGGTCAGATGGATTCAGCAAAATACTTGGGTGGAAAATCCATAAGACAGATTTGGTTATGGTCCAGCTTTTTAAGTATGCATGAGGGGAAAAATGATAATAATAATAATAATAATAATAATAATAATAGTAATAATAGTGGAATATCTAGAGTGGTTTTCTGTTATGTTCATTTTAGGCCAATATTTTCATGTTCCACAGACACCCTGTTTTTCATTTTGAAAGGAATCTTATTCTACTCTATCCTACAGTTAGAATTTTGAGAGGAAAAACTTAAGAATATCCTCCCTTTTTGTTATCTCTCCAGCATTAATTCTGTTGTTTTTTATCTCTATTTACATGAGAAACTCCAGGGCATCCATGAGACTAGACATTATTTCAGCTTAAAGTCCTCTAAATTCTGAAGTGTCCTAGTATCTGTACATACATATCATTTATCTGCTATATTGCAGAAGCTTTTGCAGAATTTTTTTTTTATTTTATTTTATTTTTATTTTTTTCCTCACAGCATAACAAAAATGGGAGAATATCAAGTACTGTATATGGAATGGAATGAAAAGTACAGCTTTTGCAATTTCTAATTCAATGATATGTTAGTAGGAGCTTATTATTTCAATCTGTAATTTTAATATACTTACAATGAAAGATATAACAAATGAGATTATGGAGATTAAAGACATAAAAGCTAGTTGGTCTTTCACTAAGAGGTTGTTAGTAACTGTTTTAAAATTATAAAATGAACACAGCTTTTGTGCTACTGTACTCCTATGAAAAATAAGTGTCATAATTAAACTCAAGTTGATAATATACCTGTATTTTCTGAAACTGTCAAAAAATGCCAGCAAGCACCAAACAATAGCAATAAAGGCTTGTATCATGTTTTCAGTGAGGGCAGGTTAAGTCAATTTTGTTGACCCCGTTTTATGTATTTACTTTGCATCTGTATTAGTCTAGAAGGGTATGAACAAACCTGAATGAACAGAATAACTAAAAGATGTACTTCCTATTACTGAAGGCTATGATATTTCCTACTAAGGACATTGTCACTAGCCATAATTAATTTTAACTGAAACCAGAAAAGAAAGCTCATACGCTCTGGAGACAATAGCTGTGCAACAATAAAGAAAGGAACAAAACCTGAGAAGTTGCTATTTTTTACATTATTTTTTTGTTAAACATATACCTGCAAAGACTGTGGGAGAAAGCTGGGCAAAGTTCTCCACATGAGCTGATAAAGAATAGGGAGAAGGATGAAACAATTTCCTTCTAATGTAAGAAAATTCTTTCTCTCCATCTGCAGACATTAATTCTGGTCAGCAGTCATGTTTTTGCAGCTGTCTTATGACAGAAGTCTTTTATTTTTATTTTTTATTTTTTATTTTTTATTTCTATCTCTGCTGTCTCATGACAGAATTCTTCTTTTTTATTCCTAAAGTCCGCAATGGCATAAGAAGGAACAGTATCTTCCTGTTACTATTTTCAAAACATCAGCTGTCAAGCTCAGATCTATTCAGAGAGTGGCATAGCCATAGAATAGCCATAATTTCTCAAGCTGTCTTGACAATTTTGGTAATACACAAGAAGAGCTTGTGCTTCTGCATGCACGCAAAGCTTTCCTCATCCAAGCAATAAGTGACAATATTTTTTTACTGTCCTTGATTGGCCTGTATGCTTGTCTTGTGTTCATGCCCATTTTGTGGAACACTGAAGATTCAGAAGAGGATTTGCTGTTCCAATCAATCTCTCACTCAAAATGCATTTGTAAAGCAGCTGCAGAATTTAATCAAGAAGGAGAGAGATGAGACCTAAAAACAAAACAAAACAAAACAAACAAACAAAAAACATTCATACATGGAAACTTAGCCTTTGAACACAGTCACAACTGGAAAGATATTTTAGGACACTTCTGGTATGTCAGACCTCTTAATGCTGAAGTAAGACTTAGAGGTTAGAAAGCTGCTAATGAATTATTGAATTACCTTTGACATGGAGTACTGTGAATTTCTCTTCAATTTTCTAAAAGTCAATGTACCTCATTGTCTAATTTTGGCTATTAAGTACAATAATAAAATGATGAATATAAACTGAAATGTATATTGTTTACTCTAGAATGTACAACTATATGGATCAAGAGATAGAGCCTTCTGCTCTTGCTTCATTAACTAATCCATTTCCATAAAATATTTATTTTTTTCTTATATTATTGCTAGATCTTTGCAAAATATTTATAAAGTAGTATACTTTTAAAAGCCTAGAGTTAGTAATGTATGGAATAAGCAGTGCTCTAACATAATCTGCATACACTCAAAATGATATAAGCATCAGTGCTATTATTAGTTTGCTGTTGTAAATACATCTTAACTTTTGTATACTTTTTTTTTTTTTTTTTCTAATTACTAAATATGCAATAGCAGATCAAATATCTACTTTTAAAGTTGTTCAGCTCATCTGCACTGCAAATATATAAATGAGAAATAAATATATAAATAAGAAAAGTGTTATGCATATTCGGGGTGCAATAAATTCTTTCCTTCTTGGGAGTGAACAAATGAGCACAACTCAAGAAAGAAATCATAAGGTCAGATTAAAAACACGACTCAAGTAGATGTACACGTGTATCAACTTACATATACTTGAAAGAAATATATAAGTATTATATGTTGATCATACTTGCAATTATAGTAAGAGTCACAAAAATTGTCATTGGATCAATCTGTAGATGCAAAGATTGCAACAAAAAGCATAGTGAACTAAACAGATACGATATTAGGGGAGCTTGTGGCACCAAATGGTATTTTAAAAAGACAGTCAACCTAAAAGGAAGTAGGTTTTAAGAAGGTAAAAGTTAAAAAGTTCCCCAGCTGTGACATACACTGAAGTATACAATTAAAAAGATATTAAGTAAACAAATGCAATTTTTCCACTCAAAGTTGCAAAACTGTATCTCTGCCATCTTTTAAGGGTGCTGCTGATGTGACTTGTTGACATGGGTGTCCAAAATGATATTAGATCTACTACTGCTGAGTTCAGGAAAACTCCACTTTCACAGCTCAGGTCTTTGTCTTCTTCTGGTCTTTTGCTGCAGTCTCTCCAGCAACAAGACCCTTCTGGAGGCTGCATGTGCATGCTCTCAGATCTGACCGGCTTCTGTGGCCAATCTCAATTTCTCAGTATGCTCACTGGGAACAGTGAGCATACTGAGTGGACTATGTTTTGTTCTGTTGGGCAAAGATTACATATTTTGACATTCCGCTAGTCATGGAAACATCTACTCAGCCATGGTAGGCTACCAAACATCTTTAGCTCCGATTTGTCTGCCCCAAAGTATTTTCAACCCACTGTTACAAAGTTAGCACAATTCTGTGCACAGTTTGGTTTTACTATGGCTGAAGGTTTACCTGTCAAGTATAGAGGTTTTCCTTAGCCACCTTAATTATTCTGAAAATGTACTTTCTGAATTAAGAGAAATGTGGTTTGGAATGGCTTGTAGGAAAATAGAAGAAGAGAAAGTGTGGCAATAAGAACCACGCTAACCACCATATTAACTATAACATCACCCACAGCAATTTATTTATTTTCAATCACATTGTTGCTCTTTCACATTATCTCTTCAGACTCCTCAGTGACTCTTTCTCCTTCTATAGCTCAGTCCTGGTGTTTGGCTAGGTAATGGGATTTATGATGTTGTTTATCCCAGTCGCCTTGGTGATCCACCACAAAGGATCTGTTGCCTGGTAACTCGGCATTGTGGAGCTGCAATGGAGGGTGCAATTTTTTGTCTCTCTGGAGGGAGGGCTCAGGGAATAATGAAAACCTCTGCTTATACTTCTCATGAATGCATTATTTTCAAGGTCTACCTTTTTTTTTTTTTTTTTTTTTTTTTTTTTTTTTTTTTTTT
>CM021797.1:43834203-43849130 GCA_011076525.1 Nettapus auritus
TTTTTTTTTTTTTTTTTTTTTTTTTTTTTTTTTTTTTTTCCCATTAAGACTGGTGCAATTTTTTTCAAAAGTTGCACCTTAAAATGTTTTTCAAAGGTTATCCTGTCTCAGAGTGAAGAAAACCAATTTAAGAAGTTTTATTCTCCCCACAATGTTGCAAAATAAGGTTTAGAGTAACTGTGGGGCAGCCATAATGAAGCAAGTCTATTATTTACTGGCAGTTCTGCTTTCAATTACAAATGAGATACTGTACATTCAAAGCTACCTCTGATCCCAGAAAAAACAATCACTTTTCTTTACTGAATTCATAGCCGGGTTTCTAGTCACTGTAGATTTATCTCTTATTTCATTATATATATATATAATATATATAATATATATATATATATTATTTTTTTCCTCAGAACTTAACTTATGGTATAATTTAAAACTGTGAAAACGAGATCTTACTCTTTTTCTATAAGGGTAAATTTAAGAAATAAATCTACTTTAAAATTGAGGTTTTCAGGATTGACTTGTAGTTTAAAAAGTTGCATACATACGTGAAGATATGCACTATGTTTCATTTTGCATGTGATTTGTATACTTTATTATTACACTTATATGTATACTTAATTATTAAATCAGCTTTAGTAGGTACAAAATTAACCTTGTGATGGTAGAATCTGAAACACAGATATTGGAATTCTGCAATGATTATATGCCTAAAATTTTTCATGATATGCGTATCTGTTTTTGCAATGATTATATGCCTAATATTTTTCATGATATGCTGTATCTGTTTTTTTAGCAATCTCCTTTCTTGAAATATTTTTCTGCTGATTCTGAGGTTGCAAATTTTTCTCTTTAATATTGCTGTTTCATAACTGCATCCATACATTGATTATAGGTTATTTTAATCATGGTAGCTGAGAAATATATATTATTTTTAATTGATTTTGTCACCAAAGTAGGATAATCAAATCATTTCATAACAGTAAAGCTTGCTTTTTAAAGGATAGTACACAAATACTAATAACTAGTGAGCTAAAAATTTAGTAGGTATTCTGGAATAAATTTATACATATTAAATGCATAAAAGCCTGTGGGAACTGGCAGATGAACTTGCTAAACCATCATATCTGAGAAGTCATGGTAATCCAGTGAGGACCCACTGCCTGGAAGAGGGGAAACATAACTTCCACTTTTAAAAAGGAAAAAAAAAAAAAAAAAAAAAAAAAAAAAGAGAAGAGAAGAGAACCTGGGGCATTACAGGCCAGTCTGTCTCCTCTGTGCCTGCCAAGATCATGGGGTAGATCCTTCTGGAAACTGTGCTAAGGCACATGGAAAATAAGAAGTGAATGGTGACAACCAACATGGCTTCACTAAAGGCAGATCATGCCTGACAAGTCTGGTGGCCTTCTATGACAAGGTTACAGCATTTGTATGGGTAGAGCAACTGACATCATCTAGCTCGACTTGTGCAAAGCATTTGACAGTATCCCCCATGATATACTTGTCTCTAAACTGGAGAGACATGGATTTGATGGATGGACCACTCAGTGGGTAAGGAATTGGCTGAATGGTCACACTCAAAGAGGTCAATAGCTCAACGTCCAAGAGCAGGTCAGTAACAAATTGTGTTCCTCAGGGGTCAGTACTGGGACTGGCACAGTTTAACATCTTTGTTGGTGACATGGACAGTGGGATCAAGTGCACCCTTCAGCAAACTTGCAGATAACACCCAGCTGTGGATGCAGTCAACATGCTTGAGGGAAGGGCTGCCATCCAGAAGGACCTGGACAGGCCTGAGAGGCAGGCCTGTGTGAACCTCCTGAAGTTCAGCAAGGCCAAGAGCAAGGTGTTGCATCTGGGTAGGGGCAGTCCCAAGCACAAATACAGGCTGGGTGGAGAATGGATTGAGCAGCCCTGAGGAGAAGGTCTTGGGGGTGTTGTCTGATGAGAGGCTTCACATAAGCTGACAGTGTGAGCTTGCAGCCCTGTTACAGTAAGTCCAAAAGGAGGACCATGGAGATGACCAGAAGGCTGGAGCACCCCTCCTATGAAAAGAAGTTGAGAGAGTTGGTGTTCATCTTGGAGAAGAGAAGGCTCCAGGCAGACCTTATAGCAGATTCCAGTACCTAAAGGGGACCTACGGGAAAGCAGGGGAGTGACTCTTTGACGTGGAGTGGAGTGACTGGACAAGGAGTAATGGCTTTAAACTGAAAAAAGATAGATTCAAATTAGATGTAAGGAAGAAATTATTTACTTACAGGGTAGTGAGGCACTGGCACAGGTTGCTCAGAGAAGCTGTAACTGCCTCATCCCTGGAAGCGTTCAAGGCCAGGCTATATCGAGCTTTGGGCAGCCTGGTCTGGTGGGAGGTGTCCATGCCCTTGGCAGGGGGTTGGAACTGAATGATCTTTAAGGTCTCTTCCAACCCAAACCATTCTATGATTCTATGCTTTGAACTCAGGACATTAAATAAATTAGAGGACTATGTCTTAAAAGACTCACTCTCTTTCAAAATAAATATTTTTTGAGGTTTGAGTTCTGATGAAGTACTATGGATATATCTTCAATGTCTTTGTGACTGTGTGTTATAGGAATACACCTAATTTCTTGGTCAAATGTTGAAGCCTCACTCCTTGTCACATTGTGAAAAATCAGAAAAATCAGACTTTGCTTTGACAGATTTGGTCCATACACTATACTTGTATGAGCACACAGAGATAACACAATCTTTTGTCCACATGGCTCATACTAACTTTGTGTTTACTTCAGAATATTTTACATAAAGTCCAAACATGGCTCTTTTCTTCTTACTCAGAGCATAGTTGTGTTGCTTCTTGCTGCTGCTGCTGTTTCTCACAAGGTGAAAAATACTGCTGGAATACTGCTGGACCCTCCTAACTATGGGGTCAGTAAGATGGACTCTGCTTGGAATCACAGCCAACCAGACTGTGATAGCTATTTTGGTAGGATCTCATAAGAGTGGAAAGTAGCAGAAGTATTAAAGCAGTTTGGAGCATAAACAATGCCACTGCATTGTGAGCTGAGAGATACAGAAGAGAGAGATGACTGTAACAGTGTCTTGGTAGCAATTTCACTTCTTATCTAAATAGTCACAGTGCTTTCTCTCACATAAAAAATGAATAAAGAGAGCAGCTGCTACAAACAATTGCTCAGAATAAGTGAAATTATGCATATGACTCTGGGAACTACTCTAAGCAGTGTGCATTTTATATTATTTGACAGTACTTTGAACTTTTCATTCATATAAATCCCTTTACGGAGAATCAAACTTCTATTACTGGAATCTAAAGGAGAGAGGAAAGAAAAGGACACCCTAATTTGAATAGTGTTGCTTTTAATCAATCCAGAGGCATCCAAAAATGTTGCTAACTTGAAGGACATGAAAGAGAGTTAGCTTAGAACGATAGCCAGAGTATGGCTAATACTCCAGTTCCATGTAAACCTGATATTGAATGCCTCAGTATCTTTTACAGTGTATGGAACTCCTGTGCCATTAAAAATCTACCTCATCCTGGAATTCATTCTCGAAAATCATCTGAGCCTCAGCAGCATGATGGAAGTGTGGCTAAATTCTGTTACTTCTCTGCAATGGAAAGACTTCCTGTTGCAAACACCTTGTACATCTTCTACAAAACAAAATAGAAAATATTTGTTGCATTATACAGACAAACACATCCTACAAAGTTCATAAGCCCCTGGACCTGTATTTGAACACTTATCAAGCATAAGTCATGCTTTTTTAAGCTTTCATTTCAATATATTCCTCTTATGGAAGAAGCAGATTAACCTCATTCTGTAGTGTTATTTTGCAATGAATCACAGCTTTGTGAATCTAAACATGAGGAAAGCAGGCAACTGTCTAGTGTGGCAGCAGCAAAAACCAGCAAAAGAATCATTTAGTCCATTTCCAGGTCTTGGAAAGTTAATTTGGTACAGCTGTAGCCTCAAGAGGGATCTGAATCAGTGAAGCATATCTCCAGAGCATAGTGGTCACTTTTTCTAAAAGGACATTCAACAAACTTCAACCTTCCCATATCTCTAAGACCAACTACAGCCACTCAACTCTCCAAAGGTTTTCCCCAGCTGCTCTTCTCCACTCTCCAGCCTTTGGCATAAACATGTTCCTCTTAACTTTTATTCTGGGGTCTAATATAACATTTTCCCTGCACAACACTCTTTCTATCCAAGATGTAAATGGTAATATCCTTGGTTAGATGCTACTAACTACTTGGTAGTTGGTAGCTGTGGAGTGGTTCTAGATTTCAGAGTATGAATTGTTCCTATGGTGTAAGAAACTCTAAAGGGGCTTAGTATTTGTCACTAATTAGACTATACCTGATGAAACAGTGGCCAGACTTTGCCTAGAGATTTGTGACATTTCTTTGGAATTCAATGATCCCTGAAGTTTTTGTGAAAGACTCTCATTAAGGGACAGATCTGGGCTGATATTCTTTCGCCATTTTGCTACTCTCCTAGTATTCAAAAGTTAAATATATAAGGAAAAGAAAGATTTAATATTTTTTTTCCTTTACCTTCTAATTCTTATCCCTTTACCTTCTAATTTTTTATCAGCAGATTTTTCTGCAAGTAAATTTTGAATGTGTCTTGTTATGTAAATGAAGAAAACAAAACTTGAGTGTTGTAAGATTCATTGTGAGTTGCCAACATTACATTTGTTATACATACATATGTATATGAGTACACTAACTGTGGACACACAGAGAATCTATCTGAGTAATCTAGCTGGAAGTCCTCCTTGTATCTAAACATCCAGAATGGAAAGTTTTCATATATCAATTGTGAATGAATTCTATTTCTTCTGAAGTTAATGACTGATTTTTGTAGATTTTGGCTCACTTTTTTTTTAAGAATATCAGGAGGGGAAAACTTGTTTCCAGAATTATAGAGGACGAAATTCTGCCACTTGCTAAAGTCATTTTTAACAAGTGAAAATAAAAACAAATGTTGAAATGATTCTTTTTGTTTGTTTGTTTGTTTGTTTAAAAAAAGGCAAAACAAATATGTGTAGCTTTTGCCAGCCCCTATTGTGACAAGTTTTATTGCTGTTTCAGAAGAGTTAAAGTAGTAAAATTACTTATTTCAATTCCTCTAATCTCTGCCAACATTTATATTATTGTATTAAGTTTGAAGATTGGTGCATTCATGATCTTTCTGGTAGCTTGGTTTTGTTGTTGTCATTGCTGCATTATTTTTTTTCCCCTTTTCATGGTGGTCTTCATCAACCTTTCATTGAGAGTATAACTGCTATCACAATGCTTGTTTATCACAGCATCTTTTCTCTTTCATCACCTTTTTCTATGTGACACAGGAACCTCTAGTATGCTAAGTAATTTTAAACTACCATTTTTATTCAAAAGCAGCTCATTAGTCTATGGTGACTAACCAAAGCACTTAGCAGTTTCAGTCTCAACTGGCAGATCTATTTTTAGGAAGCAGCTCTCTAAAAAGTAACTGTTGCCAGACATTTTGGCAATGTAAGGTGATGCTATGCTTGCCTCGGTGTAGAACTTCACATCAGCTTTTCTGTGTTCAGAACAGTGGAGTCCTATTTACTAAATGACCTGACTGCTGTGCTTACAGCATTCCTTAATATCATTTGGTTTTTATGATTGCAACATTTCTTTAAAATGAGCACAAAGTTGGTTGTGTGTTTCCTTTCTGATTTGCTTGCTTCTTAATTTCACAGATCTGCTTCTAATAAGTACTTCAGGAAATACATATTTGCTTTTCTGAAGGGACCTTCCCCTCTTACATTTTACTCCAATTAGCAATGTGGCATTAACACAGCTAGATTCTTTTTTTGGTCATGTATTAGCAACACATTTGCTCAACCAGACATCTTACACTGAATCTCAGTCAGCACAGGCACCAAAGTTTGTGCATACATAATTTTTGTTACAAATGATTGCTTTAAAGGGGAAAAGAGAGGAGCTGAAAAGTAGTTTTAAACTGGTCTGAAAACAGAGCCTACTGATATGATACTAGCTTAAAATATATTTCAATACAGTTCCAACATAAGCTCTGGTCACTAATCAACAATGAAAAAAAGATATTCTCTCTGAGAATGAAATGTTGTCTGGCCTTTTTCATTATAATCTGGATAATATACTTTCTCCTTCTCTTAAAACACCCCTCTTTTACATGTAAATACATATAGGGTTCTTAGTATTATCCATATTGAAAGACAGATTTCAGAGTAAAAAAGAACTTTTTATTATTTTATTTTATTTTATTTTATTTTATTTTATTTTATTTTATTTTATATTTATTTTAAGAAAGGACAAAGTTGCAGCTTATCTTTTTGTATTTACCATGCCTCAGAAACAGGCTGACCCAAGGGTGGTTTAGTGCTTTGTAAATCAATCAGATATTTTCAAGTAAATGTGCCAGATTACAAACTGCACCCTCCCCTCCCCCATGCCCACAGACTTCTTTCTTGTTTTAACTTTCAGTCATCCTTCATATATTTTTTTCTGTTTGAGTGGGGGTGAGAAAGAATTTATTTTGTTGTTTTTCTTTTTTCAGTCATGAGGTTAAACCTCCTATAACAAATATCAAACCAGGCTATTTACAGCTATTCTAAAAGCTTGCTGAATTTATGCATACAAATATTTGCAACAAATCCAACTTGGAAAGTTTTTCCTGCCAGGAATTTCTTACCTCTTCATTATCTGTTCACAGTTAAATACTGGTTACACAGTGGTTACACACTGTGATGGACTGACACTTGTCTTAATCTATAACAACACATCAGTGTATAATGTTTCTGTACCTCAGGAAAAAAAAAAAAAGTTATTTTTAATTTTCACTTCAATTTCTATTTTGGAAGTTTTTGCTTAATACCACCTCAGTTTAAGAGTCTTCATTCCATGCTTTTACTTCTGAAGACTTAACACTCAAGTATTTGGCTCCCTTGAAACACTTAATGATACTGCTAATGATGACAACAGAGGAAATATTGAATCTTGAAATGGGGCTTTGGCAAATACATCAAAGTAGGACAGCTTAAAAAACTCACAATGTTTGGTTCAAGAATGTATGTGCTGGTAATTTTTCAGCTTACACTTTTGAAAAAGAAAGCTCTTCAAGACCTTGTATGCTCAGAAAAGACAGCTTTCTTCTAAATAAACATATCCACCTTCTTGGTGTTAGCAATAACATTCCATTCAGAGATTCTCTTCTGAGGAAAGGATCTCATGGAGAATAGTACAGCTGAAAATGTCCCTGGTCAGCTGAAATTCCTACTTCTTTTATGCAAATCACTCTGAAGTTATGTATAAGCTTACCTGTACCAATTTAACATCCACCAGCTTCAGCAGGAACCTGCAGAGATGAAGAACACACCAGATCTCCTTGAAATCTTTGAGGATCAGAGGTTTTGATTGGGAGAAACTGGAGCGGAACTGACTTTCACAGAAGACTAAATTTCACTACATCTGCCTTCACCTTCTGACTGGAGGATCTAGTGACATTCATTACTGAAGGTTTAGTAGCTGGATAGCAAGATTTGTTTTTCAGTGGTGTAGCCTTACAGAAATTTGTAGAATGGTGAGTTAAATAAACATGTTAAGAGTAGAGTTTGTATGTTTTGAGCAAAAAAACTCCTGGTAACTCCAGGAGACACATGGAAAACCTACCAGCTAAAACTAGAAATTAGGGTTTATTAATGAAAGTACTGCACAGGATAATCCTGCATATACATTGAAGCATATGCACCCATGGTATTTGTTTTCTTTATGGCTATTATTCTGTAATCATGGTTATTTTCATTAGTACCTAGAGGGAGGTACATGGGGAGGGATGGGGATCTTTGCAACGTGCACAGAGCTAAAATATCTCGAGGTGAAGCCAAGAAGTATGTATATCAGAAAAAAAAAAAAAAAAAAAAAAAAAAAAATGCAAGCTATTCCTCTCTTGTCTAAACCACTTACTTTGCCAACCTATGTCCAGCCAAAGCCAGAACATTTAGAAAATCTGGTCACCAGCAAACAAACTCCAGGGAAAAAATAATACAATACAATACAATACAATACAATAAAAATAATAAAAGCATGGTTCTTTCTCTTACTAGTTTTAATTTCCAGGAAGCAGAAGCTGCTACTGAAAAAAAAAGTTCAATGTAGCATTTCAAAGTACAGGATACTGAGAAGGAAAGGAAAAGAAATGAAAGGGAAGGGAAGGGAAGGAAAAGAAAAAAGAATAAATACACATTCTCTCTATTGGATAACAAATTAAACATGGCTGCAGTCCTGATGGCATGGGGATGGATCTTCTTTTGTCTCTTTTATCCTCTAGAGATTCAGATTTTTCTCACTGTCAGAATCTAAATATTAATTTAGATCTATTAATACAGTGCTTCATTATTCCCAGAAAGATGACTGGGTTTTGTTTCCAAAGCATACTAAAAGGATACCGACCAATCAAGAATGTCAATATTTATTACAGTGTAAATCTCTACCCAGCCATCCCTCTTTGTCTCTTCCACTGAATCATCCTGCAAGGTAGCTACCTTTGATGGGGGCACTGTGGCTGGAGTGTGTATGCTATCGATATAAGAGTGCCGGTTTATTTTATTTTTTTTTCCATGACAAACTATCCAGAGAACAAATATTCAAAGAATCCAAATAGCAGCTTTTTAATAAGAAATCTCAGTACAGTTTTGTCGTTTGCCCTTTTTCAAATTTTTTTTTTTTTTTTTTTAAGAAATACAGATTTTTGATGAGACTTTTCGCCTCCCCCTTTTTCTTGGAAGGAGAATAGGATGAAAATTAACAACTTGTAAACAGATTGTAGTATGGTTAAATGTGTTAGCCTTGGAAACAACTCTTCTAGCCTTTCTAACTTTAAACTTTACAAATGTATTGTAAAATAATGGGGAAAGCGTTTTTGTTTTTTTTGTTGTTTGTTTGTTTGTTTTCTATTCCAATTCTTCTATTTTTGTTCTGAATTGTACTGTAGTTATTCTTGTAATCACTTTATTTTTTAATAAGTCATGGTTTTTGAAAACAGTTTGTCAAACAACAGTTGAAGAGAGGTCTCCAAGTGTTACGCATGTTGTGACTTTGACCTGTTGTTTTTCCTCTTAATGTTCCCTTCTAGAGGCACTTTCCCTATCCTGCTAAGCTAGCTGTACCTTCTCATCTGGTTTCCAGCAGTTGGAGTTGGTTGTGTTGTTGTCTCTTGGCCAGCATACATAAACAGTTCAGGACCGCCCACCCACATTTGCTGTGAACATAGGTTTCAGACATTCACTGGGACTCAGCTGGATTTTCTTAGCAGTTTTTTCTTACCATTTGCTAAAAATGAATGTGATCTGTTTAATCATAATCAAATGTCTCACTATCTGTTCATCTGTGCATAGCACATAATTGCAAACACAATGATATGTGCTGTGCGCATACGCGCTATAGGGCCAGATTTTCAAGTATTTGGAGCTGGCATTTGGGGTCAAATGGTAAAGAGCTCAGCGCCCATTTAGGCAAGTGAACTGGGACATCTTTTGGAAGTACTCAGAACTAAATTGGCTAGGTTGAGATATGTTATCTACAAAAAAAAAAAAAAACAAAAACAAACAAACAAAAAAAAAAGAATTCCAAACTTGGATAATAAATGTTTTGAAAATCTAGGCCTATGCATCAGTGTATATTTGTATATTACACACCATACCATTGGCAACGGCTACTGTACATGACAGAACCCTTTGGAGCTCTTCTAAATTCAGACCTGTTTTTTCATCCCAGCCACACCTTTAAAATCCCTCATGGGGTAGCCTATTTCTCCCGCCAATCACAGCTCTAACTAAAAGAGAACTTTAAAAATAATTATGCTTTTTTTACAAACTTTCAAAAGCATAGATTTATTCTGTGTTTTCTGTAGCTGTAGATAACAACAGAGCCACCATAATGACATGCATTTACTGTTTCTGGCATGCATCACAGGCACATGTGGAATACGATTCTAGAAGCTCTGCAAGTAATTCTTGTGAGGGGAACACACTGGACTCTGATTTTTTTTTTCTTTCCTAATCTGCAAAGTAGAAAGCATAAAATTGCTATATCACAACAACACATCACACGAAATATTTGTGTTTTGCAGCTGTAATACCAAGGCTACCTATTGGCTTCCACTAAGGTTAAAAATGCACATTAACTTCCACTGCAATTTTGCATGCTCTTACTTCCAACAAAACTGTGACTTGGAAACTGCTCATGCTTTCCCTAAACATATTCTTTTATTTACTTGTAAAAGCTTAAGCTCTCTGGTAAATATATATATATATATAAATTATGTAGTCTTTGTAGTGCAAATTGTTAATAAATAGTGGCATACTTTGCCTTGTTTGAAACAAAATGAGAAAACAGCAAATCAAATAACAAGTACTGGCTTATTTTAGTAGAAGCATTTGGCAAATATACACTAAGCTTCTATCAGAGACATTTTTTCTTTCTTTCTTTCTTTTTTTTTTTTTTCAGGAGTGTTTCTTTTTTTTTCGTAATACCACGTAGCAGGTACAGTAAGGTGACTTCTGCATGTAAGGTATGCCCAATTTTAAAGAAACACTCCTGAAAGCTGCAAGGTGGAATATCTCATGCCTGTGGAGCAGGAGGATGCGACTGAGCAGACTGGAACACAGATTAAGTGGAATATCCTCAGGACAAGCATATGAAATTACTGTGATGACCATCAAGAAAGATCAGGGACAGTCAGCACAAATATCTGCAGAATTTCTCTTTTTCCTTTAAAGAGTGTTTAATTGCATCTTCCAGGCAGCTGATGGTTGTAAATCTTGTAAAGTTCTCCAGTGAAACAAAGTTGAATTCTGTATGAACAGCAACATAGAAAAGATGTGATTTGGAGGAGAGTTCATTAAAAATAAAAAAATAAAAAAATAAAAACAAAAATAAATAAATAAAACACTGTGAAATATTTGAGGTTTGAAGGAAATATTGGGATTTTTTGATAGAAAATGGAAAACCAATTTGAAAAAAAAAATCACTAACTAAACTAGAAAATAGAATAAAAATATTAAGAAGAGATGTTTTGATTTCCTCTTGAAATCATGCTATGAGGCTGAAATTATAAATTGAAATTCTTTTTAAAAGAAAATTCTAAATATAATATGTTGATCTGAGTTAAAACAAAAACAAATTTTGAAATAACCTAATTTCCAGTTCCCACACAGCTCCTTTTTGATGTCTTCAGCTGTGAAGTCAATTAATGACATAGATAAATACCAGATGGCCTTTGCCAAGTGGATGCTTTAGGAACTGAAATTATCTTTTCTCTTTCCCTTTATATTTTTACTTTATTTGTGTAAAAACAAATTTGTTGTAAAAACTCAAATTCAAGTAAAGGAATCATCTCTAGTCATATGAGTGAACAACATGTCTATACAAATTCAAGAAGAAACCCCATATTTCCTCCTAGAGAATGGTGTATAATCTTCAACAGAGTCTGGACATCAAATATGGAAGATACTCAGAAAGGCTTTGAAATATAAGATGCTGAAAGACCAAATCCATTCCTATTGCAGCTTGGAGCAATAATAAACCACCCAGAGCCCCCAGAAACTCTGTTTGAATCCTGGGTACAGCGACACCAGATCTGGGTTCCCTGTCTCTCCGCCCTCCCAGGAATTCCTGTTTTACTACACAGTGGTGGAGGCCAGGAGAACCTGAAGATTTCTCCCCTCACCAGATGAATCCTGAAACCAGCTATTTACTTGCCTAGAAATGTTCGCGAGAGTAAAGTGATCAGAATACTGCTAAATTCTGTCTGAATTCTACTATTTCTGACATTTATGATCATATGGGACAAACTGTTTACAAGGCTGTTGCTTTCTTTGTAGCCATTATATTTTTGGACAATTTGATAGTCTGACATATAATTATACTGCACAAGGATTAAAGTTTGTCCTACAGATCTTTAGTTTCTGAGGAAAGGCATATTTAAACATGCCCTTCAATACTAAGGAGGTTCTTCACTTTTCTGAGTGAATTGGTTCCTCTATCAGTATAGCAATGTGGATCACATGACTCCAGACAGAGTTGATCACAGATTTCACCTGATTTGTTTTGATTTTAAGAATGCACTGAAACATATATATATATAAGTCATTGTTAAGTCTTCATTTAGTTTCCTAGGGACCAGGTTATTTTTGGCTTAAGATACTATAAACATCTATTTAACAATATTATATTAGTAATGTAAAGTCATAGAATCATATAATACCCTGAGTTGGAAGGAACCCACAAAGATCTTCGAATCTGACTCTTGGCTCCACACAGGACCACCCCAAAACTGAATCGTACATCTGAGAGCATTGTCCAAATGCTTCTTGAACTCTGGAAGTTTGGTGCTTTTACAACTGGCATGAAGGACCATGACCCTGGGGAGCCTGTCCCAGTGCCTGAGCACCCTCTGGGTGCAGAACCTTTCCCTAACCCCCAGCCTGACCCTCCCCTGTCCCAGCTCCATGCCGTTCCCTCAGGTCCTGTCGCTGTCCCCAGAGAGCAGAGCTCAGCGCCTGCCCCTCTGCTCCCCTCGTGAGGGAGCTGCAGGCTGCCGTGAGGCCTCCCCTCAGCCTGCTCTGATCGGGGCTGAGCAAACCAGGGGATCTCCACTGCTCCTCATATGTCTTTATGGTTATGTACAAGTTATGTTCAATTCTGCTCTTCTGCTTGATATATCCAACAAGATGTCTAGTTCATTTTCATGTCTCAAATTTCTCTCTGTCTTGGAAATCTCATAACCTTTGATGGTCAGGAATCATACCTTATTTAAATGACCCTGCAGGAGTTCCTCAGAACTTTTTTTTTTTTTAGGCTTCCAGTGGTTAAGTCTACACAAACTGTTTATCTCACTATAAAAACTGGTATTCCTCAGAATCAAAAGGGGAGCAATGATACTGTTTCTCATTGCTTTCTAGATCTGCAATCCAAATGTAACACCTAAATATGCTTTAATGTTCAGTTTCTGAGTTGTTCTGTTGATGATTCACATGTTTAAAGTTAAGTGAGTTTGTAACACTCATGTTCATTATTCATTGCATGCTCAAATTAGAAACAGTTCTTGGGATGTTTTTAGGAATATGTTTCTCCCTTCAAAATGCTTACTGTGATATACACAAGGAATGATGTATACAAAAGCAAAAAGTTGCATTTGGATAAAAAGACAGCTTCACACATAAATACTTTCAAAGAACAAAACCTCACTGCTGTCAAAAACAAATTGGAATGAAGAAGTTTGCTGTAAAATTTTCTTCTGCTTTAGCATAGTTTTGATGGAGATTATTTCTGCTTGTTGGAAGGGACCTTTGGAGGTCATCTAGTTAGTTCAGCCTGACCAAAGCAAGTTTTATAGTCTTCTGCCAAGATGTTTTCCTTGTTTATTTTTGCTCTGCTAAAGTAGGTACCGAAGCTTTTATTATCACCTCTTTCTAGTTACAGCTCTACAACTCAGCTCTGGCTCATCATTGGTTTCATCCCAATACATCCCAAACCCATTCGTGTGAATGTCACAGGCAAAGTTCCCCTGCTAGTTTCTCTTTTGTAACCTGTCCTGGTATATAGTTTGGAATCTAAGAATAAGAAGTAAATGTTTCTAAAAGAGCTGTACAGTTCTACAGAGTTGAGATGAATGGATGAATATAAAAACATGCAATGCCTGCTTTGGTTTTATATTATTTCCCTACAACCTATATTGGCCTTCCATAAGCACTCATGCAACTGAGACATAGTGGCCCAAAAGAATGAATTTAAGTGTCTTAGTAAAAGCTATTAAAAATGATGAAGATTTAAATTAGGACTTTTAAGTATACTTGTGAAAAATATTGCTGCATATTAATGTAGTTTGGGAGCAGTAACAATGTGATATGAATTAGCTGAAACTAACCAGAAATGACATAGCTCTTAGTGTGTGATTCATTACTGAATAACTAAAAAACTCTATCACCCACAATTAATATGTATTTTGTAAAATATTTTAATGCCAAAAAATAATAATAATAATAATAAGGTTTTGAGAAAAACAGTTGGAAGACAAATATCTATTTGCCACCGATATTATGAAAAAGACATAACAGAATCAGAAGCAACATTCTATCAACATACAGGAAGTGTGCTCAACTGGATATTATTTATGTTTGTATTACTTTTTAAAAAATTGGTTATCATAACCCAAGTTAAACACACATTTGTCATACTTATTTGCTGAATTAATACAGTGTCTGTTGTTATTTACATATCATAGCAGTATTAGGATCTAGTATTTTCACTAAGCAGTTTATGTCGTTTATAAGTCAGAAAACCATTAGATTGGCCAAAGGAGTGCAACATGACAGGATGTTGCATTCACAAAATTTTTTTATAAGCATGAAAAACTAAAGTTTTTCACATTTGCTAGTTAAATATTCACTGGTCAAATACATTTCTAGCTGACAAGGGGACAGTTGGTACATTCTATCAGCAGAACTGCAGGTCTGGTAAACTCTGGCATAGAGATGAAGGCAAAAAATTATGGAGTGGAGGCCATCTTTGATTTGCACAAGTAGATTGACAGAGACTATCTTTGGTCTTAATCTAAAAAAAAACCTTTTTAAAATAAACTTTATTATGTTTAAAATAGATCATCTTGAAAATATTAAATGACATTTATTAGCCTGCAAAAAGAGTAGAAATATAAAACAGAGGCATGTATTTGCACATGAAGATAATTATGATTTTTGTTATTTCTTATTTCTGCTTGGAAATAAGATGACAAGACTGAAAAATGAGTATCAGTGGAAATTAAAATTAGAGCACCAGAACCAGGGAGAATTACACTTGTCAGTGACTCGAAACTCACAGAAATAAATACTTTTTTTTTTTTTTTTTTTTTTTTTTTTTTTTTTT
>CM021797.1:43849230-43878096 GCA_011076525.1 Nettapus auritus
TTTCCAGGAAAAAAAAAAATGATTTTTTATCTTGCAGTATTTTAGAGTTTTTTTTTCATTAAAACGTATACATCTGTTTTTGCCAGGATAACAAGAATGACTTATACTGATTTCTAGCTAGCCAGCTGTGACCCAGTGACTGCAGGAACCAAAACTAACTTTGTAGCTTTGCCATATGATGTACCTTTGCCATATTATCTTGTCCCTGCACTTGATAACACAAAACAGGGTTAATTACTGTCATCTTCCAAACCTTCGTGTTGCTTTAGAGCTCTTATTGAAATGAAGCATTTTTTTTTCTGGGTTCTGAAGTACTTCTGCAATAGAAACTAACTTATTTTACCTAATAAAATTTGTACCAGAGTGCTGAGCAGACATTTATAAGTTCTGAATGATGGGGTGGATGTTGCTGGTTTTATGAAATTAATATTTACCTACTGTGTGAATTATTGAAAAAATAAACTCTATTTCTATATAGATATGTAAATTAGAGTATGCTAGGAAAGAGAACATCCATCCTAAGCAGCAGGTTCTCTTGATAATTTCCAAATGATATATTAAATAAAAGAACATTACCAGATAGCACTGCCAGATTTATTACTAGTGTAAAAGATTTAACAGTCTTCATGGAGATTATCACCTCTACAGTCCCTTCCAACCATTCCAAGTCTTGCCTCTCTTTTCACAGCCAGGAAGAAATTTTGGCAAGAAGCAGCAGACACTAAATAAAAGTGACTTTTTTTTTTTTTTTTTTTTCTGGAATAAAATAGTAATGGACATTCTGGGGAGACTTCATTGCAGCTTTTCAATATGTAAGGGGGGCTTAAAAAAAGATGGAGAGCTACTCTTTTCTCAGGCAGATTATGATAGGACAAGGGGGAATGGCTTTAAACAAAAGGAGGGGAGATTTAGATTAAATGTTAGTAGGATTATTTTTTTTCCTTTGGCACAGGAACAAGTTGCCCAGAAAAGCTGTGGATGCCCCAACGCTAGAGGTGTTCAAGACCAGGTTGGACGAGGCCCTGGGCAACCTGATCTATTTGGAGATGTCCCTGCCTATGGCTGGGGGGAGGGACTAGATGATCTTTAAGGTTCCTTCCAACACAAACCACTATGTGGTTGTATGATTTTATGAGCCTATGCGTTCATGATTCTTACCTCTCTTGACAGAAAATATTGTTTTGATTCCGGAGGAAGTGATTTTTTTCCTAAAATATTACATTTGAAAAGCAAAATGTCTATTCAAATGGATAGATGATATGATTAACCATTTAAAATCAGTACAAAATGACATGCTGCATTCACCCAACAGAAAAAAATCCCACTGAGTAGACCCATCTCATGAATTTAGTTAAGGTTTTGGTCCCTCTGGAAGCTATGACTTCAAGATCAATCCCATTATTTCCCTTATCTACTGCACACTTCACAGATAGTGTGAGCTCTGAAAATGCGGTAAAGTCAGACTCAAGTTTTAAAATAAACTGCAGCCATTATTTGAATCAGATCTCCTGTTAAATTCATCTGAGTCACATGCTGTGTCTCAGTCCTTGGATTTGCTATGGATTTGCTCTAAGAAAGTCTCTTGTACTACAAGGAGGTCGTGCATTTCAGTCACAGTCACAAATATGACATGGTGACATTTACACTTTTTAGATCTGACTGCAATTTTTGAATAGTGTGTTAGCATGGAACACTTTTTAATTTATTTTTTCCCAGTCTTGTATTACCACATATTTTTACTCTGAGATAATTTCCTCTAATTTCTAAAATAAAAGAGTAATGAAGAGCTATTGATTAATTCTCAAACTAAAAAAATGAACTTTCAGGCTCTTTTCTTTCAAAGCAAGTGATTTCTCTTCTTCTTCTGGTAATTGAAGAAAAGTTCTGGCTATTTAAATGTCATAAACATAATCAAACTGTCATCCTACTGCTTGTGGCAACAAATAGAAAATGCACTAGAGACAGTTCTGCACTGTAGATTAGTGGAGTCCATTTAGCCCGAAAGGCCGCTTATACAAATCTCAGCTGAAGTGTAAGGCATCCGGGAAATGTGTTTACAGTGACTCTAGAATCCCGTTCGTTTTCTCACTGAATTCTTGCCAGTGGTTCATAGGCTGGAGTCTGATTTGAACCCAAACAAATATTTTTTTTAATTATTTATTTATTTTTTTTTTTAATTTGAAGGCCATCATGGGAAGATCAGGAGCATCCACAGAACTGTGCAAAATTTTTTGTGCTCGGGAGACTTCTATGTCATCTGCAGGGAAGAAAAAAACTCATCTTCAGTTAGAGAATATTAGATTAGCAAGGTAATTAGCAAGAAGAGTATGGCCTAGTGAAGCTCAAACTTCTCATATTGGTCTCTTAGAGGTGAAGCCTGTTGTGGCTGACCACATGTTGCCCAAGACATGACCAAGCTCAATCTCTGATGAATTTAGCTGGGACTGAAAAAATGGAGTCTTGCTGCTGATCTTTGTCCCAGTTATCACCACAAGGCAGCTGTGGGCACCAGCCTGAATATGTTATGTCAGGATATAACTCTTGCAGATGAAATAGTGTCCAACTGCAAGGAAATTTTGGCTTACTGTGTTCCAATAGAGGTAAAATCAGTGGGATTGTTAATGACATCTTATTGTCAGAGTAGGATGTACACACTGATTACAAACTGCGGTAATGGAAATTCCAGCCCGCATCTTGCTGATCTGGACACACATGGGTACACAGAACTGGTGGAAAGGTATGGTTTAGCTCATAACGTTCTTCCTGTCCTGCCAAAGAATGCAAAAAAATATATTCTACAGGACATGAAGTGTTCAACTAATATTTGTGAAGACATAACAATAAAACTACTGTAGTCATTATGGTCTGTTTGGATCTGTTAAATATAGAGAAGGTATTCTGTAAACTGAACTCTATTCTATGAGCTCATTAGGAAAAAAACAGGTGTATTAAAAAGGTCTCAATCCTTTTTTAATGACTGGTCTAACATGAATTAATGAGGTTTCTAACTCTCTAGTTATCTAATTCATAACTTGCTACTCATCACCTGTGCACCTATGAGCAAGCTTCTTACCTTGCTGATGATGAGAGGGTACATCCTTCCTCCTCCATTACAGTGCAGGTATTCCCTGCATCATGCCAGGAAGCATGAAAATCTCACGAGTATGACTGCCGTTGAAACCACTTCAAAATTTTTTGAGTAAACTGACATATTTATACCTTCCAGTCTGGAATTTTGGCCTACACCAGCTCCATGAGTTACTGGATTCTGGAGAAACTGCCAGATAATTGATACGGAAGGATGAAGGATGAAGAACACAGTGACTTGTATGTGACAGCAGCTGTGTAATGACCTTTAGCTCTTCCAGGCCTTCATGTCCAGCCCACTTGTTGCTATCATTTTGAGTTAATGGAGCTGCTCAGACCTTAGTATGAGTTGTGTGTTAGCCAAAACCTGAGCAGAAGCTGGCTAAACAGTCACAGGCATCTTACTTGAAGAAGACAAGTACATAACTACTTCAAACTTCGTAAACTTGCCAGGTGGCCTTGGGAAAACCATAGCACTTTCCTTGTCTACTCATAAAATTTAATAACACGCAATGGTGTGTACTGTAGGGAATTTCACATTCAAGTGGCCCCACCAAGTGCTAGGATAATAGAAATAATAACAATTTGTTATAAATATTTCTTTCATTTGCAGTGGCAGCCACTTTGGAGCTCTGAAAGTCATTAGACCAAATTCAACAATGGTGTAAGCAGGCACAATGACTTTTGATTTCAGTGGAGGCAAGGTGTTTATATGCTAGGCTGAATTTTTCGACTTCTGTCCGTAACCAATATCAGGGCTGAGATTATTTATAACTGGAGCTATGGTTTGATACTAGAAAAGAATTTTAACTGTAAAAAAAATACAGTAAACTTTGCTATAATTTCTATAGGTTCTTTTTTACCCTTAGACCAGTTCAATACATATGCCTCTAAAAACTGTTCTCAGTCAGTGTTTGAGGTAGAACTCTTGGTAAAAGAAAGATATATTTATCTTTTAATATTAACACACCCATAAGGCTCTCAAATATTTCGTGTTTTGTGGTCTTTGTTTTGGCGCAGCATGTCTGATGCAAACACAGAAACAACCAGATGCAGACACAAGCATATGATTAAATTCAGAGATCATAATTTTCTTAAAATTATATGATCCTTCAGCCCACACTACTTGTCAAGAAGACCCAGCACCTGGGTGGCTCTGAAGGCGGTGCCCCCACTCTCCTCTCAGGAGCTTAAATACTGCCTAGCCTCCTGACTTTTTGTCATATAAAAGGTAAGATAAACAAGAGAAGGGTAACCTCACAGTGCGTTAGGCATGCAAATACACTCCTTCACTCTGCACTGCTAAAATGAGACAGTGCTACAGCATGTCCCGGTTAACCAGCTGGACTGTGCCCCCATCCGCACTGGTCACTACTGCAGCACCCACACTTCACATCCACAGACAGAATGGACAAGGTTCTGGGTCATTTGGGAAAATCTTTTGCAAGCCCAGTCCCCTGATCTTACTAGCTGTCTAGTAACTTAATGAAGGGCGAGAGGGATGAGGCTGAAACCAATTGCCACAACTGGCAAGCTTCTTGTGGTTTCCACCTTGGCAGCAATGCTGGATGCAATTCCTCTTACCCGCTACTGAAGAGGAATTAAATATATGGACCTGGCTTCCTCCTCTGTCCAGCAACAGCTGTGGTGGGTGGGAGAGGATCCAGACCGCAAGGCTTTGAGGTAACACATGACCTTACTTCCCCTCAGTCTGCAGAACAAGCAAAGGTATGAGGAATTTTGCCCAACTTCTTCAGTGAGGTTTTCTCCCTCTTCCACAAGGATGTCTCCTGCCTTAGCAGAGCAACTCTCTGTTTACAAGAAGGCAGTCTTTGAAAGAAACTTATCATAAAAATAAAAAATAATTAAAAACAAACAACCAAACCAAACAAAACAAAATAAACAAATAAACCAATAACAACAAAAATCATAACTAATCTGTCTGTCTGTCTCTCTGCAGACCTACCTATCTACCCATTCACCCAACAACATTCTCCTTTCC
Source organism: Nettapus auritus (assembly GCA_011076525.1). Taxonomy (NCBI): domain Eukaryota; kingdom Metazoa; phylum Chordata; class Aves; order Anseriformes; family Anatidae; genus Nettapus; species Nettapus auritus. Next base: position 43,854,320 of record CM021797.1, read on the forward strand.
CTTATATTCTGAGATTTTCTACTTGGGATTTGTATCTTCTTCACATTGTTGTACCTAGTATATCTCTATGCAATTAGACTGTTCCCCCTACAGAACAATTAACATTTATTTTCAACCCACAAATGATATTCCTCATAGGATATGGCAAACCAGGAGAAGGAATTAAAAAGTGCTGGTCTTCTTCCTGTGGTAAGTTCTTCTTGTCTTCAGGTCCTGGAAAGATGGCTCATAACTCCTGAGTCAGACGCTGTGGGAAAAATGCAGTCCCAGTATAACTCTACTTACTCCACTGGAATTATGCCAGGACCAGTTTCTCCCTTTTTACTTGAAGATCTACTGCTCCAAGGTATATAAAAAATCTGTGCCTCACAGACAGAAAGACAATGTGTTTGTAATGGTGTAAAACAGCAAGCAGATTTGGACTTTGTGCTGCATGCACACACATATGACGAAACCTTGAAGCGAGGGGCGTATTCACCATTGTCTTTGCAGGGAGATTAGGATTTCTCCCATGCTGTTCAAGTGAACATAAAATGGCTACACAAAAATAAATGATAAGAGGGACCGGAATGCTAGAAATAAAAATCTAGTGAAATCTTTAGAAGTTGTCTGAATTATTGGTTTCAGTAACCTAAAACAATATGGGCACTTGCTTGTCTAATTTGAACATATATTCATTTCTTTTTCTCCACTCTGTTGTAAAATGAAATACAATAAAGCTTAATGAAGCTGATTACTAGAAAATTTTGCCTTTTAGTAAGTGAAAAGAAAGGTGACTTAAGACAGATGTACAGTCCAATCTACTTAGTAATGAAGAGTCACTTAAATTGGTGTAATAGTTTTTCATGTTGAAAGAATACACAGAGGTAACAGAGTTCCTGTCTTTATCTTGAGCCAGAAGCTGCAGCTCTCTGTGGGAGGCACATATGTAACCTTGGAAAATGGCTCTACTGTTTTCTTTTCAGTGTTTTTTCACCAGGTGCAGATGCCAGATGCACGACCTTCTGCACTGCAGAAAACTCTGGATCACTTCTGTTGTCTGGGGACTTTTCAACATTAATATCATACTCAAAGTAGATTTCAGTATTTCAACATTCAATAGCCTGTGAGCACTCTCAGTGAAAAAGGAGAAAGGGAAGATAAAGATACTGCAGAAGGTTCTTCATGATCACTGTTAATTTAGAAGATAATTTGCTAATAGTGATTGCTGGACTGTGATGTGATTTAATGGTGTGAGCACAGATCTAAAAACTATAAACTTCTAATTTGGCTCTGATACATCATTTTCTTATGACCCAAGCCAAATTGCTTAACTTTTCTTCACCTGTAAAATGGGGGTGTTAATATATATGTTGCAGGGCCATATGAAAGGTTTTTATCTTAGTTTCTGAATTAGTTCACAAACACAAGAACTGAAGATATCCTTTAAAAATGTAAAAAGTTTCCTCAGTTCATGTGAGATCTTGAAATTCTGGTGATTTATCTACATTTATCTAAATTTCATTTAGAAGTTACTGATCTTATTATATTTTATTAAATGTATATTCAAAATTCAAGTTAAAAAGTCTCTCACATTCCTTTCCAATAAAATGATGTGTTTTCTTTCCTTCCCATGTGTCATGGATCCTGTTCTTTTTCTCTTGCAGCTGACATTTGTTCTTTATTCAACAACCTAAATCTTTCCTGTGAATCTCCTTTCTTGTCAGAAGAATTTTTCCTCCTCTCTTTTTATATTTTCTGCAAAAGATTGTCATATGTATCATTCTTTACTTAGTTCAGGATGGAGCTGATATTCATTGTGCAGGGTATGTTCAGCTCTAGTAAGCCCCAATACACCTGACAGGCCTGATAATTGTCCTTATATTTTGTAAGCAGTTACACTGACAAACACTGCCAAGTCAGCCAAAATCTTGTACAAGATAAGGAGCTGCAACAACTGTCAGAAAGGCTTCTTGCATATTAGAAAGGATCTTTAGACTGATAGTGTTCAATGACTTCAATCAAAAATGCATTCTAAAAATGAAGCCTGGTTTGAGGATGGAGAGGAGGTTTGGTTTATTTTATTCACAACTTTTAACTTTTAAGGAAAAGTATAATAACTAGATGCTCTACTTACCTCAAAATAAATGGTGATTTCTTTAGAGAGGTAACTGCAACATCAGTCATTTAGATTTGAAGATATATGGAGTAAAAAAGGTCAAAAAAAAAATAATGGAAGGCTACAGCAATGTTCAAGAATATTCACAAACAAGATTAAAGAATGTGATTTTAGTGCATTAATTGGACTTTAAGTTAGATATTCTTATACTGCCAATCTTGTACAAGATAATTTTTTTTCCCTAATATGGAAAACATTTTAGGAATATCTCTTTGGAGTGAAAATAGTATAGAACCAAAAATAATAGCTCAAAACAAAATTAAAAACACATACTGACTCCTAATTGATAGGAATTATTTCTACTCTGGTAATGTTCTTTAAATGCCCAATGTTACAATTTCTCATTATTGACCCCAAACACATTCAACATATAAATAGACATAAAATCATGATTCTCTTACAAATTATAAGGTAAGCCCTTGGGAAGCTGTATGACAACTTATATACACTGGGCTACAATTACTTTCTACTGTTGCAAATGTCAAAACTTCTTTTTAATCTCTGCAGGTGGAGTATTCAGTTCCAATTCTTGCTAAATAGCCAATGAAAACAATCATGCTCATTTATTTAATTCCATTCTTTATTATTTATTTATTTATTTATTTGAACTACTGCTGTCTTGTTCTGCTGAAAGAAGAATACTAGATTCTGTTTTAACACAAGACCACTTCCAAGAGGAATTCTGTTTAAAAGGTGTCAGGATCAGACATTCTTTTTAAAATGAGTGCAAGAAGCAGGTCTGTTAAGTCTTCCAGAGAACAAATTAACAAGTGGGAATGATTAAGTCAGAAATGACTTGGTGTTCTAATTGAAGAAGTCATGCAGGATGATGTCACCAATCTCCCTCCCGCCCCCCCCCCCCCCCCCCGTTATTAGTATTTAATTGCTTTCAGAGAGAGTTCAGTGTGTCTCTCTTCTCTCTCCCACAAGAAAACACTCTCATAATTTTAAATGCATCAAGTTATAGAAGAATGTTGCTGTTTGCATACACTTGGTCTGTTTTAAGTTCAAGTAATTAAATTAGCTAAATAAAAAACACAGAGCTGTTTATAGGCTCAGCTATGGATTTTTTGTTTTATGCATCCAGGTCTGTTTCCAGTCTCATTGGCTGGTTTAAGGACTGTGTTTTCAGTGTGCCAAACAAAGAATAGTTATATCCTGTGACAGCACCTGGTTTGCTGAACTGTTTGAACTTTTCTCTGCAGAGTGTCTGTGGAGGTTCACGGTGCTGTAGAAAATGAGAGGGAGAGGAGACACCATACTCATTGCTTATTCACACATATGAGGTATTCAAAATATTTCTGTCATCAGTGTTGGGACAGATTAATTCAATTCTTACACTAAAGCCAAGCAAAACTTTACTATTTGTTTCTCTCAATTGCAGATCTTTTAGCCTGCATCAAATTATCCCAACAGAAATGCAACTCAAAGGAAGTAAGTAAGAAAAAAAAGACTTAAATAAACTATATTTGAAAGAAGAGCATTACACATGGCAGACTAGTTTCTTCTTCTTGTTCACACAGGTAGCTGCAGCCAGGGCAGCAGAATTACTGAAGCATCATTGTTCTGAGATTTGTATCTAGCTTGTTTCCTACATCTGTGATTACTACTGTAATACGCATAGCATACACAGTCATCTTTCAACATTTTCACTAATTTAATAATGTAGAATTCAGGAAATAAATTTTAAAAAGATTTTTAAAATTTTGATGGTCCTCTTCTGACTTTGTCACTCTAGACTCATAAAAAATGACTGTCCTGGGAGATGTTATATACCCTTGACACAATTCCGATCGCTTTGGAAAGAATGCCCAGCTCTTATGTTTTCTCTTGGAGTAGTTGTGGGCTGAAAAACTGATTTCTTAAATACTGCTGTAAGGGACAGAACTGTGTGGTTTAGTCCACAATTGTCCATCTAAGCTCCAGATTCAGAGAGAAAACCAAAATCTCAGTTAGGCCTTCTGAGAGAGAAGACATGCCTGAGGGTTTCTCATTCTTATGTCCAACAGATTAAATATGAGGGAAGGAAAAAAAAGTTGTTTTTCTTCAGATTTTGGGATGGTTGTCCCACCTTTGAGCAGCTGGATAGCACAACCTTTTTAGTGTCTGACATTTTTTCTTCTTATATTCTAGTAAGCCTCAACTGAAAAGGAGAAAGAGGTGAATATCAAAAAATGAATGAAAAGAAATATTTGTCTCCGGCTCTCGTGTCCAGGTGATGGTACCAAAGGTAAATTCCCTATCCCATTACAGGACCTAATTCCTTCTAACCATAGTTTTTTTTTGTTGTTTTTAATTGGTTCTGGCAAATTAAAACAGAATGTATTGCACCTCACATGGATATTCACCAAATAAGCCATTAAAAATTTACTGAACTGGAACTGCTATTTGATCACATTTCCAGTTCTGGATGTCAAAGGGCTTTCTGTATAGTTCCTTGTCCATAGAGATGTTTATGCGATATCACCATAAAGTTACAAAGTGGAAGATATGTCTGAAGAAGTCATTAGAGTGAGATATATAAAAATGCAGCTTCTGAAGTTCATGAAACAAAAGGAGAATCTTTGTCCCAGAGGAGCCTCATACAAACCCAGGAGCCAGAAGTGCCATGTATTTTACCCCTGCTATGGGTTTGACTGTGCTCAAGGCTAGTTGTGATACTGTGCAGCTGCATAACCTGGGTCAAACTGGTATGAATAGTGCCACGAAAGAGCAGTGAGAAGCATCAGCAGTGCTCTTTGCTTTGCTTAAGAACAGCAGTAAAGGTCAGGCCCTCATCCTTCGCCTTGACCACGTATTTTTCTGATTGAACTTGACTCCATGGTTTGACTTCTGATCTTTCTCATCTGGGAACTTGCATTGTAACCGATGAACTCATGGCTGACCCTGGTTACCACCATCTGCTCATCACCATAACGAGGCACGTCCTTACTGTGCAGGTGACAGAGCACAGGCACAGGTTGCCCACACCAGCAGTGCAGTCTCCTCCTTGGAGATCTGAAAAAGCCGCCTGGACATGGCCCTGCTCTGGGTGGTCCTGCTTGGGCAGGGGGTTGGGCCAGGTGGGCTCTGGAGGTCCCCACCAACCTCAACCATGCTGGTCAGACTTGTTCTGCTCTTCTTTTTCTGGTAATGTGGAACTGGTCCCCTTGCCAGTAAAGCTACTCTCCCACCTGCCTTGCCGAGATTCTCAGCTCTTGGCTTGCATTCCCACATGGGCCAGCTCAGCCCTACTGCTTTCCAGTGTGTTTTTTGCTTATTAGGTATGGCTTTGTAATGCTTTTAGTTGGGTCCATCTTGTTAAAATAATAAAAGGAAGGAGATAAGCTCAAAAGAAAATTTAAGATAAGAAGTCAGAGGAACAGTTTATCAGTACTGTAAAGACAGTTTTTACAGCTGTAAAGAACATTGGCATTAGAATATTATTTTTATGTATACCTTTTTTATCCAGCCAATACATTTTCTCATGAGAATGCAGCTTTTCTGAAAAATAAAGCTTCTTGAGTAAAATTTTTGTGTACGTAAGTAACTCAACTCTCTCTTTTGGTCTTTTCCCTCACCTTCCCTCTGAATTAGACCGTCACTGTTTGCTGTTCAAACCCATCTTTTGTTATACCACACTTCACCCACTCCATGTGAAGATTAATTCAACAGTCTTGATCTAAGAAGGTTTTTGTTTGTTTGTTTTGTTTGTTTGTTTTTGTTTGTTTGTTTTTGTTTTGTTTTGTTTGTTTGTTTGTTTCCAGGCCTCTTGTGATACATTAAGCTTTGTCTTCAAGGAATTATATTATAGTATTTACATGAACAACATCACAGGTTAGAACATTTTCATATTAAGAATGTTTTTGACCCATTCTATTTTCTCTAGAGAAATTCTAGTGTCATGGATATTTTTCCCCAGATAATGTGACATCCTCAAGGTCCTTATTAAAAATGTTTGAAAGGAATCAGTTAAATCTTTATACTACTGAGAAGGACTAGACTTAAGAGGTCTATTTTTGAACAGAAGTGTTTCAAATAGTTTAAGATTTTTCAATATTTTTATTATTATTAAATAAAATAATTATGCAAATATTGTTTTAATTAAGCACTGCTTTCAGAAGTGAGCCTTATTACTGTTTTATGTTTGTCACACAATGCAGACATGAAGACATTCTGTACTTTTAACAGCAGGACTATAAAAGATGAGGGCTTCCCTGGCTGTCCTGTTTCCTATCATCATGAAAAAGGACACTTCAAGAGTTGGCCGTGGATGTGGCATTACTGTTATGGAGAGATCTTGTGACATAATATATTGTACATAATGAGAGACCAGAGGAGCTGGGAAAGAATGAAAGACAATAATAATAATAATAATAATAGTAGTAGTAATAGTAATAGTAATAGCAATAAATTATTTTATCTTAATGAACCAGTTTACACTTTTTGCCACACCCTTGATAAAATTGATTGAACAATACAGGAAGGATACATGCTTAACAATATGAATTTGGTAGCAGAGACTGGATGTTGCAGACTAAGAAAAGCTGAAATAAATGAGTTATCAAGTAACATTAAACCACTCTATTCCCTCTCTTCAAATTTATGAAAAGGGCAAATGAGTTTTTAGTATAATTAGCAGAGGAAAAACATGTGACAGGCATTGTAAGTCTACACAAATATAGTATATTAAAAAATGTTCAGCCTCCATGGAAATACACCAATGTGAATGGACTGGAAATCTGCAGGAATGACCACATAACTGTGAGTTATATAACAAAAAGTTATCTATAAGCAAATTCTTACAGTTTCCTCAGTTTCTTTTTATTTGCTTGTTTGATCTGAATATTTTGAGCGAACTGTATGTGTAAAGATTGATAGTAATATGGTGTAAAGGTATATGGAAAACATTATTTGTTTTACCAACAAGCTTTTGCATTACTTCATTAACAATCTTCTAAATATCAATGGTGAAAACCACATTTTCTTCAAATCTATTCATCTAAGATACTGCTTTGACTTAAATGTAATAATTTCTTAACCCCCCCTTTTTTTTTTTTTTTTTTTTTTTTTTCAGATCCCTAGTCCTAAAATTGATAGGAACCAAATTCATTCCCAGAATATATAGCAAATCTTGTTCTACTTGATGGCTGACAGTAACATAGGGAGGTCTTTAAACTAAAGATCCTTTGCTGGGGATGTGAGAAAAGAAAATGTAAATCATTTTATTTTGGTAATCCTATGAAAACAAATTTCCTGCTGCAAAATTTTCAAAATGTTGGAAATCTTTAATGCCCATTGTTGTATTGGAAAGAATAACAGACTTTTGCTAAATATCATAATTAATTAATATCATACAGTACAGAGCATATCCCCAGTTGGCATACAAGAAAATCACAACAAGTCAGCCAATGCAAAAGTAAAGAGCTTGCAAATGAATCAATCCTTTCTACTAACTACCTGGAAGAAAGAAAGCCCAAGGAGGGAAATAATTGCTTTTATTTTCTAATAGTGTGATGACTGAGGCTCATAAATGCCTACTAGTAGAAGATATAGATGAGGTATTACAGCTACTTAGAGTTGAAAGAATTAATCAGTGAGGGCAGAATTCAGCCCTTTCTTTCAACCACAAACTAATTCCACTTTGCTTCTATGCACAGCCACACAAAAATTCTATGCATTACTTAAAGTCCTGCCTGAATCCTATACCACTGCAGTGGATTACTGACTTCTCAGTGGTTGTAACTGAGCTTTCTGAGAGCAGAGTTATCTTCCATTTAAACACTCTTAAGATTCAGAATTCCATTGGTAAAGCTGGGGAAGTCTCTGTTGCAGGTTCTTGTTACATGTTTGACAAAACTTCTGGTATTCTTGAGTCCTAAAGAGAGTTCCCTCCCCAGTTAAATCTGAGGGTAGTAGTGTCAACTTCTCACTCCCTTCTTCATATGCAAGGAGATATTTTTGCAGCAATCAGCATTGGTAAGCCAAGGATTTCATAATTTTTGAGCCAGTATTCCATCAGCAATTCCATCAGGTTCCTCATTTATATTAAAATTTTTATTGACTGCAGAGCTCTTTTACAAAGATGAGAATGCATTCTGATCTCCCTCAGAACCTTTATCAATTCCACTGCCTTTTCCAGTACCTTAAGATTCAGAAAATTCCGGGGGAAAAGTAATTTTTATGTTTGTGAAATAATAGATGTCTTCTGTAACCTTACCTAACATTTTCTCTTATAATTTTACATTTGGCTTACATGAAATGTTTACTCTTGCCAAGACTAATCTGAAGTGAACAGGTTTAATGCTAAACCCTCTTTCACAACAGACTGGTGTGCTTTGTGTAGTAAGTATCTCTTGCTGGCTTCCTGCATTCAGCAAAGAGCACTGTAGTCTGTTCATGCAAGGAAAATGCAGTTTGGCATGGCATAAAAACATGCCTCCTGTAGCTAGAAAAGATAGACAAATTCTGTTGTTCTATTTCTGGTTTCAAAGCTTGTTTGATTATTCTACCTAAAACTGGAGCAGCTTAAGCATAAACAATGGAATGTCATATTCTCTGAACAGCACTATGGCTACTGCAGGTCTTTAAGTGTCTTTCTCTCAATTTTGGGCATTGGCATAGGAAACCCAGACACACACAACCAGAACAACGAGTTCCAAGAGCTGGTATAGTACCTAATAATTAGGTACTACAGCAGTCACTCTACCATAGACCTAATCTGGCACTGCTAGAGATTTCAGTGTGAGAGGACACTTACTTTTTCCAAAGACTGACAAAACTGTTGTGTGTTTGTAGCATGCAGAGCTCTGACAAATTTTTACTGCGTCAGGCAAGATGTCCTCTCAAACTCCCATTTGGTTAAGATTCCCCTGCACTATCCCTTTTAGTTTAGCCCACAGCAAACCACATAACAACATCCCATTGGAACTGGTGAGAGACTTGCTTGACTAAGAAGTTTTCTAAGAGTGCTGAATAGGATCCATTTGTGGGTTCTGCTGTTTTTTCATGTGAACATTCTGAAGGGGAAAAAAAATTGTTTGTTGGTGTTCTCAGCAAAGGTTTTTGCTGAGAAAATTATTATAGTTTTCTTTTTTGAGGCTTTGAATATGCCTGAGTAATATTTTTCACAGTCTTCAAAAATCCAGTAAAGGCAAAAAAGAAAAACATAAAAGAAAATACACCATCTAATCAGATCTCTCTGCAAGTCAAGTATACTTATGCAAGGAAAAAGAGAAGAGTTATGAGAAATTCTCTTCTTCGTCTTTTGGTGTAGGACTGTGTCTTGTAAATACATAATCTCTGTGTGACAGTTTTCTTCCAGCTTGAAGGACCACCAGCAGTACAGGCTTTTGCTGACACTTCTTTACACATATGGCAAAACCGTGATCCTCGGCTCTTAACTACTTTTAGCTGCTGGTGACCAGTGAGCACTTCCCTTTTGAGAAAGCTGGTCAGTCCAGCAGGTGTTACATGGTGTTAATGTGGAAAAGAAAATCTCCCTTATTCTGCTGACATATATTTGGGAAGCAGGTTGATTTCTGCTTGTGGGCAATGCCTAACATTTGGCTTCAGAGAGGCAGCGGATAATTACACTTTCCCTGGAACCATCTCTTTTGTTCAATAAAGGACGAGACACACTTCCAATATGTTACACTAAAACCAGAAATTATCTATTTGAACAGTATAATGTATATGGCATGTTAAGAAGGATATGGAAAAAAAAACACCTTATCTCTGTATGCTTTTATGTTCCTTGATCTGCCTCTCTATTTTTACAGAACTATAATCTTGCCTGGAAAATTAAATGTTGTATGGGCATTGCAGCCACCTCACATGCATATGAGATGCATGTACGTGTCTGTGATAACTGACCACACAGTTTACAAATGTTCACAAAAGTTACTGTTTAAGTCCAATATTTAACTTATTATAGATTACAGTACACTGGCCCTTCAAACTTCTGTCAACACATAGACATAAATTTATTGATGGACTTTGATGTCCTATTCAAAAAGCAACCATTGAAATTTAGATGACTATACAGTCAATTTTAATATTTACTACTAAGTAAATATGAAATGTGAAAGCAATTCATTTCAACTACGAGTTATGGATGTTTCTCTAGATACAAACAGTAAAATAGAATGGTCTTAAAGTGTCAGACAAATGTGAGCTTAGCAATAAAACAGCTTGGGGTGTTTTTTTCCTTTCAGTTTTGTAATGAAAATACATCCACTTTGTGGTAGTTAGCTTTCTGAGATGTCTTCAGATCTGAAAACACTTAAAGCACAAACACATAGAACCCTAAGACCCAGTCATACACATAATATGAGATCTGTGCTACTCTGCAGATCTGGAATCCTTGAAAAACCTTGCACTCAACACCAGTGAATTTCACAGCTTCTATTCAATTGCAAGGTCCCATTTTAGCCCATATTTATTTGGAAGTGATAAGTAAAGTATTACCATATTAGTTAGGCTTCAGACCAGTCTAGGAACAAACTAAGCTGCTGAGCTGAGAGAAACCTTTTTTTTTTTTTTTTTTTTTTTTTTTCTTTTTCTTTTCTTTTCTTTTCTGGTTTTGGCATGGAAAAACAGCTTTATGTTCAAACTACTTTTTTCCTTAGCCTTTGATGCTGTTTAGAGCCTGGTGCTTATGAGACTGATGAGAGAAAACAGAAAATTCACTCAGTAGATCATTTAATTCCTCCAATGCCATGGAGGATACTTGTTCTCCATTACCAAATATATTGGTTGGAGACTAGAAGAGAGCTAACCAGAGGAAAACAGGATGAAGTATTCTGCAGGGCTGAAACTGTTAAAGAGTCAAAGGCTATACCACAGGTGCTGTCGTAGCAGTGTGAGACATTGCAGCACGAGAATAGGTATTAACAGAGCCTTGAGAACCAGATGACATGGGTGCTGTGAGGTGGAGATAGATTGCCTCTGATAACTAAGCTATCTCACTAAAATTTTGCATGTGGTAACTTCACACTGTGCTGTGAACTACTGTACATGCCGTGACATCTCTGCCTCCATTACAGTTAACGCCACCTCCTCTTCCTCTGGACTGGAAACTACGTGACCTACTCTCTGGTTGACGGTCACCCACCAGTTTGCTTGCCAGCCTGTACAATGAAGCTCCTAGGCTGGGCATGTGCAGTTACCACCAGGCTATATTCCTAGATGTTTCTGAGCCTTTCTAAGTATTTGCCTTGCCCTGCACTTGGTGAGTTTGCAGAGACACTGTAATTCCAGCTATGACCCATGATTTTTCCACACAGCTTTTTTCCTTACTTTTGAGCCAAGCAAAGTTAAACAGTAGCCATATGAACTGCAGGGAGATTTCCCAGTGGCAAGGCTCCAAATACAGTGCCTTGTAGGAATAACACAAACTCAAGCTAGAATCACTGTGTAAAAGATCATCTATAATGATATACCTTTTTATATTGAGAATTATTTCAACATTCCTGTCTCCAACTTAGCGCACGGGAAGTCCTCAATGGAGATATGAGATATGGAGTTCAGTGTTATATTTCTGTTACAAACTCTCAGTTTTCATTTCAGAGAACATTTAATTTTTTGTTATGCATAAAAAAACATCTTAGATACCAGTATTTCAGACCAATGTATATTTGGTATGATGGCAGATGGAAACTTCTAGCTTGCAACTTTTGATTTTGAGTTCTTCCACTTCTGAATTATATTTCAGACAGTTTGTGAATTTGAGAGCTTAAAATACTCTGTCTGACTAAGCGCAAGTTTGTCACACTGACAACCAAAAAAATGATTGGCCATACTTTAAAGTTTCAAAACAGAGAAGTATGCTGACCTATGAGGGATAATGATGATTTTTTAGAGAATGTGTATACAAGCTTTTTCCTTTTTGTATACACAAACATGAAAATCAACTTTCCTTTTGTTTCAGTTTCTGAATTATATTTTAGAAATGCTGATCATAACAACCATACTCAGACTTCGATAAACATCAACAATTTCTTTGTTGTTTTCGCTACACACCTAAATTTAAATGAAAATGTTCAGTGTGACTTTAATGTTTACTTTAGCCCACATACATAAAAACAACTCTGATTGTATTCCGCAGATGACTTCTGCATAGGAGGCAGAGTGTGTCACTGGGATACCTGAGGCCAGAACAGAAAAACAGGTCTCATAGCTGTTTGAAAATATCCCAAAAGCTTTTCAACACACAAACAGCTGGTGATTTCCCAATAGGTAGCATGCTGGAGGTCCTTGTGCTCATAATCAACTGGTCTTGCTGGTAGAACAGCAGTTTTTTGTCTGCATTTGAAATGATCAGACAAGGGGACAGTCTTCTCTGTTGAGCCTGCAAGACAGTCTGATGCCTTTTTTTTTTTTTTTTTTTTTTTTCTTTTCCCCAAGGTACTAAGCATTTAATTTTATCAGTGACTGAGTATGACACAGTGTGCTCATGAGTAAAACACAAAATACAGTTACATTATACTAGGTGTATCCGGGATCTGTCATGCTTCTTTTTCCCAGATGTTTCTGGGCCTTTCTATGTAATTGCCTTGCCCTGCATTTTATAAGTGGGCAGAGACACAGTAATTCTGCGTAATTCTTCATCACACTGCCTTTTTCCTTTGCTTTGAACAAAGAAAGCAAAATATTGCAGTGAGATATTCGTAAATAACACTCATCCTGAGCTGTTCACAGGTTCTTCTGGACACAAGATTGTTTTTATTCCATTTTTATGAGCAGCTTTGCAGCTCCATATTAGAAAGGTCTCAAACTCTGAAATGGCTGGCTTTTAGCAATTAAATAAAAATAATCCAAGAAGGAAAGAAATAGTTTCAAGTAAACACAATGTAGACTGTCAGCTTGACTGCCAGTAAAACCTAAACCTTAACAATATTCACCTTGCAGCAATAACAGACAGTAAATATAAATGGTTCCAAAGTAGAAGGCCCCCGACCCAATTTTAAATGCTGGAAATAGAATAGCAACTTTTAATCTCTTTTGATTTTTGTCACAAAGCTAAAAAGCAATGTTAAAACTTTATGAAACCAGCTCAGGAACTGGCAATACATTATACAAATTACTTTGAAACTAATTTGACATTTAAAAGGTAGAGCCAGATTTAAACACTTTCAGCTGTACTGACAAGTGGAAAAGAAGAAAACAGGAAAACATGTAGAATGACTGATGTTCTAAAGCATACTTTGTTAATTCTGTCTCAATTATTTTCATGTTAAATTCAACTTACAAATTATAATGTATTTATTGTGACTTTTAACATTGCAAACCACTCGACAGCTTCACAGCAGAATATTCTGACAGTCATAAATAATTATAACATTGAGTCATAAATAATGATAAAATTATCTGTAGACAGACCTCAAGAAAAAACATTATTATTGCTGCATAATACAAATTTTATCTATTTACCTTGCTGTCTACTGTCTGCAGAGCTAGGATCAATTTTATAAGTGGTAAAAATCTTGGAAAATTCAGAAAATTTACGTTTACCAGCTATTTTATTTGCAATTTATATACTTCTGTTTTTTGGTGGTGGTGGTTGATTGGTTTATTTTGCACTTATGCAGAGAAAATTCAGCTGGCTTTGATTTTTCACTAAGAAATGAATTTTCTAATGGGATGTCTGTGTAGTGGATTTATAAAGAGAAGATTAATTAATTTAATCCATGCAATATTTATTTCTTGTTTTGCATGTCTGGTAATCATATATCCAGAAGGACTGGATATTTTTCAGGTATTGATATTTATCATAAAATTTAGGCTTCCACATCAATGAAATAGTTAAACTATGTCAGCATACACTGATGTATTCACTATTCTAAGAAATGACTGTTCAGGATTATAAAAAGCCTCTATAAGATAATGAATGGCAAAACCAGGGGTGTTTATTTGGTATTACAGTGGCAGCCATTTATAACCATTTTGCTTATCAATAATGTTAGTCACAGGAGACCTCAAAATAAAGTACCATTGTATAAGTCTAGGATTTTCATAAAATTGTATGTTCAAATTAAAATTAACATAAAGTATTATTTACCTTCTGAATTGTGATGGTGACTTACAACTAAAGGAAGAATCTGGTTCGTAATAATGATGAAATGAAGGATGTGTGTGATTTTTGTAAAGGTAGTATTGAGAGCACTGTAGTCAAAATGGAAAACAAATATAATTTTCTCCTGTACAGGAATCAAATTACTTTTCTGCTGCAATCTATTTAATTAAAGATTATTTACAAAACAACTCTAAAAGAAGATGCAAGTGTTTTCTGTATGCTTATTAACTATAACACTGAGCTTTTGTTGTTTTTGTGAAGTAACATTTATCACTTTCAGAGATGTCAAACAAACCATTTCTGTTAAACACATGGTTGTGAGTTTAATACAGCAGGCTCTCTATTGATGTAGAGGTCCTTGTTTAGGTCAGACAGTTGTAGCAGAACATATTACTAATTATGTGTCACAATTGCACTACTATGTGTATCACAGAATAAAAGTATAGATTTCAAATTATGAGTTCATCAAAATTACATAGTGGGGAAAATAATATCCTTATACACAAAATTAGAAATGAAAGCAGTCATCAAGGCATCGGTAGTCATTGTTTTGGGTCACTCATTTATCATTTTTTATTCTAGCAAACTCCCATTTTGCTAGAATGGAATGTCAAATTGTCACAGTGTCAAATTTTTTATCACAGATTTTTTTAAGCAGCATTCCCTCTGTATTTTGTGTTTTCTTATTTAACTCAACCATTTACATTAGGAAATACTAACAGAATAAAATATTCGGGAATTAAATAATAATTTTCCAGTAGTCCAATCTATGAATATTATCAATAGTGTAATTGATTTATTTGTGTATCATAACAACATAAAGAATTGTATCATGTGCAAACAGGGAAATGTTAAAAGACCTCGAGTCTACATTATATTGCACTTTATCAATTTCAGTAATGTTAATGGAATAAAATATTTTATTTTCATAGTACCTTACAATCATTGAGCAAAAATGAAAGTAAGTCAGAGTAATGAAAGAGCCATCTCCAAGGTTAGTAATAGAAACATAGAGAATGTATTGTTTACTCATTTGTTACTGAGGTTAATGGTAGGGCTTATACTGATACCAGAGTTAATGTGGCTGCTGAGATCATCCTCACAGCATAGAAAAAGCCTGAAATAGAGATTTTGTTCTTACAGTGAAGAAGATGCAGCGAAGAGATGAGATTCAAGTGTTTTTATTAACTGTCCCTTACATACCTTGGATGACTGGTCATTCTTGGACTTTAGAGAAAAGTACATGTTCAAATAAACACAAGTCAGCATCTACATTTTCTTCATGGTGATTTAACCATAAAGCATGCATTCAGATATTTGAATATATTTTACAGAAAAGTTATTTTCTCTATTTATTATATGAATGATGGACGTAGGATAAATGCATAGTAACAATATATTTCATTTTGTAGCATTTTCAAAGCTATTTGAGCCATATAATTATAATTCAAATTTTCATATTCATCACTGCTCTTGTTTTTATTCATACAAGAATTCTTTCAAAGAATAAGGGACTTGTCTTCCACATATCAAGAAAAACACATTATACAAAATCCTTGAATTAATGAATTAATTCTATTAAAAGCCAGTCATCATCTTTTGCCATTCTAAATTGCCAGATTAATCATCTTTTTTTTTTTTTTTTTTTTTTTTTTTTTTTCTCCCCAGTAAGCATTTACAAATATTGCACCCTTCTATGGTTAAGACTTTAGAATAGTATGATATAATTGCCCATGGCAAATTTTTTTGTAGTAGAATTACAGTCTAGGCAAATTAATGACAAGAAGCAATATTCTCCAGGGGTTTAGTAGAACTATTCTCATGATAACCCACACCCTTTATTTGCTTTATTCCCTCTGTCTCTTGTCTGAGCTGTATTTTTACAGAGAACTGTTGAGTCTGTCATTAAAACATAAAGGTTTACAGAAGGACTTTGGAAAGGCTTAATGTTAATTGATGTCCAAACCCTCTCAGTCTGCAAATCAATAACAAAAGACATTTTGCCTCCTTTTTGCAAACAGAGCAGACGTCTAAGTAAAATATCACCTCTGGAACAGAAGCAACCGACTTTTATGTTCTCATCACAAAAATGGAAGCTCTCCACTGGTGGCCTTTCCTATTTACACCACACACATGGCAATCTTTGACATTCATTTCCTTGAATATAAACAGAAGATACAGTCTCCATCTACTGAAGTTAATGAATTGAATGATTAGGCCTTACCATACCCTTTTATTCAAATGCCTAATGACTTGATCGTACTTGCAGAGTTCTGCAAAAAAGTGAATTAAAATTAATTTTATATTATACTGAAAAACAGATTATTGGTGAAATAGTACTTATCTGCTTAGTGTAAAGGGACCTTTTCATATGAAGCCTTAACCCAAATTAAATACTGCAATTTTCCTACTGCCTAAAATTCGTTTTTCATTTGGCCAGTTGAAATGACTAAAGGAATGGGGCTCAATTTTTGTAACTAGTCTACTGGATCCTATAACATGGAGAGGATACCTAATAAAAGGACATTAACTATATTAAGACTCAACAGACATCAATAAAAAGATTAAAAACTTAATGTGCTTTCACTAGAACTAGTCAGATATTTTTAGGTGAACTGGTATTTCATCAAAAATTACAAAACATGAAACTTTCAAGTATAGGCCATTTTTGACAAATAAGTCATACAAAAATACACTACTGAGGGAAAACATTCAAGGAACTAATCGACAATGTCAGTAACCAGCCTGTTCCACTTAGTTCAGCTGTAGAATTTGAACCATGGCTTTGGGCTGAGCAAATATACTGTTTTAAATTATCCTTTTCCCCATTCTGCTTTATCAATAAATACCTAAAGGTCCTGGGAAAATCTGCATGCTCTTTGTTTGTACTACTGTGAGATGAGAATTTTTCTTTTTTTCAAGTTTTGTAAAAGGGAGAACACAGCTACTTGTTCAGATCTGCTGTTATCATACGCTAAACTACTGTTCTTGAGATTTGCACTATATGCATTACTAACATAGCATTCTTTTTCCTGTAGAACCTTGAGTTGGGAAGGGAAGACACCTTCCCTAAAATGAATTTAAAAAAATAATATAACTTTGATACCAAGAGTGCGAGAAATTGATTATCTTATAGGTTGAAATCTTTCCTTTTTTTTTTTTTTTTTTTTTTTTTTTTTACACCTGTGCATACTCCCTTTTTTTGAAATTCAAGTTCAATGCAGCAAGTAAAATCTGCTGTAGATAGAATCCTGTGATTTAGGTTAAATTGACCTCCAAGAAAATCTACAGGCTTCCCATGAGTTTTTTCAGGTTGCTTAGCTTTATTATGTTACAAAAAAATAAAATTAAATTAAAAAAAACATGGATCTGGGCTGTGATAAAATGTGAAGGAAAAAAAAGTGCTCTAGCCTGTAATATCTATATAGTGAGACCAAGTGAGCAAAATAAAACTGTTTCTTGTTTGCTTGTTTGTGTATTTTTTTTTTTTAATCTTGAAATATAAACAAAATAAAAAAGGTGGGTGGGGGCACACAAACTAAATTTTATGCAAGAATGAAGGATATTAGACTGTTAGCAGAATACAGAAAGAAATGCTCCTTCAGTCTGCATGTGTAATCTTTTGGCATGACCAAGCATTTTAAAAGAACTCCATAATTTTACTCATTTGCAGGTTAAAAGGAAACCCTCTACAAATTCATGCAAATAAAAATGTCATCTGTTGGAAACAAGATCTGGTCCACTTATGTTTCTGATGAGTTTTTAGATGTCCAGGAATGCATGGCTGAGATAAGGCAGAGAATGTGAAGTGTTAACAAAATATACACGTTATTTCATAAAACTATAGAAAATAACTCTTAAATTCTCCAAACACTGAAACACACTTCGTTCTATCACTGCATCCCCATTTGTAACTATCAGTGATACCAGTAAAGCGTAAGTAGTTGAGAAAAGCAAATTCAAGTAATTAAGTTATTTAACTTAATTACTTAAAGGCAAGTTCTTAGCCTGTTTCACAAAGTATGTGATGATAGGTACATAGCTGAAAAGTAGTTGTGGAGAGTTGTTAATCATTGAACAATTTATCTTTTTGTTTGTTTGTTTGTTTGTTTTGTTTTGTTTTTTAATGCTTAAATAAAGGTTTAAAGATGTGTAAACGTTTAGTTTAATTTTATCCATCTGTTAGAACAATATGTTAGAAATAGAAGACTTTGCTAAGGCTAAAGGAATGAGTTGCAAAATTAGGCCTGAGATATTTATTTTCATGTATATCTGCTTGGAAATTCAATTCTGTTGTTCTTCACTCTTCATCAATGTAGGGGTGTTGGAGGTGTTGCAGCCCTGATTCTTTGTGTTTGCCTGTCCTTTTGTAACACTTGTATTCTCCGTTCTTATGAGTTTGAGTCCAAAACTCCTACACAAAATCAAACTGTGTGTATTTTGGGGCCTGATCACTTATAAATCCCTTACATATAGCTTGTTGTAAAAATTATATTTTTAACATGTTGATTGACTCCAAAATATTTCATTGGCCAGCAATACAAGTATCAGAGCTGTACTGGCAAACCAGGTTCTGGGGCTGTAAGGAAGCAGCAGCGCAGACAAAACTGCCAGCTAGCTGAACATACGGTTTAATTTCCTGAATTAACCTGCATCACATCTTATAGTCCACAGGACTGCAGTAGACAAAATTTAAAAAATATATATATATATATTAAAAAAGCATTTTATACATCTAATTTTTCATTCTAACACACATTTCAAAACTACTCAAGAATGCCCAAAGTTGCAAATGTTCTCCAGTCATTGCTTCCTGCCACCATACAAGCAGTTCAGATTTCAGAAAGGATTGCCTCTTTTTTCCCTTAATATCAGTAGAACAGAAAATGAAGTTTAATTAACTTGATTATCAATGAAAATTCTACAACAAAAAGGCAAAAGGGAAAAGAATTAACCAGCTATACATTTCTGGGAAACTAATGTGTGACATTTTATCTTGTTTTTCAAGAAAGGTGAACCCTTGAAGATCCCACCAACCTCAGGTGAAGTTGTGGTTCGTTAGCAGCCCTGCAGACTTGGATCATGGTATCTGCAGTTCGTAGCTTACATGTAAAAGGATCCAGAACAGTGGCCATTTGGGAAATTTTTGCTTTTACATGCAAACTGCCAAGAAGCCCTTAACCCATCTGCTTGGGAGCCCCATATTTTATAAACATTCATGTTTCTACCCAGTTGGTGTTTAAGAGAACTTATGCTCATTGATTTACTGTACTTAAAAGGCAATGTTTGAGCAATTGAGTTTTTATGTATTTTTATCCATTGCTGTCAATGTTGTTTAAATGCCTCTACAGCTGGCATTATTTATACAGTTATGTAAACTATGGCTAGGCTTCATTTCCCAAGCTGAAGTTCTGAAGCATATTATAAAACTGGTGCATAAATAAAAGGAACAAAACAAAAAAGATCAACTCCCTTCTTCCTGCTATACATCATTATGATTTTCTGAATACCATACATTTTCATACAGATCTTCTAATGCAAGCTGAAGTCTCCTTAGGAACCAGTTCCATGCCATCATTTTCTGCAGATGACAATCTATGTGCTTTTAGGGACAAACCTGGCTATACACCAAAAACCTAACTACTTGTCCCATGAGTGAGGTTCTGTAGTTGGGAAAAGGAAAAGCAGAGCTTGGGTTTTTTATTGCAGGAATCTATTTATTTTTTTCCTAAAAGAAGTCTTCCTTTAGGAAGGTTGAACCTATAATGCCCTCACTACTAACCCTAAAATTTCTTGCATATCAAATACAGGTCAGTTTATCTATTTTCCACATGTACTCCAAAAGTTCCTAGTGCCTAATTACACAGAGATCTTGAAGCAATTTTTCATAATTTGCTATCACATTTAAACTTTTTTGACACTTGAACTACAAATGATTAATAAGGTTGTCACATAAAGTAACGTTGTCGTATGAGTTAGGCAACATTTTTAAACACGTTCTTTTAGACCCTTGAAAACTTTAGCATATATCTTTGCATTTATTATACTGAGCTTGTGTGTACATTGATTCTTGTACAATCATGTAACCACAACAAGAAATACTAGCATTAACGGATGAAAGCTGACCTTAAACACCATTTGCACTGCACCACATGGTTCACAATGTTGGTTGGCTTTTTTCGGTCTCATATCCCAGTCCCTTGCAAATATGTATCAATTTTCTGCTTAGTTCTGCTCCAAAAAATAAAATTGTTAAATATTAAGAAGCCAGTTACAACTTATACTATTGACTTAACTGGTTCTATTGCATGACAGATTGTGAAAGACTGAAAAATGAAATCACAGTAAACACAGAAGTATGTGTCCAGTACTGGTTTATAATTCAGCTGCTCCAGAGCTAGGAATCAAGGTAAGCAGAAAAGCAATGACAAAAAGGTCTGAGGAAAGTTACTGTCAGGATCAGTGGCATGGTCAACGCCAGCCCTATCTCACAAGACCATTAGGTAGACACACACATTTAACATCAAGATTTTGAAAACTTCTGTTTTCCTTGTCCTTGTTTTCTTCAAGTGTTTGGAGCCTCCAGACCACACAGTTCATCTGCAGCAGGAAGGGTTGGCCACACGTCTCTCCATTGTTTTCCTCAAGATTCCCAAAGAGGGTTGTCCCTGTGTGAGAATATTTTATTCTCAGTGTGATAATAAAAGGAATAGGTGGAAAGGAATAGGTGGAAATAGAAACAGATAATAGTTTGCTGCTATATCCTGCACTGCAAAGCCACCATAGTCCACTATATTAGTTATCTTAAATTGTATTAATTAATTTGATCTGTTAAGAACACATAATTACTCCTGTGGTGACAGCACAAGTTGTGCAAGTAGCCTTTTTTTTTTTTTTTTTTTTTTTTTTTTTAATCCTCTATTTTCAATCATTTCATGATGTTGATAAACTAATTACTAGAACTGAAAATTCTTGTTTTAGTGTTCACTGCAGATTGAAATTTCTTAAGAAAAGCTTCAACAACCACAAAAAAACCCTTCCTATATGCAAATACTGGAGAATGGAAATGAAAAGGGGTTTTGTTAGAGTTAAGTGCAGGAGGACTTCTGAAATTTTCACCATGTGTTGAAAATTCACCACTGAATAATATCTGTTCTCTGCACTGCTGACATTGAGGGTCTAGTGGAAAAATAAGTGATCATTTCCTGGAAAATTTTTTCAAAATATTTGTAAGAGAATAGAAGTTTGAGTTGACAGACTACTTTAATTCCAGTACTTCCTAATTTCCAGTCTTGTGATTTTGCAGCCTGAAAATGTTTTTGATAGACACTATTTGACATGGGTATGAAACAAAATGTAACACATCTTTTGGTCAGTAAGAATATTATTTATTTATTTTTTTTCTTTTCTAGAATGCATTTGGTAGGTAAGCTAGAACTCCAATATAAGCTCATGTTATACTTGTTAGAACAGTATACATCAAAAAAATCTTGTCAAGTATACAACCACATGCATTTCAAAGTTTCTCTCTATTTGGACTCACCCCTTTTTGTAAACTCAGATATATAAATTAACATATTGGGAAACAGATATAACCAGAAATGAGTCTACAGAAAAGTGGTAGATTGTTAAAAATACTTTCATGCCCAAACAACTGCAAACTGATCTTTACAGTAATTTTGATCTAAGTGTGTGCAGCAGACGTCTTTCTTGACTGGAATTTCAGAAATTATTGATAGGAACAGAAAGTGATTTTTATTGTCATATACTAACTTACTCTTAGGACTTTTTGCAACCAGAATTGCAAGAAAGAAAAAAAAAATAACAATCTAAATTTGTCCTTAGAGACATGAGTACAATGAGTTCAGGATGTATTGTATTTAGTAGTTCCCAAAGGAATTCTGCCTTTATCCCATTTGATACATGCTTCTTTCAAGACAGCTATGCTTCATGTACTTTTTGTTTATAGACCTGTTACCCATTTTCCAAATAAGTCAGTCATATCAGAAACGCACGGGAAATATTTTGATAAAATAAACTGCATAGATCTGTTTAATTCCTCTTAAAAGAACATGCATTTTATTTTAAACCCTGACTAGAGCATGTTCTTTTTCTAGAGGTTTTGATGAATGCACACCAAATGGGAAGAGGACTTGGGCAGAAGTGTTGGGAGGGAGTGCAGTAATGGATGGAGTAGTGCAAGACCTCACTACCTGTAAAATATCTTCTCTACCATTTCTTCTTTATTCCTTACAATTACAAAGGCTATTTTAATGTCTGTTGAAATCTAAGATGTACATCTCTATTGTGGTGATAGGGCTGATTACAATAACAGCAGAAAGAATTGAAAGCATTTTAAATTACGAAAAGCCGTAGGTCTTTACTCTGGCTAAAGAGCTTTATATCAATAAGTAATAATATACAAGATTTTACCATTGGTTTGACCCTTTCTTGATCAGAGATTGTGAATCATAACACTTTATTTATTTGTTACTAAAATAAAATTCTCAGTATTTTGTGGAATTTTCATCTTGAACAATTTTCTGCCTCTAAAGCTGGATATTTCTAATTTAGAAAGAATTTGCAAAGAATCTCCTGGAGTGTGTTTCCATGATAAAATTGCAGAAGGGCTTTACTCCTCCCTGCACAGAAAACCAACCTTTCCTCTCCTAGCTTGAGATAATATAAGCTTGATCCTGATTTATCTCTGTACGACTAACTTATTCCAGAGAAGTTTGGTGCTAAATTTCTAAAGGTGGAAAGGTGCGTGGGACAAATATAACCACTCCTACCTTGGCAAACATACCACTCTCCCACCCTTACTAAGAAACCAATATTACAATAGAATATTGTACATTTATGCAATGCCACAGTATTTAGACATCTGGGATTTTAAAATATTTTGTGATTTACTTTGAGTAAGTTTTGTTCTTAAATGCAGGTATTCATAATTTTGAACTTCTAACCCTTCAATAAAACTGTTTAGAGTCCAGAAAGTCTCCAGCTGCAACTAGGGCAATACACAACAACTGAGGCTGATACTCTAAACTGGAGACTTTTACAATGCCTTCGTATGTGGTCAGTAGCCTTACAAACCAAGAGACCACACACGCACAAACAGAGGCTCTCATAATTGCCTAACATTTTCACCACCTGTCCTGAAGCCACGTTATCAGATGTGAACAAACCAGTAAAAAACAGTTTATAAGCTATAAATGGAAGCAGCTATGTCAGAGAGCTGATAAACATTTCAGTGCAAATTATTTTGTATAGCAGACCGTAATTTACACTACACTAAACTGCTTTGAAGTATAGGTTTCAAGTTACAGGATGTCACAATTACTGTTTTGGGATGGGGGCTATGTATGTTGGGGTGGGGGTTAGGATAAGTAAGAATGAAGGCAGGTGATATTTCTTCTTTAACAGATCATGTCAAAGATAGCCTTATCTTTTCCTTGCATTTTCTACTTCATCTTTGCCGTAGTCTGTTGCCCAGGTGTGAAAGCTTGGTTTAGTTCAGAAAAAAAAAAAAAAAAAAAAAAAAAAAAAAAAAAAAAAAAAAAA
>CM021797.1:43889770-43905234 GCA_011076525.1 Nettapus auritus
TAAAGAATCCTCTTGCATTAAAAATATATTAATTCAAAACCTTTGGCAGTTTCTTCTTTCTGGATAAATCCCATCTCTTTGGTACATTTCTTCTGCCTTTTCACAATTTTGCTTTTGCTACCCCGTGTTGTTGTGAACACAGCTACATTGCTCCTCAAGTTTACATGTAGATGCACAGGGGCGAGAGATTAGAGATGGCAGTAAGCATTCCAGATTTTTTTTTTAGATTTATTTATTTTATTCCTGAAAATGATTACTGAATGCTTTATACGATGCATCATCTAAGCACGCAGTAGAAGCAAAAAATGTTTTTGGGTGCCTCATTTTCAGTGTCAGCTTAGTCTTTGCAACTACATTGCTAAAATAGGGCACTTGGAAAATATACCCTATTAGTTCCTAAGTAAGGAAGCATACAGACAGATTTTCTTGGCAAATTCTTACACTAACATAACAGCACATTAACAAGGTACTTTATAGCAATATAGGGCAAGGTTACTGTGCAAAATGTTTAGTTTTAGGAACACCAATACCTTTCAGTATAACCCTCATACTTTCTCTGTTCTGAGTGTTTTGCATGCTTTAAATTACACTTTTCCTGGACTTCCAGAACATGTCTACATCTTCCCATGGCTGTGATGATCCAAACTCTTTTCCACCTCTGGTGTGAAATTCCTAATGCCTGATGACTAGTTTCTTTGGAATTAATTAGAATATTCTTCCTTTAAAGACAGACCTGCATTTGTAATACACTGCTTTGACCCATGCATAATGGTATGGTTTCAAGCCTCTCACAAGGGGCTACCTCAAAAATGTGTCACCAAATGAGGCAGAATGTCAAATATTCCCTGAGTAAACAACTCACTAACCCCTAGCCCTTCTTGCTCCTTACAAATCCATCAAGTGTAGGTGTTCCCCACTTCTGCTTCTTCTGAACTGGTGATTTCTGACCGACTTGAGCTTCTTCTAGTTATGCAAAAGCTTATTAACCAGCATGATGTAAAAGAAAGAAAAAAAGTTGCTTGAAAAAGACTGCAGTCTGGCTGTTCTAAAATTGTACTTGTATTAGAAAATGGAGCTGGGGAGATTTAGAGAGAAGGTCTTCCTTCCTTTCTTACTTCCTTCCTTAGTTAGTCAAAGCTGGGAAGTTTCTGACTTCTGTTTTCAATTGCAATTGTATTTTTTTTGACTATTGTTAAGAACAAATAGATACTGTGAGGAAAAAAAATCTTTTAAAAGAACATGGGTGTGGTTTTAAGTTCTCCTCTCTTGCTGGTGACACAGCCGACATCATTGTACTTTGAAAATGCATTTCTTAGAGGGGGAGTTGGAGCCTGGATGTCTCCTTCAGTGTAAAAGATTCTAACTTCTTACTCACAGCAACAAAGACAAGGTCATATTAAAGGATTTCAGAGATTTGTCAGGATGATTCATCATGATACGCTGCAAAATATTAGAAGCACGTTAGATGTATAGTTGATTTCTCCAGTCCCTTTCTACTGCATGGAAAACTCCACTAAGCATCTCGTTTCCATTTATGAATCTATACTCTTTCATTACCCCTGCCAAAGAAAACACAAAATCTTTAATATTTAAGAATAATTGAAGAAATATTAAGGAAGAGGTATGTCTTATCCAGTCTAAAGGGTCTGTGTATGAGGGGCTCATGAACTTCAGTCTTTTATTCACTTTTTTCAATATATATATATTTTTTTAAAAAAATCTTTTTGGAATGAGACATATAATTCAATATCTCTCCTCGGGATACAGTAATACCACAGATGTAGATGTCTTACACCTTTTCTATTTCTTTTGAGTATTGCTTGTTTCCTAACGTGGCTGAAATAGAGAAAACAGAATAACTGGAGCAAAAAAGCTCTAAATTTCTTTGTATAAATTTATTTATTTCATGAAAAAATAGGGGTACAAATAGACTGGACTGTCTGACAGTTTCTTTTGACATGCAGATATGTTTATTATTCAAATTTATCCAGAGCCTACTTTCAAGAGGTTTCTCACTTTACAGACCAGAAAATAGCTAGCAAGAAATATAGATGGGTAAAACAATTATTTCAAGCACAATCAGAAGGTTATGAGTGTTCCAAAGCAAATAAACAAATACAATACGAAAGGCTTTGTTTTTGTCCTACTAAATCATAAGCTTATTTTGAAAACTGGTGTGTGTTTTGTAATTTTTTGGTTTTCTTGTTGTGGCAAAGAAAAGCATTCCTTGGAGATTTAATTCACTTTAACATACACTTCGGGGAGTTTTTTGGAAGCTGATAGTAAGAAAACATCCTCTCCTTTTTATTATAAAATTATTATAATTTTTCCTTTAATTCTGGGAATTTCTACTGCATTTTATTTAGTATGCTTTTGCATAGAGGAAGGAGAAAGAGAAAGGAGTGACACATAAACTTGTATGGCTTCTAACAGAGATGTATTTTATTTTTCCTTTGAAAAATACATTAAGCCACGTCCTATTTTTAGGTGTAAGGTCCAGTACCAAAAATCTCTAGTGAAGTCAGTGGACTTCCTCTGAATTTACAGGTATAACAGGCAAGGCTTTACCTCTGGGTATTTATGTTTTGTAACAATTGAAGTTTTAACATACACTGTACGAGCAGCTTTATCTGGATATAATCAGTACATCTTAAATGATGAATAACAAAGACTTACAAATAAAGAGAAATGTTGTCTCACTCTTCAAAGGAACTGCTTGTTTGTTTGTTTACTTATTTTTCTCTGATTTTAGTCCCTAGTTAATACAGAGTCCTTATTTTATACTTGCCTTTGAGAGTATTACATTTCTGCCAAAACTGCTTAAAAGGCTTTTTATCTACTTCCAAATCATCTAGGCTCTTCTTCATTCCACCATGTGCTGTTTTACTCCCGAGAAAAATCTCA
The DNA here is from genome assembly GCA_011076525.1 of Nettapus auritus. Taxonomy (NCBI): domain Eukaryota; kingdom Metazoa; phylum Chordata; class Aves; order Anseriformes; family Anatidae; genus Nettapus; species Nettapus auritus. Next base: position 43,892,675 of record CM021797.1, read on the forward strand.
CTAATGAAAGTCATCAAATATCAAATAATACTCTGATTTTTTAATTAACAAATATATTTCTGGGTAACATTGTATGAAGGTTAGTAGGAAGGCATTAATTTCTTAACCAATGCCAGAAAAGTATGTGGATATGTATATGGCTTGTTATACTATTGTATTACTATGTAAAAGCTGCAGTTCTGGTGTGTTTGATAAAATATTCTTCTGAAGTGATCCTGCCATCTATAACTTAAACAGAATTCTAAGGAAATTTGTAGTGTTATTCTTACCTATAAAAACTTACCTATAGACAGTTAAAGCTGTCTATGACAGAGAAGAGTTACTTTTAAGTCTCAGTTTTAGAGTATAGATGCTTTTATTGCTGCATGAAATTTGCATTTGATTACCTAAATAATTTTCGATTCCTTACCACAATAGATATTTATCTTTGACATTGACCAAAAAATTACTGTGTTTGCAACTAGATAGAAAATTAATTCATACTGTAGCTTTAACACTTGTAATTACTTCCCTTACCTTAGAATCACAGAATAATCATAGAATCATCTAGGCTGGAAAAGACATTGAAGATCATCAAGTTCAACCACCAACCTGACCTACTGTGTCCTACCTCTGAAATGGGTACCTTAGTGTTACGTCCACACATCTCTTGAATACATCCAGGGGTGGTGACTCCACCACTTTGCTGGGCAGCCCATTCCAATGCTTGATCACCCTTTCTGTGTAGAAACTCTTCCTGATATCTAACCTAAACCTCCCTTGGTGCAAATCGATACTCTTTCCTTGTGCCCTACCACTTGCGACCTGAGAAAAAAGACTGACACCATTGCAACCTCCTTTCAGGTGGTTGTAGAGAGTGATGAGGTCTTCCTCAGCCTTTTTCTCCAGACCAAACAGCCCCAATTCCCCTTCATATGTCTTGTTTTCTAGATCCTTCACTAGCTTGGTTGTTCTGCACATGCTTGAGAAACTCAATGTCCTTCTTGTAGTGAGGACCCCAAAACTGAACACAGTAGTTCACAGTAGTGCAGTCTCACCAGTGCTGTTTACAAAGGGACATCTCTCCCTAAAGCTGTTTTTATTTAAAAAACACAATCTGGGAGTCAGGATTATGCTTTCTTTACAACTGGGAGTTTCCATTTTATAACAATGCAAGTTATTTATCACACCTTTCGGTAGAAATTGAGAGAATTAATGTTCTGAATCCAAAGATCCTAAAATCAGTGAGTTTGGAATACTCACTGAATAATCAGTGAGTTTGGAATTTCCCTGAAACTTCAGACAAAAGTCTTAAGAATGACCATGTTTTCAAGTAATGGGGCCAGAACAAGCAACCATTTCAAAATGTATTGCTCAGAAACTACAGGATTTCTAACCTCCAGATAGTAAGCTTAGACTGGACATATATGTCTACAGCAGTATTACTGTAGATTTCTAAGTGTTTTGCACGTCATAAAAAAGGTTTTATATTTTGAGTTAGCTATATTTTTTAAGGAATGTCGTTATTTAGTCCTGGTTAAGAAAACAGTAGTAATCCAGACAGGAGGTGTTAGGGACAGAAGTTTTTATCATAGAGAAATAATCATGAACCACTAAAATGATTAAGGAGATCTTGATCACTGAGTCCATGCCAGTGATGTTTGAGCCACAGATGTTTCAATTTAGTTAATGAAAGTAGTATGACAAACTTCCTCCCACGTAATGGGATTAGACATTAATTTAAGAATATTAAGTATTCTAAATGATCAGAAGATATTCCCTTTATAAACTAGGAAATCTGTGGGCAGGACAGAGCTGCAGCAGAGTAAGAAGTTATACCATCATGGAAAACGGACTATAAGTTTACAAAAACTTACATTAAAAACTTATATTAAAAACCTGGGTATAACATTTTTACAGAGTGCTTGAGAGACACCTGAAAATGACAACTTCTTTGTGCCAGAGATTTTTCACGTTTAGAGTTGAAGGTGAATCAATGGCTTGTGGCATCATGTGGTGATGGTAGTTTGGAATATTTTTAGGAAAACAAAATTTTGGATATCACAAAATACTTACTTGAGTGAAAAATGTACAAACTGCCAAATTTGAAGCATATGAGACACTGGTTTTAAATGAGGTTGGAAAACAGATTCATAATAATTGGTCTCCTTGAAGTGAATTTAGCAGACATATCAACATGAACAGGAAGGCTGGGGACACAAAGGTAATCAGAAACAAAGATGGAGAGCAATAAATTACTGAGTTGATTTAGAATAATAGAAAAATAGAAATATTTTGAATAATAGAAAAATAGAATAATACAAGAACAGCACAGAATATTTACTAGTGAAAGGATTTCTGATGGTGAGTGTTAGCCAGCTGGGTTAATTCCCAACTAAAATATCACTATATCTTTTGATGCAGAAAAGTAAGAAAGGAAAGATCTTATAGCACTGACAGCACAAAGCTTGTCATTTAGGGTAGATTAGAGACAAATACAAGGTAAAAGAAAAACAGAGTCTCAGTTATCCAGGATCTTTTGATACAAGACTTGGAAAGATGGAAAAATGAAAGATGGCAGGTGATACAACGTATCACCTTAGGTGATCAATAAGGTGATATTAGAGGACCTTTCGTTATCTAAAAAGTCAGTTGTGATAGTCTTGTTCTTATCTCAACATCAATCTATCTCTTCTCCTTGCATCCCTCATAGGTTCTACAATGCATTCTGGTCCAAAAACATTGCAACCAGACAATAATGCTCTTGGGCATACAAAAATAAAGGTAATGACTCAATAAGATGAAGTTATTCTATAACACTCTTATAGCTGTATTATAATAACTTTATTTGAGTTTTGTAACATTAGCAACACTGCAATATTTGGGCTAGATTTCTGGTATATGTGTATGTGAAGGTTTAAGTATTAAAAACTTCATGTCAAAGGAGCTTGAGAAATGCTAAGTCATACAGTGTCAAATTTGGCTACCCTGTACTTGTACTGTCAACCATAAAAAATTTTTTTGAAGTAAATAATTCAGGGTGAATAACCATCTCTCCCATGTGTGTAACACTCTAGCAGACTGCTGTGACTAATATAGGACATATATAACCACATGATATTTCCATTAGTAACATGCAGCACAAATATAGACTGGACAACTTTTCTTTCTTTTTCTTTCTTTCTTTCTTTCTTTCTTTCTTTCTTTCTTTCTTTCTTTCTTTCTTTCTTTCTTTCCTTCTTTCCTTCTTTCCTTCTTTCCTTCTTTCCTTCTCTCTGTCTTTCTTTCTTTCTCTCTCTTTCTCTCTTTCTCTCTCTCTCTTTCTCTCTTCCTCTCTTTCTCTCTCTCTCTTTCTCTCTTTCTCTCTTTCTCTCCTTCCAAGCAGTAAAACCTGAATATCTGTCTCATATATTCCTTTTGTTGCTAAGCAGCTTTTTTGTGTACTTTATTCCATAGATTTTATTTTAAAAGTACCAACATATATATATTTTAAATGTATTTATATAACATCATAGTTTTACTTACACTGCTGTAAGTTATTATAAAAACAGAAAATAAATTTTCATCTCATATACTGTAAGAGTAGAAAAAATGGACTACAAAAGGAGTCATTTTTTAAATATTACTTCAAACTGCTTGTGGAAATCAGGTTGATTATTAATGATATTTCAACTTTGTTGATATATTGTTTACACGTTTTTCAAGTTAAAATCAGACCACAGTACTTTACTAGCTTTTAATATGTAATATTTCAGTTTTGCTTGTGTAATAGAAAAAATACATATTTTTCCAGTCTTTGTTAGCAAAATGTATATTTCTCTTCTTAGAAACTCTATATTTCATTCTGCATTTCCTAAAGAAAGTCAACATTAAAGCATAAGTTTAGCTGATTCTCATGATAGTCACAGGATTTTTTAATTAAACTAGCAAATATTATTAATTAACAAATTAATAGTTTAAAAGTCCTTGAAGGCAACGGTTGGACCAGATGATTTGGAGGTCTTTTCCAACCTTAATGATTCCATGATTTATTTATTCTACTGTATTAACATACAGGTATAAAAGCAATTTTTTTCTTAGAACAGTTCTTGTCTTAGAATAATATTTAAAATTTTGTTCTTGGGAAAATATTAAATGTGACTTCCAAAATAACCAACAATTTTCCTGTTCTTATTTACAATTTAATGGTAAATTAATAAAACTGGAAAACAAAGGCTCTAAACATGATGGTTGGGTTAGCTCAACAATAGTAGATGAATTACTGAGAAAAAAAAAAAAAAAAAAAGCAGACGAGAATTTTCCCTCTCCTACTAAATTATACTCGAGATCCTTATCCCTCCATTACCTTCATCCCCATATACTACTCCTTTCCCGCAAACCCAATGTACTGTAAATTGTTACAGCTCTTAAACTGACTTGTCATATTTGGCATTAGTTTAATTAGTTTTGGCAAATGCCTTTTGGTGACTCATGGGAGAGTTCTTTTGGTCTCTTTACTAACAGATGTACCATTTCCTGTGCTAAAAGCAATGACAACAATGTCACATGGCTATAAAATGTAGGAATTTGCTACTCATAGGCCAATAAAAACAATTTGCCTGGAAAAAAAAAAAAAAAAAAAGTAAGAAAGAAAAAAAAAAAAAAAGAGAGAAAAAAATGGATTGGATAAGATAGAGAATACACATTAGGAGAAATGTTTGGTCATAAAATACTGGATCCTTTGTTACTTACCTAAAATTTGTATGTAAAATTCTGTATAACAGAAAATATTAAGTTGGTCTGAAAGTGACAATTATTTTTTGGGGAAAAAAAAAAAAAGGAAAAAAAAAATTACTACATTGCACAAAGCTACCTCTGTGTTACTTGCATGGAATAAATAGAACATAACTGCTGTCACTTTATCATCTTAAGTACAATTCCCTACTATCATTATTAAAGTAAGGGGTGAGAAGTAGTAGTGAATGAGTAGTATTGCTCTATGAAGTAATACTGGATGAACAGGAAATGCTCCACAATAATTTCTAAAGCATGATGTATTAATTCACACATGCTTACTCTCATTCTATGCTTTGTTTATGCCACAGAGAAGCTGCTAAAAGATAGAAAAATAAGTTGAAGTCTAGCAATTAGGATATAGCAGTTTCTTTAAATGACCTCCAACATTCCCTCCTCATTTAGAATCAGAGGGAAAGCTGCACCTCTTCTGGCATGGGTGAAAAAAAGGCAGTGGCACCTTGCCTGCAATGCCATCTTTTTGTTTCAAAGAGGGCCCTGGAGTAGGCTGTCAGGTCTTTCCTAGACTCTCCTGTTCTCAAGCCCTTAGGGGAAAGCAATTTAACCTATCAGTGACCATAGAGTTTTCTGCCAAACACCACTCACAGCCGTTCATTCAAGTAAAGCTTTACAAACATGGGTATATATTGTCTATTCATTTCAGTGTGCTTTCATAAACATTCTGAGATTTTTATCTCTTTTAACAAAGAACAGGAAAATCCTGTGAATCCTCAGGAGGAGAGATTTCCATGTGAATATGTGTCTGGCCATTCTGAAATATTTTTGAAATGCACTTCCTTCTGATGAAAACAGCCAAAACATGTGGCTTTTGCCTGGCTGCACCATACAAATAGCTTTTCAAGGTGTGGTACAGACATCTGCATGTAGGTAGACAGGAAGGACCATCCTGCTGTTAATAAACCGTGATTGTTTAGATGTAGCTGAAACATTTTTTAGATAATTCAAGGAAAAAAAAAAAAAGAAAAAGAAAAAAAAAAAAAAAAAAAGTTAATGAAATATTTTTTGAACCATTTCTCAACCAGCTTCAATTACTTCATTCCCCAGTGCAATTAATCTGTCACCTTTATCAGAGCTGAATTCAACAAAACAAAACAAAAATGAAGGGAATGTATTCATCACTTAATTACAATTAAAGGTTCAGTTTTAGACAAGCTGCCACAGGGATATGTAATTTACACTTCCTAACATTAGCCAACCCTCCTATGCCAGAGGGGGCAATTCATCACTGGGGGGGGAGGCTATGTGTTGTTTGACGGGAGTGCTGCCGGCAGTAGTCGACACCTTTGTTAATCATCCTAGTTATGCCCCCTTCTGGACGACGCTACCCACTCCTCTAGCCCCTCCATCAGCAGCCAGGACCCAAAACTGACATTACTTACGTTGAACCAGCAGCTTGCTGCTGCAACTTCCCCACACATCACAAGGTGGACAGAAGAAAATTCCTCAGCATTAGAAACAAATTTTCAGGCCACAAATAAAAAACTACATACACTCATTTATTTTTTTCTTATTATTATTATCATTATTATTTTTTTTAATCCTAACTCTGTGCATACATGAGGACAAGAAAGAAAGGTTCTTAATGACAAACTGGACATGAAGAAAAGACTAAAATTAAACTTGGAGTTAGAATGGTCTCAGATGTACTTTTCAAATCACCTTATGTTATATTTCCATGGTGTTTACTACAGGTTCCTTCTTTCCACTTTCCTTTTGTATTAAGTAAAAAGTGAATGATTTTTAAAATCTATCTCTCATGTATAGGCCCCCATCCTGTAACATTAATTCAGGCTTTAGTTAGTCAATTAACCAAAGTTTGATATTTGGTGTATTTCTCACCCAGTTGACTATTTTGATGGCTTACATAAAAATAAAATAAAATAATAATAATAATAAATAAATAAATAAATAAATAAACAAATAAACAAACAAAATACCACACACAACATGCTTGGACAAGAGCTCTCTACCCAAGAGATTGGCCTTTTCAGGGATCTGCTTGGTAGACCACTATGGGACAAAGCCTTGCAGGCGGGGAGGCCAGGAAGGTTGGTTAATATTCAAGGCTCACCTCCTCCAAGCTCAGGAGGGATACATCCCAACAAAGAGAAAATCACGCAAAAACACAGGAGGCCTGCATGGATGAACGAGGAGTTCCTGGAGAAACTTTAACAGAAAAAGAATGTCTTCATAGGGTGGTAGCAAGGACAGAAAGGGAGGAATACAGAGGCATTGTCTGAGCAGGCAGGGATCAGGTTAGGAAAGCAAAAGCCCTTTTAGAGTTAAATTTGGCCAGGGAAGTCAGCAACAAGAAAAGCTTCCATAGGCACCTTAGTGATAAAAGGAGACTAGGGAAATTGTGGGCCCTCAGAAGGAACTGGGAGACCAGGATCTGGAATACAGAGAAGGCTGAGGTACTCAGTGGCTTTTTTGCCTCAGTCTTCACTGGCAAAATGTCTAGCCATGTAGCCCAAGCTCCACAAGGCAAAGGCAGGGACTGGGAGAATGAAGAACTGCCACTTGGAGGGGAAGATCATGTTCAAGACCATGTAAGGAACCTAAAGGTGCAAAAGTCCTTGGGACCTGATGAGCAACATCCTGAGGTCCTGAGCAAACTGGCAACTGTAATTGCTAAGCCACTGTGCATCATATTTGAGAACACATGGCAGTCTGGTTAAGTTCCCACTGAATGGAAGAAGGGAAACATAACTCCTACTTTTAAAAAGGAAAAAAAAAAAAAAAAAAAAAAAAAAAAAACCTGGAGAACTACAGGCCAGTCAGTCTCACCTCTGTGCCTGGCAAGATCATGGAGCAGATCCTCCTGGAAACTATGCCAAGGCACGTGGATGATAAGGAGGTGACTGGTGACAGCCAACATGACTTCAGTAAGGGCAGATCATGCCTGACAAGTTTCACGACCTTCTGTGATGGGGTTTATATTGTGTTTACATGGCAAGGTTTTGGTAGCAAGGGGGCTGCAAGGGTTGCCACTGTGAGCAGTGCTGAGCAGCTGCCCCATGTCAGGTCAGAGCCTGCTCCAGCTGGCCTTGAAGGGGACCTGCTGCTGTCCAAAGCTGAACCAGGGAGTGGTGCTGGCTGGGCCTCTGGAAGGGCAGGTTGAAGAAAAGGAAAAACTGCAACGGAAGTAGATGGGAGGGAGAAGTGAGAAATGAGAGAGAAACAGCCCTGCAGCCCCCAAGGTCAGTGCAGCAGGAAGGCAGGAGGTGTTCCAGGCATGCATCAGAAGTTCCACTGCAGCCTGTGGAGAGGCCCCTGGTGGAGCAGGCTGTCCCCCTGCAGCCCATGGGTCCCACATGGAGCAGATCTCCACGCTGCAGCCCATGGGTGGAGGAGCCCCCCGGTGGAGCAGGTGGATGTGGCCTGGAGGAGGCTGCGGCCCATGGAGAGCCCCTGCAGGAGCAGGCCCCAGGCCGGAGCTGCAGCCCGGGGAGAGGAGCCCACACAGGAGCAGGGGGTCTGGGGGGGAGCTGCCGCCCGTGGGGGACCCGTGCTGGAGCAGTTTGCTCCTGGGAGATGGACCCCGTGGTACGGAGCCATGTGGGAGCAGATCTTGAAGAGCTGCTGCCTGTGGACAGCCCCCACAGAATCAGTTCAGGAAGGACGGCATCCATGGGAGGGACCCCCATGGAGCAAGGGCAGGGAGTGACCATGATGGAGCGGAGGAGACAAAGCACTATAGACTGACCACAGCCCCCATTCCCTGTTCCCCTGAACCACTCAGGGGGAGGAGGTAGAAGAGGGTGTATGGGGAGAAGATGATTTTAGTTTTCTTTTAGTTTCTCACTGTTCTAGTGTGCTAGTGATATGCAATAAATTACATTAAACTCCCTATGCTGTCTTGCGCATGATGGTAATTGGTCAGCAATCTCCCTGTTCTTATCTCAACTCTTGAGCTTCTTTCTATCGTATTTTCTCTCCCTTTTCCTATGAGAGTGGTCTCTAAATTGGAGAGACATGGACTTGACAAATGAGCCATTTGTTGGATAAGGAATTGGCTGTATGGTCATACTCAGTGTTGTGGCCAATGGATCAATTTCCCAGTGGAGATCAGTAACAAATGGTGTTCCTCAAGGATCAGTATTGGGACTGGCACTGTTTATCATCTTTGTCAGTGGCATGGACAGTGCAATTGAGTGCATCCTCAGCAAACTTGAAGATGACACCAAACTGTGTGGTGCTGTCGACATGCTCAAGGGAAGGGATACCATCCAGAGGGACAAGCTTAAGAGGCGAGCCTGTGCAAACTTCATGAAGTTCAACAAGGACAAGTGCAAGGTCCTGCACCTGGGCTGAGGCAATCCCAAGCACAAATACAGGCTGGGCAGTGAATAGATTGAGAGCAGCCCTAATGAGAAGGAGCTGGGGGTGCTGGTTGACAAGAAGCTCAACATGAGCCAGCAATGTGTTCTTGCAGCCTAGAAAGCCAACAGTATCCTGGGCTGCATCAAAAGCTACATGGCCAGTAGGGTGAGGGAGGTGATTCTTTCCCTCTACTCTGCTCCTGTGAGACCCCACCTGGAGTACTCTGTTCAACTCTAGAGCTCCCAGCATAAGAAAGACACGAACCTGTTGGAGCAAGTCCAGAGGAGGGCCATGAAAATTATCAGATGGCTGGAGCACCTTTTTTATGAAGGAAGGCTGGGAGCTGAGGTTGTTCAGCCCAGAGAAGAGAAGGCTCCAGGAAGACCTTATAGCATCTTTCCAATGCGTGAAGGGTGACTTCGGAAAAGATGTGGAGGCACTCTTTGTCAGGGAATGGAGTGATAGGACAATGGATAATGGCTTTAAACTAAAAAGGGTAGGTTTAGATTAAATATAATGAAGACATTCTTTACTGTGAGTGTGGTGAGGCAGTGGAACATGTTGCATATAGACATTGTGAATGCTTCATTCCTGACAGTGTTTAAGGCTAGGCTAGATGAGGCTTTGAGTAACCTGATCTAGTGAAAGGTGTCCTTACCAATGGTAGGGTGGTTGGAATTATATGATCTTTAAGGTCCCTTCCAACCCAAACCATTCTATGGTTCTATGATTCTATGAAATCTTTGTGTTTAGTTTTGATGAAATAATTGTAACTTCATCAAGCTTTGTAATGTGGAAAATTGTTTCAAAAGAAAATTACAGAAATTCTATATTTGACGTTATGGATTTTTTAGCATGTCCAAGAGTTTCTTTTCTATGCTATTAAGGGTAACTTTGACTTCCTCTTTTTTACTCTGGACAATGTTTAACACATAGGGAGTTATTTTGCTAATAAAGAAAGCTTATTGTGACCTTTATATTGTCTGTGATACAAAAACCTCACACCATAACAGAAAGCAATGTCAGATTTAATTAAAATCCTTGCAATATTATCTGTCATCATGGTGACTTTTTTCCCATCAGCAACTGGGGAAAATGTGTCCACTCCTTTAAAAAAGTATGAAAACGTTTTGTATTAATGAAAACAAGTTGAATATTTATTTCCAGGTTAAAATTTTGGTTGTATAAACTAAAAATGACTAAGCAAGATTTCAGTAACATAATAATAACTCCAGCTGAAAGATTTCAGACCATTTTAGGAGAACAAAATCTTCAGGCAAGGATTTAATTTCTTACACTAATATTGATCAGTATAATTGCCTTCCTTTGCAGACTGATAAATCGAATGAAGCTATGATGCTATGTTCTAAGAGACTATCCTGGATCTTGATGTCATTTTAAATTAATTAATTTATTTTTTTGGTAAGCATTCATTTTACAATTAAAAATGCTTAGTGGATCAGACAAAGAGGCCCTCAATGTTTCATGTGAGTATTCATGGACACTTCAATTACTATCTAATATAATTATTTGAATTTCCAACTATAATTTAGTCTCTGTCCACATTATTCCTCTTTTATCTTCTCAAGAATTTGTAGCTAATGAGTTGAGAAAACCATTATTTACACAATTTCTGGCAATACCATACAGTTCATATTGTCTCCAGTAGACTTATACGAATATTCATTTCAGTACACTTTTCTCACCACTGAGCAGAGAAATTAGATATAAAGTTTTATCCTTTCTCTTTTAAAAATATAGACTACAATTTTTACAACTAAAATTTCTGTTTTAGAATCACATACTTCATGATACGTTGTCATTATAACTGAATGTTATTGCTTTCCTTTCTTTTCTCTTTCAGATCGACTCAGTAGATACCAGTCATGGGAGAACAATGTATAACTCTAACTCAAATTAAAGAAAATATAATTTATATGTTCATTACTGATCAAATAATTTTAGATTGTATATAAAGTACGTAATAAACTTTGCTCATTACCAAATTTTTGTATTTGTATAGCCATGTCTTTTGCATTTTTCTTTAGGAAAATTGTTTCCATAATGTTTGTGTTTCTGACAGTATTGAAATTTGTTCAAGATTGCCTATTAATTTTTGTGTAAATAGTAAAAAAAAAATCACAAGACATCACATTGGGAGTCTGAATTACCACCCAATGTGTATCTTATTTTTAGATTTCATTACTCATACGTTTACATTTTTTAGATATGCTTTTGGCTTTGTTTTCAGTTCACAATGAAGCTTAAATTGCCTGCTATATTTGTGTGCAAACTGAACCCAGTTGCAGTCATCATCTCTGACATAGAAACATCTTTCTTGAAACCTTAGTTCTTCTGGCATGGAGAGGTAAAATGCTGTTGTTGCTGTTTTGGGTTTTGCTTGTTTGTTTTTATTGTTTTTTATGGTTAGGAAACATACCCTTCCTGGAGCATTTGGCAGTTGCTAAAGATGAAGGTCAGTTGTCCAATTCTCCCATCTCAGGGAAATTGCATCACTGTTAATAAAACCTTTCAGAATTTGTGTGACAGCATGGCTTGAGCAAGACAGAACGAGCTTAACAAGGGCAATGGTGGTAATTCAATGCTATAATACCACTCACCAATCTAACTGAAAACAGAATTCATATCAGTTTCATACTCCAAGTGTCAGGAGATTTGAAATAAGGATGGGGACACAATTACATTATTAGGCACCAGGAATATTACTGAGGCATCAAGCTTAATAATGATTTAAAAATTAGAAATTAAACTTGAAAGCCTAAGTCACCATCCTTTGACGGTATAAGGCAAAATATTTCTGCTGCATATAAACACTGGCAAATTTTATTTCTGCAAAAACTTTTAAAGCTATTTTTATTTCCCATTTTATGGTTCTCAATAGGTAGGAAAGATGTTAATGTGAATAGTCACAGAATACTATTTTGCCCATCTTGTTAAAAGAATACATAAGCATAGAATCAAATAACCATATAGTTTATAAAGAATAATGAGTTTGGCAATGTGTGTTTTAGCATATGGACACATACACAGGATACGTAACAGACAAATTCTTTATGGCGTATTTCTGGACACGAGAGTTTAGATGTCTTCTGTGTTTATCAGATCTGCATAATGAAAAGAAAAAAGAAATAATCCTCTTGATGATCAATTTCATTACACGTCACCCATGCAGCTGCAGTAGGTATGCACAGCACTCTAACACTGAAGAAAAGCACAAAGATTTTGTGTGTACTCTCACTATTGACAGTGCACAGTTAGTACCTTATTTTTTTCTATTCTTGCACTTTCATCTGATACATCAGGCCTCCAAAGCAGCCTTCTTACAGGGTCATAAAAAACTCTTGGATTTTCTGAGTCCAGAACAAACACACACAGAAAACTAAAACAAAATAACTACTGGGGGGCGGGGGGGGGGGGGGGGGGGCGGGGGGGGGGGGGGGGGG